>CM017765.1:26660495-27326897 GCA_008009225.1 Acer yangbiense | reverse complement strand
TGTACTATAAAAATAAATATAATATTAAGAGATGGGTTTATTATGTAGGCAACAATTCAATTGCAAGCCAATATCGACAAAATCATTGGCCACGTAGGCACTGCAGATTAATTCGGAAACATGAACTTAATATATGTTATTTATGTACGGGTATTGGATGGTTTTTTCACACGCAAAAATGAAGTTCAAAATTATAGTTCTCTCCAGATTCCGGGAGCTTCCGTCTCCCCGGTGTGGGAGTTGTAGTCCGAGCTGCGTTGTAGAGCCATTCTGGCCGGTCTCGGCAGTTGTTGTATATAAAAATAAAATAAATAAAATATAAAATAAAATATTTTTAACGAGGAAATTTTGATTATTAGTTCTATTTTAATCTGGAGAGCTTTTTTGACAATCCAATTTTTTATTCTACCACATTTTTTCTATGAAATCTCCATTCCCATAATTAAAATTTAGAAAAAATTCTAAAGACGGTTAATGTTGTTAACAATAATTTATTTTTTATCTTATTTGAATTAAATTATTAAGTAAATAAATTATCTCTCCTAAATAAATAATTAGATATCATATTACATATGAAATACTCTCCTAAATTTTTAATTACCATATTAACCTCTATATCCTCCAATAAATATATGTATTTATCTATCTCCATTCTTTATGAAGCAACACAAAAACCCCATGTGTATGTAAATAAATAAATAAATAATTTTAAATAAATGAATAAAAAAACAGAAAACACAAGTACCTAGTTTTTAAAATAAAATATTAAAAAAATTCAAAATATGAAAATCGTTTTTGTTACTTGTAGGTATGTGATTGCATAGAGAACCTTAATTCTTTAATTAGTCGTAGAAAATCTGAGTTTAATCGAATATAGTCGAAACAATTCAAGCTTTCTGAAACAAATTATAGCACGGTGTGTATAAAGCTATCTAGAGGGGGGGTGAATAGATTTTATGCTTTTTACCCAATTTTTCGTGTTAGTCAAAATTACGAAAATGCCCTCAAGATAATATAAACAAACAAGTGTAATATGGTGCGGAAATTAAAACAACACTTGGTTTTTACGTGGAAACCCTCACGGGAAAAACCACGGGCTATGTAAGTAAGCCACACTCGAACCTCGAATCCACTAAATGTGCAAACGATTACAACCTAATCCCGGAAGTAATCACACACCTACCTAATCCCGGTATGAGTGAACCTAGTCCAATTTGCTTGCGTTCTAAGCAAACTAATCCCGGATGCTACACACAAGACTTACTTTCTCTATGAAGAGAATACAACCCTAAGGGAATATATGTGAATATTCAAAATGCAACATAGAGCAAGGGAAACCCTATATGCTTATCTAAGATGATTAATATGCAATTAAGAACAATCCTAGATATCAAAACTAAATGACATGTCAATTAGTTTAGCTAATCAATATTAAGCACAAACCTAATATGCTAGCACAATACAACTTCTCAAACATACATCATACTCATCTCAATATTGTATCCAAGCATACAAAATAACAAACAAGTAATTATTGAGATTGCTAGATAAGATAAACACAAAACATGTAAGATATTAGTGAAAAGCTTACCAAGCAAAGTATGATGAAGATTCCATGCAAGATGACATCTAGATGATCATGGATGATGCTAGATGATGATTGATGATCATGAAAAAGTGTTTGAGTAATCTAAAAATGAGTTCTTTGGAATTTTTCTTCTCTTTGAAAAATATCCTAAGTATAGAATCTGAATATGAACTCTTGTAATTGACCTAAAGTCAAAGTGGCATATATATAGGAGGCCAAAACAAAGTGTGGTCGTTTTGATAAGTTTACCTCAAATTTTGCCATGGGCGCTCTACGTAGAGCGCTTTGTAGAGCCCCCTTGCTCTGTTCTTGCGAGAAAACAGAGGGGCGCTCTACGTAGAGCGCTTTGTAGAGTGCCTCTACAGCGCTCGTACAGCGACCGAATTAAATCGATCAGGTCTGTACAGCGCCCAACGGGGGCTGTTCGTAGAGCGCTTTTGTAGAGCGCTTTTGGGAGCGCCCAGTGCAAAAATGCAATCCTAAGTCTAAGCATGACAAGGCAATTGGATATGCAAGATGTAATCAAACTAACATGCAAGAAGAGATGTTAATGAGCATTAAGGCACACAAATAAGACACACAACATACAAGGATTAAAGATATGCATGAGTTGTGAGTGTGTGCAACTATCTCTTCAAGACAAGTAAGCACTTAGAGAATTACCTTTTGAGTGCTTAACACTTGTAAGGGCCTTGAGCTTGAACACATTCCTAAGCTACCCTTACATGATCCCCAACATGTGGTTTGTTCACGAAATAAGCCAATCAAGATATGGGAATCCTTACATTCTCCCCCTTTGGCTATTTCGTGACAAAACCACCACTCACATTGATTCCTCACAAAAATTAGAAACTTATAGGTCAACAATGACTATCTACATTACAAAGAGATATAAAAAAAATCTTGAAGTCTTCAATCTCTTGTAGAATAATCAGTCCCTGAAAATAAGTTTCTAACATTTCCAATACAAGTAAAGTGTGAGATGAATCAAGTGAGAACAAAAACAAGCATTTGCATTTTAAAAGATTAGGCACAACATTATGAAATGTATGTGTATGCAATGCTCCCCCTCAACGGGTTACTCCCCCTCAACGGGTTACTCCCCCTCAACGAATGTTCTCCCCAATATGCACAATTGCCTCTATTTTGCAACTCCCCTTACCATATCCTACTCCTCTTTTTTGTTATGATATAGGCAAAGGAGTAGACCCTAACCGGGTCACTCATAGCAACGAGAGATATAAGCATGCAAGATATTTGCATATATATATAAGTCACTTTATGCACCTCAATTAATTGAAGAGAAACAAGGAGATTTATTTGAAAGAAAATGTGTGAATCAAACATGCTTTGCATACAAGCCATATAGCATTCAAGTCCAAAAAACAATGGTATTTGGCAAAGTAAATGACAAGGTTTCTAATAAGAATTCAAACCAATTTCACCAATGTCATGAGTAAAGCAAGGATATAGAATATATTGATTTCAATTTAAGAACAACTATATCCAACTTTATAAGCGAAACATGGCATGAGCGACTTTGCACCCTTTTTGATTTTTCCGGATAAGATATCCGTATAATAGTAGCCATGTTCAACCAATAAAGAAAGAGAGACATTTGGAATGTAAATTCCTTTGAATGGATACAAGATCCTTTATTCATTTTGAGTCTCATAAGCTTTCACACAAGGTTTTGCATTTTAAGAATATGCAATCATCAATTCATGCTTTTCATGTGAGCATGTGATATGAATTTCATGCTTTTTTATTTGACATTAGCATGTTATTAAAGAATCATCATGTCATGGAGATAATCATAGGTCATTCAAATCATACTTCCAATATACATCTCCTAGTCCAAAAATGCATGTTTGAACATAAATATGACATGGATTGTAAACAAGCAAGGTTCACACTTATTGAATTGAAAACATATATACATATGTGCAACCAAGCTTACTCAAGCAATTAAAAGAAGAGGCATAAGATATTTCAAATTTTTTTCAAGTGACAAGAATGCAAACTAGCTCTCTTTGCTTGAGTTCCCCATATGGGGTCAATCATAGAACATCACTCCACAAGACATATCCCAATAGATCTACTAAGAGTTTTTAATCGAGTAGCATCTAAGGGTTTAGTAAATAAGTCCGCAAGTTGATCATTAGTACCTACATGTTCAAGTACTATGCATTTATTTTCAACAAGCTCTCTAATGAAGTGATGGCGGATGTCAATATGCTTAGTTCTAGAATGTTGTACCGGATTCTTGAAAATATTAATAGCACTCATGTTATCACAAAAGAGAGTGATAGAACCTTGGTTGAATCCGTAGTCTACTAGCATTTGCTTCATCCATAGGAGTTGTGTGCATCCACTCCCCGCGGCTATGTATTCGGCTTCGGCCGTGGACAAGGAAATCGAGTTTTGCTTCTTGCAAAACCAAGACACCAAGTTGTTGCCTAGAAAGAAGCAACCGCCCGATGTGCTCTTCCTATCATCACAATTTCCTGCCCAATCCGCATCACTATATCCTACAAGACTAGGATTAGTGTCAAAAGAGTACCAAATTCCATAGTTGGATGTCCCATTCACATAGCGAATGATTCTCTTTACGGAAGAGAGATGGGACTCCTTAGGATCCGCTTGGTACCTAGCACACACACCCACACTAAAGGAGATATCGGGCCTACTTGCGGTCAAATAGAGCAAGCTACCTATCATGCCACGATATAACGTTTGTTCCACACTTTTACCACTAGCATCCTTGCTTAGCTTCAAAGTGGTACTCATGGGTGTATTACTATGTTTGGCATTCTCTAAACCAAACTTCTTCACTAGGTTTTTGGCATATTTGGCTTGGGTTATGAAAATCCCATCATCTAATTGCCTAATTTGCAAACCTAGGAAGTAACTAAGCTCACCAACAAGACTCATCTCAAATTCATGAGACATGACATCAACAAATTATTGGACCTTGGTGTTGTTGGTGGAGCCAAATACAATGTCATCAACATAGATTTGAGCTATAAATAACTCATCTTTGTTTCTCTTGATGAACAAGGTCTTGTCAACACTACCTCTTGTGTAGTCATTGTCAACAAGAAATTGAGTGAGGCGCTCATACCAAGCCCTCGGTGCTTGTTTCAACCCATATAGTGCCTTCTTGAGGCGATAGACATGGTTGGGTGGTGAGCATCCAAAAACCCCTTGGGTTGTTCAACAAACACTTCCTCTTGCAAGAAGCCATTGAGGAAGGCACTCTTGACATCCATTTGGTGCAATTTGAACTTGTGCACATAAGAAATGGACAAGAGAAGCCTAATGGACTCTAAACGGGCAACGGGAGCAAATGTCTCCTCAAAGTCGATACCCTCAATTTGAGAGTACCCTTGTGCTACAAGTCTAGCCTTGTTCCGCACTATGTTGCCAACCTCATCGGATTTGTTCCTAAATATCCATTTAGTGCCTATGACATTAGTGGTCTTAGGCCTAGGAACTAGAGTCCAAACCTCATTCCTTTCGAATTGGTTTAGCTCTTCTTGCATGGCAAGAACCCAAAATTCATCATTTAAGGCTTCTTCAACCTTTTTGGGTTCAATTTGAGAGGTGTAGCATGTGTAGCTAATAAGATTAGCAAGTTGATGTCTAGTCCTAACACCCTCATTTACATCTCCAATAACATCCTCTTTGTTATGGAGTCTTCTAACCCATGGAGCGGGTTCATTAGAGTCCAAGAGAGGGACTCTAGTAGTGGGTTGTGTGACTTCATCATTTTCATTAGATGTCCCAACATTGGGAGTCACCACAACCCTCTCCAAAGGAGAAACATCACTAAAAACAACCTCCTCTTCATGATCATTACTTGAGCCTAGTATCATCAAATACGACATTGGATGATTCCATAACACTTAGAGTTTTTAAATTGAAAACTCTATAGGCTCTACTATTCAAGGCATAGCCAATAAAAATACCCTCATCACTCTTAGCATCGAATTTGCCAAGTTGATCACGGTCATTTAAAATGTAGCATTTGCTTCCAAAAGTGTGGAAGTAGCTAACATTTGCCTCTTGCCTTTCCATAACTAACTCATAGGAGGTATTTCTAGTACCGGGCCTTAGGAAAACACGATTCCCTATATAGCAAGCCGTATTGACGGCTTCGGCCCATAGGTTCCTAGGGACATTGTTGCTAAGCAACATCACACGGGCCTCTCTTGAAGGACCCTATTCTTCCTCTCAACAACTCCATTTTGTTGAGGTGTCCTAGGAGCCGAGAACTCATGGGAGATGCCTAAGCTATTGCAATAGCTTTCAAATGAGGCATTCTCAAATTCCCTCCCATGGTCACTTCTAATCCGTTTTATGCTTTTAATATTAGAATTCATCTCATTTTGTATTTTATTACAAAGCATTTTAAACTTATCAAAAGTTTTGGATTTTCTCTAAGAAAATATGTCCATGTGAACCTAGAGAAATCATCACAACACAAAAAATGTATCTCTTTCCACCCAAACTTTCGGTTTGCATGGGACCCATAAGGTCCATGTGGAGAAGCTCAAGAGGCTCCTTGGTGGTGAGATACTTACCCTTTTTGTGCATGCTTTTAGTTTGCTTTCCTTGTTGGCAAGGTCCACAAACACCATTGGCTTTCTTCCCAAGCTTAGGGAGGCCACGCACACACTCGAACTTTCCAAGGGTCCGTAGATCCCTAAAGTTCATGTGGCCAAGTCTTTCATGCCACAACTCTATTTGCTCATCCATGGACACATTGTTTGAGACTATTCTAGCTTCAAGACAATAGCAATTGTCGCTAGATCTCATACCTTTCAATAAGGTTTGTCCATCGGGCTTTAGGATCGAGCAATCATCTTTACAAAATAAGACAGAATATCCTTCATCACTTAGATGTGAAATGCTTAATAAATTGGCTTTCAAGCCATCAACAAATAAAGCATCGGATAAGGAGGGTAATCCGGGAACGGAAATGGTTCCTTTCCCTACAACTTTCTTTTTGGATCCATCACCAAAAGTGACATATCCACCTTCCTCCATAACAAGAGTCTCGAAGAAACTCTTGTTTCCCGTCATGTGCCTAGAGCACCCACTATCTAAATACCAAAAATTAGAAGAATTTGCCTTCAAGGCTATTTGAGCAACATGGCAAACAATTTCATTCTTTCTAATCCCCTAGAAACAATCTTAGCTTTCTTAGTGGTCTTTGGTACATGGGCTCTAGATGTCCTAGGATCATGCATAATAATATTATTATTCCTAGGAACATGCATCATGGCTCTTTTCTTTTTCTTCTCTATCATGCTTCTAGTTTTGCACATTTTTATATATCGAAAGCAATGTGGTCTAATATGACCATCAAATCCACAAAAGTGACATATAGGAGTAAAATAAGGAATCATACCTTGTCCTTGTCTTTGTGGATGAAAGGGTTCAATCCTTCTTCGTTGTTGAACCAGTCTTGGTTGCTTCCTAGCTTGATGTTGCATGATAGGTCTCTTTCCTTTGTGAGCCATTTGATGAGGAATGTTGGTTTGAGGGACCTTAGGGGGTTGAGCTTGAGGTTGCCTTCTTGGCCCCATCTTCACTTGTGCATTAGAGCATTGTCCTACTTCTAATTTCTTTCTAGGAGCTTGCACAAATGAAGTTTCTTCTTTCTTCAAGCTCTTGACAAACACGGTCTTGTTAGAGGTAGAGATCTTCTTGTCATCTTCATACCCAAGACCCCTCTTGTCACATGGACTCTTTCCAACACCAAGCATATGGTCAAGCTTCTTGTTGCTAGAATCTATCCTAGTCATAGAATTTCTCACTTCTTCAAGCTCACTCTTTAGACTTTCTTCATTCCTCCTAGATAAAGCTAACTCCTCTCTTAGCTTATCTTCTATCTTCTTGAATTTTTCCACTTGTTCACCTAAGTGGTCATTATGAGATGCAAGCTCAAGATTTTCTTCTCTCAACATCTTGATCTTTCTTGTGCTCTTGATTGCTAAATCATTAAACTCGACATGGCATTTAGCAAGCACCTTTTCTCCACAAAACTACTTATGGAGTTAGACGAGGAATCACTTTTCTTCTTCACTTGAGTCATTTTCCTCTTGACTCATTTCCTCTCTCTCACTAGCACTTTTGCTTTTATGGGAGGAGGCAAAAGCTAGGAGATTAGCCATGAGCTCTTCATCACTTGAAGACTCATCTCCCTCAATGGAGTCATCACTACTTCCACTCCAAGTGGCGGCCATCACTTTTCCCTTTTTCCTCTCATTGTGATTTGCACATTCGGGGGCAAAATGACCTATGCCACCACACTCGAAACATCGGACCCCTTTCCTTTCGGTCCTCTCTTGCCTAGGTTCAAACTTCTTGAAAGAGCCCTTTTTCTTCAAGTCTTGACCTTTTGACCCAAAGCTCTTTTTTTCTAAACTTCATAACCTTGTTGAACCTTTTTACAAACAAGGCAAGGTCTTCATCCGAGTCAACCTTCTTTGCCTCCTTTTCATCCTTGGAGGTTTTTAAAGCAATTCCTTTTTGCTTTTTAGTGTGTGGAGATAGGCCCTTTCCTAGACTCATAAGCTAGAAGTCTCCCAATCACCTCACTCGACTTCATATCCTTATATCCACTATTTTCTTCTAAAGCCGTCACCTTCGATTCAAACCTATCGGGTAAAGATCTCATAATCTTTTGCTTGATTCTCCTATCCGAATATGGATCACCAAGTTGATGGCTTTGGTTGACTATATCCATCAACTTGATCTCGAAGTCGTTGAAGCACTCATTCTCCTCCATCTTAAGCATCTCGAATTGAGTTTGGAGGACTTGAAGCTTAGAGTCCTTCACCACTTCGGTTCCCTCATGTGCAATCTCTAGGATGTCCCAAGCCTCTTTAGCTATCCTAGTATTTTGAATCAATATTTGCATCCACAACATGGCATGCATCGCCTTCCTATTCCACTTTGAAGCCTCAAACTCTTGCGCGTTCCATTGCGCCTTAGGCTTCAATACTTCTTCTCCTCCACCATCGGGAGTCATCTTGGGTAGATCATATCCGTCTTCAACCGCCATCCATGCACGGTCATGAATTTGGCATATGTAGGATTCCATCTTCCCTTTCCATTGGGAATAGTTCAATCCGGTAAGAAGTGGAGGCCTTGTGCTAGAAGCTCCTTCGTGGCCACCACCATTTCCACCGTTTCCACTCATAGTGTTTATGAATGAATGAAATGAATGCAAATGTATGAATGATCAAAAATCACACAAAATGCAAAACACACCAAAATAAGCAAGGATCACCTATGTATGTCTAGGAACCCGCTTTGATACCAATTGAAACAAATTATAGCACGGTGTGTATAAAGCTATCTAGAGGGGGGTGAATAGATTTTACGCTTTTTACCCATTTTTCGTGTTAGTCAAAATTACGAAAATGCCCTCAAGATAATATAAACAAACAAGTGTAATATGGTGCGGAAATTAAAACAACACTTGGTTTTTACATGGAAACCCTCACGGGAAAAACCACGGGCTATGTATAAGCCACACTCGAACCTCGAATCCACTAAATGTGCAAACGATTACAACCTAATCCCGGAAGTAATCACACACCTACCTAATCCCGGTATGAGTGAACCTAGTCCAATTTGCTTGCGTTCTAAGCAACCTAATCCCGGATGCTACACACAAGACTTACTTTCTCTATGAAGAGAATACAACCCTAAGTGAATATATGTGAATATCCAAAATGCAACATAGAGCAAGGGAAACCCTATATGCTTATCTAAGATGATTAATATGCAATTAAGAACAATCCTAGATATCAAAACTAAATGACATGTCAATTAGTTTAGCTAATCAATATTAAGCACAAAACCTAATATGCTAGCACAATACAACTTCTCAAACATACATCATACTCATCTCAATATTGTATCCAAAGCATACAAAATAACAAACAAGTAATTAATTGAGATTGCTAGATAAGATAAACACAAAACATGTAAGATATTAGTGAAAAGCTTACCAAGCAAAGTGATGAAGTTTCCATGCAAGATGACATCTAGATGATCATGGATGATGCTAGATGATGTTGATGATATGAAAAAGTGTTTGAGTAATCTAAAAGTGAGTTCTTTGGAATTTTTCTTCTCTCTTGAAAAATATCCTAAGTATAGAATCTGAATATGAACTCTTGTAATTGACCTAAAGTCAAGTGGCATATATATAGGAGGCCAAAACAAAGTGTGGTCGTTTTGATAAGTTTGCCTCAAATTTTGCCATGGGCGCTCTACGTAGAGCGCTTTGTAGAGCGCTTTGTAGAGCCCCTTGCTCTGTTCTTGCGAGAAAACAGAGGGGCGCTCTACGTAGAGCGCTTTGTAGAGCGCTTTGTAGAGCGCTTTCAGAGGGGTCGCTCTACGTAGAGCGCTTTGTAGAGCACCTCTACAGCGCTCGTACAGCGACCGAATTAAATCGATCAGGTCTGTACAGCGCCCAACGGGGGCTGTTCGTAGAGCGCTTTTGTAGAGCGCTTTTGGGAGCGCCCAGTGCAAAAATGCAATCCTAAGTCTAAGCATGACAAGGCAATTGGATATGCAAGATGCAATCAAACTAACATGCAAGAAGAGATGTTAATGAGCATTAAGGCACACAAATAAGACACACAACATACAAGGATTAAACATATGCATGAGTTGTGAGTGTGTGCAACTATCTCTTCCAGACAAGTAAGCACTTAGAGAATTACCTTTTGAGTGCTTAACACTTGCAAGGGCCTTGAGCTTGAACACATTCCTAAGCTACCCTTACATGATCCCCAACATGTGGTTTGTCCACGAAATAAGCCAATCAAGATATGGGAATCCTTACACTTTCATATATCTTTATTTTAATTTAATTTAATACAGAATAATTGATTAATAATATTACTAGACATGATATTGACTTTGTTATTATTCTAATTAAAGTAAATAGTGATTTAATGAATCTAAATAAATTAAACATATAAAATAAAGAAAAATAGTAAGGATAAAATAAAATGAATCATATTAATAAAAGGACTATTTTAATACATAGTTGGAAATTTGAGATTTAATGGTTTATTGATGTGATATGTTTGGTATGGCAAACTAAAACTATTACAAATAATATAAGTTTAAAATAATAATAAATTATTTAATATAAATTCAAACAAAATTAAGTAACCATAATTCGTGGGTAGCTAAGAAGTTGTATTGTATTAGGTTTAAAAAGTTATAATTACTATAGAATTCATATATTTTATTATATGTATCTACAATGTTCAAGAATTATGTACATGTATTTACATGCCCGTAGAATTCTCCATACAAATCACAACATTATTGAATTTTATTTTTGTTTCTATGGAAGGTTCTACGTTGACCAAATTCAGTGCATTCCAATCATAAATCGAAAATGGGGCGGGTTCGGGCAGGTTTGGCAAAATCCAAACCCAAACTCGCGAAATTTTATGTCTACCAAACCCACCCGTGAACCCTCGAAAATAAACGGGTTCGGGTTTGGGTGTTAGGACACCCAAACTCGCCTATGAACCCGTGAACCCATGAACCCATCAATTTTTTTTTAAAGAAATATTCTTCTATATTTTTCCCCTATTTAAATATATGTAATATTATAATTTTAAAGATAAAAACACTTAATATATTGAAATGTTTACATTTTATTCTCTGTATAATTAAAAAGTTTTTATTGGGGTTTAAATTTATAATATTTTAAATAAGAAAATATTATATAAATTTTATTGTTCGCGGGTATGCGGGTTCGGGTATAGAATTTTTTCCAAATCCGGAACTCATAAAGGGTACGATTTTCAAACCCAAACCCTCGTCAAGCAGGTTGGGTTCGAGCGGGTCCCATGAGCTCGGGTTTAATTGCCATCCATAATTCCAATTGTATTAGATTAACCATCAACTAAGGGATCCTCACTTCAAGTTCTATCCACACCTTCATGAAATCACATCGATTTATATGATAAGTTCATTCTAATATAAACCAATAAATCAAATTTGATAAATTTTAAAGCATTACAACTAAGTATACCAATTTTGTTAAATATAAAGCTTGCGAAAAAATGGGAGAAAAATATATAACTCAACAAACTTTTAATAGTGGTTGAAATATACCTTCTTGTTGTTTTACACTATTAAAAACCTGTCGAGTTCTTTTGGGGGAGAGGAGGAGTTTAGCCCTAACCTTTTCGGTGCATGTGTGAGGGGTTAACCATATGACATAAGTGATCTCGTCATAATGAATTCACATTTGGTGTCGGTGCATATTTCCAAAACATGTTATTTAAATTGCGTATCAAGTCTCATCATTTGGCTGTGAAACTTTTGAGTTGCTGTAATCCTTATTACCCTCATGGTTCCAAAACTGAATGCTAAACTATAATATCGGAGTTTGTCAAAATCTCCCAGCACATATTTATTGACGGTATCTATGTATTCACCGTTATAAACCAGGTATTTTATATAATAACATCAACCCATTTGTAGGATTTGATACATTGACTCGGGATTCAATCTCCGAAGCTAATAGCTCATCCATTTATCTGCGTTGATACGGCCAATGACACGTTTTGCCTATTTGATATACCTATAATATCATAAAATAATATGTAATCAATTGGAAAGGCATGCCGATAGAATAAGATTGCATAACATATATATGTTATAATTAAATTTATATAATATTGCACAAGTTTTTGATTTAAAATAAGATTTAAGGGTAAAAAAGTCTTTGAAAGGGTGCGTTTGGTACGCGGGACACGGTCGCACCAAACGTTGGCCAGATTATTCTTGTCCCACGTTTGGTACAACTTTAGCATGGGACAGAATGGGACAAGGTGGGAAAAAAAATCACCAAATTGTGTCCCACCCAAGATGCAAGGCCAGACTTGTCCCATGCGTGAGACTCAAATCAGCTGTCAAATTTTGGTGTCCCATTTTGTGTCCAACCAACCAAATTGGGACATGTATGAATTTTTTTTCAACTTCTTCTAGAAATGTGTCATAAATGTGCACACATATCCCAATTTGGTTGGTTACACACAAATTGGGACACCAAAAATTGACAGCTTATTTGAGTCCCCATGCGTGGGACAAGTCTCAAAAAGATCTTTTTAACCTTAAATCTGAAAAATTTCACAAATTTGTGCAATATTATATATAGATATATAATAATATATATTAATATATTAATATAATAATATATGTAATATTATATATATAATTCAAAAAAATAATATGAGATAATTTTACTAAAACATGAAAAACAATAAATACATAATAACTCAATTATGGACATGTAATACCATCTAAAATTATGGACATCATGTGGACAACCAATAAATATATTTCGTTTACTTGATCGATGATATTGTTATATACATAATACATTGATGATTTCTAGTTGACCATTATACTAGAATTTAAACTTAGGGAAATGGGACAAGGATGTGTTAATGTTTCCGCAGATGAGTGGGCTGTGCGCCTGTGCCGCAGTGTGCCCCCCTATAAAACATATGTTCAGAGTCAGATTTCGTTAACAGGAAACTTCGGTCTGTAGAGCTTAGGAAAAAAAAATTACTTATGACTGTAGAGATGGAGTCCGATGATGAGAACGAATCCACCATATTGGATCGACTGATTTTCTGCGTAAGCAGGTGCTTCGACTCTCTGAAAGACCTCCTGGATGTTACAATTGAATACAAGAAAGTTGTTGAAAGAAACGAAGCACGGTCCCGTTCTCGATCAACAGTTGTTGAATCTCGCTTCGCGGAACTGGAGAGGGATGTTTACAGGTTAAAGAATACCAAGTCGACGTCTCTCGTCGACCGTCTTCGGCGTCAAGAGGGCTGTACGTTATTTAAGAATCGCCCTTCGGGCTCAAGGCATTAATACGTTCACACTCACCGAGTCAATGCCATAGCGCCACCAAACATGTTTTTGCAAGTGATGTTTGTTTTGTTCCTAGAATCCATTTCAGGACTTGCAAATACCGTTTGACGTAAGGTACTTAGGTTTGCTGTTGCCATTTGTTTTATGTTTTCAAAAACGCCTGTTGTTTTTGTAATTGGATTTAGATAACCCATGTTAAAAACTTCTAGACATACCTCGTTTGTGTGTGTAATCATCTGACGATTTTGTGTTGTAAAATCTTAACAACTTATGTCCCTTCTGAAGGGTTTTCTAAGCTATAATCGGAAACTAACCTTGGAGTTCAAATTCAGAAAAAAAACTTGTACGTTTTCACATTTCACTACAGTTATCAAACTATTCGAACAACCCTAAGACACAGTTAATTTTGAGATGTACTCAACACCGTTCTTAGTTTGAACACCAATTGTCCTGTTAAGTTTAACATGTAGAAGAACACCATTCCCCAACTTCACTTGTAAATTGAGGGAGGTGTCGAGAACTGTCGATGTTGATAAAAATGCTCCCATTCAGACGCATAAAATAAGGTAGCTTAACTTTATTTTGCTTCAGAATAATGTTAATTATTATCTATAGACTATAGCCGTTTAAATCTCGATGAAATCCTAAAATTCTCACTCCATATGTAGAAGTGGGAATATGTCTGAAGGTTTGTTCAGGGTGGATTTCTCAAACCCATAGGCAAAATACAACATTGTTCAAACATAACATAGAACAACAATTGGTTTCCATCCAAGCGTAAATAGTATGCGCTTAATTCTAGCTTCATACACAGTCTAAAGGGAACCCTGGCGCAACAGTCTTCGATTGCCGGAAGAATGGCATTAACTTTTGTTAATTATTTCATCCCTAAAGTTTGACTTGTATACAGTTTGACCCATATTTAATAAAATATTGGATTATCGAACGGGTTTGAGAAGTTTAAAAAAAGAGTAATGCTATTGGGGACCCAAAAAAACCAACCCAAATGTCATGTGGCAACATCTCAAATACTGTGCAAGTTGCACCATTATAGTTCCAACGGTTGCACCAAATCAGGTTTTAAGGTTGGAGATGAGGGTTTACAATGTCTGTTGTACAACCCTTTATATTATGGTTAATTTCGTTTGCCATCGAACCAAATGTGTACAATCAAACCTTGATATACGTTACGTTGAGACGGCTGTAGATTACAATGGACGATTTAGTAAATCTATGGGATAACCCATCGGATTTTGACGTCTCACTTGCTCCCATTATAAGTGTCGTATCAACTATATATTGGTCATTGACCCAAACCCCTGCCCACCCAAAAAACCACTTTGTAAGGTTACCATAATTGCCTGTGACTGTACTCTACCCACCCTATTTGTAGGTCACAGATTTAGTTCTGTACGAATAGGGTATGGGTAATGATGAAGAAAATTGCTCATGGGGTGTGGCCCAACCTAATAATACTGATTGAATTGACAATTAAGTATCGGGGAGTAGTTGAACTTGTATTTGACCATCCGGAAATGACGTCCCAACCAGAGTCGATATGATGTTTTTAATTGAACGAGGACAAAATATTCAAAATGAGAGGAAACCGATCTCCAAACCTAAATTTTTGATATAGGTTATACACGTGTACAACTTTGACGAATCTAAAAATAGTACCTACAGTGACACAAAATAATTTTTTTTTTTTTAAACCTACACGATTTGCCAACGGTTGCCTGTTGGAATTACTTTACTTAAATACCGTGTATTAGAAATTTTTTACTTCAAGTTCAATTTATTGTAAAAAAAAAAAAAAAAAAAAAAAAAAAAAAACCTCAGTTGCTCACAATAAATAAAGGGAAATTATCATTCTCCCCCTGCATTTTCTGTATTCTCCAGTCTCCCCTCTCTAGTTTCAAAATTCTCCAATTTCCCCCTCCCATGCTTATTTTTTATGGTGAGAATGGTTGTATTTGTGCATGGGAGGGGGGAAATTGGAGAATTTTGAAACTACGGGGGGGAGACTGGAGAATACGGCAAACTACAGGGGGGAGACTAATAATTTCCCATAAATAAATGACTTATTTCAAATTGTGTCTTCTATTGAAACCCTAATCGTATTAATACTGTATTTGTTCTTCTCATCGTAAACAACTACAACATCACAAAACCTATTTCCTTGAAAACTCAAACAAATGGAAACTGGGTCTGGGTTACCTAGCATATTGCGATAAGGACTTTTTTCAAATGAGGACGTCCTAAAATAACTTCACGAGGATATTGAATGTAAGCCACTAGTTGTACATGATTTGACTCAAGTGTGTATGCACTTATCAAAACTAGTGGCTCACATTCAATATCCTCATGAGGTTATATCATGACGTCCGCATGGGAATGAGACTGTATATATAATACTTAATTCTATAATTAGGGACGTTTTGACTTTATAAGTTAAGGACATCTGCCCACAACCACACATTCGTATTAGTTGTAGGTATTTTTTAATGTGAGGTTGTGGGCCCGCTGTGAATGTGTGGCTATGGTTGGACGTCTAGAAATTATAAAGTTAGGATCTGGTTAGTGATCAATGATATAACTTCATGAGGACATTGAATGTGAGCAACTGGTTTTGAAAAGTGCATAGGCACTTGAGCCAAAGGATGTTAGCTAATAGTGGTTGACATCCAATATCATGGACCATAAATTTACATCAGTGCGCATTGGCTTGATCATTTCTACATATCTGTATATGTATGTATAGTACATTATTTAACAAAACCAATCCATCGGCCAAATGGGTGTATGCCAAATGGGAAGGAAAAGCAATCAAATGAGTTATCCATACTACATGGTATGCTCCCATTCATTAGGAATTTAGGATGCAATATATCGGGTTGGGTTCATGCTCGTTTAAGTAATCAGACTGAAATCAACTATCCAACAATGGTGTCACATGTGTCCATTAGGGGGTAAATTTGTCCAAACACTGTATTTGGGTGGACAATTTTACTCCCAATGGACACATGTCATGCTTCTTTGAGAAAATCTTGTATGCACCCGGTGCAATGCACCATAGCCAATGGGCGCATGCCACGTGGCAGGGAGAACACATTTGATTGTTGCCCTTGCCACATGGCATGCACCCATTGGTTGGGTGCAATGCACCGGGTGCATGCAAGATTCTGTCGCTTCTGAGAGGGGGTAATGCTTACAATTAACCTTTAAAACGGGGGTAAGCAGCATTACCTGAACCCTTCTGTTAGAGCTTATTTGATTCAAATTTTCTATTACAATTCTCTGTCATCTAACTCGATTTAGATTCAATCGCAATCACCTTAGTACTGGTTTTCCTTCAAAACGTGTGTATGGGTCACAATTATCTACCTTTCGCTACTTCGCATTATACCAGAGATATGGAGTCCGAGTCGTCGGACGATGAGAACGAATTAGGCAAGTAGGATCGAGTGGTTTCCCAGGTAAGTAGAAGCTCTGAGGCTATCAAACTGCTGCTGAACGAGTTCATGGCATTAAACGAAGTAAAGAAAAAAAATGCTTCTAGGAAAATAGCAGGAAGGATTTCTTTAGAGGCCCGCGTTGATCAACTGGAGACAGATGTGGAGGCCTTGAAGAGAATAGATAAACCACGGAAAGCTGTTTCTCTCCGCGACCGTTTCAATCGGCGATGCCGACCTTTTTCATTGAAAGATCTGACATCAACTTCAAGGAATTTTTTGTAAATCCAGTTAAAGCTTTTAGATTATCGTTGTTATTGTGTAATCTACGAAATTTGCCTTTCTGTTTGTTGTTTTTTGCTGGTTATTTGCTTGGTTTGCGATTAAAACCTTGGTACCTGTAGATTCGCTACCTCTACTGCTGTGGTTTCCATTTTTAGATTAATAGTTGTGAATTTTGTGTAGGTTAATCCCAGATATGTGCAGACCTTTCTAAGTACTTGCAGTTTCATCTCCCTCGGTACTGCTTTTGTTTTCTTTGTGTTTCGAATACAACAAAATACATCATCATTCGTCAATCATGTTTTTATTCTTACGTGAGGTTCACCTTCACCGTTCAACGTTCAACGTTGGACGGATGATACGGATTCAAAGGTTTCAGTGTATTACCCATTTATTTATGTTCTCTATAACAAATTTGAACTCTGAAGTACATCCAAACTGGATATCTCACAATTCATAAAATAATTTGGTCATGTGAATGGTGATAGTGTGATACAACTATCGTGTGCAAATGGTAAATTCAGTCGTACATCATGGGAAATCAAAAACAAGAATCCGAGGTTAACGACGATGCATTTGCGACATAGAAAGGCATAAAGGTTGTGTGGGGTTGGCTCGACCATTGAATAAGGGTTATAATTGAAACTGACTATATAATTAGTGGCGAAGAGATAGAGACATAGAGTTGGTCCCCCCCCCCCCCCCCCCCCCCCCCCCCCCCCCATATATTTTTTTTCCTTTACTTTTCTTGTGCTTGTTTGGGATAAATTTTACTTTTACCTTGCTGACAGGGTTGAGTGGAAGAAGAGAAGTAAAATCCTGAGCATTTTAATGTTTTGTTTTTATTGACCCTTCAATTTCAATCTAATGCCCAATAACTAATCCAGCAAGTATACTAGTATCAATAAGAGTAAAGCTGTTGGACCCAAAAAACCAACCCAAATTTTTAACCCAAACCCATATGGCAACATCACATGGGATCTTGGAAAGAGTGACGTGGGCCCATGTTGCGTGTGGTGTTGCCACATGGCATTTGGGTTAGAATTTGGGTTGGTTTTTTGGGTCCAATAGCATTACTTATTGAAAGTAATTAAATACTCGAGGTGTGTTTAACAATATAAAGCTAGAGGGGGGGTGAATAGATTTTATCTAATTATTACCCAATTTTCGCATGCAAGTCAATTTTACGAAAATACCCCTAGCAAGTCAATAATACATACAAGTGTAATAAGATGCGGAAATAGTAAATGACACTTGATGTTTACGTGGAAAACCCAACCACTGGGAAAAACCACGGGCTGTTAAGTGCACCACACTCGGACCTCGAAATCCACTATATGAAAAGACGGTTACACCCTCAAGTGATTCTCGGACCCTCACCCTAGATAACCTCAGGCTATGGACACTACCAATCGCCACTCTTGGTTCAATCCCTAGTGATATCCCCTGATACACTACTCTTGGCGTGAGCACCCTCTAATCTACCACGTGGGCCTTTTATAGCGGCTCTAGTCCAATTTGCTTGAGGCCTAAGCACATTTAGCCCCAAGACTTCAATCTCTCAAAAGAGATGCACCACCCTATGTGAATATGTATGAATATTCAATTAATGCAATAAGAGCTAGGGTACTCTAAATGCTTACCTAGGATTATAAGATGACAATATAATCAATCCTAGATATCATATATAGCTATATGACATGGCATATAACTTTAGCTAAGTAAAGGATAACCAATCATAGATACAAAGCTATCATATAAAACCCACAAACATTCAAAGGATTAACTAGTTGATTAAAAAACAATCTATCAACCTAGTTATCAATACATCACACAAGAATGTTCATGGCATAGCTTTTAGGCAATAATGACCTAATCAAATAAGCTATGAAAAATAATCTCAATCAATAAATGAGATCAATTAGCTAGATGGCATATGAACATTAAAACCTAGCTAACAAATAATAACCCAATCAACACATAATCTCAATCTTATATGTAGAAATTAATCTAAACACATATAAGTAAAATATGAGATAAAATTGATAAGTAGAAACACTAATTATGTAAGATAAAAGTGTTCAACAAATCATACCATGTGTGTTGAAGAAGTCCCATGCATTAGCATATGCTAGATGATCCTAGATGATGCTTAGATGAAGATTTATGCATGTGGGAATGGGTTTAGAGAGATAAAGATATGATCTTTAAGCTTTCTCTCTCAAGTCTCTCTAAATATCTCTCTAGGGTTCTTATGATCAAAGACTTGTATTCTGAACCAGAGATAAGGATGTATTTATAGAGACCAAAAACAGGGCAGGTGAAAATACAATTTTGCCCTTGAAACGCACCGATCGGCGGTTTCATTCGGTGGCCAGGCCGCCGAATTTAACCGCCGAATGGCTCCCAAGAGGAACAGGGGAACTTCGGCGACTTCGTTCGGCGGTTTGGAAACCGCCGATTCCAGCCGCCGTTTTGGACCCGAGAGATATATTTCAATCAGGTCTCATTCGGCGGTTTAGAACGGCGGCCAGGCCGCCGAACGTAACCGCCGATTCACCAAAAATGGTGAAACAAAGGTGAAGCCAAAGGCATCTCCACCGGCGATCATCGCGCAAAACAAAGCACATTACCGTGCACGCGCGGACGTTTCCGAACATCCTTAGAGAAACGAATTACTCCACACTAAAAGCTAACATACATGAAGTGCAAGTGTGGGTATTGAATGCATCCTAATGCCTATCATGTCATGGCATTTCATACAACAAGATGCAAACAATCTTATGCAAGAAGAGACATTGAATAAACAATAAAGCACAATGCACACAAAATATAAACACAACATTCAAGAATAAGAGTTATGTATGTTGTGTGTGTGTGCAACTATATCTCTTCAAGCCAAAGTAAGCACAAGATATACCTTTGGTGCTTGTCCGCTTGAGGTCTTGGAAAGGGTCTTGATCTTCAACAAATCACCTAGACTACCCTTACAACCAAACCCCAACATGTGGTTTGACCACGAAATAAGCCAGTCTATTAATGGGAATCCTTACACTTAATATATAGTAGCTGAACCAAAAAATTTAAATAAATGAAAGTACAGTGTGCAAAACGAGCGACGACTGTATTGGTCAACATATATATATACTATAAAAGATCTACTGTGCATAAGATAACGAAAATAACTCTTGCTGTACAAAAGTAAAAACGCAATATCGGAAATCGGATGGATTAGATAAGATTGTTGTCCTGAAGGTGGATAAAAGCCCATCTTACTAAAAGAAAACGTCTTTTACCAAACGAAGCCCAATAGAGTAATCAATATATAATAAGAATAAGAACCTCTAATCGAAGATATCATCGTCTCGTCTGTATTTGGAGACAATGTTTATGCATTGTTCGAACAAGAAAATCATCGGTGGTGTATATCTAGACAAGTCTTTCTACACCCAAGTTGCATGGTTCGCAATGGATTCAAATGTTGTCTGTGGAAAGTAAAAATAATCCTTAATACTACAAAATTCTTTACGCGAGGAAAAGATAAACAACTTATACGAAACACGGTAGCAGAATAAATTCCTTACACGATAAAAATCTACAACAATTGATTACACGATCTAATACACAGGCTAAGAAAAGACAAAACATGCAATAACATTCTTTATGCGAGGAAAAGAAAAAAAACTTATACGAAACACGGTAGCAGAATAAATTCCTTACACGATTAAAATCAACAACAATAGATTACACGATCTAATACACACGCTAAGAAAAGACAAACATGAAGCATGTAGATTAAACTAGGAGGATTTTGCACTAACAAATTACACAACCACAAGCTAAAAGGGATGGACAAAAAAAAAAAAAAAAAACTACAGCATTGGTAACTCATAAAAGGCTGTTTTTATCAAATTCACAGCATAAACAACGTAGTCCGATGTGGGGTACAAGATTGTGTACATGAAGTTCTCATTTCGTACTTGTTAACGGATTAGGAATCTGTGTTTTTTTTTTGTTCCCCTTAGATTTGCACTAGATTGTTGAGACTTGAGACCTAAAAATAAATGAAAATAGCTGTGCCTACCTGTGGTTGCTATGCAAGAAGAGATCCGTGAACATCCCTCGTAAATATAAGCACATATTAGCCATCTAGGATTGCAAAATCTTTATAAGTAGATCAGGTAACTTTTTCGGAGATGTTTTTAAGGGGATACGTAGCCTACAAATTCTTTGGGAAGAGACCAGACTGGAGGAGAACTTAACCGATTGAGGTTTGTAAATAAAGGGGCAATTACACCTAACGTCAAACAATTCAGAACCGTTATCGTAAGCTGATATTACAAGCAGGGACTACTCAAACAACTGAATGAAAGAAAAATTAAATAGATCACATATTACACGCATTTTCCTTAAAACCAAAGTAGAATGACACATTGTCGATGAATCAACCTAAGAGTGCCGAAAAAAGGTTCTCAAATCGGAGGAACTTGTTGGTGCAGCATTCAAAACTGGGTCATGATATCACCTGATGGATTAGGGTTAATAGCCAGAGGGACAAGTTTGTCTATTGTGTCCAGGTCTGTGACATACACTGCAAGTGCGTGGAGGCTTGGTTGGCCCAGATGCATCAAACGCTGGTTTCCGGCACCCTGAATTGTTGTGTCCCTTTTCAGAGCAATTTGAACAAGTCTCCTGATTGTACTTAATGGACTTTCTCTATCTTCCAGACTGTTAACGCAATTTTAGCTCGTGCTCGGGACCTGATAAATTCTTGTTTATACCTGATGCAGAAAGGCTTACCAGATCAACAAGGTGTAATGGATTATCATCATGTGTAGGGTGTAGCAGTAAATCTTGTGGACTGATTTCATTAGAGCAAGGACACAATGGCGAGTTGATATTGGCTGAGCAACCCATGCCACCTTCTTCATCCTCAGCAGTAACAACAGTTGGACAATGAACTTTCTCGTCTTTAGCATAATCGCCGTGATTGCTACGGTTAGCAGATTTCTTATTGACTGTACCGCCGAGTGGGCTTTGGGGAAATATAGACTTCCTGATTGATGGCGGAGTTTTTGATTCATCTACGGGGAAACCACTCGGAACAAATTCATTGCTACCAGTTGTGGATCTGTATCCGGATGAACTCACAACAGGGCTGCCTGTAGATTTACACTTCACAATGGGTGGTGGCGTACATGCCTGATCACCAGTACAACCGATGGTGATGGAGGTAGATTTGGATTTCAGATCAGGAGTCACAGTTAACTGGTCAACCAGGCTTCGTAACTGTTTGTGAAACACCGACACATAACATTTAGGATTCTATTTGTTATGTGAAACGAAGATCTGTAAATCTAAGTCATAAATCATTTCAACAATGGAGCCATCAATTCTAGTACTTATCTTGAAGTCCACTTCATCAGAATTTAAGCCAAATCGACTACATATCTTCTCTGCCAATGTTTTCAAAGTCTCATTCACTGTCACTGACAAAAAGAAAACAGCTTTAGGGTTGAACTGTCCATCTTCCCACTATCCATCATAGTTCACTATCAACAGAACCATATTCTTGAAGCTGTATGCAACTGATTTACTCAGTTCTATCATCATGGAATTAAAATTAAAATACATGTCATCAATGTCATTAGACGGATTAAAATAATGTTATCATGGGAATATGGACATGTCATCAATGTCATCAGATGGACAATGTCATCAATGGATCATGGAATTAGATTCCATGATGGATCATGGAATGTAATGTCGTGTTGTGGTAGGAGGATCATGGAATGTAATTTAGTGTTGTAATGGTAGGATCATGGAATGTAATGTCGTGTTGTAATGGTAGGATCATGGAATGCAATGTCGTGTTGTGGTAGGAGGATCATGGAATGTAATTTAGTGTTGTAATGGTAGGATCATGGAATCTGGGAGGATCATGGAATCTCATTTAATGTCATGGAGAATCTAGGAAAGTCATTCCATGTCATGGAGAATCTACGAATGTCATTCCATGTCATGTAATCTTGGAATCTGGGAGGATCGTGGAATCTTATTTCATGTCATGGAGAATCTAGGAAAGTCATTCCATGTCATGGAGAATCTACAACTGTCATTCCATGTCATGGAATGTAATGTAATGGTACGATCATGGAATGTAATGGTAAGATCATGGAATGTAATGGAATGATCATGGAATGTAATGTAAATACAACGACACAGGGAATGCAATAAAACTCCTAATCTGACATCTAACATAAACAAACACACACAGGCCACCGCAACGAAGATAAAGGGGACCTTCTCAATCCTTTTCAACATATATTATATGACTATGATTGAAATCAATCATATGTAGTATTTAGACTGACATAAACATATGTTATATCCTGAATATGAAAGAAATCAATCATATGTATTTTTTAGACTGACATCAACACACACAGGCCGCTGCGACGAAGAACAAAATGACCCTTCTCAATCATTTTCAACATATGTTATTATATGAAAATTATGAAAGAAATCATCAATCGAAGGAGATAATATTTGAAAACCCCCCATTATAGGGGATATATTTTATAGTTACAGTTCGAGTTCTAAGGAGATACATACCTTCTCTGATATTGGGGATGGCTGAAACAAATTAGGACCGCTTCAATCATAGCAACGAATCGACAACTGGAAATACGATTATGGCGGAGAATCGGAGATACGAAATATCGTGGGTAATTGGGTGCTATTTTTACATGTAAGGGTTTGGGTTAACCGACTTGCATTTCAATTTAATAAGATGCATATAATAAAATCAGTGGGAAGCCGCACAGTAATTTAGGGATTGGGTTTGGGGATTGCCTTCGTCTGAGATATAAGAAGGAGACGGGGTCATTTTGGACCTCTTACATCAACAACCACTGACAACTCTCCAGGGGTATACTTGTCAAAGAACCCACTAACTTCCACCACACAATCCATGATCCATGATCATATCGGTTATATTTGGTTTTTTTAAAACTAGTGGCTATATGTAAAAATTGGAAAACCAAAGTGGCTATTCTATGGAATTATCTCAACAAAAAATTCATCCGGAAATATAATTTTGCATGTTATTCTGCAAACAAAGTTCAAGTTCAATTTATTGTAAAAAAAAAAAAAAAAAAGTTCAAATTCAATTTTACATATTGTCCAAATATCCAGTATATAATTCTAGAAACCATATTTTTGTTTTTTTTTTTTTTTGTTCCCAAGACCATATGCAACTAGAAACCAATTTTTTTTTTTTTTTAAAATGGTCCCTAAATTATATACACTGGTACATATATATATATATATATATATATATATATATATATATATAAACAATTATTATATAACTTCTTCAAGCCACGAAATCTACTCAATATCGAATGCAACCACAAAAAGAATATTTGATCAATTATATAACTGCAACTATGATAATCATAACAAATTATCATTCTAGATTATGTTTAAAGAGTTCTATAACTGCCACTATACGTAGATAAAAAAAAATAAAAAATTAAAGAGTTCTTACTAGGATTTGGTAGGAGAGAAATTCAATTGTTTAATCCCAGGAAGATTTCAATATGACAAGTGATTTGGGTTTTTTTTCTTTCTTTCTTTCTAAAAGCCTTTTAAAATAAGAAATATGTTAAATGAAAGAATTCTACACCATATCAAATTAGGATAAATTTAGAAATATATCTTTTTTTGGAAGATAGACTTGGAAGAAAATATTTTAATTATAATTCAGTGATTTGGAATTAAGTTAAAAGTCAAGATTTCTTACTTTTTTTTTAAGTTGTTTTTTGATATTTTTAAGTTGTTTGACCACTTAAAAAAAACAAACAAAACAACTTAATGAGTTCAATTCAAACCTATTAAGTCTTAAGTGGAAAAAACAAACGACCCCTAAGTTAATTTGTTTTATTTTTAAAGTTATAAAATCACTTAAACAACCCATAAAACTGATGCTTTTTTTTCCCCTTTTCTCTTCATAAAAAACCACTTCAATTGAATACAATTTATTACTTCCAAAACTATCATCACTGATCTAACTTATTTGAAATTGCTCTTCAAAAATAAATAAATAAATAAATAACATATTTCAAATTGTGTCTTCTATTGAAACCCTAATCGTATTAATACTGTATTTGTTCTTCTCACCGTAAACAACTACAGCATCACAAAACCTAGTTGCTTGAAAACTCAAACAAATGGAGTAGCATATTCCGATAAGGACTTTTTTCAAATGAGGACGTCCTAATATAACTTCATGAGGATATTGAATGTGAGCCACTAGTTTTACATGCTTTGACTCAAGTGTGTATGCACTTGTCAAAACTAGTGGCTCATATCCAATATCCTCATAAGGTTATATCATGACGTCCGCATGGGAACGAGACTGTATATATAATACTTCTATAATTAGGACCGTCTTGACTTTATAAGTTAAGGACGTCCGCCCACAACCACACATTCGTATTGGGTGTAGGTATTTGTTAATGTGAGGTTGTGGGCCCACTGTGAATGTGTGGATATGGTTGGACGTTTGGAAATTATAAAGTCAAGATCTGGTTAGTGCGTAATGATATAACTTCATGAGGATATTGAATGTGAGCCACTTGTTTTAACAAGTGCATACACACTTGAGTCTAACCATGTAAAACTAGTGTCTCACATTCAATATCCTTGATCGTATATTTACATCAGTGCGCAATGGCTTGAACATTTCTATATATCAGTCTTTATCTGGTCAGTGCACATTGATATAACTTCATGAGGATATTGAATGTGAGCAACTAGTTTTGGAAAGTGCATACGCACTTGAGTCAAAGGATGTTAGTTACTAATGGTTGACATTCAATATCCTGGACCGTAAATTTACATCGGTGCACATTGGCTTGATTAATTCTATATATCTGTATATGTATGTATAGTACATTATTTAACAAAACCAATCCATCGGCCAAATGGGTGTATGCCAAATGGGAAGGAAAAGCAATCAAATGAGTTATCCATGCTACATGGTATGCTCCCGTTCATTAGGAATTTAGGATGCGATATATCGGGTTCATGCTCGTTTAAGTAATCGGACTGAAATCAACTGTCCAAAAATGGTGTCACATGTGTCCATTAGAGGGTAAATTTGTCCAAACACTGTATTTGGGTAGAAAATTTTACTCCTAATGGACACATGTCATGCTTCTTCGAGAAAATCTTGTCTACACTCGGTGCAATGCATCCTAGCCAATGGGTGCATGCCACGTGGCAGGGAGAACACATTTGATTGTTGACCTTGCCATATGGCATGCACCCATTAGCTGGGTGCAATGCACCGGGTGCATACAAGATTCTCTCGCTTCTAAGAGAGGGTAATGCTTACAATTAACCTTTAAAACGGGGGTAAGCAGCATTACCTGAACTATTATTTTAGAGCTTATTTGAGTCAAATTTTCTATTACAATTCTTTGTCATCTAACTCGATTTAGATTCAATCGCAATGACCTTAGTACTGGTTTTCCTTTAAAACATGTGTGTAGGTCACAATCATCTACCTTTCGCTACTTCGCATTATACTAGAGATATGGAATCGGACAATGAGAACGAATTAGGCAGGTGGGATCGAGTGGTTTCCCAGGTAAGTAGAAGCTCTGAGGTTATCAAACTGCTGCTAGACGAGTTCATAGCATTAAACGAAGTAAAGAAAAAAAATGCTTCTAGTAACATAGCAGGAAGGATTTCTTTAGAGGCCCACGTCGATCAACTGGAGACAGATGTGGAGGCCTTAAAGAGAATAGAAAAACCTCGGAAAGCTGTTTCTCTCCGTGACCATTTCAACCGGCAACGCCGACCTTTTTCATTGAAAGATCTAACATCAACTTCAAGGAATTTTTTGTAAATCCAGTTAAAGCTTTTAGATTATTGTTGTTATTGTGTAATCTACGAAATTTGCCTTTCTTTTTGTTGTTTTTTGCTGGTTATTTGCTTGGTACCTGTAGATTCGCTACCTCTACTGCTGTGGTTTCCATCTTTAGATTAATAGTTGTGAATTTTGTGTAGGTTAATCCTAGATATGTGCAGACCTTTCTTAGTCCTTGCAGTTTCATCTCCCTCGGTACTGCTTTTGTTTTCTTTGTGTTTCCAATACAACAAAAAACATCATCATTGGTCAATCATGTTTTTATTCTTACGTGAGGTTCACCTTCACCGTTCTTCAACAACGGATAATACGGATTCAAAGGTTTCAGTGTGTATTACCCATTTATTTATGTTCTCTATAACAAATCTGAAGTACATCCAAACTGGATATCTCACAAATCATAAAATAATTTGGTCATGTGAATGGTAATAGTGTGATACACCTATCGTGTGCAAATGGTAAGTTCAGTCATACATCATAGGCAATCAAAAACAAGAATCTGAGGTTTAAGATGATGCATTTGCGACATAGCCAGGCATAAAGGTTGTGTGGGGTTGGCTCGACCATTGAATAAGGGTTATAATTGAAACTGACCATATAATTAGTGGCGAAGAGATAGAGACATAGAGTCGGTCTGCTTTTTTTTTTTTTTTCCTTTACTTTTCTTGTGCTTGTTTGGGATAAATTTTACTTTTGCCTTTTTGACAGGGATGAGTAGAAAAAGAGAAGTAAAATCCTGAGAATTTTAAATGTTTAGTTTTTATTGACCCTTCAATTTCAATCTAATGCCCAATAACTAATCCAACAACTATACTAGTATATAGTAGCTGAACCAGAAAATTTAAATAAATGAAAATACAGTGTGCAAAACGAGCCACGACTGTATTGGTCAAAATATATATTATAAAAGATCTACTGTGCATAAGATAACGAAAATGACCCTTGCTGTATAAAAGTAAAAACGCAATATCGGAAATCAGATGGATTAGATACGATTGTTGTCCTGAAGGTGGATAAAGCCCATCTTACTAAAAGAAAACGTCTTTTACCAAACGAAGCCCAATAGAGTAATCAATATATAATATAATATTATATATACCATGAAAGTGGCTATATTTGAAAACCCCACAATAAGGTTTTGACTGGAATTAATCGACAATAACCACGGAACAAAGTACACATGTACGTGTGAAAGGAAATATTCTGGTCGAACGAAAAGAGGCTGAATACAACGCATCAAGAATCCATATTATAGACAGTTTGTAGTCATGGACATTTTATTTACGAACAAACATCCACCGGCCACCGGGTTAACAAAGCCTTATAAGCAACAAAGGAGAAACTGTGCTCACTCGGGTACCTGGAACTCTGGAAGTGGTTAGGTTATTCCTTGAATAGAAATTGTTAAAAATGTTTAATATATATTCTTTAATTTCTTGTTCATTTTCCGATTCTTAGTTTCGCAAAGAATGGTTTTATGTGAATAAGAATAAGAACCTCTAATCGAAGATATCATCGTCTGTATTTGGAGACAATGTTTATGCATTGTGCGAACAAGAAAATCATCGCTGGGGTATATCTGGACAAGTCTTTCTACAACCAAGTTGCATGGTTCGCAATGGATTCAAATGTTGTCTATGGAAAGTAAATAATCCTTAATACTACACAAATTCTTTACGCGAGGAAAAGACAAACAACTTATATGAAACACGGTAGCAGAACAAATTCCTTACACGATAAAAATCTACAACAATAGATTACACGATCTTATACCCATGCTAAGAAAAGACAAACATGCAGCATGCAAAGTAAACTTGGACGATTTTGCACCAACGGATTACACAACCACAAGCTAAAGGGGATGGAGAAAAAAAAAAACTACAACGTTGGTAACTCATAAAAGGCTGTTTTTATCAAATTCACAGCATAAACAACGTAGTCCGATGTGGGGTACAAGATTGTGTACATGAAGTTCTCATTTCATACTTGTTAATGGATCAGGAATCTCTCCTCTGCTTTTTTGTTCCCCTTAGATTTGCACTAGATTGTTAAGACCTAATCATAAATGAAAATACATGGTCAAGATTTATTGGTTTCTTTCTCCCTCATGCAAGTGGATGTTTGGTTTACAACCTCTCCTACCTCACTTGAAACCTTGGAGGAAAAGGATTTTCTCACATGGTTAAAGGATGAAAGTAGACCCTTGCTGGGCATATATAGCTATGCCTACCTGTGGTTGCTATGCAAGAAGAGATCCGTGAACATCCATTGTAAATATAAGCACATATTAGCTGTCTAGGATTGCAAAATCTTTATAAGTAGATCGGTAACTTTTTCAGAGATGTTTATAAGAGGGATAAGTAGCCTACAAATTCTTTGGGAAGAGACCAGACTAAAGGAGAACCTACCCAATTGAGGTTTGTAAATAAATGGGCAATTACACCTAACGTCAAACAATTCAAAACCGATATCGTAAGCTGATATTACAAGCAGGGACTACTCAAACAACTGAATGAAAGAAAAATTAAATAGATCACATATTACACGCATTTTCCTTAAAACCAAAGTAGAATGACACATTGTCCATGAATCAACCTAAGAGTGCCGATAAAAGGTTCTCAAATCAGAGGACCTTGTTGGTGCAGCATTCAAAACTGGGTCAAGATATCACCTGATGGATTAGGGTTATTAGCTAGAGGGACAAGTTTGTCTATTGATCGGACCAAAATTGGTATAATTTTGGCCCTCATTTCCTTCTCCTTTTGTTTGATTCTTGGGCATTATCCCATGATTTAATGGTGTAAATTAAGTGTTTTCAGGTATTTACAGAGTTTAGGGGCATGGAAGTAATATTGGAGAAATAGGGGCAATAATGTAATTATTGAAGGAAGATTGAAGTTATTGCAGATATGGAAGAGATCAGGGGCCAAATTGCAATTCGCCACGCAAAGCAGGTGAGCGAGCCACGTCACCAACAGTGATCCGGTGCGTTTTGGCTAAATGAACTTTACGCACCCACGGTTATTTCTTTATACGCCCACATTGTAGCCCAATAAGTGGCCCAAGTCAGACCAAGCGTAGCCCAAACACACCCCACCTCTCTACTGTTTGCACCCCATATAAGACAAAGATGAAGCAGCTGCATGCACCCCCTGACCTTGCTAAATTCACCCACCCACTATTCATCTTCTCCCTTCTCCTCACGCGTGAAACGTAGCAGCCATGGCAACCTCACCTTCAAACCCTAGCTCGCCTGAAGTGCCACCAAACGGAGCTACCATCGGTCGAAACCGGTCCCAAATGAACAGCAAGGAGGATTGCTCGTCGGTCGCAAGACTTTCGGCCACCCAAACCGTCAAAATCGTGCCACGCAAGTCACGCCCCCATCTCTCCTTTGGTCGCCACGTGTCCCTCCCTTGTCGCCATTTGATCCTTCGTTGTCGCCATGGCGATAGGAAGTTGATTTCCACTCCAGTTGTGTCGCCATTTGGGTCACCCTAGTGTTGCCATTAAAGAGAAACCGCGACCTCCTCTCTGTCCAAAACTGATTTGGTGGGAAAATTACAATATGCACGCCTCTTAGGCTCTTATGGACTAAATGGTATTTTGCCATGCAAGAGGGCTGTTTTGGTAATTCACCACCCGAGACCTAATTTGAAAATCCTATAAATTCATTACTAATTTCTCTTTTAAACAACTCTTGGCCATTCTTGACAACCAAGAAACCTCTTTTCTACCGTTCATAATCCCTCCACTTCTCCTCTACCAAATCTAAATATCTAGATTACCTTCCCCAAATCATTCCTATTCTTCCCATCTTCTCCACAAATCTCCTTAGTCACTTCCCATTTGACTTCACCTATCTAGACACATCCTCATCATCCACTCTTTGCACAAGGAGCATCAAAGGCAAGGAAATGATCAAGCTTACAAAAGGAGACCCAAGGGTGATTTCCTAATCTTTTACTTGCCTTCCCTTTGGTTGTAATATGTGTAATTAAACCCCCTTTCTAGGGATTTTTATGTGAGAACATTTGGATTGGGTTTTGCTTAAGCTTTATATATATTTAATCTCTATTTGTGTTCTATTCATTTTATAATTAGATTCTATGCATTATATAATTGACATGTATATCCACTAGTTGATTATACTCTTGCTTAGGATAATTTGTTATATAATCTTGATTGGATTGACAAACTTGATGGATTGACTAGGATAGATCGTCGGAGGGTATATCAACCGCGATTATCTAAACTGTTAATTGTAACAAACCGATTCCGCCGTGACCCCCTCTCTTTAATCGGTTAGGCATTGCGGTGGAAAGTTGTTTAGGCCTTAGGGTTCATAGTAATTGTCTAAACACATCATAGAAATCAATTGGTTAACATCTATGAGGTTGGTTCGTTAGAAGCATTTCCCGTAATCCACTTGTGATCCCATTAATTCCCTAGCAATTCTATTAATTGTTTTCCCCATATATCTCTTATCTAGATTTCTATCTATTTTATTAGTTTATTAGGTTTATTTTACATGTATGTTTGATGGCTTGACAAACCATTCAACCATCCATTGCTTATGTTTTATTTTATTGCATATAAGAATTGTTAATTTATTCAACTATCACTCTAATTCCCTGTGGAACGAATCCTACTTACCACTTTACTAATTTTCTATCTAAGTGGTGAAATCGGTTTTCAACACGAACACATTTTAAAAACAATCATTTTGTTGAGTACCAACGACGGCTCATCATCTATTGTGTCCAGGTCTATGACATATACTGCAAGTGCATGGAGGCTTGGTTGGCCCAGATGCTTCAAACGCTGGTTATCGGCACCCTGATTTGTTGTGTCCCTTTTCAAAGCAATTTGAACAAGTCTCCTGGTTGTACTTAATGGACTTTCTCTGTCTTCTAGACCGTCGACACAATTTTAGCTCATGCTCGGGACCTGTTAAATTCTTGTTTATACCTGATGCAGAAAAGCTTATCAGATCAACAAGGTGCAATGGATTGTCATCATGTGTAGGGCGTAGCGGTAAATCTTGTAGACTGATTTCATTAGAGCAAGGACACAATGGCGAGTTGATATTGGCTTAGCAACCCATGCCGTCTTCTTCATCCTCAGCTGAAACAACAGTTGGACAATAAACTTTCTCGTCTTTAGCATAATCGTCGTGATTGCTGCAGTTATCAGATTTCTTATCGTCTGTAGCGAGTGGGCTTTGGGGAAATATAGACTTCCTGATTGATGGCGTAGTTTTTGATTCATCAACGGGGAAACCACTCGGAACAAATTCATTGCTACCAGTTGTGGATCTATATCTAGATGAACTCACAACATGGCTGAGTGTAGATTTACACTTCATCATGGGTGGCTGCGTACATGCCTGATCACCAGTACAACCGAAGGTGATGGAGGTAGATTTGGATTTCAAATCAGGAGGCACAGTTAACTGTTCAACCTGGCTTCGTAACTATTTGTGAAACACCGACACATAACATTTAGGATTCTCTTTGTTATGCGAAATGAAGATCTGTAAATCTAAGTCATAAATCATTTCAACAATGGAGCCATCAATTCTAATACTTATCTTGAAGTCCACTTCATCGGAATTTAAGCCAAATCAACTACATATCTTCTCTGCCAATGTTTTCAAAGTCTCCTTCACTGTCACTGACAAAAAGATAATAGCTTTAGGGTTGAACTGTCCATCCTCCCACTGTCCATCGTAGTTCATTATCAACATAACCATATTCCTGAAGCTGTATGCAACAAATGTAATCAGTTCTATAATCATGGAATTAGAATTAAAATTAAAATACATGTCATCAATGTCATCAAATGGATTAAAAAATGTCATCATGGGAAGATGGACATGTCATCAATGTCATCAGATGGACAATGTCATCAATGTTTTATGAAATTACATTCCATGATGGATCATGGAATGTAATATCGTGTTGTGATAGGAGGATCATGAAATGTAATTTCGTGTTGTAATGGTAGGATCATGGAATCTGGAAGGATCATGGAATCTCATTTCATGTCATGGAGAATCTAGGAATGTTATTCCATGTCATGGAGAATCTTGGAATGTCATTCCATGTCATGTAATCTTGTGTAATGGTAGGATCATGGAATGTAATGGTACATTGAATCTCGTGTAATTATAGGATCATGAAATGTAATGGAATGTAATAGTAGGATCATGAAATGTAATAAAGGCTTAAACCTCGTAACCTAGGGGTTCAACAACACGGGGAATACCATAAAACTCCTACTCTGACATAAACAAACACACACAGGCCAACGCGACGAAGATAAAGGGGACCCTTCTCAATCCTTTTCAACATATATTATACGAATATGATTGAAATCAATCATATGCATTTAGACTAACATAAACATATGTTATATCCTGAATATGAAAGAAATCAATCATATGTATTTTTTAGATTGATATCAACACACACAGGCCGCCGCGACGAAGAACAAAATGACCCTTCTTAATCATTTTCAACATATGTTATATGAAAATTATGAAAGAAATCAATCAAATATATTTATAGTTACAGTTCGAGTTCTAAGGAGATACATACCTTCTATAATATTGGGGATGGCTTAAACAAATTAGGACCGCTTCAATCACGGCAACGAATCGACAACTGGAAATACGATTATGGCAGAGATACGAAATATCGCGGGTAATTGGGTGTTATTTCGAGGTGTAAGGGTTTGGGTTAACCGACTTGAATTTCAATTTAATAAGATGCATAATAAAATCAATTGGAAGCCGCACCGTATTTTAGGGATTGGGTTTGGGGATTGCCTTCATCTGAGATATAAGAAGGAGACGAGATCATTTTGGACCTCTTACATCAACAACCACTGACAACTCTCCAGGGTTATACTTGTCAAAGAACCCACTAACTTCCACCACACAATCCATGATCCATGATCCTATTGGTTATATTTGGTTTTTTTAAAACTAGTGGCTATATGTAAAAATTGGAAAACCGTAGTGGCTATTCTATGGAATTATCTCATTATATAATATATGTAATAATATATATATATATATATTATATTATTACATATATTATATATTAATACTATATATATATTATATAACATAAATTCTATTATCAGTTCGAACTGACAAAAGTTATATCAATTCCTTTCATGTGGGTCACTGGATTTAAATACTTTGACTTGGCTGTATGCACTTGTCAGTCAAAGTATTTAAATTCAGTGGCCCACATACAAGGAACTGATATAACTTTTGTCAGTTCGAACTGATAATAGAAAGACTGTATTATATAATATATGGAATAATATATATATTATATATGGGACAATCTATAGAACAACGGTGTTTCTATACACCTTTTAAAAAAAATCCAGCTCATCAAATCTTGACCCTTGATTTGTCCAACTTTCACATCTAATGGTTATTGTTGTATGTATAAATTCGCCAAGCAGACACGTCACCAAAGGAGTCAATAAATGATGAAGAAAAGGTTGCCACGTCACTCGTTGACCGGGTCAAGAGAGAGAATGTGGCCAGTCAGAATGTCAACGTCTTAAATCAATAGTCAAAGGTGTGGTTGCCAGGGCTAGATATATACTCGCCAAAGGTAGAAACGTGGTCGCCGAAGGATAATACCCATGAGTGAAGGTACTCGCTGCATCAGCATACTGGGCCCAAAGCAACTCGGCAGAAACACAGAAATAAAACCCTAACCTCTAGAAGACCCATGGCAGCAAGGAATCAAAAAAAGGAAAGGAGATAGAGCATATTCGGATCCGTGACAACATAGGAATCCTAGTACGAATCAAAGGGGGAATCCTACCACCAACACGGCTAAAAACAAGGGGAAACCCTAATTAACATATAAAAATATAACCATCTATCCCATGAGGAAGGGGTTCGAAAACCTAGAGAGAAAAGAGCAATTGTATGAGAGATTTGAGTGTGTAACAAAGCAATAGAATCGAGTATTATCTTTCTGCCCTCTGGGGCGCCGTGGTTTTTTCCCATTCAAGGGTTTTCCACGTAAAAACTGTCTCTTGCATGCATTCTTGATTTTCTCGTTTTAAACTGAATTAATATAACTGTTGAGTGCGTGGCAATCCAAATTTCACCATCAACAGTTATGTTTTAAAGTTGTTGTGATTCCCTATGCATCCTAATATTACCTTCTTAGCTGGTCACAAAACCTAATGACCGTTTGTTCTTCACAAAGCCTAATAGTTATCGTTTTTAATTTTCCTCCTTCCCAACGCAATTTTCTTCTCCTTTCCAAATCCAACTCTTTTTATTTAAACGTACAGAAACACTTCTTCTCCTTTGGAAATCCAACTCTTCTCCTTCCCAACGTTATCTTCTTAACTTTTCTGGTTTACTAGCTCAAAAACTGTTGTAAACTTTTATTTGTTACCAACTCAAATACTTAAGTTGATTTTTTTCCAAACATCCACTTCAATTGATCATTCGTCTTTCTGATTGGTGTTTCAGTCTGGTGTTTAGACTCGTTTATTTACGTTCGCATTGAAATCTCGTCTATAACCTATTCTTTTATGCTTTATCAAGTTTGATCTCATAGGTAAACATCCACTTCAATCAATCATTCGTCTTGCTCATTGGTGTTTCGGTCTGGTGGTCTGACTCGTTTATTTGCATTTGTATTGAAATCTCGTCTCCAACCTATTCTTTTTTGCTTCATCAAGTTTGATCTCACAGGTATGTCTCATCCATGGCTTTTTCGATTAGCTTCGAATTTAATATGAATTTGCTTATTGTTTGAATTGTTCTTTTTGTCTCATCTTTGCAATACATCCATGGTTTTTTCAGTAAGCTTTGAATTCAATATGAAATTACTTATTGTTTGAATCTTTATTTTTATCTCATCTCTACAATACATCCATACGGTTGTTTTGATTAGTTTAGAAATCAATATGAAGTTAATTAGTGTTCAAATTCATAGAATCAATAATGTTTTCATATATGTAACTGTTTATGTATCTTATCTTTATAGTGGTATTTCTATAATTTTTAATCTGAATTATTCATGTTCAAAATCTCGGTGATTCCTTACCTTAATAATGTTTTCTACATTCTGTTCATAATTTCTATGTTGAATGATGCATGTTCAAAATGTCGGTGTTTCCTCGCATCAATATTATTTTTTTGTTTGCTATTACTTTCATTATCCTTCGATCAACACATTTTATTGCGATTAAAATTTTACTTATACTTTGATCATCCTGTTTTGACTTTGTATAGTAATGGATGGGAGTGGATCACAAAGTAAGCCTAACAACAAGGAAGGATTGTTTTTCACACCCAAATAATATGTGTTCTACTGGGGTGAATTCTGTGCAATTTTCGTCATGGGAAGGCAGTGGCAATCAAGATGTTGATATCAATCATATCAAAAATATGAAATTTGATTATGTGGATGATGCAAGGTCATTTTATCTTGGTTATGCTAGAGGTAATGGGTTTGGTATAAGAGCGACAAACTTGGAGCATGACCGTGAAGGTAGAGTATTAAGGAGAAAGTGGGTTTGTGATAAACAGGGATCAAGAAGGGAGGAGTATTTGACCAATAAAATAGGAAACACAAACCAAGGCTGCAGACAAGACAAAATTGCAAAGCTTGTTTCTCAATTTGCCTAGACAGTGATACGTTAAAGTACAGCGTAAGGGTATTCATGGATGATCATTCACACAAACTAGCAACTTTTCGTGAGGTTTCATCCCATCGATCTCACAGAAACTTAGATGAAGGTGACTATGCCCAAATTGACGCCATGGGCAAAAACTTCATAAGAGGTTGTCAAACATTTGAGTACATGGTTGACCAGAAAGGAGGATACTCCAAAATTGGATTCACTCAGAAGGGCATGTATAACAAGATTGCTAAGATGAGACAATCAAAAGCTTTTGAAAGCGATTCGCAAGCAGCAATTTCGTATCTCGAGTCAAAGGCATTTACTGAGCCAAACTTTTATTGCAAGTTCAACATAGATGATGATGATAGGCTTGCTAATATATTTTGGTGGGACTCCTATTCTCTATTCGAGTAAAAGTACTTCAAAGATGTTCTTGTTTTTGATACCACTTACAAGACAAATGCCTATGGCAAGCCTTTGGTTTTATTTGTCAGTGCAAACAACCACAGTGCAACTTGTGTATTTGGTGCTGCACTTTTGTTAGACGAGACGTTTACTTCATACAAATGGGCCCTTACTAAACTCATGGATTCAATGGGCAGCAAGCATCCCCTTTCTATAATCACGAACGGAGACGAAGCAATGCGATAGGCAATCGACGAGGTATTTCCAAACTGTCAGCATAGGGTATACGGATGGCACGTAGCAAGAAACGCATGTGCTCACATTAACGGCCCTAAGAAGTCATCGGCATTTAGATCCTTCATCTTTGACCACATAGACAAGGACAAATTCGATGAATGTTGGAATGAAATGATAAAACAACATGGTCTGGAAGACAACGTTTGGGTTAATATGATGTATGAAAAGAGGCATAGATGGACAGAAACATATTCCAAGGGCCTTTTTTTTTTTCTAGAATGGGTAGCACTCAAAGATCAGAGTCAATGAATAATTACATGAAAGAATATGTTTGCAGCCATAAGAAATTGTTCGACTTATTCCCTCAAATCGATAGGGCACTCATGAGGTTAAGAAACAATTTCTTTACTGATGAATATGCTTCAAACACTAAGAGTCCAGTTATCTTAAGCCACAAGAAGTCGTTGGAGAAGCATGCATCGTCCATCTACACTTATCGTATCTACCGTGACATTACTAAAGAGATCAACGATTCAATAAAGTATTCACACTTTGCACCATGGAATGAGGAGAATGAAGTTGATTACGTTCTCACCGAATATGATTCTCCATATAAAAAGACTATAAGTGTTTTTTACCATAGGGACATAATTGATTTTTAGCAAGTCGTTGAAGATGGTGATTTGGATTCATCAAAGCACAATCTGCCAGTACTTTCATGTGAATGCAAGTTGTTACAAAATAAAGGAATTCCCTGCTGTCATATGTTTTATGTTATGAAAGTGGAGAACATTACAAAGATTCCAAAGTCCTTGATATTTAAGAGGTGGATGAAGTCAGCTGCAGATGACGTTCGTATCCATCTCCAGCTCAACGATGACTATTCGAAGAGTGTTGATATTGCCTGGTTCGCTTCATTGAGTGCAAAGTGCAACGCTATCTGTCATAGTGGGAGCCAAACTGAAGAAGGTTTCAATTTGATTAAAAGGGAACTCAATATTCTGAGAAATATTGTGCAAGGGTTGGATGATGAGTTCCGAAATAATCGCAACAAAAATGGTGATGATTCTGGTACAAAGAGCCAAATTTTAAAAGATCCAAATGTTGTGAAGACCAAATGTAGACCCACTGGTCCAACTGCACCTACTACACCAGCAGGCAAGCCGCAGAAGCATAAAAGACCAAATCAGTGCCGTATATGCCACATTTCTAAGCACGACTGGCGTAATTGTCCAAAAAAAGAATCAGACAGTTAGTCACTTTCATTAGTGTTTTGGGTTGATAATGCATTTGGATTTTTTCATTTTTCTTGTTTGATATATGTATTTGGTTGTCACTGGGTTGTTATTTAATTCTCATGAATGTTAGTTACTTTCGTTATTGTTTGTTGTGTTGATAATTCTCTTTGGGTTGTTTGTTATTTGATTTCAATTGACATGTACTTTATCTTATTTATGGAGTTTGAACTGGACCATAAGGACACATAATTTTCTATATACTAATTATGTGTCCATGTGGTCTAGATGACTTCCATTGAAATTTAACTGGGCCACAGCGAGCCATGTGGTTTGCATATTTTGTACTGGGCCACAGCGAGCCAATATGAAATTTACAAGAACAATAGTAATTTTACATTACGGAGGATATAACATTTGATATTATTCGATTACTCCACATTACACATTATATAGGAATTTACACAGCAGCCAAAGAATGGCAATCGAAGACAGAAATATAAAAGCCCTAGTTTTTTGAATGGTTGCCCTCTTCTTAGCCAAATCAAACTCCAACACCCGAACACGATTTGTTAAGCCCGTATTTTCGCTTTCATATAACTGACGAAGTCGTTCTGACCTATGAAATTCCCTTTGTAACCTCTGCAATTCTTCATTCAATGAGATATCAGCTAGGATAATTGTAACCGGTACTTCAAGACCTAACCATTTGAAGTAATTGCATCCACCAAATTCTTTCTGTAGTTTAACACCATAAATGTAAGCTTTATTAATTCATAAATCAATCTATATAAGTATAAATTAAAATAGTCACTTATAGTTCACTAACCTTTCCTTTGGAATACCCTTCGAATAGTCTTTTATAGATCCAAGCTGTTATGGCAAGATATTCTCTCAATGGTAGCCCACATTTGCATTTTCCCTCCCCATACCCATGTACGTTTGAAGAAGAGGAATATGACATTAACAAAACCTTTTATTGTGCAAGTGAGAGAATATTGAAAGTTCTCACGGTGTGTAAACTATTAATCTAGAGGGGGGTGAACAGATTTTAACTAATTTTACCCAATTTTCGTTTAATGACAAGATTACGAAAATACCCCTAATAGTCAATAAAATAATAAATCAAGTATAAAATGCGGAAATTAAATAACACTTGATTTTTACGTGGAAACCCTCACTGGGAAAAACCACGGGCTAGTAAGTAAGCCACACTCGAACCTCGAATCCACTAAATGTGTAAAACGATTACAACCTAATCCCAGAAGTAATTACACACCTACCTAATCCCGGTATAAGTGAACCTAATCCAATTTGCTTGCGATCTAAGCAACCTAATCCCGGAAGCTACACACAAGACTTACTTTCTCAATGAAGAAAATAACACCCTAAGTGAATATATGAATATCCAAATGCAACATAGAGCAAGGGAGACCCTATATGCTTATCTAAGATGATGAATTTGCAATTAAAAACAATCCTAGATATTAAAGCTAAATGACATGTCAATTAGCTTAGATAATCATATATTATGGAAACCTAGATATCTATCATAAAGCAACACTCAATCAAATCAACACAACAATCTCTATCTTGAATATTAGAATATAATCTAAGAACAATCAAGTAATAAAAGAGATGCCATAATAAATAAAACACTAATTATATATGATAACAGTGAAAAACTTACCAAAGCAAGTGTGATGATAAAAGACCCATGCAAGTAAGCATCCTAGATATGCTAGAGAATGCTAGATGAACTTTGATGCAAATGGATTTTTGGTTTGAGTGTTTAATGAGCAAACTTGGTTGCTTTCTCTCTTAAAATTCTCTCTTTTGAAAGTAGGGTTCTTGATGATTAAAGAGTCACATTCAGAACAAGAGAAAGTGATGTATTTATAGGCATGAAAAACAGAGCATGTGAAAAGACAAGTTTGCCCCTGAAACGCACCGATCGGCGGTTTCAATCGGTAGCCACGCCGCCGATCATAACCGCCGAATTGGACCCGAGAAGAAAAGGGGACCAACGGCGGTTTCATTCGATGGTTTCATTCGGCGATTTAGTGACCGCCGATCTAACCACCGAATCAAACCGAGAGATAAAATCAATCAGGTATGAATGGCGGTTTCATTCGGCGGTTTCGTGACAGCCGATTCAACCTCCGAATCAAACCGAGAGATAAAATCAATCAGATCTTGAACGACGGTTTCGAACGGCGGTCGTGACCGCCGATCGTAACCGTAGAATTGCTCCAGATACTTCTGGAAGCAAACAGCGGTTTCATTCGGCGGCCAGGCCGCCGATCATAACCGCCGATCACCAACATAGGTGAAAACCAAGGAGAAGCCAAGGGCATTCTCCATAAGCGGTCTTCGCGTAAAACCAAGCACATTCTAGTGCATGCGCGGACGTTTCCGAATACTATCAGGAAATGAATTACAAGACACAAATACACATAACAAAAAATAACATATAAATGCAAGTGTGAAATGTGACATGTGAAGAGAAAGCATACATATGCAATGTATGTTAAGTGTGTGTGTGCAACTAATCTCTTCAAAGAAAAATAAGCACTAGAGATATACCTTTGGAGTGCTTATCAAGACGAGGTCTTCAAAGGGCTTGAGCAATAACAACAACACCTAAGCTACCCTTACAAAGGACCCCAACATGTAGTTTGTCCACGAAATGAGCCAATCAACAAATGGGAACCTTACAATCTCCCCCTTTGGCTATTTCGTGACAAAACTACCACTCACTTTGATTCCTCACAAAAAAAAATAGAAACTACGGGACTACAATGATATTCTACATTACAAAGAGATAAGAAAATGCAACTCGAAGTCTTCAGCCTCTTGTAGAATAATCAATCCCTGAAAATAAAGTTTCTAACATTTCCAATACAAGTAAAAAGTGAGATCAATCAAGTGAGAACAAAAACAAGCATTTGCATTTTTAAAAGATTAGGCACAACATCATGCAATGTATGTGTATGCAATGCTCCCCCTCAACGGGTTACTCTTCCTCAATGTATGTTCTCCTCAATCATGCATAATTGCTACTACAATTTGCAACTCCCCTTACCATATCCTACTCCCCCTTTTTGTCATGATATAGGCAAGGGAGTAGTCCCCAACCGGGTCACTCATAGCAACAAGAGATAGTAGCATGCAAGACATTTGCATAATCAATATAAGTCACTTTATGCATCTCAATTAATTGAAGAGAAACAAGGAGATTTATTTGAGTAAAATGTGTGAATCAAACATGCTTTGCATACAAGACATGTAGCATTCAAGTCCAAAATACATTGGTATTTGGCAAAGCAAATGACAAAGGTTTCTAATAAGAATTCAAACCAATTTCACCAATGTCATGAGAAAAGCAAGGATATAGAGAATTTATTGATTTCAATTTAAGAACAACTATATCCAACTTTATAAGCGAAACATGGCATGAGCGACTTTGCACCCTATTTGATTTTTCCGGATAAGATATTCGTATGATAGTAGCTATGTTCAACCAATAAAGAAAGAGAGACATTTGGAATATAAATTCCTTTGAACGGATACAAGATCCTTTATTCATATTGAGTCTCATAAGCTTTCACACAAGTTTTGCATTTTAAGAATATGCAATCATCAATTCATGCTTTTTCATTTGAGCATGTTATATGAATTTCATGCTTTTTCATTTGACATTAGCAAGTTATAAAAGAATCATCATGTCATGGAGATAACCATAGGTCATTCAAATCATACTTCCTATATACATCTCCTAGTCCAAAAACGTATGTTTGAACATAAATATGACATGGATTGTAAACAAGCAAGGTTCACACTTATTGAATTGAAAATATATATACATATATGCAACCAAGGTTACTCAAACAATTAAAAGAAGAGGCATAAGTTATTTCAAATTTTTTGCAAGATACAAGAATGCAAAATAGCTCTCTTTGCTTGAGTTCCCCATATGGGGTCAAATACAAATCACATCACTCCACAAGACATATCCCAATAGATCTACTTAGTGTTTTAAATCGAGTAGAATCTAAGGGTTTAGTAAATAGGTCCGCAAGTTGATCATTAGTACCTACATGTTCAAGTACTATGCATTTATTTTCAACAAGCTCTCTAATGAAATGATGGCGGATGTCAATATGCTTAGTTCTAAAATGTTGCACTGGATTCTTGGAAATATTAATGGCACTCATGTTATCACAAAAGAGAGTGAGTGTACCTTGGTTGAATCCGTAGTCTACTAGCATTTGCTTCATCCATAGGAGTTGTATGCATCCACTCCCCGCGGCTATGTACTCGGCCTCGGCCGTGGACAAGGAAATTGAGTTTTGTTTTTTACAAAACCAAGACACCAAGTTGTTGCCTAGGAAGAAGCAACCGCCCGATGTGCTTTTCCTATCATCACAATTTCCTGCACAATCCGCATCACTAAAGCCTACAAGACTAGCATTAGTGTCAAAAGAGTACCAAATCCCATAGTTGGATGTCCCATTCACATAGCGAATGATTCTCTTTACGGAAGAGAGATGGGACTTCTTGGGATCTGGTTGGTACCTAGCACACACACCCACACTAAAAGAGATATCGGGCCTACTTGCGGTCAAATAAAGCAAGCTACCAATCATGCCACGATATAACGTTTGTTCCACACTTTTACCACTAGCATCCTTGCTTAGCTTCAAAGTAGTACTCATGGGTGTATCACTATGTTTGGCATTTTCAAGACCAAACTTCTTCACTAGGTTTTTAGCATATTTGGCTTGGGTTATGAAAATCCCATCATCTAATTGCCTAATTTGCAAACCTATGAAGTAACTAAGCTCACCAACAAGACTCATCTCAAATTCATGAGACATGACATCAACAAATTGTTGGACCTTGGTGTTGTTGGTAGAGCTAAAAACTATATCATCAACATATATTTGAGCTATGAAAAGCTCATCATTGCCTTTCTTGATGAATAGTGTCTTGTCAACACTACCCCTTGTGTAGTTATTGTCAACAAGAAATTGAGTGAGGCACTCATACCAAGCCCTCGGTGCTTGTTTCAACCCATATAGAGCCTTCTTGAGGCGATAGACATGGTTGGGGTGGTGTGCATCCACAAACCCCTTAGGTTGTTCAACAAACACTTCCTCTTGCAAGAAGCCATTGAGGAAGGCACTCTTGACATCCATTTGGTGCAATTTGAACTTGTGCACACAAGAAATGGACATGAGAAGCCTAATGGACTCTAAATGGGCAACGGGAGCAAAAGTCTCCTCAAAGTCGATACCCTCAATTTGAGAGTACCCTTGTGCTACAAGTCTAGCCTTGTTCCACACTATGTTGCCATCCTCATCGGATTTGTTCATATAAATCCACTTAGTGCCTATCACATTAGTGCTTTTAGGCCTACGAACTAGAGTCCAAACCTCATTCCTTTCGAATTGGTTTAGCTCTTCTTGCATGGCAAGAACCCAAAATTCATCATTCAAGGCTTCATCAACCTTTTTTGGTTCAATTTGAGAGGTATAGAATGTGTAGCTAATTAGATTAGCTATTTGACGCCTAGTCCTAACACCCTCATTCACATCTCCAATAACATCCTCTTTGTTATGGAGTCTTCTAACCCATGGAGTGGGTTCATTAGAGTCCAAGAGATGGACTCTAGTAAGAGGTTGTGTGACCTCATTATTATCATTGGACGTCCCAACATTGGGAGTCACCACAACCCTCTCCAAAGGAGAGTCATCATCTAAAACTTCATCTTCCTCATAGTCATTAGACTTGAGCCTTGTATCATCAATAACAACATTCGATGATTCCATGACGGTTCGAGTCTTCAAGTTGAAAACTCTATAGGCTCTACTATTCAAGGCATAGCCAATAAAGATACCATCATCACTCTTAGCATCAAACTTGCCAAGTTGATCACGGTCATTTAAAATGTAGCATTTGCTTCCAAATGTGTGGAAGTAGCTAACATTTGGCTTCCTACCCTTCCATAACTCATAGGAGGTGTTTCTAGATCTGGGCATTAGGAAAACACGATTCCCTATATAGCAAGCCGTATTGATGGCTTCGGCCCATAGGTTCCTAGGGACATTATTGCTAAGCAACATCACACGGGCCATCTCTTGAAGGACTTTATTCTTCCTCTCAACAACTACATTTTGTTGAGGTGTCCTAGGAGCTGAGAACTCATGGGAGATGCCTAAGCTATTGCAATAGCTTTCAAAAAAGGCATTCTCAAATTCCCTCACATGGTCACTTCTAATCCGTTTAATGCTTTTAATGTTAGAATTCATTTCATTTTGTATTTTAGTACAAAGCATCTTAAACTTATCAAAAGTTTTGGATTTTTCTCTAAGAAAATATGTCCATGTAAATCTAGAGAAACCATCAACACAAACAAAAATGTATCTCTTTCCACCTAAACTCTCGGTTTGCATAGGACCCATGAGATCCATGTGGAGAAGCTCTAGGGGCTCATTGGTGGAGAGATACTTGCCCTTTTTGTGCATGCTTTTGGTTTGTTTTCCTTGTTGGCAAGGTCCACAAACACCATTGGCTTTCTTCCCAAGCTTAGGGAGGCCACGCACACAATTGAACTTTCCAAGGGTTCGTAAATCCCTAAAGTTCATGTGGCCAAGTCTTTCATGCCACAACTCAATTTACTCATCCATGGATACATTGTTTGAGACTATTCTAGCTTCAAGACAATAGCAATTGTCACTAGATCTCATACCTTTCAACAAGGTTTGTCCATCGGGCTTTAGGATAGAGCAATCATCTTTACAAAATAAGACGGAATATCCTTCATCACTTAGATGTGAAATGCTTATTAAATTGGCTTTCAAGCCATCAACAAATAAAGCATCGAATAAGGAGGGTAATCCGGGAACGAAAATGGTTCCTTTCCCTACAACTTTCTTTTTGGATCCATCACCAAAAGTGACATATCCTCCTTCCTCCATAACAAGAGTCTCGAAGAAACTCTTGTTTCCCGTCATGTGCCTAGAGCACCCACTATCTAAATACCAAAAATTAGAAGAATTTGCCTTCAAGGCTATTTGAGCAACATGACAAACATTTTCATTCTTTCTAATCCACCTAGAAACAACCTTAGCTTTTTTAGTGGTCTTTGGTACATGGGCTTTAGATGTTATAGGATCATGCATAACAATATCATCATTCCTAGGAACATGCATCATGGCTCTTTTCTTTTTCTTCTCAATCATGCTTCTAGTTCTGCACATTTTGATATATCGAAAGCAATGTGGTCTAATATGACCATCAAATCCACAAAAGTGACATATAGGAGTAAAATAAGGAATCGTACCTTGTCCTTGTCTTTGTCTTTATGGATGAATGGGTTCAATCCATATTCGTTGTTGAACCGGTCTAGATTGCTTCCTAGCTTGAGGTTGCATGATTGGTCTCTTTCCTTTGTGAGCCAATTGTGGAGGAATGTTGGCTTGAAGGACCCTAGAGGGTTGAGCTTGAGGTTGCCTTCTTGGCACCATCTTCACTTATGCATTTGAACATTGTCCTAGTTCTAACTTCTTCCTAGGAATTTGCACAATTGAAGTTTATTCGTTCCTCAAACTCTTGATAAACACGGTCTTGTTAGAGGTTGAGATCTTCTTGCCATCTTCATACCCAAGACCCCTTTTGTCACACGGACTCTTTCCAACACCAAGTATATGATCAAGTTTCTTGGTGGTAGAATCCATCCTAGCTAAAGATTCTAAAGCTTCATCAAGTTCCCTCTTTAGACCTTCTTCATTCCTCCTAGATAAGTCTAAGTCCTTTCTTAGCTTATCTTCTATCATCTTAAACTTTCCCACTTGTTCACTTAAGTGGTCATTTTGAGATAAAGCTCAAGATTTTCTTCTCTCAACATCTTGATCTTTTTCGTGCTCTTGATTACTAAGTCATTGAACTCGGCATGGTATTTAGCAAGCACTTTTTTCTCCACAAATTCATTTATGGAGTTAGAAGATGAATCACTTTCTTCTTCACATGAGTCATTTTCCTCTTGACTCTCTTCCTCTCTTTCACTAGCACTTTTGCTTTTATGGGAGGAGGCAAAAGCTAGGAGGTTAGCCATGAGCTCTTCATCACTTGAAGACTCATCTCCCTCAATGGAGTCATCACTACTACCACTCCATGTGGCAGCCATCACTTTTCCCTTTTTCTTCTCATTGTGATTTGCACATTCGGGGGCAAAGTGACATATCCCATCACACTCTAAACAACGGACCCCTTTCCTTTCGGTCTTCTCTTTCTTAGGCTTAAACTTGTTGTAGGAACCCTTTTTCTTGTAGTTTTGACCTTTGGAACCAAAGTTCTTTTTCCCAAACTTAATGACCCTCTTGAATCTCTTCACAAATAATGCAAGGTCTTCGTCCGAGTCATTCTTCTTTGCCTCATTTTCATCCTTAGAGGTTTTCAAAGCAATTCCTTTTTGCTTTTTAGGAGGTGTGGAGATAGGACCCTTCCTAGACTCATAAGCTAGAAGTCTCACAATCACCTCACTCGGCTTCATATCCTTATATCCACTATTTTCTTCTAAAGCCATTACTTTTGATTCAAACCTATCCGGGAGAGATCTCATAATCTTTTGCTTGATTCTCCTATCCGAATATGGATCACCAAGATGATGACTTTGGTTGACTATGTCCATCAACTTGATCTCGAAGTCGTTGAAGCACTCATTCTCCTCCATCTTAAGCATCTCGAATTGAGTTTGAAGGACTTGAAGCTTAGAGTCCTTCACCACTTCGGTTCCCTCATATGCAATCTCTAGGATGTCCCATGCCTCCTTAGCTATCCTAGTATTTTGAATCAATTTATATTGATTTTTGTCCATTGCACATAAGATGGCATGGATCGCCTTCCTATTCCACTTTGAAGCCTCAAACTCTTACGCGTTCCATTGCGCCTTAGGCTTCAATACTTCTTCTCCTCCACCACCGGGAGTCATCTTGGGTAGATCATATCCGTCTTCCACGGCCATCCATGCACGGTCATGAATTTGACATATGTAGGATTCCATCTTCCCTTTCCATTGGGAATAGTTCAATCCGGTAAGAAGTGGAGGCCTTGTGCTAGAAGCACCTTCGTTGCCACCACCATTTCCACCGTTTCCACTCATAGTGTTTATGAATGAATGAAATGAATGCAAATGTATGAATGATCAAAAATCACACAAAATGCAAAACACACCAAAATGAGCAAGGATCACCTAATTATATTTAGGAACCCGCTATGATACCAATTGAAAGTTCTCACGGTGTGTAAACTATTAATCTAGAGGGGGGGTGAACAGATTTTAACTAATTTTACCCAATTGAGTTTAATGACAAGATTACGAAAATACCCCTAATAGTCAATAAAACAATTAATCAAGTATAAAATGCGGAAATTAAATAACACTTGATTTTTACGTGGAAACCCTCACGGGAAAAACCACGGGCTAGTAAGTAAGCCACACTCGAACCTCGAATCCACTAAATGTGTAAAACGATTACAAACTAATCCCGGAAGTAATCACACACCTACCTAATCCCGGTATAAGTGAACCTAGTCCAATTTGCTTGCGATCTAAGCAACCTAATCCCGGAAGCTACACACAAGACTTACTTTCTCAATGAAGAGAATAACACCCTAAGTGAATATATGAATATCCAAATGCAACATAGAGCAAGGGAGACCCTATATGCTTATCTAAGATGATGAATTTGCAATTAAAAACAATCCTAGATATTAAAGCTAAATGACATGTCAATTAGCTTAGATAATCATATATTATGGAAACCTAGATATCCATCACAAAGCAACACTCAATCAAATCAACACAACAATCTCTATCTTGAATATTAGAATATAATCTAAGAACAATCAAGTAATAAAAGAGATGCCATAATAAATAAAACACTAATTATATATGATAATAGTGAAAAACTTACCAAAGCAAGTGTGATGATAAAAGACCTATGCAAGTAAGCATCCTAGATATGCTAGAGAATGCTAGATGAACTTTGATGCAAATGGATTTTTGGTTTGAGTGTTTAATGAGCAAACTTGGTTGCTTTCTCTTGTAAAATTCTCTCTTTTGAAAGTAGGGTTCTTGATGATTAAAGAGTCACATTCAGAACAAGAGAAAGTGATGTATTTATAGGCATGAAAAACAGAGCATGTGAAAAGACAAGTTTGCCCCTGAAACGCACCGATCGGCGGTTTCAATCGGCAGCCAGGCCACTAATCATAACCGCCGAATTAGACCCGAGAAGAACAGGGGACCAACGGCGGTTTCATTCAGTGGTTTAGTGACCGCCGATCTAACCGCCGAATCAAACCAAGAGATAAAATCAATCAGGTATGAACGACGGTTTCATTCGGCGGTTTCGTGACCGTCGATTCAACCGCCGAATCAAACCGAGAGATAAAATCAATCAGGTATTGAACGGTGGTTTCGAACGGCGGTTGTGACCGCCGATCGTAACCACGGAATTGCTCCAGACACTTCTGGAAGCAAACGGCGGTTTCATTCGGCGGCCAGGCCGTCGATCATAACCACCGATCACCAACATAGGTGAAAACCAATGAGAAGCCAAGGGCATTCTCTGTAGGTGGTCTTCGCGCAAAACCAAGCACATTCTAGTGCATGCGCGGACGTTTCCGAATACTATCGGGAAACGAATTACAAGACACAAATACACATAACAAAAAATAACATATAAGTGCAAGTGTGAAATGTGACATGTGAAGAGAAAGCACACATATGCAATGTATGTTAAGTGTGTGTGTGCAACTAATCTCTTCAAAGAAAAATAAGCACTAGAGATATACCTTTGGAGTGCTTATCAGGACGAGGTCTTCAAAGGGCTTGAGCAATAACAACAACACCTAAGCTACCCTTACAAAGAACCCCAACATGTGGTTTGTCCACGAAATGAGCCAATCAACAAATGGGAACCTTACAAATATGAATAAAACCTTCCCCAAAAAAACAAACAATTTGCAACTACTACTATTTTTCAATAAAAATAATAATAAAAAAAAAGCTATATATATATATATCCAGATTTATCTCATTTTCAAAAATAACAATCTAAAAGTCTGATCAAGTACATGCAAACACTTACGCATGTATAATATCGCGGAATAAGATTATATATAAAATTTAAACAAGTTCAAACTTAGCTGCAGCTATAAATTAAGATAATTTTTTTTAAATACAACAGTCAAGATTAACTTTAAACAAACTATAAATCATGAAAACGTGGCTACACCATCTGGGTATGAATGCGATAAACCAGCATACCATTATCAAACACAGTCGAGTATAAATTTTCATCTTTGCTTCTTCTAATTACATATGAAAACCAATAATCATCACAAAAAAATTGTAATATATTAAATCAAAATTATTAAATTACAAAAACAGCAATCCGAAGTTATGAAATAACAGAAAAAAAAATGTAACCAACCTGGCGGGGTGTAGATTCTTTGAAGATTGATGGATGTATACAGCAGACCATGAGAGAGAGAGAGAGAGAGAGAGAGAGAGTTTTAGGGTTTCTGAATGTTTTATTTATGTTTTTTAGAGTTTTAGGTTTTTTTATTATTATTTATACATCACATCTATAAAATTACTCAAATAACCTTAGCACACCATAAAACATTATCTCAAACGATGCATTTATTGCACATGTTTATTCCTCTTTCATTTCTTTAATATCCCGAATCCATTAAGAATAAAAAGAAAATAATGTTTCATCTTCCCTATCATATGACTATCCAATTCTTGTCCCCATATGCAAATAAAGTGTTTTAAGCATTCATAGTGATATGTTTATATTAAATGATATCAATATTATACCTATATCATATGATTGCCCTCCCACATGCACACAATACTACAAATGACAAGTTAACATATAATAGTTACTGAATTATTTCTAAATGTGTATAATACGTCAATTCATTTTCCTATATAGTGATTTATATTAATTGAAATTTATTAGTTATAATGGCAGTACAAATTGTTATCCGACTATCCAATTCTTATCCCCATATGCACATAAAGTGTTGAATGCACATTCATAATCTAATATTTATATCAAAGGATATCAATGTTATACATATATCATATGATTCCCCTCCCACATGCACACAATACTACAAATAACAATTTAACATATAGTAGTTACCGAATTATTCCTAAATGTGTACAATAGATCAATTCATTTTACCATATAGTCATTCATATTAATTGAAATTTATTAGTTATAATGGTAGTACAAATTATTGTCCCACTATCCAATTATTTTCCCCATATGCACATAAAGTGTTTTAAGCATTCATAGTGTAATGTTTATATCAAAGGATATCAATGTTATACATATATCATATGATTCCCCTCCCACATGCACACAATACTACAAATGACAGTTTAACATATAGTAGTTACCGAATTATTCCTAAATGTGTACAATAGGTCAATTCATTTTACCATATAGTCATTCATATTAATTGAAATTTATTAGTTATAACGGTAGTACAAATTGTTGTCCGACTATCCAATTCTTGTCCCCATATGCACATAAAGTGTTTTAAGCATTCATAGTGTAATATTTATATTAAAGGATATCAATGTTATACCTATATCATATGATTCCCCTCCCACATGCACATAATACTACAAATGACAAGTTAACATATAATAGTTACCAAATTATTCCTAAATGTGTACAATAGGTCAATTCATTTTCCCATATAGTCATTTATGTACGTTATCACTAATGTGTACAATTGTTCAATTCATGTATGGTCCCATATTAAACTCGTTTAAGTATGACTGTATGAGGTATAACAGTATAATATTTTATATTTGCAATCAAAGTTGAATAAGATTGTATATGGTAACACATTATTGAACTATACTCTAAGTTATATGAAATTATGTCACACCGGGTTGGATTCCAAAGGGTCTGATTGGCACCAAATGCCAACAATTATGACTTATATATATATTTACTCGGACCGTTTTGGATTCCAGGTGTTTGGCACCGAATTGAATGCCAACAGTTGTGACTATTCTTTATGTTTACTCTATATATATATTCACCAAATAACATTTTGTCTCCATATTAATCTCTTTCTCTCTTTGTATTTTAAATCTGATTTTTCTTTGTTTCTCCACCGTGGAAAACCCTTCAGCAACTATGACAAAGAAATTGAAAACTGACTCCAACTCCAACCGTGATAATCAAGAGACGATGGTTCGTAACATACAGAAATTGGAACGCGATATAAATGCAGTCAACCGTAAGCTTTTTCGCCACCCTGCTCTTGATCAAATCAAGTTCAAACGTTTTACTGGAAATGATGTATCTGGTGCGTACAATCTAGGTATGGAGGACGGGTTTAAGCGTTTTAAGGACTATATGAAGAAGGTTCATCCGGAAGGCAATTGAGATGTAGTTAACCAAAGTCATGCAAAGGATATGTTGAAGGACTGATGCGGTTTTTGGTACTTTTTTTTTTATTCACTCTTTTATTATGTAAGTGCGTTTAATCACACCTGGAATTTTTTTTTGGTTTCATGATCATGTTTTGTAAAGTTCTATTGTGTGTTTCTTCGTGAGAAGAACAAAGGTGTGTTTCTTTTTGTTTCTAATTATATAACGTCTTTAGTACTTGTGTTTATTAAACTGATCTTAAGTAATTCTGGAGCGGTTTTGCATTTCTAAAACATACCTATTGATTGATCGATCGATATCCAGGTTGATTGGATTCAATGAATGTGAATTATTATTTCTGGACTAATTGATAAAGTTGAATTAACTTGTACTTTTGTAAGGTTAATTATAATTTTAAAACAATATATCATCAGCTATTAATAAAAAAAAGATATTATCAACCATTAACATTTAAAATTTGGTTTTGTTGAAACCGTAATATGATTTAATATTGCTTTAATACAATTTTTCAATGATTATAATATTGTTTAAATAATTACTTAGCATACAGATGAAGTAATCATGATCTTGATTTCCCATTAATCGTTTCAACTGAACCACCGCAATACATTTTATAAATATTTATGTATTACTACATCTTTTGTAGTGCAAGTTGATATTACCAAAAACTAGTAATAGTCATTTCTTTTTCCAATTAATCTTTTCGGGGTGAACCAACTTATTTAATATATTTTTTTAATTCAGTTGGTTTTTTTGATGTGGAAACGAATTTGAAATGTTTCAATAATTATATTTTTACTTAACTCAGTAAATCCCTAGAAAAACATTTCATTCAACTTTAATCCATCAAATCCATTGGATAGAATGATGGCTTATTTATGTATTACTACATCTTTTGTAGTGCAAGTTGACATTACCAACAACTAGTAATCATCATCTCGTTTTCCAATTAATCTTCTCGGCTAAACCAACTTATTTAATATATTTTTTTAATTCAGTTGGTTTTTTTGATGTGGAATCGAATTTGAATTGTTTCAATTATTATATATTTACTGATGTCAACAAATCCTTAGAAGAATATTTAATTCAGATTGCATCTATCAAATCCATTGGATATTGTGATGGCGGTTTGAATTTATTTGCTTAATTTTTCAAAATCATTAAATGAATCTATCAAATCAATAGATTGACCATATCCAACCAATTGATGGTGTTAATAAATTATTATTGTCAATTTAGGCTTAATTTCTTAAGGATGTGAAATTTGTACAGGTCCAATATCAACTGAATCATTTTCCTATAAAATTTGTTCAATATAACTTGTGTAAAGCAAATCTCCTTTTGTTTCTCCTATTTTTTCCATATTTTGATATTTGTTACATGACAAAAAAATATGATGAATCTCCTAATTTGAGATGGAGTACAATTCCGAATAAGAGTCATTTCGTTTTATATTGTAAATTTTTCTTTGCTGGTGTTATTTTAATTTTTTTAGGTTGTCATTACATGGTGCGTTTCTTAAGTCTATGAACTACTGTTATTGAATAGTCTGAAAACATCATATTAATTGAGAAATGTAAATGCATTGTGTCTACATGCATTTTTCAATGATTACTTAAATGCATAACAAAAGGATAAAGGGATGCAGATAAATGGCCAATTGCATGATTAATATTTAGACTCCATTAAAATATTTAGGTTATGATATCCCTATACGTTTCAATTAGTTGCCCAATGCATGATCAGTATTTAAAACGCCATTAAAATCTTTAGGTTTTTATAACCCAATAAGTTTTACTTAATTGCCCAATGCATGATGAATATTTAAACTCAATTAACATATCTAGATATTGATACCCCTATATGCTTTAATTAATTGCCCAATGCATGATCAATATTTAAAATCAATTAAAATCTTTATGTTTTGATAACCTAATAGGCTATAATTAATTGCCCAATGCATGATCAATATTTAAACTCCATTAAAATCTTTATGTTTTGATAACCCAATAGGCTTCAATTAATTGCCCAATGCATGATCAATATTTGTATTAAATAGAAAGACAAAAAGATAGTATTGCTTTATCCAAAACTCAATATAGGTTTTTATTGCTTCGTATTGTATGGCCAGTTAATGTCTCATTACTTACCAAGCCAATTGCACACTTCCCACACGAATTATTAATGTAACTTTACATTGATGTTCATCTAAAATTAATTTCCAACATTTAACATCATTACAGTTTCTCCATTTAACATCATTAGTAATCATGATTCCGTATTTCCATTAATAATAGTTATTATTTACTCTACACAATGTTATATTTAAATGAGTGATGTATTTATATTTTATAATCATACTTTTTAATAATTTTGTTTTAATAATTAATTTATAAAAGCGGTCAGCATGCATATCCTAAAGAAAAAATTTTGTAATCGCAAACATCAAATCCATTGGATATAGTGTTGACAGTTTGAATTTTTTTTCTCAATGAATCTATCAAATCAATTGAATTACGATCTGAAAATTTGTTAGTTCAAACACCATTACTTTTCAAGTATACTTTATACGGTATTATCTTCCTTAAGGTCATCTGTAATTACCTATAACCCTCATGAAATCTCTAGAAATACAAAATTACTTTGGGGCGAACGAGGTAGAAATTGATTAAAAGGTTCCTTTAAAAATCATCAAACATACCATATTAAGTGGTGCAATATATAACAGCCAGTCAACCACACCATAAATGGTGAGAACAAAAACACATAAACATCTTTAGAGATGTCAACGCAAATTCAACAACACCTTTAAGGTGTGATTACATACAAAAACCATTAAAACAAAAACAGATACAAAAACATATAAAAATACCAAAAGCCATCCAGGTTTAAGATAAAAGAGTCATCACTTGTTCAACATTTCCTTTGCATTATTTCCACAAACCTCATCCTAGTTACCATCAGATTTAATCTTCTTCAAATAATCCTTAAGTAACTTGAAATCGTCCTCCAGACCAAGCTAGTAGGAACCAGCAACATCTGAACCCAAAAAGGATTTGGACTTGATTTTCACATTAGCTGGATAGCGATAAATGGTGGTGGACAATTCATCTTGACGATCCTTAAGACGTTGTATACCGCGTAGCAAATGTTCCCTCTCCAAACCCAGATTGTTGGAATCACCAACATCTGACCTCTGATATTTGCTACTGGCCAATGCTTCTAGATGATCCTCAAGATGTTAGATAGTGCGTTCCAGCTCTTCCCTAGTATAGATAATGATCTCTGCCATTTCTCGTTTGTTGCGTTCACACAGAGAGAGAGAGAGAGAGAGAGAGAGAGGTATGTTTGGTTTAAGTGATGAACGACGTTCAAATGAGATTAGGGTTCCATTTTATTTATAAACTGATAGTAAAATTACACAATTACCCTTAACATTGACAAATCATAACTACATTTAGGAGATATAAAGAAATGCTTGAGTTTTTAAATTCAGCATTCATGAGCATCACCAAAATACTCTTCTACTGTCACTCTTCAAATATCTATTTGTTTACCTATGTGGCAATTTGATGACCTGGCTCATTTGACTTTAACAAATATCTTATTTGAAGAGTCTTATGGGGATGGTCTTATGTTAATATATATATATATATATATATATATATATATATGTATGTATGTTAATATGCCAAACATGTAACAACATAATTCATGTTCCTAATTTATAACTTATAATGGTATTACAAATTGTTCTGTAACTATAAAAGTCTTTTTCCCACATTATAAAATTAACATACATTAGTTATAATGTTATTACTGAATGTGTACACTAGCTCAATTCATATTCACATAATCAGGTATATAAATTGAAATGTATTAGGTATAACGGTATTACAAATTATTGTATAAGTATAAAATTAATACCTATTTAATATGGTTTCCGATACATGCTCCCATATGCACATAGCACCACATTATAAAATTAACATACATTAGTTATATTGTTATTACTGAATGTGTACACTAGCTCAATTCATGTTCACATAATCAAGTATATAAATTGGTATAATGGTATTACAAATTGTTGTATAAGTATAAAATTAATACCGATTTAATATGGTTTTCTGATTCATGTTCCCACATGCACATAGTACCACATTATAAAATTAACAGATATTAGTTATAATGTTATTACTGAATGTGTACACTAGCTCAATTCATGTTCACACTAGCTCAATTATTATGTATAACGGTATTACAAATTGTTGTATAAGTATAAAATTAATACTGTAATGTCGATATCAATCATACCACATAATATTTTGGAAATAATTAACATGTAGTAGTTGTAATTTTTGTTGTATGCATGTGGTAAGTCATTGAATATGTCATTAATGTGCCTCCCACCACAAAGCAGCAAATAGTTAAGCCTTTTTTTTTTTTTGTTCTATTTAACGAATTTTTAATTGAAACTAAAAAAGGCTCCCACATGCATTTATTAATAAAGATGACAACTGAAAAGTCAAAATGAAGAGTGAAATCGCAACATTCCTTATATTGTTTCACTAGTTAAATAAGTGCAACATATTCTTCATAAACAGCCAAGATGATATATTGCAGAAACTGTAGAGATTATCGATTCCAACTCCGGATAGTGGAACATATGGATGATCCGATTGCAGTTCCGGAAGACATAAAAAATCTGGCACAAGGTTTTTTCTTCACAATGCAATTCTACTACACCACTAAGCTTGTTTATCTTAATCGCACTTTAGCAATTGAAGACGACGCAATGCAATACGGGTTTCACGTCCAATTTGATAAACTTTACGCAGAAGATGAATATTCATTATTAGGTAAGTTGCGTGGATGTTTTTCCGGTAGTGACCTACCAAAAGACGTTGAACAGACTATGACGAAAATAATTGTGGATATGTCAATGTCTATAGCCTATACTACGCCAGAGTACAAAGTTGCACCAATTTTGGTGCAAATTGGGATTGTGCTTCGACTTTCTATGAAAGAAGAAAGTTTGTTCAAGTCGGAATCGATAAAGATGGAAATTGATAAGGGTTCGTTACCGGGAGAATATTGTGTGATTTTTTTGAATATTTTTCTTCATCGGGAGGAGAAATTGTTTTGATGTGATACTCCCATATTTATCATTATACTTGTATCACCAAGTGGTTCGAGAAGGCACTCAACTTTCCAACCTGCCGTTTACAACTGAAACTTTCCTATGAGTAAGCTATGTTCATATTTTTCTATTGCAATATTTTGGGTTGATTGGACTAGGCCATCTTATTTGTATTTTTTTTTTTTGAAATTCTATTCTATGTAATCACACCGTTCAAGTGTGTCAGGTTTGTCGATCACACCTGTTTGGGTTTGTTTGTAATATGTTTGACATCAGATATAGTATGCTTGGTCATTGTATGAACTCTTTGAGGAATTCCCTTTAGTTTAAAAAAAACCTGGAATGATTTGTTTTATTATTTCATAATTTAATACATCCATTATTTTGACCTCGAAGGACATTCGCTTGAATTTTCGGTAATGTATATGTTGAACATTTGGTTTAATCTATAAACATAAAATACATCCGTATAAAAATTATAGCAGGGATCACCAAGAGACTTAAAAAAATATAAAAAAGAGTGATTCCAATTCCAATATTTTTTTTTGGGAGATGCAGTGGGCAATCATGAATGACAATGGAATATACATTTTTGAGTTTCTAACTATTGACACATCAGCATACATATTGATTATGGAACTACTTTGTCAAAAAAAATGCCTAATCATCCAACCAAAATCCCAATCGTGTATTAAACGCATCAATAAATTTTCTTGGATAAAGGGATGCAGCTAATTCATTGAATAAAGTTATGCTGTTTGCATGTAATGGATGTTTTATTTAAACTTCATTAAAATATTTAGGTTGTGATAAGTGATAACCCTATCTGCTTTAAGTAATTGCCCAATGCATGATCAATATCTGTATTATTTATGTAGAAAGACAAAAGGATAGTATTACTTTCTCGAAAATGCAATATAGGTTATTATTGCGTTCTAGTGTATGGTCAATTAGTGTTTCGTTAATTGCCAATTGCACACTTCCCACACGCATTATTAAATTAAAAAAAATTAGGTCAATCTTACTCCACTGCACGTGAAACCTATATTGGACCTGGACATCTTATTGTTAATTTGTTGTTTGTTGTTAAATATACTTTGTGTCTTCACATATTTTAGTTGTTTTGATCACAGTGTAGTTAATCAACTATTACATGCTATGTTCACGCAAAAATATTCTTGTTTTTGTTTGTGTGATCACGCTAGAAAGTGTAATAGCTCGCTTGAAATTTACAACGGGACCCCGAACTAAATAGTGACTTCTCGTTGTATTATACTTGATAGAAGCTTTACTTATAAAAAATCTTCTACATAAGCTTTAGTTTAAAAGCCATTCCAAACATAACCTAAAACGAAAGCAACTCCTTAAACAAATGTTGAATGCACTGAATATATTTGTTGACTTTTATAAAAATAAAAATAAAAACAAAACAAATAATAGTAATAATGAATCTCAGTTTAGATGGACAATGAGTTAGATGGACAATAAAATATTGCTATTCATGACAATGTAATTCTACACATTGTTTATATTAAAATTTTAAAAAAGTACCAAATCCCTATGACAATACATTAGGATCAGTGAATCAAGAAATAATTTAAAAAAAAAAAAAAAAAAAAAAAAGGGATTAGACACAACAATTAATGTGTATACACTCATCAATTGACAACTTAACTGCCACATGTGTTGGGATGGAAATGGTGGGATTATAGATGGGATTTGTAGCATTACTCCTAAAAAAATAAAAAAATAAAAACCAAAAAAAAAAAAGGGGGGGGATTTACTGTACAAACCTAAACCAATTTTTTTTTTTTTTAAGTACCAAATACGTGTAAATGTCGTGTTTTTATAGATTAGCTTTAGGGTTTAAGCCTTAAGGTATTAGAAAGCTGGTTTCACAAAAGTTATTAGGAAATCCCCAAATATAAACCCTAAAAACTCATCAAAAGAATTTGACGGTGGTTGTTGTGAGCTGCGTGAAGACTGGAATTTGTCTTTTCAGAAACATTGAAGCCTTCCCACACATCCATAATCCTGACTCCACGCTACTACGGTCAACGCACATTCTCTTCTCAATCTTGTTTTGTAATGTTGTTTTGTTTTTGTTGTGTTTACTGAAGGAATTCGATAGGCTTTATCTTGATTCTTGATTCTTGTTTCTTGAATATTTTTGCATGCCGAGTTTAGTAACAAGTATCTTGTTTCTCGTTTGTTGAATAATACTGGATACCAAGTTTAGTAAAAGGTATTTTGTTTATTGTTTGTTAAATAATTGTGAATGTCAATTTCAGTAACAGGTATCTTGATTCGTGTTTATTGAATAATTTTGCATGCTCAATTTAGTAATAGTTATCTTGATTCTTGTTTGTTGAATAATTTTGCATGCCGAGTTTGTTAATTGTAGTTTGCAATATATGCACAGTTTTGAACTTTAGTGTCTATTGTCAATTAGAGTTTTTTAAATGGTATACCAATGAAACCCTAAGTCGCTCTTCTATAATCTTTTTTGCAATGTGTTTGTTCAGTGTTATCTGCTTCTAATTTTTCCACTGGTGATACCTACTGACTGATTTCTCTATATTAATGATTTTTAGAGGTTTCATATATATTATAATGGAAAAGGGTGGAAAGAGAAAGCACCATAAGATGACAGAACAGGACATTGGAAAGGGTAAGCAGTAGATGACCAGGAAATAGTAGGATGACGGTGGAAATAGCAAGCATAAAAAGATCAGCGAACAGCAGGATTCTATGTTAACCGTAGTGGAAGGTCCAGGTGGATTGTTCCCGGTGAAGTATGGAATTAAGTCATGGAAGCCGTATGGGAATCGGGACATTAGGAAGAATCAACTCCACGTTGATCCTCACATGCATGTAGTGATCAATGTAAGTATGGCTATCTTTATGTATGATTACTTGTTTTAATGATTAGGAAAAAAAAATTAATGGAGATTGGGGTTGTTCTGAGTGTCTAGTCTTCTACATGCATATACAGTATATGATTTTAATTGAAAACTTTATCCGTTGTAAGTAATTGTTTAATTATTCCTTACCAATGTCTTTTGCCTGCAACCTATAACCGGGAGACTAAGGGGATGTGGAAACAGGATACTTTGTGATAAGTGGTATAAAGAATTGCCCACTTCTGTGAAGTTAAAAATTGCAGAAACTGGTTTCGGAGAATTTGTGAAGGTTTTAGGAAATGAATACAACTGCCGAAAGAGAACAATACTAAGGGCCTTAGTGGACCGATGGTGGGATACGACCCATACATTTCACTTTGATGAATTTAGGGAGATGACGATGACTCCATCGGATTTTAGCGTAATAACTAGCATACCTGTTTTTGGAATGTCGATGGAGTATGACGTGTATGCTTAAAAGAAGATGGATGAGCTGGTGAGGTGGTTTGGAGAGCCTATGGCCAATTTAGCCAAGAAGAAAAGGGTTCCTTTTGTAGAGATCTATGCAGCTTATAAAGGTTTTGGTGGGAACAATAAGAGTGTGGGAGACGTTGAAAGACTGACTCAAGTTTTCATCTTGGCATTGCTATCAGGCACATTACTGTGTGACAAAGCTGGAGTTGTCAACCTTTATTACATGCCAAGTCTTAAAGACATATCATCCATAGGTCGGTACAATTGGGGCGGAGCCGCCTTGTCTACTCTGTACAAAAATATGGATGCTATTGTGAGAAAGAATCAAAGCACCGATGGATTTTGAAGGGCCTGTGAGGTATTGTGATTTGGACATGTATTTTAAAATGTACATTTATTTCTTAAGTTTGTGGTATTTTAACAGTTTTCGTGTGATTGTTTTATTGCTTGCTAACCAGATTTGGGCTTGTGAATACATAAAGCCTATTGCAAGATTGGTGACTTGTTTGACAGATGAGAAGCTGTTTTCTTGGGCAACAGGATGGGGCTCTTTGAAGAAGAAAGTTAATTACGGTGATTTAAAGGATACGTTGAGGAAACTTAGACAGAAGGAGGTAAACATGCACCCATGGGGAAAGGATCAGGACAAGTTGCCGACCTATGTACGGCAATCTTCACAGGTACACCAATTGTAGGGTTCTTTTGGATGGGCCATACGGTCCCGCATGGTACCTAGGAGAGCGTGTATCTGTTCAGAGCTTGGGATTGATATCACCATGTGTCCCGACGGTGCCACCACCATCCATGATTGGGGACTACCCAATTACAAAAGAAGTGGTCAATTCAGGTTTTGTGGCCGTGGATGCGCTTGAGTATCTTGAGCCTGATGGTGGTCCAAATAGTTATAGAGATTTCGTAAAGCGGCACATAAGGTTTAAAAAGTACCTTGATGATACGGTGAGTTTATCCAAAAATTATCAATAACCAATAGTATACCCGAAATACCACTAGCAATGCTATAATTGTTCTTAATTTGTTGTGTTTATCTATGGGTAAAAGGATATACTAGACCATAATTCTGTCGGACAATTGGATTTGCCACCTTGGCAACTCCCCCTGATGGGGCACATGAATTCCAAATTCACTTGCAAATATCTACTAATTCCCAAGAACAATCACCACTTACCGGTGCCTAATCGAATAAAATATGTGAGTTGTTTATTACATTTATGTGTAATGAATTGTGTTTTTTGGTTAACATAAGTGAGCCTATAGCATAATTATTGGTGAGATAGGTGCTCATTGCCCAAGTGAAAGAGCTGCTCACTATGGTTTCTGGATTGACACAACTTGTCATGGAGGGCCAGGTTAATAAGCTCCATACCACTGATGCTGCGGTATAGTTACTGTTATTAAAAATGTGTTTAGTTACCACTGTTTGAAATTAAGTTTACAGAAATACAATCCACTTTTTTAAATTATGATTATCTATATTGGTTTGTTTTTAGAAGCCGGTTGTGGATACTTCGAACAAACAAGACTCTCAAACGTCTGGTCTGTCATCAAAATCGGTACTGGATGTTAACGTTAGTTTGGGCAGTAGATCTCATGATAGTGAGGATGGGGATGATGGTAGTGAAGATGAAATAACACATACCGATGGTACGAGAGACAAGAGGACACCAGGTGAGTGTATAGAAGTTGTTTTGTGTTTAAGAAATATTATAAACACAATTAACAAGTCAACTTAGTTCATTAATGCTTCTGAATTACTGTTTATATTTAACTGTGCTTCCCTGTATGTTGCATGTTAAACTTATTGAATTAAGTTTCTTTTTTTATGAATAATGTACACAGATGTTGTAGCAAATGTTGTAAAAGAGGGTGTGCAGGATGAGGAGGAATCAGGAGATGACAGTGTGAAAACGGATGAGGGTGACAATATGATGTGTTTGTATAGTGGAGATGAAAAAGTGAGTGAGGATACAGGAGATCAAGAAAGTGTGAGTGAGGAAACAGGAGATGAAGAACAACATTGTGATACTCAAGTGAATCAGCTAAAGCAATCGAAATCCAAGAAAGGGAATGAAGCAATTGGCGCGAGTGATGCATCTGAAGGGAATAACAGTCAATCTCTTAAACAAAAGAAGAAGAAAGACAACCTTCACAGTGTTGCACCCCAGAGCAAGCTGTACATAAGAAAAAGAGAAAACCAACTACAGATGGTGATCAACCTAACAAGAAGGCTAAGGAAGCAACAAAACTCTCAAACGATGGAAAGGAAAAAGTGTCAATTGCTGAACTAAACAAAAAGGTGCAGAAAGCTCCTAATACCAAGAAGACATAGGTTGTTCTTCCAACTGTTCAACCCAAGGACAAGGTGAAGTTAGTAGAGAAAACAGATAAGAAAAAGACAGCAAAGAAAACATCTATAAGGAAGTCATCTAGAATAGCAGCAAGGTGATTTGAATACGTTGGTGTAACTTTATGTTTAACCTAAGCAAAACTGAATTCATGTTTGTGATCTAATATGGACTTGTTGAACATATAAATGTATATTTAGGTAATATGACTGCAACAAAATATCGTGTCAAGTAGAACTGGTGGGATGAAATGACTAAGACGTTTTTTGTATGCTGATCACACCTTGAAGGTGTTGTTGTATTTGTGATCACACAGTTATGACATCAATTGGAAATCTTTGAACTCAATACGTTTGTAATGGTGATAACAATATTACGTATGGAATATGACATCAACTTAATAGTATAGTTAGTAAATCTTAAAGTGATCATATTGTTATTATGAAGTATGTACATCGTTATCCTAATGTGTTCTTCCTTGCCAATTTTTCACCTTACCAATGTCATCGGATGAGTTACAGTCAAATTGCCTCATGTATGCAAATATTTCGTTTTGCAGCTTTACTCTTGTTTACTAATTCAGTGTGAACAAATTTAGATTTTAAAGTAGACATCAAACTTAGGAATATGGTGCATAATTGAATATGGATATCATTTTCGTGATTTGAGTTTAATAATGTTGATTTCTGCATGCATTGAACTTTCAAGGTTGCCAATTTCGAAGAGGTGTGTATCGATATATGAACGGATATGGTTGAGAAACATTTATTTACACTTATTTCACTGTAACTACTCCTTAATCATAAACTCTGATGGTCATTTTGGTGTTTGCTCACATCCTTAGCCTTAATTACAACTGGTTACCACTATGTAAGTCAAACAACTATTCAGAAATCATAAATTACTACAACTATTCTACTCCTTCGTAATGACAGACATCAAATTTCTATAAGTATGGGTTTTCACTTCATTTAAAGAAAACTATTCTAACAAATGCGAAGGATGGATTCAGGAGATAAAGAGACTTTGGAGTTTTTGAAAGAGAATGTAGCCATCATTGAGAAAGCGCTCAAACACGAGCGTTGTCGTTGCAGGAATCTGCATCGTGAGTGGATGGTGGAGAATGCTAAAGTCAACGATCGAGAGAAGCGCGTCATGCAATTGGAAATGGAAGTTGATGGTCTTGCAGATCAAATTTACTCTTTGATAGTCCAATCCACCCATTTAAGGACACGTTTGGCAGATCTTGATAACATCTAAAGTAGTGTTATGTTTGTTTGTTTGTTTAGTTTTATTTTTCCTAGCGAAGTGTGCTGCCTTTTGTTTTTGTAATTGCATCGGATGTTATGAAAATATGTTTCCTTTACTTTAAGTGTAGTAGTGTTCTCCTTATGATGCAAATTAATTTCTTCTTACTCATTTAAGAACGGAATGCAAATTAATTTGTTTCAATATGATGTTTCATTGAACAATATGATGTTTCATTGAACTAACCCATGTGTGTGAACAAATTATGGTAATAACATGAAAAAAAAATTATTTTAAAAAAAAATTAATGAATAATTACAACGTAAAATTATAAAACTTGTTAATTTCAATCTTCTTATTAAAAACGTTGTTACAAAATTTTTGTTATTATTAATCAATTGCAATTTGTTTTTATCCAACCAAATTGGGCCATGTATATACAATCATAAACGTTTAATTTTTTTTTAAACAAGAAACGTATACAAATGACCCTTATTTTTCCCGACGAAGTGTGATGCCTTTGTTTTTGTAATTGTATCGGATATTATGAAAATATGTTTCCTTCACTGTAAGTGTAGCAGTGTTCTCTTTCTATTTCTTTTTACTCCTTACTCAACGGAATATAAATTAATTTGTTTCAATATGATGTTTCATTCAACTAACCCATGTGTGTGAACAAATTATGGTAATAAAATGAAAAAAAAAAAATTAAAAACAATAGTTTAATGAATAATTTCAATCTTCTTATTTTTTAAAAAGATATCATCAACCATTAACGTTTACATTTTGTTTTTGTCGAAACTGTATTAAGATTTAATATTGCTTTAATAAAATTTTCAAATGATTACTTGAGTTTTAATATTGTTTAAATAATTACTTGGCATACAGATGAAGTAATCATGATACACGATTTCCCATTAATCGTTTCAGCTAAACCACCGTCATTTAATAAAAAACGAGTACAAATGGCCCAATTGGTTGAGTACACACAATTTGAGACACCGTTTTTTTAAAGGTGATTTGAATCCTGGTGAGATTGTAGGTAGGTTGTCTAGCATTAATTAAAGTACATGAATGTAAGTGGTAAGTTGAAACGATTAATTAAAAAATGGGAAAAGCATTTATTACGAGTTCAAGCAACCACCGTCATTACTTCACTCTAGTTATATGGAGTCCAGTTAATTAACCTATCTATTTAATTACAAATCATACAAGTAATATATAAATGGTGTTCAAATCAGATAGAGCTTGTACTTGAGTTTCTCTCTTTATTTATGAAAAATGGATTCCAACACCAATGGTTATATCAATCATGCCATTTTTTATTTGTGGAAGGATAGAAACAATATTCTTGAATGTGCATTGGAGAACGAGTGCATACGTTGCAGGAACCTGACAGAGGATTGGAGAGAGAAGAATAAGAAGGTCGAAGATGCTGATATCATGAAACTAGAGATGGAGGTCGAAGCAAAAACCACTAAAGTTAACAGCTTGATGGAGGAATGCAATCGTTTGATTCTCCTTATTGAACAACGTAGTTGTAATCCATGATGTTTATGTTTTGTCTCTGTTATTCTTTTTCTTATGTTTTTTTTTTTTTTTGTTCATGAACTATGTGTTTAATCACACATTTTTTTACTTTTGCAATCCTACCGATGATGGTTTCATTGTTTATCCTGAACTATTTGTAATCACAACTTATGAAACGTGGTATTTTGTAATGACACCGGTAATGATGTGGTTGTTTATCTAATGAACTGTTTTGTATTCTGTGGATAATTACGCTCACTGAAACTTATTATTGTATGAAACTGTATTGATGGACGAGTTATGTAGGAGTTATAAAGATTCAAAAATACTCACTAAACATGTAACAATTTTAAAGAAAAAACAAGGTCCACAATCAATTAACACTTTCAAAAACAATAATCAAAATAAGTGCTATCAAGCAAACAATCATGGAGCGCAATCATGGTCCACCGTGAGGTCGAGAAATGTTATCACTATGAAGAAATTTTGAATAATTTGCAATCTCACTCTTTGTTATCCCTTTTCCCCGGTCCACTGCGAGGTCAAGAATTTTTACCAATATTAAGACGTTTTGAATAATTTGCAATCTCACTATGTGTTGTCCCCTTTCCCTTGTTATATTTTTTCAACAAGCCACGTTGCTTGTCTGATTGAATTTGTGGGGTTTCTGGAGAAACTGCAATGAATCTTGGCTTTCCTCGTACTGGCATTTCTAAAAGTTCTTTCAGCATTTGATTTCTATGATGGTTCGACATATCTAAAGCAATTTTCATCCTGTGATACTCAAAGTTGTACTGCAATCGATGGAAATATCATAAGAGTTAAAATATTTTAATTAGTTATCATAGGAAAAACAAATAATAATCTAGTGTTTTTTAAAAGGGAAGGAAGACATAATCCACGTACATTACTCTGATTGAACCATGTAATGGAACCATACACACAATTGTTGATCAGGAATACACCACAATTAAAACTATTAGGCAGTTTTGGACATTTAACATATGCTTCGACAGGAAAGGATTTGAACTCAAAATTTAAAGCTAGGATTTCAGAAAAGTACCGGTCCAGAAATGCAAGCTACATATAAAAAAAAAATTTAACAAACTCAATCTTGAGTAAATTCAATACTTACTTCAGGACACGCATAACTTGTTTTGCCAACAGCATTCTTTGTTCGTTGTGCTCATCCGTGGGAAAGCTATCCCAAACTTCTGCTTTTTTCATCGAAACATTTATCACTAACAAGAACCAATGCACACTCCCCTCGTTCATGGGAATATAAATCTACACATGGACTAATACAGTTCAGTGATTTCACCAAGTTACACGTGATAGACTCATATTGTTTTTTTTTTCCCGTTGTGTATTGAAATTAATAATATTTATGTATTTAAATAACGTAACTTTGTCGCATTCACACTCAGACCCATAGTAAAATGTGAGATAGCTCAGGCGTCCAACCAACCCAATTCTGCCAACTGACTTCTGGGTGACTCAATTGCACATGTAAGGTTTCCTTTTGTTGATTGGCTTATTTCGTGGACAAACCACAATTGGGGTTCATTGTAAGGGTAGCCTAGGATTTGGTGTTCATGTCTAATGGCTCTTTCAAGACCTCAATGTTACAAGCACTCCAAAGGTATATCTAGTGCTTGGTTTTATGCTTTGAAGAGTTTAATTGCACACACTCACACATTCCATTCATATCCATATGTTGTGTATAACTTGTGTTTATATATGTGTGCATTCATGATTAAAACATCTCTTCTTGCTTGTTATTTTGATTGCATCTTGCATGTCCAATTGCCTTGTCATGCATAGGCTTAGGATTGCATTCTTGCAATGGGCGCTGTCAAAAGCGCTCTACAGAAGCGCTATACGAACAGCGCCCATCAAAGCGCTGTACAGACCTGATCGATTTAAATCGGTCGTTTTACAGGCGTTGTACGTACAGCGCCGCTTTGTTTCCCGAGAGAACAGAGTTTTGGCGATGTTCAGGCGCTGTACAGAAGCATTGTTCGAACAGCGCCAATGAAGAAATGTTCTTCATTTCCCAGGTAGGCGCTGTACAAGGCGCTTTATGTACAATGCCATGTACAGCGCCCAAGGCAAAAATTGTGTCATTTATCAAAACGACCACACTTCATCTTAACACCCTATATATATGCCTCTTTGACTTTAGGTCAATTTGCTGAGTTCAAAATATCATATATTTTCCTTAGAATATTTTTCAAGTGCAAAATCCTTAAAGAACTCTTCTTTAAACAATCAAATACATTCCATAATACATCAAAGATCATCTTGCAATCATCCATGCATGGTTTTGTATCATCACATCATCCTTGGTATGTTCTTCACTAACTTCATCTAATTTTAGTGTTTTTCATATTAAGAAATCTCTTTATATTACTTGTATGTTTTAGATCATATGTTAAATACAAGTTAGAGATTATTTGTGATGAATATGATTGAGTGTTGTATTGTGATAGCTAATTAGGTCTTTGCTTAATCTTGATTAGCTAAGCTATTTGACATGTCATTTAGTTTTTAATATCTAGAATTGCTTTAATTGCAAAATCATCATCTTAGATAAGCATATAGGGTTCCCTTGCTCTATATTGCATTTTGGATATTCATATATTCACTTAGGGTGTTAATCTCTTCATTAAGAATCAAAGTCTTGTGTGTAGCTTCCGGGAATAGGTTGCTTAGATCTCAAGCATTCGAACTAGGTTCACTCATACCGAGATTAGGTAGGTGTGTGATTACTTCCGGGATTAGGTTGTAATTTTATCACATTTAGTGGATTCGAGGTTCGGGTGTGGCTCACTCAACAGCCCGTGGTTTTTCCCGTGAGAGTTTCCACATAAATATCAAGTGTTGTTTATATTTCCGCACCATATTACATTTGCTATTTTATATTGTCTATTAGGGGTATTTTCGTAATCTTGTCTTTACACGAAAATTTGGTAAAATCGATTAAAATCTATTCACCCCCCCCCCCCCCCCCCCCCCCCCTAGATTAATATTGAACACACCGAGTATAACTTTCAACACAAAACTGCAATCATGAATGGGCAGGGTATGAACGTCTACATATATATTGTCCACAAGTTTTGTTAAAGGAAGAATTAAAAATAATAATGTCGGGTTTAAGCAGCTAACCGAAAAGTATGTTGACAGATACCACACCGTTTTGAAGAATCACGGGATAGATTGTACATGGCCATATTAATAAGCTGCACAGTTGATGATTAATTATGTAAATTAAGTGAGTACATTGGATGTAAACAAAAAATTAATTAATTAAAAACGAAAGGAATGTATGTATGCTCACGCTATCATTCAACCAGCCATGGGGTAAAAGATTGGCCATATCATCGCGAGTTAGATGCAGATCATCATTAGTAATGTTGGAGAGACTGAAAGGAAAAACGGTTAACAATCACGAGAAACATATATTGTGATTTCTATAATAAAATGTGTGATCGCTAAACGATTTTCTGAACGTTAAATTATATGTAAAACCGAACATATAGATCGCAAAGCACAAAAGATTATTACAGAGGAAAGTGATCAACAACAATGCAATAACAATTTTACCTTCCGTTTTTTGTTGTTAGGTGACTGAACAAAACGTTCGATAAATGAAGTTCTTCTTTTGAAAATGACGAGAGATGGCCGTTTGGGGGAAAGTCTAGTGTTCTCTTGGAAAATCTGGTATTTGGTCTCGAAGGTGCGTCAACCTTAGTTTTACAGGTTGATCCTTCTTCCCTTGCGGTGGATTTTGCCTGCCAACTCTTTAGTCCAGTTAAAATCTTACTTTGTGAGAAAGACTTCGTACTGGAGCTGATTATTTCAACGGTTTTGCAATCTCCCTAAGTGATACATGTTGACAAGTAATATCAACAAATAGTAAACATGGGGCCAGGGTTAATTAAAACATGCAGAGTGAAACTTTAAAAAAGTTAGTAAGTAACCATACCATATAATTACAATGGACATGCTCAACTCTCAATTCTTTGTTTGGAAGCAATTTCAAAATGTCGAGCTTGAAACTCTCCAGTAAGAGTTCAACCATTCTTTTCACCATGTCAGGTACTTCGACTTTTTTAAGATAATCGAGTGAAACTCTGATAGAATCGAGATTTTCTGTCATTGTTTCTACCCTTTGTTCCAAACCCCAGTGCATGACAAACCAGTATGGCTCGTCAACCTCTACGGTGCTGCTGTGGTAACCACCTATAACGTCATCATTGTCCACCAACCTATTGAGTGCTTCAGCCTTGTTTTTGGTCCAAGCAACCAAGCGAACGTTAAGCCTGTTCAAGTACACTTTATTTTGCGGAAGACATCCCCAATAAAAGATCTAAAGAAAAGGAAGGCACCCTTGGAAAAATATTGTACCTCGGTTTTTGATGTTTCTCACACCATCCATTAAATACTGAAACGAAAATATTGCCCATTTCTTATGTCTGATTAATTTTGGATTCTTCAGTTGGGTCAGCAATGATTCGTCAACATTAGGTGATGCAGGTGGGCATAAAAGTATTGAAATAGTAAACAAAGCAAATGAAATCTTGAAATCATCATCTGCCGCCCTTATACTCTGTAATTTTTTTTGCAAGGAAGAGAGTGTAATCTTGTCCTTAACAGTACTACTCTACAGAAGTGCTTTCATTCGAATACAAGTTTCGTCAAACTCTTCAGAGTCATAGTTGACTTCATCGATGCCGTCTGCCAAGCCCATCACCTTAGAGAAATCTGACACCCTTATTGGGATCCACTTACCGTGGAGCACTACAGACTGTGTGCCAAGTTGGATCACTGTAAGCAACATATTGCATAGAGGACCAAATAACTGAAGACAACTCATGTTCATTAACACCCCGAATCTCATATCCTCCACGCATTCTCTTTGTTCTTCGGTCAAATTGTCCACTACTTCGCGAAACTTTACAGGGCTGCACAAAGTTTGCCAATAACCTAGGATTTCTTCACTTGAAGACATTGTTTACGGACTTCAAAAGTATATATGAAGAATTTAGAGATTTTAAAAAAATCTGAAGTATTTTATGCTTCTGGTTTATAATAGAGTAATTGAGACAGAGAGATCGTATACATGCATGGAAGGTGTTATTAGTATATAATAATCATCAATCATTAATCATTACGTTTAAGGTGGCTGGCTATTTGATATCTCTTACGTTTTTCCATGCTAATTTTGTAGGTTGGTTGATAATAATTGATATTTAGATGTTAATTTTGTAGGTAGGTTGATAACATTGACTGTAACCATTTACTACAACTAGTGTGAAGTTATGATCATTATATTAAACAAACCAACGGTTGAGATCAATCTGAAAGGAGCTTATAAAACAAGTATATTACATAAACGAAATGTTGTTTACACTTTCCAACGAATAATTATAACAGGATTTTTTATTTAGGTGTGTACATACAAACTATGTAGGGTATAAAATATGTGAAGAGTTTAGGGTTTCCCAAAAATATAATGATGTAGCATTTGGTTTAGATTTTGTTTTATTTATATTTTAAAAAGAGTTGCCAATTGGGATACAGGCTTATCCACAACTCTTACGTTCTTCAATAAAAATTTAGTTTGCTGGTTGATATTTAATTTCTCAATAAGATAGATTGTACTCATTGATACTCTACTGATTAGGTAGGAGATCTCTTAACTTCAAACTATTCATATTCAACTTTTTAATATATTTCCTATCTATGGGTTGTTTTAGTTGACATGGGTTGGTCCGAATTTAAAACAAAGCCATGTGTAACTCATGCACAACCTGAAATTTATTATTACAACAATTTTCAATGCAAAGTCGAATTATAATTTTATTTTTTACCCTTATTTTTGACATCAAAACACATTAAGCATCTCTCTGTCTTGGATTCACGATTTGAAACCCTAAATACAACTCTTTTCATCACGCCGATGTTGTTCCTTTCACTAAATATTGTCCATCACGCAACTATTCTTTTATTAACGAGAGGCTTATGTGATAAGATTGACAGACCTAAGAGGTTTGTGAAAATCGCATGGTCTGATCTTTGTAAATGTTTATATTTTTGTTTGTTTTAGGTTTTTGCAAGCTTTTGTACTGAAAAGTTTGAAGATGTTTTGATTGGTTTCATAATCTCTACATGTGTTTGTTAAAGGGTTTATTGTGATAATTCGTGTTTGAAAAATGTTTTTGCACACACTGAACATGAAAAATATGTATGTATTATTCCTTATAAAATCCATATTCGAAAAGCATTTATTAGTGTTGCTTCTTCTTTGATCTATTATGTGTTTGATGAATGCTTTATAGTGATAATACATGTTTGTTCAATGGCCAATGTTTCATATGATTGCAATGGTTCAATACGAATATGATTACCTTCGACATGCAAGTTTTGAAAATGAAACCAGATTTGCTTGAACATGTTTTGATGGATAATTTTTGCTCTTCTAAGAGAATTTATCTATTGTTTATTATTTGATCTGCAATGTGTTTGATGAATGGCTAATGTTAGATTTGATTGCAACGGTTCAATATGAACATGATTACCTTCTGGATGCAAGTTTTGAAATGTACAAATATATTTGCTTGAACATGTTTCGATAGATGATTTTTGCTCCCAAGATTTATGTTTTATTGTCGTTTATTCTTGTATAATGATAATTGTTGTTTGGTCTTGGTTAAAATTGTTGTTTACTGTTTTCTAATTATAACATATCGACATTGTACATGAATTGTGATTGAGTAACTAATTGTTGACATTTCAGTAAATATATGTTCTTTATAAAACATTAATCATAATTTCATAATAACTTAGAAATTTTGTATGTATGTATGTCTTACTCGTCAATTAATGTATTGGTGGTATCCCACCAACAGTCTGTTACGCACACTATTGAGCTACATAGCACACCGTTGGTGGGTTACGACCTATACTTTGGTGGGATAGGTTATATGCATCAGTTAGAGTCCATATTAAATATGGTTTGTGGTCACGAGTTTATTCAACGTATCAAGAATCGCCGGTTAATGTGTGGGTGGTATCTCACCAACAGTCTGTTACGCACACTATTGAGCTGCATAGCACGCAGTTGGTGGGTTACCACCAACACGTTGGTGGAATAGGTTATATGCATCGATTAGAATCCATATTATCTATGTTATGTTGTCACGATTTTATTCAATGTATCAATTGTAGTGACAATCCATATTTGAATTACATAATTGCATTGCTAAATGCATGACAACCATTTCAATAACAGATTCAATTAGAATTCATAATTCATATCTTTTGTGTTGAATAATTATTTATATAAACACTACTAAAAAGGTGTAATCATATAATTTAGAGTATTGATATATGAAAGATTTGTATTCATAAATGCATGACAACCTTTTCTGTAAAAATTTCAATTACAAATTATATTAAATCTTTGTTAAATTGAATATTTTATTTATATAATCACAATTTAATATGTGTAATCACATGTAAAATGTATTCGATATATAATATTTGCATTGATAAATGTATGACAACAATTTTTTATATCAATTACAAAAAGAATCTATATTTTAAAGACTTTTGATATACGAATATCTGTAATGATAAATGCATGACAACATATTCTAAAAATATCAATTAGAATACAATTTACATATATTATGTGTTTGAAAATATATTATTATAATTACAAGTTTACATGTATAATTACATCTAATAGAGTATAAACACTTTCAATCAGAATCCATATTATATAACCTGTGTGATTGACTATTTATTTGGATAATCACTTAGTAAACAATATAATCGTAAACAGTAATGATGGGCTTTGGGTCTTGGGGTTCTTGGGCTTGTCTCTTGACGAGCTAGAGCCCTTTCAGGCTTAGGTTAGTCATTAGAATACAATTTACATATATTCTGTGTTTGAATATATATGTTTACAATTACAACTTTAAACATATAATTACACTATAAAGAGTCGATATAAATAGTTTCAATCAGAATCCATATTACATATCTTACGTGATTGACTATTTATTTATATAATCACTTAGTAAACAGTATAATCGTAAACAGTAATGATGGGCTTTGGGTCTTGGGGTTCTTGGGTTTGTCTTGACGAGCTATAGCCCTTTGAGGCTTGGGCTAGTTATTAGAATACAATTTACATATATTTTGTGTTTGAATATATAAGTTTACAATTACCACTATAAAAATGAAACAAATACTCGGTGTGTTCTAATATATTATTCTAGAGGGGGGGGTGAATAGATTTTATCCGATTTTACCCAATTTTCGCGATTAGTCAATTTTCACGAAAATACCCCAAACTAGTCAAATTAACAAATCAAGCATATAAGTGCAGAAATTAAATGACGCTTGATTTTTACGTGGAAACCCTCAACAAGGAAAGACCACGGGCTGGTAAGTGCGCCACACTCGAACCTCGAATCCACTAATTGTGATAACGTTTACATCCTAAGTTGACCTTAACCATGCTCGGACTATAACCCGCTACCACTACCTGTAGGCCTGTAAAAGTGGACCTAGTCCAATTGCTCGATCCTCGAAGTCACTACTTGTAATGATGTCTACAGCCTAGGTTGACCTCAACCATTTTCGGCCTATAACCCACCACTACTACCCGCAGGCCTGTAATTGCAACCCTAGACCAAGACTTACTTCTCCGAAGAGATCAACACCCTAAGTGAATATGCAATGATATCCAAATATGCAAGATATAGAGCTAAGGTACTCTAGATGCTTACCTAGGATTATATGATGACAATAAAATCAATCCTAGATATGAAAATAGCTATATGTCATGGCATACAACTTTAGCTAAGTAAAGGATAACCAATCCTAGATACAAAGCTATCACAATTAACCCACAAACATTCAAAAGATTAACTAGTTGAATAAAAAACAATCTATCAACCTAGTTATCAATAAATCACACAAGAATGTTTATGGCATAGCTTTTAGGCAATAAAGACCTAATCAATTAAGCTATCAAAAATAATATCAATCATATTAAAGAGATTAATTAGCTAGATAGCATATTAGCATGAAATCCTAGCTAACAAAAAAACAATCTCAATCATATAATGAGATTAATTAGCTAGATGTTAGATAAACATGAAAATCCTAGCTATCATCACATAATCTCAATCATGTATGTAGAAATTAATCTAATGACATACAAGTAATAAATGAGATAAAATTGATAAGTAGAAACACTAATTATGTAAGATAAAAGTGTTCAACAAATCATACCATGTGTGTTGAAGAAGACCCATGCATTAGCACATGCTAGATGATCCTAGATGATGCTTAGATGATGATTTATGCATGTGGAAATGGGTTTGGATGATCAAAGATGAGTTCTTGGGTGAATTTCTCTCTTTGAAAATCCTCTCAATCAAAAATATGAGTTTTTTGAGTCATTAAAGTGACATAAGGTCAAAGAGGCATATATATATGATGTCCAATTGAAGCTATGTCGTTTTGGAAATTTTCCAAAAAGTTTCCACACAAACCGCTCTACGTAGGGTGGATTTTGGGCAGATGTAGGGCGGATTGAAAATCAATTAGGTGCCCGCTCTACGTAGGGCGGGTGAACAACGGTTTGGGCGCGACAGTGCATCAGCTTCAACTTCAAGCACCTCAAAACATGACCAAACGACATCGAAACCTTTCGTACGATATATCATTAGAAAGGTATGGATGTATACTTTCTACTCCAATTTATGGAATAACATTTTGATGTCTGTAGAAAACGTTATGGTCAATAGAGTGACCAAAGGTCAGAAACGGACAACAACATAGTTGCCCTGTTTTGGTGGTCACTTTGGAGATTTCAAAACCAATCCAAACGGTCATGAAATATTATGAATAATATACCGTTGGAAAGGTATGGGTATCTAGTTTGTTCAAAATTTTACAAAACTCAATTTAAATCATTTTATAAAAAGTTATGGTCACAAGACCATACAAAGGTCAGTTTTGAAAAATATTTAAAACATTGAAATCCAATCTTTTGAAACTAGACACTTTACTCCAAACAACCAAACCAAAACTACCACTTATCCAAGAGAAGAATGAGACCTTCTCAAGTGGTCAACCATCGCGCTAAGACATGCACACCATCGTGGAAGCGCGAACGTTTCCGATCACACAAACGGAAACGAATTACACCACACTTAAGACTAATCATGAAGTGCAAGTGTGGGAAGTGAATGCATCCTAATGCCTAAACATGTCATGGCATTGACAATGAATAATATGCACTCAACTAAAACACACATGAAGAGAATTCATAGTTTTACATCCTAATGCCTAAACATGTTATGGCATTTCAATTAACAAGATAAGATGCAATCAATTAGAACATGCAAGAAGAGATGTTCAAGAACATGCATGCACACATATAAAAACACACAAGCATAAGATTTATGCATGAGTTGTGTGTGTGTGCAACTAGATCTCTTCAAAGCAAGAAAGCACTAGAATATACCTTTGGTGCTTCTTCTCTTGAGGTCTTGACCGGGCCTTGGTTGTGCAAAACACCAACCATCAAAAACCTAAGCTACCCTTACATCAAGCCCCAATATGTGGTTTGTCCACGAAATAAGCCAATCAATATATGAGAATCCTTACAAAAATATAATTACATCAAAAAGAGTTGATCATAAACAGTTTCAATCAGAATCCATATTACATATGTTATGTGATTGACTATTTATTTATATAATCACTCAGTAAACAGTATAATCATAAACAGTAATAATGGGCTTTGGGTCTTGGGGGTCTTGGGCTTGTCTTGACGAGCTAGAGCCCTTTGATACTTGGGCTAGTCATTAGAATACATTTTAGGGTAAAAATGTTTTTAGTCCCTCTAGTTTACCCTATTATACGTTTTGGTCCCCCTAGTATCAGGATTGGCCCGTTTAATCCTTCCGTCCAATTCCGTTAGTGTTTTTAAAAAGTCCGTCAATAGGACAATGGCAAAATGGTAAACTCTTCATAATTTTTTCTACAAGATTTATTTTAAGATTTATTAAATAATAAATATTTTTTTTAAATTAAACAATAAATAAATATTAAAAATTATAATCTGATTAAACTTGTCATGATTTATTAAAGATTTATTAAATAATAAATATTTTTGAAAAGAATTAAACGATAAATAAGTATTAAAAGTAATAATATTATTGTTTAAAATAATAATAATAATAATCCTATTCTCTATCTCATCAAATCCAAACACCATAAATCCATAGTCAAACCTGGATCAAAAAATTTTAAACAATAATATTATTACTTTCTGATGAGATTTCAACAGCAAACACAAACACATACACACACCCAAATCATCTCTTCTCTTTCTGTCTCCCTAATCTCTTCTTTCTCATAAACGTTGCCTCCAATCCCACCCTCTTCCCCAAACCCGATTATTCTTTCTCCCCCACCGCCACCGCCACCGCATCACGACCGTTTCTCTCCAATCCCACTCTTTTCCCCAAGCCTAATAATCATCTCTCTCTCGCGTTCTCGATCTCTTTCGTGTCTTCAAGCAGCCAAGCCGCTGGCGGCATACGCACGCTCTCCGATCTAAACCGTCGCTTCGGGATCGACTCTGATTCCGACTCCGACGGGCCTCAAGAGTACTACACTGGAGGAGAGACTACACTGGAGGAGAGACTACACTGGAGGCGAGAAGAGGATTGTTGAAGTTGATACCTGAAGCAATCCAATTACTTATTATCACAACTAAACCAGATCCTTTTTTTTTTTTTTTATGGTGGAGAAATTATTGAATTGTATTGTTTGGAGTTGTGTTTCCAGTGAATAAGAAGCAATTTTGGTTTGATTTGGTGTTGATTGAGTTTAGGGTTTGATTTGAATGTGTTTGTCTGATTTGAATGTTTTTGGTGTTGATTGGGTTTAGGGTTTGATTTGAATGTTTTTGGTTTTTGATTTTTATCCTTAATTCCATCAGCTGCCGATTTTCTTCTTTTTTATCCAATTGCTGTCCACTTGAATCTGGTGGAGGATATGGTGATGGATGGTTCTGGTTGTGATGTTCAATCTGGGTTGGGGGTGATGTTGATTCTGGTGATTGAATCTGGGTTCTGGGGGTGACGTTCAATCTGGGTTGGGGATGATGATCGAATCCGGGTTGGGGGTGATGATCGAATATGGGTTCTGGGTTTGTTCCAAAATTCAATTTGGTAGGATTGATTTTGATTTATGGATTTGATGATAATGATGATGGGTTTTGTTAAATTAATTTTAATTTATTTATTATATAATTTTTTAATATATGGAACAAAAAATTTTGAACAAATCTGGAACAAAAAATTTGAATAAAACTAACAAATTAAAATTAAAAAAAATAGAGATGATTTATTTAAATATGTTTTTAATTTTTGTTAAATTAATTTTAATTTTTCTTTGTTAAATATATATTTTTTTTTAATTAAAAAATAGATGGCTGATTTAAAAAATAATCAGGGGCAGCAGGGTCATTTGACCAGCTGTCCCTGTCAGAATCCACTTTATCCACGGAAAATGTTACAGAAGGACCAAACGGGCCAATCCTGATACTAGGGGGACTAGAATGTACAATAGGGAAAACTAGAGGGACTAAAAACATTTTTACCCTACATTTTATATATATTCTGTGTTTGAAAATATATTATTACAATTACAATTTTAAAGGTATAATTACATCAAAAAAGTCGATATAAACAGTTTCAATCAGAATCCATATTACATATGCTATGTGATTGAGTATTTATTTATATAATCACTTAGTAAACAGTATAATCGTAAACAGTAATGATGGGCTTTGGGTCTTGGGGTTCTTGGGCTTATCTCTTGACGAGCTAGAGCCCTTTGATGCTTGGGTTAGTCATTACAATACATTTTATATATATTATGTGTTTGAAAATATATTATTACAATTACAACGAAATACGTATAATTACATGTGAAAGAATCGATAAAAATATTTTCAATCAGAATCCATATTACAAATCTTATGTGATTGACTGTGTATTTATATAATCACTAAATAAATAGTAAATCGTAAACAGTAACCATGGGCTTTGGGTCTTGGGGTTCTTGGATTTGTCTCTTGACGAGTTAGAGCGCTTTGAGGCATGGGCTAGTCTGACTTTAATAAGGTTTTTTAACTTAAAATAGTATTTGTGATCGTAAATATTTTAATACAATCACAACGTAATTATGTAAATATCACTCTGTAGAGGGTGGAACAGTTTTATTAAAACACTATGTAATGCGAATCCCACATCGAAAAATAAAAAGGGATTAAAATGGTTTATAAGTAGTAAAGTAATGCCTAGACATGGAACAATAGGCCTCCCAATTGGGCCTAACATATAAACCTATTGAAGTAACGATAGACTTGGGTCTTGGGGTTCTTGGGCTTGTCTATTGACGAGCTAGAGCCCTTTAAAGCCTGGGCTAGTTTGACTTTAATAAGGTGTTTTTAATTTTTTTTTTTTTTTTTTTTTTAAGAGAGATGTATGTGGGATCTATACAAAGCGCAACAAGAAATGAAGTTTCTGAATTACAATTTTGTTTCTTTTTTTTTTCATATATACTACTGTTGTTGTTATGAATGATGTAAGTACAATGGGCATGTATGCCTAGTGTGGGACTATTGTCAATTATTTCATTACAAAAAATAAAACTTCTCTTACTAGACAAAAAAATTAAATATATCAAACTCGAACACTAGGACAAGGGGGTTGTAAACCTGTACCCAAAGCTCTATCAATCCTCTTACTTTGTTGGACATTAGATTCACCAGCCCTATTATATTTTTAACCATTCACCTGTATCGACTGTTATCACACATTCTAAATGATATTTACCTGTGTCTAATGTAATCACACATTTTAAATGATGTTTACTCATATCGAGTGTTATCACACAGTATAAATGTAAATCGAATGACGGGAACAGGCTTAATTTTAAAAATAAATGATTGTTGTTTAAATTTGAAACGCATTTATTGTTTTTTGTCAACTGCATTGATTTTTTTTTTTTAATTTGAAAATAAATGATTGTTTTACCTAGGGATCAGTTAGTGAAGCTAAAATTTAAATTGTCTTGGATTAAATGATAACCTGCTCAACAAGTTTATAGGTAAACTACAGGTAGCGGTGTTTAGTACACCATTGTTCTATAGACAACCCCATTATATATATATATATATATATATATATATATATATATATATATATATATATATATATGTATGTATGTATGTATGTATTATATTATTATATTATATATTAATATATTAAATAATATATATTATTTATTTATATTATCTAAATATATTATTATATATATTTTATAATATATTATTTATATTTATATTTATATTTATTATATTATATAATATAGATATATATATTATTATATGTATTATATATAATATATATGTATTATATAGATTTTCTATTATCAGTTCGTCCTGACAATAAATATATCAGGACGAAGAATGTGGACCACTAGATTTACATATTTTTCAAAACTTCTCCATAATCTGTGGTCCACATTCTTCGTCCTGATATATTTATTGTTAGGACAAACTGACAATAGAAAGACTGATGTATTATATATTATATATATAATATATAATATATTATTATATTAAATCATATATAATATACTTTCATATTTTATCCACAATACATCATGTTATTATGAATGCTTTATAAATTAGGGGTATTTTGGTCAAAATACAGTTAACTCTATTCCATTTCGTTGTTAATCAAATAAAATAATACTAATTCAGGGACTAATTCTAAAGTTCCAACCAAACAAAAAACTTAGGGCCTATCCTACAGGCATTTTTCAGCCTGTTTTTGTTTTTGTTTTCCAAAAATGATTTCGAATTCGCCTTCGGTAACCGTTTTTCATTTTATTTTCAAAATACAAAAACAAAATGAAAAACAAAACTAGTGTTAAAAGTGGAAATTTTGAAAAAAAAAATTGTTTTCTTTGTTTTTGTTTTTGTTTTTCAAAAAAATTAACAATATAAAATTAATTTTTTTCCATTTTTTCTCTTCAATTAATCTCTGTCTCTTCCTTCTTTCTTTTTCCTCTTCCTTCAACAGATCTTCTCCCTTTTTTCTCTTCTTCTTCTCTTCGTCTTCTTCGTCTTCTTGCCACCGATCTCTTCTTCCGATCTACTTTTCATCGCCAATTTGTTCCTCCAAACGTGGATCGACCCACGATCTCCTCTTCTTCTGATCTTCTTCTTCTTCTTTTGATTCGCTTCTTCTTCTTCTCCTTCTCCGATCCTTCTTCTTCTCCAATCCTCTTCCTCTTCTTCTTCTCTGATTTGGTTTCCTTTATTTTTCCTTTTTTTTTTAATTTTTTTAATATATGTTGACGGTGATTTTTGGATTGCCACGCACTCAACAATTATATCAATTTAATATAAACAAGAAAATTAAGAAGGCATGCAAAAGACAGATTTTACGTGGAAAACCCTTGAACGGGAAAAAACCACGGCGCCCCTGAGGGCAGAAAAATAATACTAGGTTTTCGTTGCCTTATTACACGCTTAGATCTCTCTTACAGTTGCTTTTTTTTCTGAACCCCCTTCTCGAGGGATAGGTGGTTCTATTTATACATGATATTTAGGGTTTTTCCCTTGATTTTAGTCCTACTCGTAGTAGGATCTCCTTTCAGATTCGTACTGGGAATCTCACGTTGTTACGGATACAGATAGGTCTTCACCTTTTCCTCCCTTGATTCCTTGTTGTTTTTTGGGTTTCCTAAAGTGTAGGGTTTATTTCCGTGTTTCTGCCGAGTCGGTTTAGGCCCAGTGTGCTGGTACAGCGAGTACATTTATTTCTGGGTTTCGCTTCTTCGGCGACCATATATCTAGATTTGGCGAGTACATATCCAGTTTCGGCGAGCGTGTTTCTGACTTCTTTGGTTTCGAGGTATTTCGACATTGACTTGTCACATTTCCTTTATTGACCCGGTCAGTGAGTGACGTGGCAATCTTTATTGACTATTTTTTATGACGTGTCGGGTTGGCGAATTTATGCATACAACAATACCCCCATAAATACTCCGAGCTGGGCGAATGATTTGTTCTTCTTACTTCGTTTGTCTCTGCGAGTAGTATTTATTTTTATACTTACAAGGTTTCGATGCATTTTGTAATACCTCCTTCTTTCCTTTTTGTCACGCGCTGTATTGATTAATTGATTCTTCTGGTGCAAGCTTTCAACTTGGTCCACATAATTGTTGACGCACCTATTTACCTGACGGACGAAGGGACATTTTGACCGCTTGGCTTTCCCCGAGATGCCACGTGTCTGTTTTCTGATGGTGGCTATTGCGGCTGGTCACTGTGGCTGTCATTCTCATTAATTGCATATCTTTTTACTTGATTTTCTTTTTTGAATTTCGAAACTCCCTCTTTTTAAGGCTCGATCGTTTCTCTTCTCCATTTCATTCTTTCCATTTTATTTCTCCACTGGTTTTCTCAGAGCAAAAAAGAACAGTTCGATTCTTCATTTTTATCTACCTTGTTGCTTCGAGTGCTTGCTACAGTCCTTTCCCTGTGTTTTCTATTTATCAGACGATTCATCGGAATCGATTATTCCTGCCTCTCTACGAATCTTCCGCGAATCTAGGGTTTTCTGGTGAGTTCCCATGGACCCTTCTTTACGCTCTTCTCTTTTTAATCGAATGATGCAAGCCATGGAGCTTGGTGATAAAAGTACTGCGGACAAAATTGAATCTCTGATTCGTAATTTTCGTCCAGATTCTCCGGTCCCAATTTCTGTTTATGTTCCGTCTTCTGGAGATGTTTTTATCCCTAACATCTCTCCTTCATCTTCTAACAGCGGTTCTCCAACAATGCCAAAATCTTCTAGACCAACAAGCAGCAGACGACGCGCTTCTAGGGTTCCACGTGAATCTCTGCTGGATGCGCAGACAATTGTCGACTCCGATGTTGAAGACCATCAGAGGGATAGGCTATGCTTCTCGCCAAACCATCCGTGTTCTTTTGATACAGAGGTAAACGTGGTCGGCGAGGTTGAGCTTTGTAAATACAAGAGTCGTTTTGACTTGCCAGACTCAGTGAATCTCATTTTACCTGGCGACCGGGCTGTGTGGAATCCTCCCGAAAACGCAGTCGCTATTTACGGGGCCATGCTTAGCTGTGGGGTGACTCTCCCTCTTCAGCCTTTCATCGCTAGATTTCTTACGGAGGCTCAAATTGCGCCGGCACAGCTCGCTCCAAATAGCTACAGGATATTGATGTGCCTGTGCCTTATGTGGAAGTTGAAGGGTTACGGGCCCCCTACTCCTCGTGAAATCCGCCATTTTTACACGCTAAGGCAGGCGGGCCATGGTGGTACGTATTTCCTTATCTCTTCGCCCGTGGAGAGCTGGATTCCTGAGGGTGTGGCGAACCCCAGTCAAGTAGAAATCTCCGGCGATGAGAAGAAAAAGGGGTTCATCTGGGGTTTTCCTACTTCGAACAAGAGGTGGAAGAACAGCTGGTTTTTCGTTGATGGCGAGTAGGGTCGTGATTTGCCCGCCAGTAGTCGCCACAATTTCTTGGCGAAGAAGGTTCCCATGCACTTCACATCGCCTAAAGCTTGGTTGAAGGCGGCCTGTTTTACTGAACAGAGAGGTTTCTCACCTCGCCGCAGCAGCTGTCCTCCCTTTGAGAGAAAGGGATAGGTCCTTCCTCTTGGATGAGGAAAAATGATTTCCGAGGGGATTTTCACACGCCTATATGCAAGGCTTCCTCGCTGTAAGTCTTTGTCCACTCCTTCTTTGTTTTACTATCTTATTCTGTTAGTTGATACTTTGTTTATTTTTCTTGCAGTGTGCGATTTTGACACAGTTTGCGATCAACACGCCCGGGCAGTAAAGAATTCTGAGGCAACCAGTAGAAGACATGCTGCTGGGTTGGCCAAGGAAGGACTTGCTAGTCCGGATGGCGGCGATCCCTCCGATGGCGAGGAAGTTGGTGACATTCCTGAGGGTGGGGTCGAATCGGAGCAACCCCCTGTGTACACAGAGGCTGCTGTGAACATTCCTGCTACGAATACTTCTGCTGCGACCACTCCTGCAGCTACCTCCAGCCGCAAGGGAAAAGAAAAAGTTAGAGTTTCAGGGCCAGTCCGTGATACTCCTATTTTTGACGCGGATGTCCTTGAAATTCCTCTGGATCCTGCGAATGATCTAACTCCTAGGACTGGTAGAGGAAAACGCCCGGCTGAGGGTACCTCTGACCATACTACTCGACCTTTGAAGCGGGCATCAAGAGTCATGCAGTATGTTGTTTCTTCTGACGATGAGGGTGCTGATGGACCTGTGTTCGCCGGAATTCCTTCTACTCATCCAACTGTGCCTGAAGCCCCCACTGAAGGGATGAGTGAGGTAGTGTCTCCACCTCCTGAAAGAGTTGGTGAATTGAATATTCCTGCTTTCTCTCCAACGGGTGCAGCTTATCCTCCAGCGACTGTAGATGAGCCGAACGTGTCGTCTGCCGATCAGCCTGGGCCATCTGGTCAGCCGGGGCCAGCTGATAGGTCGGGGCCATCGAAGCAAACTGGGGCTTCTGCGTCAGGTTCGGGTATTGCCCGTGAAGTTCTCTCCAACTGGTGCAGCTTCTCCTCCAGCGACTGTAGATGAGCCGAACGTGTCGTCTGCCGATCAGCCTGGGCCATCTGGTCAGCCGGGGCCAGCTGATAGGTCGGGGCCATCGAAGCAAACTGGGGCTTCTGCGTCAGGTTCGGGTATTGCCCGTGAAGTTCCTCCCGTGGATCCAACCGGAGTTGGTGAGGGAGAGGGGTGTGTGTCCCTTTCAGATTTCACGGCTGCAGAGATCTGCTCACATATAATGAACAACAATGTTTATATTGATGAGGGTTGGGAGCGCATGAAGAGCAGATCCTGCAACAAGAAGATGGAATTTTTCTTTGATTGTCAGTCCCTGGTGAGTCTCTTGCGATATTTGTGTTTTGCGTTTTTCATTCGTATGTTTCCTGACTTGACTGTTTTTCTTTTTTAGATGATGTCTGAGTTGACCGATGCTTACAGGCGAGGGAATTTCCTTTCGAGGGATGTGAAACGCCTGCGGGAACAGACTTCTATTTTGGCCGCTGAGAAACTCTCTGCTGAGGAAATCCATATTCAGCATCTCACTCAGATGAGGGAATCTGCGGATGGCTATCTTTCAGCTCAACTTGTCGCTGAAGATAAATTAGCTACTGCTGAGGAAGAGATTCGTTTGCTGCGAGAGCAACTCTCCGCTAATCAAGAATCACTCGCAGCACGTTTTGAGGCTGAGCAACTGGCTGAGGAGGCAAAGGAGAAAGCTGAGCGTGAAGCCTTGGACTTGCGCAACCAGTTGTCCTCGCATGAAGTTATTCTGAACGATCTCAAGGCTGTGCTGGAGGTTGAATCGGTTGATCGTTTCAAGAGATCCCCTGCCTATGACGCGCTTTTATTTCGATTTACTTAGTATTTCACCAAGTTTTTAGCACATTTTGTATTCAGCTGCCGTTGCTGGATTTTGGCGTACTTAGCGTTTCACCAAGTTTTTAACTTATTTTGTATTCAGCTGCCGTTGCTGGATTTTGGCGTACTTAGCGTTTCACCAAGTTTTTAACTTATTTTGTATTCAGCTGCCATTGCTGGATTTTGGCGTGCTTAGTGTTTGTCAGGACGTATCCGACCATACACCAAGTTTTTAACATGTTTTTATTTATTCAGCTGCCATTGCTGAGTTCTGGCGTACTTGGTGTTTATTCATGGCGTATTTGCCCATACCAAGTTTTTCTCCGGAGATCTTATTCTCCTTGTGGGGGTGATCCCCAATTTCTGTAGCTTGGGCTATGGCGACTAAGTCGCTTTCGGCTTGCTTTTAATTTCGTTGAGTTGTCACTTATTCTCACTGCTGCGAGTACGAAACTCGTCTTTACGCAATGGTATTGACATATGTCGGTGAGTGTCCTTTTGTAATTGGCGAGTCAAGTCGCGATTTCTCAGTAATAAATTACTCTTTATTTGGATAATTCCTACAACTTTGTTAACATAATCACAAAGAAAAGAAAACAAATACTAGTACGAAAACTGTTCTAAGAAAAATAAAAGGCTCACACCAATTCTAAATTTGACCCCCAAGTTATGGATAATATATCTTCAAGTACTGCGCATTGCATGGACGGGGTAGTTCGCCAAAACCTTCTCGAGTGATGCGATATGCCCCGTGGCCAGCTATGCCTGTAATCTGATAAGGCCCCTCCCATTTGTCTGCGAGTGACCCTGCAGCTTTGTCTTTTGTTCCTTGGTTCACCCTTTTCAGCACTAAGTCGCCCAGCGAGAACCTTCTTTCACGCACATGTGAGTTGTAATATCTGGCTACCCTATGTTGGTACGCAGTATTCCTTATTTGCGCGCATTCTCTTCTTTCCTCTAACTCGTCTAGGCCGCACTTTAGTATATCAATGTTGATTTCTGGCTGAAAAAGTTGCACCCTCGGCGAAGAGAAAGATGTTTCCACAGGAATGACAGCTTCAGCTCCATATGCCATGGAATATGGGGTCTCGCCTGTTGAACTCCTTTCTGTGGTTCGGTATGCCCAAAGTACCTGTGGTAATTCGTCTGCCCAGCTGCCCTTTTTAACTGCCAATTTAGCCTTCAGGTTATGTTTTATGATTTTGTTTACTGCTTCAGTCTGGCCATTCGTCTGTGGGTGTGCTGGAGAGGCATAGTAGTTGTTGATGCCGTACTTATCACATAGCTCCCTGAATTTCCTCCCGTCGAATTGGGTCCCATTGTCCGTGATGATGGTGTTTGGTATCCCGAATCTGTAAAGGATATTTTTCTTCACAAAGCTTACAGTGTTTGCTTCAGTTATGTGTACCAATGGCTCGGCTTCTACCCATTTTGTAAAATAATCCACAGCTACTATGGCATGTTTTGCTCCTCCAGTTGCTGTTGGCATTGGGCCGATCAAGTCAATCCCCCACATGGCGAACGGCCAAGGCGAGGTAATACTTTGCAAGAGTTCAGGTGGCTGTCGGATGTTATTAGCAATCTTCTGACAAGCCTCACATCTCGCTGCCACCCTTTTGGAGTCGGCGAACAGTGTTGGCCAGTAAAAACCCTGCCTTAATGTTTTGTGGGCTAGACTGGCGCCCCCAGCGTGGTTCCCACAATTTCCACTATGTATGCTTCTCAGGATACCTTCTGCTTCTTCAGGCCCAACACATCTCTGTAGTGCCTTCGAGTATCCCCTTTTGTACAGTTCTCCATTGAGTACTGAGTATCTTGTAGCTCTGTGCTTCAGCCGCTTTGCTTCTAACGGGTCACTTGGGAGTACATCATTGATGAGATATTCTTTGATTGGTGTGATCCAGCTGTCCCTTTCGCCAAAGACTGCCCCAACTTCCTTTGTTTTAACTATACTCGGCTGCAATAAGCGAATTATAGAAATATTTTTAGGCCAGATGCCAGTTTGGCCAAGGCATCAGCTTTCTCGTTTTCTTCTCGGGGGACATGAACAATCCTGTATTCTTTAAATCTTTTTAATAACTCCTTTGCCAATTCCAGGTAGGTGATCATGCTCTCATCTCTTGCTTGGTATTCATCTAGTACTTGATTGACAACAACTTGAGAGTCGCTAAAAACTTCCACTTCGCTGCTCCTAGGACTGTGCTAATTTTTAAACCTGCTATGAGTGCCTCATACTCGGCTTGATTGTTGGTAGCTTTGAAGTCAAAACGCAAGACACATTCGACTGAATCTCCTTCTGGGGTTGACACTACTACCCCTACCCCGCTGCCATGCGTGTTTGATGAGCCGTCAATGCGGAGTTGCCATTTATATATTTTTTTATTTTCTTCCTCCATCATTCTCGCTACTTCCACATTTGGTTCGGTGAACTCTGCTACAAAGTCTGCCACTGCCTGGGCTTTAATTGCTGTCCTTGGGAGGTACTCTACATCGAATTCACTTAACTCGATTGCCCACTTTGTTAATCGACCGGATACTTCTGGTTTCTGCAGGATTAACTTCAGTGGGCAGTTGGTGTATACTCTGATTTTATGAGCCTGGAAATATGGCCTCAGTTTCCTCGCTGCTGTTATTAGAGCTAGTGCCAATTTTTCAGCCGGCGAGTATCTGGTTTCGGCTGGCAACAATGCTTTGCTGGTGTAGTATATTGGTTTCTGGATCCCATCTTCCTGTTTTACTAGCACGGAACTTGTGGCTGCTCCAGAGACGGACAAGTACATGTACAATGTTTCTCCTGTTTCTGGTTTTGATAGCAGCGGTGCTTGCCCTAGGTAATCTTTCAAGGCTTGGAAAGCCTTTTCACACTCCTCGTTCCACTCGATTCCCTTTCCCTTTTTTAGAGCTTTGAAAAATGGTAGGCATCGGTCTGTTGATTTGGCTATGAATCTGCTCAGCGATGCTAAGCACCCTGTGAGTTTTTGAACGTCTTTCAGAGTTCTTGGCGAGACCATTTTTGCTAGTGCTTGGATTTTTTCAGGGTTCACCTCTATTCCCCTTTGATGTACTTGATATCCGAGAAACCTCCCAGATGGTATGCCGAATACGCATTTTGCTGGATTCAACTTCATTCCATACTTGACCAACACGTCGAATGTTTCCCTCAGGTCATCTGTATGTCTATCCGCTGTGGTGCTTTTTGTTAGCATATCGTCAACGTAGACTTCCATATTTCTCCCGATTTGTCTGGCGAACATTCTGTTGACCAAGCGCTGGTAAGTTGCCCCAGCGTTTTTTAGGCCGAATGGCATGACCGTGTAACAATACAACCCCTGATCTGTGGTGAACGATGTCTTCTCTTCGTCTGGCTTGTGCATCTTTATTTGGTTATATCCTGAATATGCATCCATGAAGCTCAACGTTTCATGTCCAGCTGTTGCATCGACTAACTGGTCAATCCTTGGTAGCGGGAAGCTATCCTTGGGGCAGGCTTTATTCAGATCGGTGAAGTCGACGCACATCCTCCATTGATTGTTTTTCTTTTTCACTAAGACCACATTCGCCACCCATTCTGGGTATTTAACTTCTCTGATTGACCTTGCGGCGAGCAATTTTGATACTTCCTCCTTTATCGCTGCACTTCTTTCTGGGTTGAAACTCCTCCTTTTTTGCACAACCGGCTTGCATTTCTCATTCACAGCCAGATTGTGCGAAATTACACTTCTATCAATCCCTGGCATGTCTTCGTGGCACCAAGCGAAAATCCCCCTATATTCCTTCAACAAGTTTGTCACATCTTTCTTAACTTGTTTAGCCAGCCTTGCTCCGATCTTTACTGTTTTGTCTGGTTCCGCTTCGTCTAGAATAACTGACTCAGTTGGTTCTTCTTTCTCTCTGCTCGTTTTGTCCCTTGGGTCCAGTTCGAAGTTTCCCGGACTATCTTCCTGCACCTCCCTGTCCACTTCGAATATGTTTAAGGTTTCCATCCCTGCTTTATCTTTGAAGATTGATAGGTTGGCGCGGTGAGCCATCTCCTGTGACCCTCTCAATTCTCCGACACCAAATTCTGTAGGGAATTTTATTTTCAATGCATGGGTTGAAGTGACAGCTCGAGCTTTGTTAAGAAACGGTTGGCCAAGTAAAGCATTATACGGCCAATTGTGGATGTCAACCACGACAAAGTCCAAAAGGATTGTTCGCCGGCATGGTGCTGTACCAAATCTCACCGGCAGTTTAACAGTTCCTAACGACCTAACTTCTGCGCCACCAAATCCCTTTAGTGGTACATGGAATGGTTCGAGATCTTTTTTGTCCAGCCGCAATTCATCATATACTCTGGCACTTAAGATATCGGCTGAACTTCCATTGTCAATCATCACCCGAAGGACATCCCTATGGGCTATTCGAACCCCTACGACGATTGCATCGTTAGGTTTTGCATCTATCCCGTCTGAGTCTTCTGCTGTAAATGTTATAGGGTCATGTCCTTCTCTTCCCTTCTTGGGGCTTCTCTGTACGGAATTGATCTTCATGCTTCTGCTTTCATACATTACTTCTCGAACTTCTGACATCCTTTCTCGATTGCTTCTCCCAGTATGAGGTCAGCCGAAAATGGTGTTTATGGTGGCGTTAGGGCTGTTCCCCCTTGGACTTTTCCTTTCCTGCCCATTTCCTTGGCGGCTATCCTGGCGACCACCATATTTATCTTCCTTCAAGGCAAAATCCTTCAGGTGCCCATCTCTGATCAAACTTTCAATGTGGTTACGCAGCTGGAAACACTTTGAGGTTTCATGCCCATGATCTTTGTGGAATCGGCAGTACTTAGTTGTGTCTCTCCTGGCATTCGCTGACTGCTGTCGAGGATATTTAGCGAGTCCTTTGTCTTCCACCACAGAAAATATCTCCTCTTGATCGCCGGTTAAAGGGGTGTAATAGTTGTATCTTCCTCGAAACCTACTGGCTCGAGGATTTCCTTTGCTTTCTTTCGAGTGCCCCTTTTGGCCTTTCTCGTCTCTCTGGCGATCACGTGATACCGTCTTCTTGTCATCCTTTCGATCCGATTTTGAGTCAGGTTTGTGTCCATGCACGTAGCTACCCCCTTGTGCTACTTCTTCTTCTTCTACTAATGCATAGTCGCTAGCTATTTCCATCATCTCTTCATAAGTTTTTGGTCTCTCTCTTCGCAGGTCAAAAGATAATCGCCCGCTTTGTAACCCATTGGTGAAAGCGGTGATCACAGCTACATCGCTGGCATCTTCAATTTGAGCAACTTCCTTACCAAATCTTGCTAGGTACTTCTTGATTGACTCATTGTGCTCCTGTTTCAAATTTGATAGATGAGCGAGTGACTTCCTTCTCTGCACGCTCCCCATGAACTGTCTTATGAACGCCTTGCTGAGGTTTGAGAAACTGCTTATACTTCCGGGCGGAAGTCTTCCAAACCACCTAGAGGCGAGATCGCCGAACGTTTGAGGGAAGGTGAGGCATAAAAGCCCGTCATTAGATGAATACTGGGCCATGATGTTGCGGAATCGGCGAACATGCTCCTTCGGGTCCCTGTTCTCTTTGTACTGCTCAATGGTTGGCATTCTAAATCTGTCTGGGAACTGGGTGCGAGCAATATCAGCAATGAATGGGCTGTCTGACTCATCATCTGAAGATACGTTACGACCGTACCTTCGTGCCATCGCTGAAACCTTTCTTGATAGCTCTTGTAGGGTGACATCTCGCTGACCAGTCGGCTCTCCTGCTGGATCAAGTCTGCTCTTAATTGTCATTCTCCCATGGTTGTTCCTATTATCCGGGCTCTTTCGATCTTCTGTGCTTTCGGATCTCCTTCACCGTGTTCTTTTGGACCGTAACTCTCTTTGTGGACGTGGACTCTTATCTTCAGACGAGATAGAACGGTGTCTCCGTCGGTTCCGTTGGTATGTGTCACTGGAATTGACCCCATGTGTCCGCGCCTGGTCTCGCTCCTCTCTGGATTCTTCATTCATCACACCTTTTCCTTTCATTTGTTTTCTCCTTTCGAAATACTCTGGGTGGTCCTGGGGAGTTTCCTCGGCAGATTGTCTTACTTGAGTATCAGGGATTGCGATGTGAACTTCTGATTGTAGCTTTCCGGGAGGATGGATTCCAGGGGTAGTTAACTCATAAGGGGATGAAACTCCCAAACCGATGGGAAGCGAAAGCCCTATCTTGTTGGCTTCGCTGATTAGGTTTACCAACGCAGCTTGGAAGTGCTGCAGAATCCCAGGGTCGGCGGCCCTAGTCCCTGGTGTTGCCGCCGATTGTTCCTCGATCGTTACTGCCCTATCTCCTGTCGGCGCAGCTGGTTCAATAACCTGATCTCCGCTGGAGTTAACGTCTCTGTCACTGTCATTGCTCATGTTCATGTTCATGTTCTTTAATTCGCAAGGGTTCCTCGAAGTTTTTTGTAAAGCCCCCTCCTTCTAGCGCCAATTGTTGACGGTGATTTTTGGATTGCCACGCACTCAACAATTATATCAATTTAATATAAACAAGAAAATTAAGAAGGCATGCAAAAGACAGATTTTACGTGGAAAACCCTTGAACGGGAAAAAACCACGGCGCCCCTGAGGGCAGAAAAATAATACTAGGTTTTCGTTGCCTTATTACACGCTTAGATCTCTCTTACAGTTGCTTTTTTTTCTGAACCCCCTTCTCGAGGGATAGGTGGTTCTATTTATACATGATATTTAGGGTTTTTCCCTTGATTTTAGTCCTACTCGTAGTAGGATCTCCTTTCAGATTCGTACTGGGAATCCCACGTTGTTACGGATACAGATAGGTCTTCACCTTTTCCTCCCTTGATTCCTTGTTGTTTTTTGGGTTTCCTAAAGTGTAGGGTTTATTTCCGTGTTTCTGCCGAGTCGGTTTAGGCCCAGTGTGCTGGTACAGCGAGTACATTTATTTCTGGGTTTCGCTTCTTCGGCGACCATATATCTAGATTTGGTGAGTACATATCCAGTTTCGGCGAGCGTGTTTCTGACTTCTTTGGTTTCGAGGTATTTCGACATTGACTTGTCACATTTCCTTTATTGACCCGGTCAGTGAGTGACGTGGCAATCTTTATTGACTCTTTTTGATGACGTGTCGGGTTGGCGAATTTATGCATACAACAATATATTTATTTACTGTTATTTTTATATTATTTTTTTTAAGAAAATTCAATTTCCAATAGTTAAGCAGAACAATGAATGTCCAGCGAAATGAGGGAACAAACAACCACAAAAGTTTATTACAAAATGTTGAATTCTCTCGAAGGAATTAAGAAGGGCAATTACCAATTAGGTCCTGGACTCTTTTTTAAATTCCAAGTTGTTTGCAACTTTTATAAAAGTGATCAAATTGGTCCTTGCATTTTTCCCAAGTACCAAATTAGTCCCTCCAACTAAGTTTCGTCAGTTAACTTTAACTGTGTAAGGGTAAAATTATACTTTACTCCTAAACAATATAATAATGACACATGAACAGTTTTTTTTTAACACGTATATTTTTGTTTATTTTTTTGTGGGTTTTGATTTTTGAATAATTTTAACAACAGTGCTTATATAATATTAACACACATATATATATATATATATATATATATATATATATATATATATATATATATATATATATATATATATATATATAAGGTAAAAAAAAACTAAACTGGGAATGAATGATACTAAGGGTGTAATTGACATTGTCTTATTAAAATATTTTTAGATTTTTTAAGAAATTTTTAATTAAAAAAGGTACAAATGGTGTTTTATTAATAATATTTTTAGATTTTTTTTGTAATTATAATGGTAAATTTAATGCACAAAAGACAATACAATTTTGCTATAATATGACAAATAAAAGGTATTTACATACTTTAACTAAAATTGTTAAAGTCAACTGTTATATTTAACATCATTAAACCGTTAGAGGGACTAATTTGGTTACTTCTAAAAAGAGAGAGGCTAGTTTGGTACTTGAAAAAAAGGTGAGGACCAATTTGGTCACTTTTATAAAAGTCGCAAACAATTTGGAATTTTAAAAAAAGTCCAGGACCAAATTGGTAATTGCCCAATTAAGAATGAAATCCTAAAGCATTATATGACCAAATGAAAAATGAATTACGTCTAAATTAAGATCTAAATTACTCTTGTGAATCTGCAGGAGTGCAGGTGCTTGACTATAGTCTGCCTCCATCCATCCAATCTAGAGTTAAATGGAAATGAAGTTAAAAATTTGATAAACTAATGAGTTGCAAAATCTACCTATTTTTCAAAGCCAATGAAAGAATTTATGTTTGCAGCCCAGCGTCATATCTTACTGTTAAAATAATACTTATTTATAATTCAAGAGTTTAGTTTTGATAAATTGATTATTTGAATTTTTTTTGGAAGTAATTTGTGATGTGTTACTTGTGTTTAATTTATAAATTACAATACAAAAATTATATTGGTTAATTATTTAATCAATTTGTTTATAATTGTAATAATATTAAACAAAATGTAAAAATTGATATTTTAAATTTTGATAGTTTTCGGATAACCTACCAGACGCGTTTTTCCCGTTTTCATTTTTAAAATACAGATTTCAGTATATGCTACCAGATGCGTTTTCAAATTTCGAAACTGAAACCAAAAATACTGTTTTCATTTTCATTTTCATTTTCATTTTCATTTTCATTTTTCTTTTCGAAAAACGGTTAACGAAAAACGCTTATAGGACCTTAGTTTTCATTTCCTTTCCATTCTCATTCTCATTCTCATTCTCATTCTCATTACCATGTAACCATGTAACCAAATGTGACTATAGAGTATTGACCAATAACTCAACTATATATATTTTAAAAAATATAATTTTGTCAAAAGTTTCAATAAATATTTTTTAATATATGTCTATCGTAGAAATTAGAATTTTGATTAGTTGAATAAATTTAAATTTATTTAACAAGGTTTTTTTTTTTTTTCTAACAACTCATATAGGTTATATATAAATATTGTTCAATTGTTAACGCATCAAATATTGTAGTCTAAAAACTTACAACTTTTTCAATTATTGGATTGTTGGTTGGAGGGAAGTTATACCTATCTATGAAGACACTGATTATGGAAATGGTTTGATTCCCTACCTCAACGACACCTTCCAAGCGTACAACATCCAAGTGCCTTCATTTCACTAAATTCTAGAGAGAGCCAAATCCTGAAGAAGCTACGAAACTTGAAGTGAAGAACTCGGACAACCATTTTCGTAGTGCACATGACTGCTTCCCTTGGATCCAAGCTGTTTACACAAGCAAACAAAGCAGGAATGATGAGTGAAGGGTATGCTTGGATTGTCACTGAAGGGTTATCAACCTTGATGGATCCTATTGGTCCCAAAGTTATGGAAGGTGTATTGGGATCAAGGCCGTCCATTCCCAAGTCGAAAAAAATCAAGAATTTGAAAACAATATCAAAGGGTGGTAATGGATTGAACCAGTTTGGATTGTGGGCATATGACACAGTTTGGGCAGTAGCTATGGCTGTGGAGAAGGCATCAGCTGGTGGCATTGCAAATTCTAGCTTCTTAAAGCCAAATACAAGCAAAACTAGTAGTAGTGTTGATCTTGCTTCCTTGGGAAAATCTGAAATGGGTCATAAACTTGTTCACATATTACTCAACACTACATTTGAAGGCTTGAGTGGAAAATTCCATCTGTTAAAAGGACAATTGGAACCTTCAGCCTTTGAAATATTCAATGTGATAGGAGAAACTGAGAGAATTATTGGGTATTGGACACAAAAGAAAGGACTTTTTCCAGACTTGATTATGTTGGAATTTTTGTAAAAACAAAAATTCATATTTTATGTAGAAGAGAAGTCTTTGAAACATAAAAACATAGATCATGAAAAGAAATCATTTATCATAAACATATATAAACAAAAAAGATTTATCAAGGCATTTATATGAAAGAACAAAGGAGACAAGCATAAAGAACATTTTTTATAAAGCACAAATAAACATCCCACGCCATCTTGTAGTTGATGGCTTTCATATATTTTACGAATGCCCCAAATGGGGTTTATATAGATATAAAGACAACAAGGGCTGCCACACCCATACCTACACCATGCTTGGACCATACTTGGCCATACTCTTCTAGAATAAATTACATCATCTCTTACATCATCTTTTTACATCATGAGCCACATCATCAAAAATCCAAGAAAATGTTTCATCATATTTTCCAACAGATTAATCACAATAGTAAAGCAATGAACGAGTTACTGAAGAAACCAATCTGGCCCGGGGAGAATTGGAGTTCCAGTGAGAGAAGGGTTTAAGGAATGGACAAACAATCACAGTAAACCCAAATTTTCAGGCTACTCCATAGAAGTGTTCATGGCAATTCTCCAAGTTTTGGAATTTCCCCTCCCATATGAATTTATTCTCTACGGAGAAAATAGGAAGATTAAAGGGAGTTACAATGATCTTCTTCACCAAATCACAGAACAGGTGAACATAATTAGACTACATATATGTTTTTAATATGATGGATTGAATGAGCTTGCAGATATTCGATGCTGTAGTGGGAGACACAACAATAGTGGCCAATCGATCAACATTTGTGGATTTCACTCTCGCTTACTCAGAATCTGGGGTGTCAATGGTGGTTTTGGTTAAAGATGATGAGAAGAACAACTATTGGATATTCTTAAAGCCATTTAGTTGGGATCTTTGGTTAACAACAGGTTTAGCTTTCATGTTCACAGGTTTAGTGGTGTGGGTTCTACAGATTTCAGAGGTCCCCGAGATCATCAAATTGGCACCATATTTTGGTTCTCCTTCTCAACACTGGTCTTTGCTCACAGTACGTAAAACAAATCTCTCGATATTTTAAGGATTCACACCTTGTTTTATGGTTTGATTCAGGGGAGAGGGTGTGGTTAACAACTGGTCACGATATGGGTTTTCGTGCTTCTTATCTTGACACAAAGTTACACTGCAAGTTTAACTTCAATGTTGACAGTGCAGCGACTCAAGCCTAGGTTTGCCGACGTCAAGGAGATACAAGGCCATGATTACTTTGTGGGATACCAGAAGAATTCTTTCGACAAAACAGCTCAATTTCGATGAGTCCAAGTTGAAACCTTACAGCACAGAAGAGTATCATCAAGCATTGTCTAATGCCACCGTCGCTGCAATCTTTGACGAAAAGCTCTTCCTTGGAAAAGCTAACAACTGCTCCAAATACATGATGATTGGGGACCAACTTAAAGAACCAGATGGATCCAGCTTTGTAAGTTATCTCTCTCTCTCTTCATTACTTCAATAATCTCACTCTTCTATCACTTTATCTTTCTTTGTTATTTCAGGCATTTCCACAAGCTTCTCCACTAGCTAGTCTCTTCCATCTCTAGAGCAATCTTGAATGTTACTGAAAATGATAACTTTTCCGATATCGAAAATAAGACTATAGGTGGTAAAGCCAATTGTGAAGGTCAAGGTGCCACACTGTCTTCAGATAGTCTCAGTGTTTAAAGCTTTGCAGGCCTCTTCACCTTCTCATCAATCATCATCACAGGAGCTGCTTCCATGTCTTCACTCTTAATATACACAGTTAGTTTCGTTTATTCAGATTTCAGAGTGGCCATCCAGAAACATCCTCATCATTCTTGTCGAAAATCGTCTGCTTGATGAAGAATTTCGACAACAAAGACCTGTCTGCACATCCCTTTAAGAGACGTGAATCCCGAGTACATCCTGCGACAAGTCAAGAAGGCATTGAACCATCACCTGATGAAGAAGCAGAGAAAGTTGACAGAGATGAAGATGAAATTCATTCTCCAGTGCATGATGGAGGTCCCAAAAACTTCATTCTTCAACATGAACTTTTCAAGTTGGTTTATATTTGTATACTTGGAAAAACCTACTTTTTGTTTGTCATCTCTTCATTGCAAAGTGGGAATATAATTGGTCGCAACATTTTAATCCTAATATCCGGCCTCCAATTGAATTACTTTTAAAATGACAAATTGCATGTATTTCCAATTGCCTATATAATTTTGATAAAAGAAAATTAGACACAAATCACTACCATCCACAACAAACCAAACCCAGGTGTGACCAAAATGAGAAATCTATTAAAGAAACATATTAAGCAGATACAAATTCATTATACATTAGTAACTAATTGTCGCCAATGTTAAAACATCCAACCCATCGAATTAAGAAACCAGCCCCGGCTTTCCGGCCTCTCTCCCCGTTCAGTACAAGGATAGATGGTTCCTCAACAAAACAAGATACAGTGAAAAGCCCCTAATAGATTGGGTATATGAATATAATCTACAACCTCATGGGTGATAACTACTATGCTTTACAAACCTGAGTTGACTGAATGCCTAACAATTACTCGCCGCTGACCATTAGAGATTGATATGGTACCCTCTTAATTTCCACTAGTGTTGAGTAGTCTGTGCTCATCGGTTGTTTCCATGGTTCGCCATCCATCTGCATATAAGCATCACTCCACTCCCCACCCCTAATTTCCAATCTAACAGCCGCTGCCTGGAGATAATCAGCTTAGTTTTTTTACAATACCAGAGGTCCAGATGCAGAAACAAAATAACTCTGTAGCAACATACCTGGGCAATGTGTTTGGCAGAGATGAGTTCAACCATCACGAATGATGCATGCCATCCTTGCTTCAAGCCAAAAATTTCTAGTAGTCCGTCATCAGCATGGGCCTCTACAAAGCCTTTCTGAAATCATACAAAATTGAAGGAAAACATTTTTAGAATAAAAACTAACAGTCACTCTCAAACAACTATGATTTATTATTTTGCATGCTGCAAGTGTATGAAATCAAATAATTGATACCTTTTCCAAATACTCCGGAGACAAATTACCCCATGGATGTCTTCCACTCCCATAGTTATGAAGATTTAAAGCTACTATTGCCCTTACACTGAAAGGAAAGATATGGGATTAACGAGAACTGAAACCTAAAAGCATATGCATATGCTACTTGTTGGGGATTTGAACCGATGAACGCGGAAGCGACATGCCTAATATTCGCCTATAACTCCTAGCAATTAATGTCTATAGCAGAAAAATAGGATGAGAGAGAATAACTATATTCAGCAATATAGCTTTTAAGCTAAAAGAATAAGCAAAGTAAAGAAGCAAGGCAAAGCAACATAGTGTATGAGCATTCGTTTATTATGAAAACTATCAAAAAATAAGTATGTGGGTATGGCTTTTCTTTTGGCTAAAAGTGCTTTTTTAATGCTAAAAGCTATTTTGAGGTCTTTTTTGGTTGTTTGGCAAATCTCTAAAAGAGCTTTTTTAATATTAAAAAAGCTATTTTATGTCTATTTGGAGAAGCTCTTTTTGAGCTTGTGTAATAAAGATACAACTTAAATATTTCATCATGTACCTCTTTTATTACAAAACTTAAATCCTTTGTCTATACCATTTTTTGTAATTTATGACAATCAAAAGCTCTTTTGAAGATATATTGCCAAACAATTTACTAACTTAAAAGTACTCATTTTATTGAATACCAAACAACATACAGCTTTTTATTAAAAGTTCTACTAGTTAAAAGCTATAATTGTAAAAAGATCTACTCTAGAAGCTCTACTTGAAAAGCCATACCAAACACGCCCTAACTAAATCATTAACAGTAAATAAACACCTATATATCTCAACCCTACCTTTTAGGGACCGGAATGGGCTCCCATTCAGAGCAATTAACCTTCTTAACATACAACCTTAGGACGTTCTTCAGTCCCCTGCAACCAGAAAAGTTTTTAATAAATATTAGAATTAGAAGATTCTCATTCGGATTAAAGAATTTCCATCAAGTGCAATGGCAGCTGATGAAGCAGGTAAATAGTGCTAGTAAAGAATTAATGTTTCTGTATAGTTTAAAAGAAAGAACTGTTTATATTTTGGTGCAAGAACATGTAGGGATGAACGTAAGGAATGGTAAAAGACTATTCATGATCACATATCAGCCTAGATACCATTCAACATTACTGCATAAAACTACTTGATAACAGGTCAGGCAAAAGAAGTTGAGGCTCAGCAGACCCACAAACAAGCAAAGAAACAGAGAGATGCAAGATAAAAGATAAAAAGATGACAAAACATAAAAAATAAGCTGGAACTGATTAAATATAAAATTTTAATATTCTGATATAGTGAATAGCTTGTTGCACCAATATGCTTTACCAACATTGTGATATTTGACTGAGAAATATCTAACCTTAAGCTTGGATCACTCATGCAAGGGGTGAGGAACCAACCCTGAGTGCAACTGTAGCCAGAGTAGATCAGCTGCGATAACAGTCGGACCAAGAACGGCATCAGTATCACTCAATCTATCAATAGACATTTTAATATGGCTTTAAGCCTTTACAAAATTACTGTGATGAAGTGATGAGTGAAAATGCTATGGAGAGTTGCTGCGACAAAAGCACTTAAAAGCTTGATATATTGAATTCTTAGTCTCTTAGATGAGATGTAGAATGTAAAAACAGTAAATTATGTGCTACATAAAAGTTAACTGTTTAAATGTTGCAGACGTTATATACCTTTTTTATAAGAACAAATGTATTAAATATCAAAACAGACAATTTGTTAAAATTGCTTTTTAAATTAACTATTTTTGGAAGAAAAAGAGTGATATCAAGTATATTCCTATTAAAAAAAAAAAAAGGTATATTCCTATAAATCTCTTTAGAAACAAGTCACGTTGTTACAATTTCTCAACTAAAATTTTCTTACAAAAGGTCTTTTTCTTTAGACAAAGACTGAATGCATCTAAATTATTCATTGAAATATTTGTGGTTTTTTATTTTTTTGACTAAGAATGAATAAACATACTTATGGTTTTTGCAACAAAATAAAATAAAAGGTTTTGGCTTTTATCTTAACACAAACAGACCTATGGTTGTTTCAACATACACTCTCAAAAATAAATATATTAAATTCATCAATTTACTTTTCTTGTCTTTTATATATATATCCTTTTCTTTTTACATATCTTACATCCAAATAACCAATGCACCTAAACATTGGCTTATAACTTTTAAAAAGAAAAAAAAATTAAAATATTTAAAATATTTAAGGACGATTTTAAAGTATTATATAAATAAAATGGAATACACATTATGAACTTTTATCATGTTTTATTTGGAATGATTCATTTGTTTCTGACCTTTTACATTTTTCTGTGCTTTAAGTCGAAGAACCAGAAGAACAAAGGTAAGTACAAAAATAATAGTTAAATTTCCTCATAGAAAATGTTGTAATATTCTATACTGCTACAAATCCATTTGCGATCTTAACAAAACTATTCACATGTTTCAAAAATCGAAGAACAGAATGAGGGAATTAAGGATAGAGCTTTCAATTACATACATTATGAATAATTTCCCACCTCCATGATAACAATATTATTTTTAGAGTTCTAGTCGTATAGATAACACCTACAAATAATTCTCATATGTCTACCAAATACAGATAATTAACTAAGGACTTGAAAAAGTCCACTGACAAGACCACTGAAATTTAAAATTATATGAATTCATTAGAGAGTAATGATGTTCAACCACACCTTATTTGAAATAGGACCTTGTGCAAGGTAAGGTTTGTCATTACGTAAATGGTGGAATCCATAAGCAACTTGAGCATCCATTCCTGTATAACCAAATGCTAAAAATAAGAAACTTCTTACAAAGAATCATCATGAGCGGCATAATCAACTGGAAGTTTTGAAAACTTAAACTACATTCTTCATTTTCTATAAAAGTTTCTTGTATATCTTAGGATCTTGCTGTAGTTGAGCAAGATGGGGAACACTGAACACTAGACGATTGCACTAAGCTTCAATTGGTTAATAAAGCTTTGTGGGTCCAAAACACTACAGCAAAACCATGGCCCATCTAAAGGGAGATTTGACACCTAAAAAAATGAGACGCAAATAGAATGAGCTTCTACATGCAGTTTCTTTGAGAAATAACTACAGTACTAAAACAGGTGCAAATGAAATACAGTAAGAGATTGGTTTAGTCCACAATATCCCATTTTGGTCAACCATGTCATGAAGCTCCTGTTTTTAAACTAGGAAGCCAAATCTTAGGTACGACAATTTAACTACCTTGTATCTCTAAATAAAACTTGACATACCTATACTAAAATAATTATAAAACACTCCTTCATAAGAATTCACTTTCTCTGGCAACTCTCCCTCAGTCGCCAAGCCCTGCACAAACCAGAAAGATATACAATGAAGAATACAAAATTTTATATTATAGAATCATTGCATCAAAATCATAAGGCCATAATATTTAAAGAAAAAAATTCCGATCAACAATGAGATATATATGCATCACAACACCACCAGTGTCATCTCTTGCATAAAATATTTCTAAATCTTATATATGCATAGTTTCCTGAAATCACTTTTACAGTTTTCCAGGTCCTTCTATATGCCCAAATTTTCCCTTTTCTCCTTTCTAATTCAAGAAGGAAACCCCTAGTCTTTTCCAAAAAGAAAGACTTGTTAATTCAATTCTTTCGCAGATAGGGCATGCAGATATAGTAAGAATAAAATGTTGGCCAACAGTTTGACAATAAAAACAGTGGCCCACATGAGCAGCATGGTAAAATGATCCATTTGGCTAAGTTGAGTACATAGGATGAAGACTTGATTTAATAAAACACATAATAATCTATGGTCAAAACAAAGTACACTTGTAGCAACAGTTTCATTTTGCTTTATATGTTAAATTTCAACATCATTGAAGTGTTTTCAAAAACTTGTAGAGACCAATGCTAATATCATATAGACCTCAAGAGAGAGGAAAGTATATGTTTTTCATATGATGTGACGTTTAAGCTTATGATTAAGTTTCAATAAAATCATGTTAAGTAGCCTCCCACAACAAAAGAAATGCAAATCCTAATTCAGTTCCAGGGAACTCTTATTATCTCAATTCTGAAAGGCAAGGAAAGCCTTAAGGTTATACATACAACTAGTGGTAATAAGTACGGAAAAATCAATCCCTATCACTGTAATAAAATAGGTGATAATAAAAGTATAATGAGATTAAAGAGGTCAATTGGTATAAAGCAGAGTTTGCTCCAAGGAGGTTTAAAAAAATACACAAACTGTCAACAGATCTTAATGAAAATCTGCTACAATAGCGAAGATATTAAATTGGAAATACGTTCCTTAAGGAACTAAAAATAATGAGTATTTAGTAACAACTTTTGAAATTCCTATCAAGAAATGACAACTTTTGAAATAAAAATTATTTATCTTCAACTGTAATTATTTTTCAACAGTCAGTGCCATGTAGGTGTAGCATAGAGAAATGTTTAAAGCAGCAATTCACTACCTGATCAAGAGAACACTCTTCCGTAGGCTTCAGAGAATGCGGTGGATCCACAACCTCTCCGGATGGCACTTGCATTGTAATGTGCCAACTACATCATCAAAGAAGCAATTATTAAAAAAAAGAAAAAGAAAGAAACTGCACACTCATAATGAAACAATTATAAACAAAATAAATAACCATCATTTATTCTATAAACATATACACAGGATATAGCTGCTAAAAACGTTATACAAACACCAATTTGCTAAACAACAGTACACTCATACAATTCAAGACCTAGCACCAAAGTGATAACTAATATGAATACAGCTACCTGTCCAGACGGCAAATTGGACCTGCACCAGCTCTGTGGAGAGTTTTTTTTACGGCAGATTTCCAGGCAAAAGGAAATGAACCACCCTGAAAAGGGCATTCCAAACTACAGTTCAACAAATCAAGACAAGATGATGGTTGAGAAAATTAAAATTGAAAGAAGAAAAAGCTCACCCAACCAAAACTCCTTGCCAGGTCATTGCCTGTACCAAGTGGAATAACTCCTACTGGAGGCACTGGCTCCCTACCCTGTCTGTTAAGTTCTCCAAGACTTCCTAGTACCCAACCAACTGTGCCATCACCTCCTGCAACCTGCACAAACATCACAGAATTTACAATTTCACACTTAAGTGTTTTGGAGTATTGTTAAAACACTATAAGTTCCCCATTTGAGGTATAAGATTCCCGTTATGACTTATGATATTTTGCATTTAGGTAGAAGCAATGCAATTAAATTAATCCTGCACAATGTAGAAAAAGTAGCTTCCCTTTCACGTGCCAAAATGTACGTACCACAACTCTAAGCTTTTCACGAGTCTCCTTGGCACATATGTCGCCGAGTTCACCCAACTTCTCTAGCGCACCCAATCCATACTCAACAAACTCATTAGGCTTCACATCTGATAGGTCAAAAACCTGCATCACAAATTATTGACAATTCAAAATGCCAACTATCTTAACAACTATAGCAACTGTAATCTAAACAAAATCAAGATCACAATTTCAAGCTAAACTCACCATCACTATAACGATTTTCGTCTTGTTTATAACTTAAGGTATTATCATAGATAAGGAGAATGCATAATTTAGCATATCAATTGCTAATTTAGTCCATAGAGCCTATGTGAAAGTAAGATCAGCAACCCACTATAAAGTTCATTGCTTGAAATTACTCCACTATAAAGTTCTTCGTTTAACAAAACAGCAGCCGGAGGATGAAGTCAAGAGTTTAAATCTTTTGCTATATTAAAGTACGTTTCTACTCCTCCATAAAGTTGACAAAATCGACGAAAAAGAAACCTTGATTGAATTCAGAACAAAACCATTTTTCTCCAATAAACACGGTTTAAAACTGATAAACTACAGCCAACCAATAATTCAACGACAAAACATTTGCAAACCATAAAAAGAAAAGCTTTACCTGCTCCGAGCCCATCAACTGCTGCAGCCTCAGCTTCAACTCCGGCCCGTGCCGTCCGCCACTACGAGAATTGATGAAGACGACCAGCGGCGCATCGGGCGTGTCGACGTCGTTTTCGGCGGGCACCAAATGACGTTGACAGGCAGCGACGTCCTTCTGCTTGATGGAGTCGAGCATCGCCGTCCTCAGATACTCGGGTATCGAGACGGTCCTCTTGAGCTCCTCCTTGTCAATACGGATCCCCGACAAACCGCATCCCCTGAACGAATCGATCATCGACGATCTCGTGCCGATACGCGTCGTCGACGACGGCGAATCCATCTTTAAAAAAAACCCCTCTTCAGAGACCCAGAATAAGATAATACGAGTGACACGGACGACGAAAACAACGATTACAATTTTAGTTAAAAAGTGAAATCATTGTTATATGGAACAAATAATATTAATTAATAAAACAGAGAATCGTCATTTTAATGGAAATGAGTGGGGCCGGTCCGGCGTGGTGGGGTCGGAGACTCGGAGAGGGTTCTAGTGGCAGTTTTCCAAATGGCAGATTCAGAGAGAGAGACTGGGCATGTAATGCCCTTCTGTTGGTTGTTAAATTACTGAAATTGCCAGCTATGCTATGTATATTTTTATTTTATTTTTGTAATACTCTTCTAGATTCTATGTCCATATTTGTGTTTCAAGTACAAAATTAACTTACATCAAAAACAAATCAAGCTTATTTTTGGATTATTATTTTCCTTTTATGGTATATTTGAATCCTGATAATGAAGCCCAATGTGACTTGGTGGTGGTGAAAGACACTCATTCAATCGGATAATGTCTCAATTTGAGTCGTCGCTATCATAGGAGATGTATATCTATTGTACACACCCTCCTTTGATTGACAAACCAAATTACTCAAACAGGACACATGAATGGTATTGGTGTGAGGGTATAACACTTGTCTACTGGATTTTGATTTACTTGTTATTTAATATAGATTTTTTATGAACTTTTATAAAGTTAGTCTTTGTAGATAAGATAAAGTTGGTCTAGTGGTTTGTCTCTCACACCTGGAATATGAAAATTAATCTTTGTAGACATACGGGTAATGTGATTAATTAATTATTTAAAAAGACAATTTTGTGATTAATTAGTTATACTTTCATAATCAATCAATTTAATATAAAAGATAAAGCCGACTATAAACTTGCACAATAAATACGATTTTATATTGTTTTTTATTTTTAAACTATGATTTTGTATTCATTAAAACCGTGTTTCCGGACAATATAAGGGTGGCTACTTGGCTTAGTGGTAAGTCTCTCATACCTACATCCAAATTTTGGGTTTGAGTTACGTCCCCTCCCCCAATTACAAAATATTGAAATAGTTTTTAACTATTATAATATATACTTTGCTTCCATTGTAACTTGTAAGTATGACTAACCACACTTGAATTTATTATTTGAAATCAAAGTTAAAATAGTCCTTCTTAGATGCAGAAGTGTATATTATATTGTTGTATGGACAAAAATCACATGACCAGTTTATTCATATGATAAAATCGGTGATTTTTGTGATGGGAACTAGCTGTTCACATCACAAAAATTGAACAAAAAATATACTAATGGGTTTATGCGTAATAATTTTGCTAAAGTTAAATCGTAGATATTTTGTTCATATTGGAGTACTCTAATATTAAATCACTAGACTTTATTTCTTTTCTTTTTATAATTATTTTAAAAGTATTACACTGTTACATAAATTTAAAGTTTTGGGGGAGGGAAGGACTTGAACCCGAAACCTCGTGGTGCAGATGTGAGAAGTTTATTACCATCGGACCAACCTCATCTCGTCAATTGTTTAATAGCTTAAGAATATGAAAAAACATTATCAACTTTACAAATCTAGAATGAAAATGGAAATGAAAGGAAATCAAGTTCAATTGGAATCACGAAAAGGGAAATTTAATAATTAATTCATGAGGTAAGAGTGGTAATTAAGTTCTTTTCTAATAGTACCTAATTATTAATTTAGGTGGGGTCTACGTAATTAGATTCCTTAACCGTTGTAATTAACCTTGTCATGTAATTAGTAATTACGAAAACGAAAGAGTTGTGCGATTAGCACACCCACTACTGTTATATTTATACTCCACTTTTTAAATTATTTAGTATTCTTTTTTTTTCCCTTTATCAAATTACTTAAAGAGACATACAATTTTTATTAAAAAATTCTTGTACAAAGTAAAACTAATAAAATCCCATCTTCCTTATTTCAAAACCTTAGTGACAAAAGCTTTAATGACATAAATTATTTCAAATCACTTAATGTTTACTATTTTTGGTTATATTTTCTTTCAAATCTCAATCTCATGTTTCTCATGTTTCTCATGTTTAGTTTTTATTGATTTATTACTATTTTTGTTTATATTTTCTTTTAGATCTCGATCTCGATCTCATGTTTACCATGTTTAGTATTTATTGATTTTATCGTTTCACATGTTTGTTTTATTTTTCTTCTTAAATTGTAGATCCATGTTTGCTATATTTTTTTTTCTCTATGTTTATTTTCGTTCAGATCTTCCAGGTATACTACAATTTGTATCAATTCTTTTGTAGATTTTATTCTGGACCTTCCAACGTTAGTTTAATGTTATTTACAAAAAAAACAAAAAACAAAAATCGAAATCGCAAACAAGAAAACATAATCTTTGACAAAATGAAACCACACCAAAACTCTAACTCAATCGCTTAAAAAAAAAAATCATCAGACAATTAATATTATACTCACAATCTACCACCAACAATCCAATCGACTACAGAAAGAAAAAAAAAATCGCATCTAATAAAGATGGTTTTACCATGAAATAAGAAGAAAAAACAAGTCTTATGGATGAACATGAGAAAACTATATATAAAGATTAGAGATAAAGTGTTTTTTTTTTTTTTTTTTTTGAAAAAGATATGGGGTCTTTCAAAAAAAAAAGATATGGGGTGTATTAAATTTGAAAAATAAGTAAAAGGGTAGTCCCGGAAATGAATCAAAAAAAAATTAATAAAACCATATAAAACCATATAATTAAATCAAAATTTTAAAAAGTGATGCATAAATAATTCAGTAGTGGGGTGTCAATAGCACCATTCAAATGAAATTAAGTTCTCATTCCGATTCAACATGTTCACTTTTGATGTTTTCACTTTCTTGCACTTTTATATTCTATTTTACTGTTGGTAAGAGACATATTAATCATATTAAATGAAATAATAAATATTATTTTCTTAAGGAAATAAAATATATTTTATATCCTATTTTTTTTAAAAAAAAATTGAAAAGACATCAATCACTTTTAACTTATATTATATTTTTAATTATACACTTTACTTTTACAATACTTTCAAAGCAATTACATTTAAAACATTTTTTAATATTATTACTTAATATATATTCTCAATATCTATTTGAATGAATTTTGATATGAATTTTGATATGAATTTTTTTGTAGATGATAGATTCACTGAAATCTACCTATTAACCCAAAATTGTCACCAGGGTGCAATTTTAAATTAACGGTTCGTGAGGGACCCGGATCTGATTAGACCTGGGCTAGCGGGATGCAGTATACCTCGATATCCCGCTAGTTCTTTGGACTCCGCTGGGTACGATAATTACCTACTTGTAACGGACCCAAATCGGGGTAGATTGGGAGTAGCGAGGTACTTAGTGGCCTGATACTCCGCTAATTCTCGTAAATCAAGTGTTATGTTGGGTGTAAGTAGTAAGATGGATAAATTTCCTATATGGTGGATGTATAAAGCATAAAAAACTGTTGATATATATATATGTCGATTTGGGTACGATCCTTACAACCTGGTATTTGAAATATCAGTATTACAGCATGGAAACAATAAAGCATATAGGGGAGCAATGGAGATGGAGCTTTTCGTGCCTGTCGATAAGTAGAAAAAAGTGAAAATAGGGTTTCGATCCCTTTTCCTGTCATCACATGATCAATATATAGGCTCGCCTTCTTGCTGAGCATTCATAGAACTTCGGTTTAGGGTTTTCGTGGTGCACGGGTCTTCCTTTGAAGTTTAACGAATTCGTCGGGACACTGATCCCGAAAGATCAGGTGGTTCCTTCTTTTTCGGTTCCAAATAAGTTGACTCCTATTTAAAATATGATTCTCCATGGTGGGAATGAATGCCGCGTTGTGACTTTGAGTTTCTATCTTGAACGGTGACGTTTAAATGTCTGCCTTTGTATGCGGTCTACTCTTCGAGGTCGGTGTACTGGGACCCTTTGTATTTATCTTGTTATGTGAACGTCATGAGTTTTGCTGGTCGGGGTACTCTAGGTACCCCGCGTCCTTCTTGCTCCTCTTAAAACGATGTTCGCAGATATCGGGGTCCCAAGTAACAGGGTACCAGGATACTCGGGCATCGGGGTGCTCGGGGTAGCTAAGTGCCACGATCTTGTGACGGTCGTGTCTCTAGAGCCCTTCTCTTTACGGCTTCCTAGTGCTTTCTTGGTTCTAGAGATTTTGGACCTGACCGAGGTGGGTAGAAGCTCCTACTCTAGTCCGTCAGCTAGCAGACGGGGTACCCAGATATCTTTCCCTTTGCTACTTTGCATCCCGGCTTTCTTCTTAAAGCTAATGGAAAATTCTTTTTTGGTCCCCGCCATTTTAGGCGGTTAACACTACCTATGAATAAAATTTGAGAATTTTCAAGCACTAAAACTATTTTTATTGAATTTCCTATATTTCGTCTATTTTTCAAATGCCTTCATATTTTAAAAAAATCGGTAAAAATAGTTTAAGTACTTGAATTTTATAAAAAAATTTATTTTTTGGTAGATTTTAATAAGCTTATCATCCACACAACAATCCAAATCATAATTCATTCAAATCGATGTGATTTTATGTTGGTCCTTACCGAAATTAAAATAAGGGATCCCTCATGAAAGACTAACTCTATATATATTATTAGGTGCGTTTTCAAATTATAAAAATATAAAAATCAATTTCTTTTTTCAAATAAAAACCGAAAAAAAAAAAAAAAAGGTTTTTGAACAGACCGTTAACATACCTTAAATCCAGTTATAGTTAAGACTTAAGACTTATTAAAACATAGATATTACTAATTGATTGTATATCTATCAAATCTATGACTATTTATTCAAGATTATATATATATATATAATAAAAACAAATATGCTCATGGAAAAAAATTGAAAAGTTTTTAAACAATAAAAACTATATTTGTTTTTTTTTTTTTTTTTTTCATTTTTACTGTGTTTCTCCGTCTTTTTTCAATTTCATATTCAAAAATAAATAAATAATTATTTCTAAGGCTCCAAAAGTTTTCAAAAATAAATTCACAATTATATTTCATTTGTTTTTATCACTCATAACAAAAATACATCAAAAATTTCATTAAAATTAATTGGATTTTGAATAGAAAAAATAAAATAAAAAATCAACTAAGTAGTTGAGAAGATAATTTATGAAACCATTGATGGAAAAACAATTTATGTATACATATATGTCTGTTTTTGTATAATTAGATCACAAGTCGAGTCTAAATTTTAAAATTTAATAAAGGTATTAGTAAGATAATTTATTTATGAGTAATGGTAAGCTATCCAAACAATTTACCGAATAAATATCAAAATAATGCGATATATGAGATGTTAACATTTTATAAAGTATGAGATTATGTAGGATAAATAATGTGTTATGTAATATTGACGACTCATATTTCACTTTACGTGGACAAAATTATTGGACAGCCTACCATGGCTCGTTATTTAATATTTAAAAGAGTATATTATATTTGCTTCATTAGTGATGAAGCAGTTGAGTGTTGAGTGTTGAGTGAGTGACATGACTTCATATCTACCGTGTGATTGGAATTGATTTTTCAATTTAATGAAGATCACTGTCGTCAACCACAAACACACCATCTTCCTGCTTACTTGTGACGTATCAGCTACCGCCAAGTGGCAATATAAAAATCGATTTACTACTTGGATCACTTTATAGATTCACATCCACGTGCTCCACATGTGATGCCTCCCCCCTCTTGTCGGACAATGGTTTTTCAGTGAATAACCAATTGAATAAAGGGCATTTTCGGCAGTCGAGAGGCTTAAACATCTTGACGCGTACCTGTAAGTAAATGGAGTCCAATCCTCACGCACACGGAACAAGCACAGTTGATTCAGCTTTTCGTGAGTCCCACCATAAATGAAACCTTCGTCAACAACTACTGGCTACTAGCCTACTATACGCAAGAAAAAGGAATGGTATCATACCAATCCTTTTACAAATTAAACATAACTGTTAGATTGAGCAAAACCACATCCAATGGTTGAAAATAAACAAAAAAGTAAGAGAGACAGGGTTTACCCCCTACTCGTTTAACCGATTTCTCTCTTTCTCATTCTCTTGAAGAAGATGATGAGCACTCCTTTCTCTCTCATTAGACAAGAAGACGAAGCTTTTGAGAAGCAATCAAGCTCTGTTTCAAAATCCAAAAACCATCCAAATGCAACAAATCTTTGAAGAGAAACTATTTCTCTCAACACATACAAATTCCATACTAATCAAATCCAAATCTACCTCAAATCCTCAAATCCATGACACAATCCAAATCTGAAAAACAATTCGAGAATTCGTCGAAGACGAAGACCGAGAAAGGCCGAAGAGCGCTGGGACTGAGAAACACCGAAGAGAAGTTGAAGACCAAGACCCGAGACGTCGGGGAAATTGCGCGACTTGTCTGCTCTGGCTAACAAGACCAGAAAGAAGATATATAGCCTGAGTAGAGCTGTTGCTTTCATGGGTCTGTTTCAATTAGGCCTGGGAGTTTGGATTTCATACATTACCAGATCATCACCGATAATGGAGGTTCCCATTCACAGTTGATGGTGAGGCGGTCTTTGAAGCCAATTACTTCTTCAAGAAGATGGAGGAACTAGGTAGGCTGCGGATTCTCACTTTGACACTTCAGATTGCTAAGAATTTGAATATCTTATTCGTTGGGGTTCGTGGGGTCTCCTACTTTGCACTGCTTGGGATGTCTTTTGGGTTGTTGTATACTCTGCTATCTAGAGACTTGAATTTCCAATTTTTTGAGTTGTTATATTTTGATTTTATGCCTCAGTTTCTATGCACCAATTGGGTTTAAATTTTAAGGCAATAATTATATTTGCAGATTTTTGACACTTAGTAATTAGTATGGGTATAATGTTTTGGCATTGTTAAATTTTTTGTGAAATTAAACTTGAACATGATATATTCTTGAAGATAGAATGTTAGATCATATAAAATTAGTGTGTCTCTGGTCATATAGTAAAATAGTCAATAGTACTTGCAGTATGGAAGAAATGAGAATTATTATTGATTAAGTGAAATCTGGGGTTGAGTTTAATATGTTTGATCGGGTTTCTTTGGTTGATATGTATGTCAAAGTTGAAGAATTGGGGTTGGCTCTGAAGGTGTTCGATGAAAGTCCTGAGAGGAATAAGTGTGAGAGCATTTTGTTGTGGAATGTTTTGATTAACGGGTGTTGTAAAGTTGGGGATTTGGGGAAGGTAGTAGAGCTTTTTGAGGGGATGCCAGAGAGGAATTCAGGGGTAGTTTGATAAATGGGTTTATGGGGAACGGGGATTGGAAGAGAGCGGGTGAGCTTTTCGTGCAAATTCCAGAGAAGAATGTGGTCTTTTGGACCACGATGGTTAGTGGATTATGTCATAATGGTGAAGAAGAAAAGACATCGCTGATGTTTTTCAGGATGTTGGATGAAGGGGTTAGGGCAAATGACCTTACTATTGTCATTATGATCCTAGCTGTATAATTTAATCTGTGCCTAATTTGCAGGAATATGTCTACAACAGGCTCCAATTTAGGTAATTAATTTGAATCATGGCATTTCCTTATTTGGTAATATATATTTAATGATTTGATCTGGAATTTCATTAGTTTGTTTGTCAATTAATGATTTTTGTTTTCCAGCTATGGTTGGTACCTATGTAGCACGGATACGGATACGGGTACGGGATACGGGATACGGATACAGCACGATACGGGGATACGGTAAATCTTCAAAAACTAGGATACGGATACGGCAGGATACGTAAATTAAAATAATATATATTATATTTTAAAAATAATAATAATGTATAAAAACATATTTGATAATTCATTCAAAATAAAAACATATTCATAATCCAAATAAAATATGTCACATAATTACATAAGTCATAACAATGTAACATATTATAGGATTCAAATAAAACATGTCACATAAGTCGAACATATTACAAAATCCAAATAAAATATACGTCACATAAGTCATAACATATTACAAAATCCAAATAATACATAAAAAAAAATTCATAAAACATATTTTAAATTCCTAATTAACTTCATTATCATTATTCATATTGTTAAAGGATATAAATAATCCGCCTCTAACTCTGGTTCATCAAGAGAAAGGTTTGCAATCTCAAGTATCTCGGTATTCTCTATGACAATGGAATCAAAACCAAAATTTCCTTACAATTTCATTTTGATACCTAAAATTTTGAAATTATAATTCAACCCCGTTTTATACTAAAATAATTATAATATTGCCCTAAACATATCCTCCAAGTATCCCTCAAGTATCCTCTAGTCAAACTTGTGAAAAAGTCAACGGATATGCCATTTGGCGTATCGGATACGTATCTTGGAGTATCTGGGAAGTATCTAAACTGGATACGAGTTCGATACAAGTTACCTCCACCAAATGGAGTATCCGTGCTTCCTAGGTTGGTACTTCACATTTGTTCAAGGATTTGTGTATCTTGGTCTAATTTATCTTCAAGGTTTCACCACCAAGCAAATGGTGAATCCATGGAGACTTATGTGAAACTCTCTGCTGTTTTACAAAGGATCTCTTGCTTTTCTCAACTACCTTGCACAGCTCATGTTCAAATCCACCAAGGTATAAAATCAAAAATCAAACATTTTAAGCCAAAGAATTAAAGTCACTCGCTTGTTGGTGCTTTTAATGTTTCTCTTTTTATATTTTAATTGTGTTTTGTGCTGCTCTCTCAGGTGTTACCTGTGATGATCATGGGTGCTTTTAGGGGTGGGCGCGGTTCGGTTCGGTTCAGTTTTGGCCAAAACCGTATTGAACCGAACACCCTTTTCTCTTGTTCGGTTCGGTTCGGTTCGAACCGTATTGAAGGCCAAAACCGAATTGAACCGAACACTCTTTTCTCGGTTCGGTTCAATTCGGTTTTGGGCCTATTGGGCCTCCGGTTATTTTTTTTATTTTTATATTTCTTCATTTCTTTTTAACCTTTTAACAACTGCAATTGTAATTGGGCCTATTGGGCTTCATATCTCTTCACATAATGGAATTACTTTGCAAGGGTAAAAAGAGAGAAATAAAAAATAAACATAAATGATTTATTAAAACAAAAATTAATGAAATAAAAAAATAAAACTAATTACAAATTTATTTATTTGTCGGTTCATTCGGTTCGGTTCGGTTTTGAATCTTCAAAACCAAAACCGAACTGTATTCAATTCGGTTCATTCGGTTCGAACCGAATTGAACCGAACTCACCATCAAAACCGAACCAAACACCCAATTTTGGTTCGGTTCGGTTCGGTTCGAGTCGGTTCCGGTTTTGGTGCCCACCCCTAGGTGCTTTCATACCAGGACTTAGGCGAAAATACCCACCTCATAAATAAATATATGCAATATTTCTAGTTGGGGGTGGGTTTGATTCTTTTCACCTTAGCGGATGCACAAACTTCCCCTAATTTCAGTGTGAACTGTTTGGACCCGGGCACGGGTATTAATCTTTGGAGCCCAGGATTTTGTATTTGTGCTTTTTTTTTTTTTTGGTAGTGGATAATGCTTGTTTAGATATTTGTATGTGACCCCCTTATTTATTTTGGATAATGTATTAATTTAATTTAATTCTCAGTGGGGTATTTGATTTTGAGCTCGGATATTAATCTTTAGGATAATGCTTGAATGAGATTTTCTTTGGAATTGATTTTTTTTTTTTTTTTTGTTTGGAATTGTTGAATGATATGAATTAATGAAGAAGATATGATTTTTTTTTTTATTTAATTTTTTTAATTTCATCTTTTTGTCTAATTTTTTTTGTAAATTGATCTCCCCCTGTCCACCGGGTTTCTATATGGAGGCTGGTGAATGTTTTCAATTTCAAGCAATTCAATTACAGATTTTACAAAATTTAAATTGTTTATTGGGATGGTATTTCATTTGACCAAAATATACCAATAAATAGACTCATTTTGTGGTGTTTGTAGAAATACAAGAGATTGAAGAGAGAGATCAAATAATGATGGACTTATACATGTGGACTTATAACAGTGTTGTATACTTGAATGGAGGTTTGGTAGCTAAAGGATGTAACTTCTTGAAAAAAAGATACAACTCTTTTATAAATTTCAACGGTTGTAATGTTAAGTTGATTTTTTTTCGGTAACGATAATATTTTGCATATTATAATTGTGAGAAATATGGATATATAGGAGTAAAGAAAATTTAGATGTTTTTTTATCAGGATGATACTACCAATTTTAATTTTATTTTTGTTACCGTCACAATTTGGAAAAAAATAAAAACTCTTTAAGATGATTAGTAAGTTTTTATTTTTTTGAACCAATCCTTTTTCTTGTTTTATAAATTAATTATTGAAATTTACATACTAAAATTATTCATTATTTTTGTTATATATATGCAAGGATGTATTGTTATTTTTTTAAGCTACTTGGAGAGGTATTGTTATCCTAACTATATTTGTCAGTTTATTAATTTATTAAAATTAAATTTTTAAGAAGTTTTAAAGTTTATTATTAATTATTTGAATTTGTAATTGATTTTTGAAATTATTATTATAAAATTTATATCGATTTGTAAGTGGAAATTATTAATACCAAATATTTAATTTACAATTTGGGAAAAATCTAAACTTAGAAACTCTCAAATTACTGAGTAAATAATAATTACTGAATAAAAAAAACTTATTGGTATTTACAACTATCTTTAAAAAAAAAAAATATTTGTCTGTTGATAAAGTTCATAACTAGACATAAAAAAAAAAAACAAAAAAGCGTAAAATAATACTTGCCTCTGTATGATCAGAGTCTTCTGAATTAGATATCAATCCATTTTACCATATTATTCTTTCGTTAACTATAATGAAGAGTATTCTGTAAATACACACCACTTCCTGGGAAACCTGTATACATATGTTTGGTTGTGCATGGGAATATTATATCGGATTCTTGGGAATATCAAGTATTTTGAATTGTTTTTTTTTTTTTTTCTATAATTACATAAAAAAAAATATATTGCACTAAAAAATTCGAGTCCATATACCCTGACCTATTACTAATTAATAAGAATATTATTACAATTGGTTTTAAAAATAAAAATTATTACAATTAATGCAGCTCTATATCTCTTTAGAAAAAAAACAATTATTACAATTACTAACTATAGAATTTTAAAAAATATAAGTACATCTCTTTTGGTGTGACTTCTGACTTTTTTATTTGTACACAGTTGGACTTATAATTGTGTTGTATACTTGAATGAAGGCTTGCTAGCAGAATGATGTAACTCCTTAAAAAAAAATGAAAAATGATACAACTCTTTTGTAAATTCCATGGGTTGTAATGTTAAGTTGATTTTTTTTTAGTGACAATGATATTTCGCATATAGAATTTGTGAGAAATATGGATACATAGGAGTTAAAAAAATTTAGGTGTTTTTTTTTTTTTTTTTTTTTTTTTTAACAGGGATGATTTTACTAATTTTAATTTTATTTTTGTTACAGTCACAGTTTGTGAAAAAATAGAAACTCTAAGTTTTTTTTTTTTGAACCAATCCTTTTTCTTGTTTTATAAATTAATTATTCAAATTTGCATACTAAAATTATTCCTTTTGTTATATATATGTGAGGATGTATTGTTAATTTTTTTAAGCTACTTAGAGATGTATTGTTACCCTTACTATATCTGTTTATTAATTTATTAAAATTTAATTTTTAAGAAGTTTTGAAGTTTATTATTAATTATTTAAAGTTATAATTGATTTTTGAAATTATTATTGTAAAATTTTTAAGAAGTTGCAAACGAGTAATTGTTCCCGGGAACAAATTTGACGTTGATTTCAACGTTAAAGTAGTTTCCATAACGTAAAAGTTGTTCCCTTTGTTAAAGTTGAGTAGTTCCCGGGAACAACTCCAACGTTTGTTAGAATGTTAAAGTGGTTTTCATCAATGTTGAAGTTGTTCCCAACGAGTAGTTGTTCCCGGGAACAACTTGGACATTATTTTCAACGTTACAGTGGTTTCCATAATATAAGAACAACTTTGACATTATTTTCAATGTTACAGTGGTTTCCATAATATAAAGTTGTTCCCTTTGTTAAGGTTGAGTGGTTCCCGGGAACAACTCTAATGTTGCTTAGAACGTTAAAGTAGTTTCCACCAACGTTGAAGTTGTTCCTAACGAGTAATTGTTCCCGGGAACAACTTTGACGATATTTTTAACGTTAAAGTGGTTTCCATAATTAAAAGTTGTTCACTTTGTTATAGTTGAGTGGTTCCCGGGAACAACTTCGACGTTGGTTAGAACGTTAAAGTGGTTTCCATCAACGTTAAAAATGTTCCCAACAAGTAGTTGTCCATTGTTCCCAGGAACAACTTTGACGTTATTTTCAACGTTACAGTGGTTTCCATAATATAAAAGTTGTTCCCTTTGTTATAGTTGAGTGGTTCCTGGGAACAACTCCAACGTTGGTTAGAACGTTAAAGTGGTTTCCATCAATGTTGAAGTTGTTCCAAACAAGTAGTAGATCCCGGGAATAACTTTGACGTTGATTTCAACGTTAAAGTGGTTTCCATAATGTAAACGTTGTTCTCTTTATTATAATTGAGTGGTTCCCGGGAACAACTCCAATGTTGGTTAAAACGTTAAAGTGATTTCCATCAACATTGAAGTTGTTCCAAACGAGTAGTAGTTTCCGGGAACAACTTTGATGTTGATTTCAATGTTAAAGTGGTTTCCATAATGTAAAAGTTGTTCCACTTGTTATAATTAAGTGGTTCCCGGGAACAACTCCAACGTTTCTTAGAATGTTAAAGTAGTTTCCATCAACGTTAAAGTTGTTCCCAACGAGTAAGTGTTTCCGGGAACAACTTTAACGTTGATTTCAACATTAAAGTGATTTCCATAATATAAAAGTTGTTCCCGGGAACAACTCCAACTTTGGTTAGAACGTTAAAGTGGTTTCCGTCAACGGTAAAGTTGTTCCCAACGAGTAGTTATTCCCGGGAACAACTTTGACGTTCATTGGAATGTTAAAGTAGTTTCCATAATGTAAAAGTTGTTCCTTTTGTTAAAGTCAAGTGGTTCCCGGAAATAACTACAACATTGGTTATAACATTAAAGTGGTTTCCGTTAACGTTGAAGTTGTTCCCAACGAGTAGTTGTTCCTGGAAACAACTTTGACATTCATTGGAGTGTTAAAGTAGTTTCCATATTGTAAAAGTTGTTCCTTTTTAAAGTCGAGTGGTTCCCGGAAACAACTACAACGTTGGTTAGAACGTTAAAGTGGTTTCCGTCAACGGTAAAGTTGTTCCCAACGAGTAGTTGTTCTCGGGAACAACTTTGACGTTCATTGGAATGTTAAAGTAGTTTTCATAATGTAAAAATTGTCCCTTTTGTTAAAGTCGAGTGGTTCCCGGAAACAACTACAACGTTGGTTATAACGTTAAAGTGGTTTCTGTCAACGTTAAAGTTGTTCCCAACGAGTAGTTATTCCCGGGAACAACTTTGACGTTGATTTCAACGTTAAAGTAGTTTCCATAATGTAAAAGTTGTTCCCCTTATTAAGGTTGAGTGGTTCCCGGGAAGGGGAACAACTCCAATGTTGGTTAGAACGTTAAAGTGGTTTTCGTTAATGTTGAAGTTGTTTCAAACGAGTAATTGTTCCCGGTAATGATTTGGACATTGATTGGAACGTTAAAGTGGTTTCCATAACGTAAAAGTTGTTCCTTTTTTTAAAGTTCAGTTGTTCCCGGAACAACTACAACGTTGAGTATAACGTTAAAATAGTTTCCATCAACGTTAAAGTGGTTTCAAACAAGTTATTGTTCCCGGGAACGATTTTGACGTTGATTGGAACGTTAAAGTGGGTTCTATTACATAAAAGTTGTTCCCTTTGTTAAAGTTGAATAGTTCCCGGAAACCACTTAAACGTTGGTTAGAACGTTAAAGTGGTTTCCATCAACGTTGAAGTTGTTACAAACGAGTAATCGTTCCCGGGAACGAATTTTACGTTGATTGGAGCGTTAACGTGGTTCCATAACGTAAAAGTTGTTCCCAGAAACAATTTCTCTATTTTTTATTTTTTTTTATAATATATTTATTCTTTTCATTATTATTTTTACTTCTCAATTATAAACAATTATATTACTTCTCAATCAAATATAAACAAGTATATATATATATATATATATATATATATATATATTTAATAAAATTGGACTGATCTAAAGGGAAAAAGCATCACAAGCAATCATATGTTGAAAAATCCCTAGACAGTATCCATATATATAAAAGATAAAAGAAAAGAAAAAAGAGATAAAAAGCAACAAAGCGCAAAGACCCGGGGGGAAAACAACCCCAAACAAAAAGAGGCACGCAGGCCACACCAAAAAGAAAAAGAAAACATCAAGAAAAACGAAAAGACTCCCGACCCATGCAGTCATTGCCAACGGAAGAAGAACAGAACGGTGGGGCAGAGAACCACCAAGAATCAGCCTGAAGCTCCAAAGCATGCTTAGAAAGCTTATCTGCAACCTGATTCCCCTCCCTAAAAATATGGGAAACCTGAAAATCCATATGCGAGATCTGGAAGATGCAGCGCTGCCACGCCTGACGAACCCTCCAAGGAACCATATCAGAACGAGAAGAAAGAAGATGAACCACATAAGAAGAATCGCTCTCAAGCCAGATTCGATGCCACCCATACTTCCAAGCAAAATTAATGGCCAATGAGGCTGCCAGAAGCTCAGCCTCAAATGCGAAAACTTGACCAAGAGGAATAGCAAAGCAACCCTTCACAAAGGATCTACAGTTCCGAAAGATACCACCACAACCACCAACCCCCGGAGAGCCCATAGCAGCGCCATCTGTATTCACTTTGATCCAACCAGAGGCCGGAGGCGACCAAACCACACTCTTGATCACCGGGGCTTTAGAAGGGCAACCCCGAAGACCAAAACGACGAAGAATCAAAAGGTCGTCCATACAATTACGCATACAACCAATCTCTAGGCGATTAGCCTCTGAAACCGCACGCCAAACCAAAGAAAGGACTGATCTAAAGTCCACCGACTTCCCTTCAAAAAACCACTGATTACGGGCAGTCCACACCCCCCATATCACTGCATGGATAGCCACTTTCCATAAAATCCTGACCTGCTCACTAAAGGGAATCGACATGGCTTGCAAGAAGAAGGATTGCCAAGTATCGGTAGAGACACGACGCTGGAACGTCGAGAAAACCGCCTCCCAAAAAGCAACCGTCAGGGGACAATGAAGAAAAAGATGATCGGCAGATTCACTACTAACCCCACAAATACTGCAACGAGAAGCCAACTGAAACCTAGACCTGCAAAGGCGATCCTCAGTAGGAAGCCTATTCAACATCAGATGCCAGGTCAAAGCTGAGCGAGAGGGGGGAATAAAACGGGACCAAACATCTCTCTACCAAACAACATGAGGAATATCACGAAGAAACTGGGAATAAGCAGCCTTGCAAGAAACACGACCATCCCGAGAATTAGCCCAAACCAGAGAATCCACAACAGGAGAAATAGCAATCCGATCAATCCGAAAGCACAGATCTGGGAAGCGCGCTCGGAAAGAACCGTCCAGCACCCATCTACCCTCATGAATAAAATCCGAGACCCTCGCCCGGAGCGGATTAGCTAAATAATCTGGAATCCCTAAAAGCTCCAAAATGGGAACCCCTAACCAATTATCCCGCCAAAAGTCCCGCTGAGAGTTCTCGCCAATCAGCCAGATACCTTCCTTAAGAAGGGAACTATAATTTGTCCGAAGAGAAGACCAAATCGAGGAGGTGACATACCCTCCACGAGGCTTCTGCAAATGCCTGAGATACCTCTCTCGAAGAAAAGTGAAAGCAAAACCATCAGAGGTCATAAACTTCCAAGTGAATTTCCGCAACAGAGAGTCATTCAACAACCCAAGATCTTTCAGGCCAAGACCACCCTGAGAGTAAGGCCTACAACAACGATCCCAAACGACCCGAACCAACTTAGTCTCCTCACAGGAACCAGTCCATAAAAAGTTTCTCAACTTGTGGTTAATTAGAGATAGTAAAGAAGCAGGCCACTTGTAAATCATGAAAGAGTGCACAAATGAACCGGTGATGACCGACTTGATCAATGTAGCACGACCGGCCAGAGAGAGGGACTTGCCCTTCCATTTAGCGAATTTAGACAAGATCTTATCCGCGATAGGTCGTAACACCGCTTTTCGAGGCTTACCCCGAAACAAAGGGACTCCCAAATAAGAAAACGGAAGCTGCCCAATCTGCATACCAACCAGAGATTGCAAACTACCAATCCGAGAGGGGGAGATAGAAGATCCGAAATAAATCGAAGACTTACCCCAGTTAACCAACTGGCCTGAAATATCACCATAATCCCCAAAAGCACCCATGATATGTTTCAAATTCTTTTTAGTGCCTCTGCAAAAGATCAGAACATCATCTGCATAGAGTAAATGAGTTGGAGCTAAAAAACCCCTTGGGGAAGAAATCGACAGAATTTGAGAAGAATCCACCAACCTCGTCATTAATCTACTAAGAAAGTCCTCTGCAATACCAAACAAAAGCGGAGAGAGCGGATCTCCCTGACGAACCCCTCTTGAGCAACAGAAATATCCCTCTGGGACCCCATTCAAAAGAACTGAAAGCCTAGAGGAACGAAGGATGCCGTCTATCCAATCCATAAAAACAGAAGAAAACCCAAAAGCTTGAAGCACTCTACAAATGAAAGACCACTCCAGGGTGTCAAAAGCCTTACGGATATCAATCTTCATGGCTAAGTTACCCCCATAGCACTTCTTCTGCAACACATTCACACAGTCAGAAGCCAAAGCAATACAATCCTCGATATGCCGGTCTCGAATGAAACCGAACTGCTGAGGAGAAATAATCCTGGAGGCAACCCGAGCTAAACGATCAGCCAAAATCTTTGAAGAAATTTTAAATAGAAAGTTACTAAGAACAATCGGTCGAAACTGATCAACCGAAATCGATTCCCTCAGCTTCGGAAGAAGAACAATGAAGTTGGAATTGAGACCTGGGAAAATAACGCCAGTGATGAAAAAATCCTGAACAGCGAGGACCACATCACTACCTATAACATCCCAACATCTTTGATAAAATCTACCAGAAAATCCATTTGGCCCAGGGGCAGAAGCAGCATCCATAGCAAAGACTGCATCGTGAATATCATCTGCAGAAGGAATGCTAGTCAAGAAAGCATTCTCTACGGCAGTTACCAAGGAAGGAATCACATCATCTACAATAGATAAATCTCTCCCAACTCGACAAGCATCAGAGGAAAAGAGGTTAGAATAATAACTAATGATATGATCCCTGATGGTATGCCGATCCTCTGAGAGAACCCTATTAATTGAAAGGGTTGATATAGCGTTACGATATTGCCTACGTTTGATAGAGGCATGAAAGAAAGATGTGTTCCGATCCCCATCACGAAGCCACTTAACTCTAGATCGATCTCGAAAAAAGCACTCCTGTCTGCGAAACAACACATCAAGCTCAGAATGAACACTCGCCTCAGCCATAAAAAGATCATCTGAAAAACCCCGGTTAGACAAATCCAGTTGAATAGACTGAAGCTCCGCACACTTCCCAGCAATGGCAGAGTTAATATCCCTAAAAACCTCCCAATTCCAAGACTTGAGAGCCTTCTTCAAGCTTCTCAACTTATAGATAACAACCTGAGGAGGCCTGCCCATAATAGGAGAGCTCCAAATCCTACGAACAATAGCTATAAAATCAGGATGCTCTAACCACATGCTCTGAAATCGAAACGGCCTATGACTAGAAACCTCAAAATCTGACAACCGAACCAACAACGGACAGTGATCTGAACAGATACGGGGAAGAGCCACACACGAAATTTCCCGCCAACAGGAAATGCAACCATCTGAAACCAAAACTCTATCTAATCGTCTCTCAACTCTAGTGCGGTTACTGCGACCTCTAACCCAAGTGAAACGGGCGCCCTGAGAACGAATGCCAACCAAATCACAATCCTCAATCATCGACCTGAAATCCTCACAAGAACCACGGGCAGGAGAACGAGAACCCAAAGCCTCATGAGCACCCAGAACCGCATTAAAATCCCCAATAACACACCAGGAAGAAGAAACCAAACTAACCATATCACGAAGAGACTGCCAAAGAGACCTACGAACCACTGTAGAAGTGCTCGCATAAACAAAAGTGTACCAGTGGACCTGAGAACCAATCGAGAGCGAAACAGTAAGATGTTGATCATGACATTGAACTATCTGAGTCTCAGGAAATGAAGCACAAGCGAAAACCCAAATAGTCGGAATCAACCCACCCCTATCGTTCATGCCCACCAGACGAAGACTGAGCGAAGACCAGAAACCTAAAGAGATAGAGGAAAAATCAACCATAGGCTCTGCAATACAAACCAAAGTAGGACTATGTAAACGACACAACTCTCTAAGAACCCGCCTCGTGGGCTCGCCCCGGATCCCACGACAATTCCAAAAGAGAACATTAATCATCGGAAATCGTCGAAGGAGCCCGATATCTGGACTTTAAAGAAGCCAGCCTACGCTCAACCCTTAAAGCTCTCTAAGCAACCTCAGCATCTGCTAACTCACTCTCCTCCATCTTGGAAGCCCATGAAGAATCTGCAATGAGGCGAAGCTCGGCCTGAGATTCTGACAACGGACCCGAGTTCTGAATCTGCACCCTAGGATCCACAACCGAAGAACAAGAAAAACTAGCTCCATCCTGTAAACTACCCTGATCCACATTGACATTCGGAGCTGAAGACACAATTGCCTCCTCAGATGGCTGATTGCCTGAAACCTCATGAACCCTAACTTGCCGACGAGCCGATTGACCCGGACTAGAAGATGACCTAGATAAAATGGTAGAGACCATCGGGCGAACCTGATTGACCACCAAAGAACCCTGAACAACAGTCCTTGAATCATGCACCACCCCGACAGCCGAACTGACAGAACTAATAGAAGGATCAACAACCGAAGAACTAGAAACCAGAACTGAGTTAGTGACCCCGTCATCAAATCCTGAGCCCTTGCTAATCTGCAATGCCTGGGAAATCATTGTAGGAACCGAACTCGAAACCATTTCTGAAATAGCTGGGACAGTAGACGAAAAAGGATCCGAAGAAAGAACCAAACCAGCTGACGAAGTGGATCCTGAGATCAAATTAGACCCTACTGAAGTATGGACAACCACCGAATCTTGACCACCTACATCCTGGTGAATAGCTGAAAAAACATTAGATAACGGGATCTCCTCCTGAGATGAAATAACAGGGCGATAAACTGATTTAGAAGAACGGGTTCGAACAGGTTGAAAACCATCAACCCCAAAAACTCTAGAATCCCCCGCTATATCCTGGGTCGATTTTGAAGAACTTGTTAGAGGAACCTTGGAAGACTTGTTCCAACGACAAGAACTAGGCAAATGACCTATAGAATAGCAAGTGGAGCAAAAAGCCGGGAGATTCTCATACTCAACAGCTATAAAAGAACTATGAAATTCATCCCTCTCCAGCAACACTGAAGTAGGCAGCACTGATGACACATCCACATCAACTAGAACTCTAGCATAATGACCAAAATCCCCATCACTAGTAGCCTTGTCCAATCGTAATGGCACCCCAATCCCTCTAGCCAAATCAGAAATAATTTTTGGATGCCAGTATTCCCACGATAGATCAAAAAGCCTAACCCAAACCTGAGCATTGGTGGACTTCTGTAGCGATGGGTTGAAATCTGGGACCTAAGGCTGTAGGCGAAGAATACCTGGCATCAGATGAACTGAACCTAACCCCCAAATATGATTCTTCTCAGCAAGAGACTTCAAAAGAATCTAATAATAGCCTCTTCCCAGAGATATAAGACGCCAATCAGAATTTAGCATCTAATGCTTGCTAAGTCTTGCCTTAAGATCCATAAGCTTCCAAGGCCGCTCACCACTAGAAAGCACCACACGACCAATAAGAGCATTCTTACACAACTCAAGACGGGCCTGATAAGCAATCGGATCCACCCGAACAGAAACATACCCCCCCTTCTTAGAGGGAACTGATGGCACCGGTAAAGTCTCAACAGGAGAAGATTTGAAGAGACCTGCAAAAGACTTACCACCTTGGACCATAGGCGCTGAACTCTGAATAAGACCTGTACCCGAATCCGAAACAATCACCGAAACTCCCCCCTCAGGCTGAGGAGGAACAACCAAAGAATGCACCCCACTAGATGCGAGAGGAACAACCCAAGAAGAGGAATTCACTCCACTCACCGGACTCATACCAATCTGACTATTCGAGATGGAAGACACTGCCACCGGAGATGAAAGAGACAAAGCGGCCTCCATGCACATAGGATCCATAGAGCTCGATAAACTGTAGCGGAAGTACTGTAGCGAAAACTGTAGCAAAATCACTGTAGGGGATACTGTAGCAAATCACTGTAGCAGAATACTGTAGCGGAAACACTGTAGCAGCGACGGAATACTGTAGCAGCATCCTGTAGCAGTGACGGAAATACTGTAGCATTGACGGAACTGTAGCAGTGGCGGAATTACTGTAGCAGCAACCACAACTCTCTTTCACTTTTTTTTTTTTTTTTTTTCTTTCTTGCTAATAACAGAAAACTTGAAACAGATAGAACTCAGTGCTGCGAACCTCAAAACACAAAGTTCTTGATTCTAGGTTGCATAAAAAAATATGATCTACAAACTTGAAGAAGGACAAATGAACAGAATCTTACCGGAACATTGCCAAAAAAGCAAAACGGCGGAGAAACCCTAAAAAAAAAAAAAAAAAAAAAAACACAAACCAGTGCAGAAACTTGAAACTGATGTAACTCTGTGAGATCAACTCCAAATCACGATATTTTTGATTCTAGATTGCATGGAATTTCAAGATCTACAACTTTGATGAATAACCAAAGATCAGAATCGGACCGGAATAGGCTCAAAATCGTAAAACGGCGCCGAAACCCTCATCCTATTTTTTTCAAAAAAAAAATAATAATAAAAGCATATCAATTTGCACATCATTTTTTTTTTCATATATATATATATATATATATATATATATATATATAGATATATAGTGTATTCACATTTTTTTATACTTAAATTAATATATACATTTTCAAATGTATGCAATTTATTAATATGTTACAAATAATTACTTATTTTCACAATTTTAATTATATTATTTATGATAAATGTAATTTTATTGCATATTAATATCATTTTAATTATATGTTTAAATTTGCAAATTACAAATGTAATAATATTATTCTACAGATATTTACAATTCTACATTTTAATATAATTTTATTATTTATTAACTTTATAATAACAGTTTTAAAATTTTCTATATTTAATATAGTTTTATTATTCAATTATATAAAACCATTTGTTATTGACTTTTTGGGGAGAAACCGGTTGCAACCGATTGTCCCAAATCCCAAACTTATTGCCATGATAGCTAGCACATTTAGGGGAGGTATACTAGCCAACTCCATCTTTGAAAAGGTTTTTAAGTTGAGTGGGTTGTTGTGTTGTCTTCAACCTATTGGCTTGTCTTATTGTGTAGGAATTTTGCTTTTTGCAAAATTTGGGTCACTGTGGAATATTGCTGCTTACATGTGACAAAATTGAAAATTCTAAACTTTGTTTTGAGGTTTCTATAACATTCCAATTATACGTCATAAGAGGTAGCCTAAGTTTCTAAATTTTTTTTTTAAAAAAAATTGGATTTAATTTGTATGTTCCCCTATAATTTTTCAAATTTATGATTTAAAAAAAAAATTCCATTTACCAAAAGCATATTTGTCCAGACCTTGACTAAAATTGATAAAATCTATTGACAGACTATGAGTGAATCAAACTTTGAAAGAGTTCAATTTATTAATATGTGACATAATAATGGGGATTAATTGCTATTTTAAGCAACTCTTCAGGTTGCAAATATTTATAATAAAAACTAACAAAACAATAGTCACTAGGGATGTACATTTATCCTCGGATACCCAAATCCTTATTTCTCCATTTCCATTTGGGGGAAATGTTTTGGGGGGTGGGGGGTGCAAACTTAAATGGAGATGGGGACGATAGACCTCCATCCATCCCCATTTCATCACAAATTTATTGAAATATGAATGGGGATTGGGGATTCCCCTCCCAACCTTATATAATATATATTTCTCATAATATTTTTTATTCTTTCTATTTACATGAGTTCAATTCATCCATACAAATATACAATGATAAATATGATTTAAAACCTCATTTCCCCAATGTCACACACATAACTTATTAAAATTTTTAAAGTAAACTTGCAAAATAAAAATTCAATACGAGTTTAGATTTGCACTTTTATATATACAGAAATTCTATTATCAGTTCGAACTGACAAAAGTTATATCAGTTCCTTGCATGTGGACCACTGAATTTAAATACTTTGACTTGGCTGTATGCACTTGTCAGTCAAAGTATTTAAATCCAGCGGCCTATATGCAAAGAACTGATATAACTTTTGTCAGTTCGAACTGATATAACTTTTGTCAGTTCGAACTGATAATAGAAAGACTATTTATATATATATATATACAGTCCCGATCTAGTCAGTGCATCTTGATATAACTTTATCAGGATATTGAATGTGAGCTACTAGTTTTGACAAGTGCATACACACTTGAGTCAAAGTATGTAAAACGAATGAATCACATTCAATATCATCACGAAGTTATATCAGGATGCACTGACTTGAAATTATATATATATATATATATATATAAAAGCTCCTCGGGCGCTTTACATAATATCTAATATTCTAATTAGAACAACCAATGAATTTCATTTTATTTTAATATTATGTATTATTAATTTTGATGACATTTTTTTGACTTTGATATTATATACGTAATTGTTTGGGCCAAAAGGACCCAACAAGATACATTTATATACTCAAATTAGGACCCAAAAAGTAAGTAATTGGCCTTTTTTTTTTTTTTTTCACCCCCAACACCCTGTCTATTATTTCCTTAATATACTGAAGACTAAATAAGCCTGAATTTTTCTGAAGATTGAATAGGGACTGAAATCTTAACTTGAATAACATGTTTTTTTTTTTCCTCACATCTGAATGTACTGTTAATATGTTTGTTTTTTCAAAAATAAAATTGTTTGAAAATTAGTAATTTTATATTTATACTCGTACTAATTAAAAGAAGTAATTTAACATGCATGTTCTTTCGCAAACAAAATTCAGTTTAACAAAACAAAAAATTCATCAAAGAATATAATTTTGCATGTTCTGCAAACAAAGTTCGAGTTGAATTTATTGTCAAAAAAAAAAAAAAAAAATTAAGTTATTTTACATGTTGTCCATGTGTTCAGGTGTATATAATTGAGGAACTCATTTTTCTTTTTTGGTTTCCTAGATCATATGCATCGAAAACCAAATAAGAAAAAGTTATTGATTTTTTTTTTTTTTAAATAAGGCTCCTGAATTATATGCACCGTTCTATAAGCAGTGATTCGGGTTTTGTTTTGTTTTGTTTTGTTTTTTTTTTCTAATAGTCATTTAAAATAATAAATATGTTAAAAGAAAGATCTCTACACCCACGGGCATACCTAGGATTTTTTATTAGGGTGGGCTAAAACTATTGGGATTTATGCCCAAAAAACTTATAATTTATACATGTTATAAATTCATTAATAAAAGAAGTAGTTATTTCATTCAATTAACATGACTCATACGTTTATATTATACATGCTAAACATCTAAAATTGCTAGATGTAATCTCAAATTGAGTATATGAATGTCATGTACAGAGGAATTCATTTTGAGACATGCAATCTAAAGAGTTTGTAGAAAGCAAATAAAGCTGGGTACTCAATTGAAATGGGGATGGGGATGATAGACCCCTCTCTATCCCCATTTCATCACAAATTTATTGAAATATGAATGGGGATTGGGGATTAGGGATTCCCTTCCCAACCTTATATAATATATATTTCTCACAATATTTTTTATTCTTTCTATTTACATGAGTTCAATTCATCCATACAAATATACAATGATAAAAATTATTTAAAACCTCATTTCCCCAATGTCACACATAACTTATTAAAATTTTTAAAGTAAACTTGCAAAATAAAAATTCAATACAAGTTTAGATTTGCACTTATATATATATATATATAGACTCTATATAAAAAGAGTGTGTTGGAGCGGTATTTTTAACCCTCTTATTTTGTTGTAATTTTTTTAAAATATGAAAAGACTTATATACCCTTACTCTTTTTAAAAATTATATATATAGAATACTTTATATATCTATAGACAATCTATAGAAAATAAAGGGTATATATGGTATTTCATTATTTTATTTTATTTACAATTATTAGCACAGTAAAATGACATTTATATCTTTGGAGAATTCTGAAATGACATAATATTTTTTATAGCAAGCAGTATAAACAAGGGTAGAAGGGTCTTTCGCATTATATGGTTAGGGATCATTTTGAAATTCTACTTGTAATTTACCATATGATTTTTGTTATTAGTAACAATATTGGTTTTAAAAACCTGTCAATCAAATATAGGAATGTATTTATGTTTACCTATTAAAAACTTTAACAAAAATAATATAATAAATAAAGGTTGCAAGATTGGGACAAGTGGCAAGTTTGGGTGTGAGGTGTTAGCATATGTGATTGAGTGCAATTTTGCTCACCCACCTTAACTAGAGGTAACCATTACCTCCCTCCCCAAATGTTGCCACGTGTCCCCAACTTAACCCAAAGTCCAAAGTTAACCCAAAGTTAACCAAAGTTTAGGGACACGTGGCAATATTTGGGGAGGGAGGTAATGGTTACCTTTAGTTAAGATGGGTGAGCAAAATTGCACTCATATGTGATTAGTGTCTATTTAATAAAAAGAAAAGAGATGTGGATAAGAAGGGAGGTGGGAGGCGGTGGAGGAAAGGATTAAGAGAGATAGAGGAGGAGAGAGAAGGGGCAATTATGAAAAAAAATATAATTGCCTGACAATCACGAGTTCCAAGAGAGAAATTTTAGATGAAAAAAGCAAGAATTACAATTATAACCCCTAAAAATTAAACCAAGACACAAGTGCAAAATTTCGGTTTCTTTGACAGTCCAAGCGGTGGAAGCGGTGGATTATAAGAAAAGAAAAAATATAAACAAAGATACATATCAGAGGCTCAATGCCATTCCCACCTCCAGACCAAAACAAGAGGATCGTTTGCTCAGGGTCTCTCACTACAGGTAACTCGTGTTTTTTCTTCTGTAATTTTTATTCTAATTTTCTAGATTTCTCAACTGAGATTCAATCCCATATCAGTTAGGGTTTGTTGTTCATATATGTGCATAGTGATTGAAGCCTTTTTCTTTTTTGGATGGTGGGTGGATTTCTGATTCTACTTTTTTTCTTGGCTTCACAATACAACTCTCAAACATTCAAAACACTAATTCTCAAACTTGTATCTAAAATATATATGAATAACATACAAGTAATAAATGAGATTGCTTGCAAAGAAAGACAAAAAATATGTAAGATATTAGTGAAAAACTTACCAAGCAAAGTGTGATGAAGAATCCATGCAAGATGATATCTAGATGATCAAAGATGATGCTAGATGATGATTGATGATCATGGAAATAGTGTTTGAGTAATCAAATGTGAGTTCTTGTGTATTTTTCTTACTTTGAAAAATATCATAAGTATGAAATCTGAAAATCAACTCACTTGAGTGACCTAAAGTCATAGAGGCATATATATAGGGGGTTAAAGTCAAAGTGATGCGTTTTGATAAGTTCCCTTGTTTTTGCCTTGGGCGCTGTACAGGTCGCTGGACGTAGAACGACTTGTACAGCGCCTACCTGGGAAAAATGAAGAACTTCTTCATTGGCGCTATTCGAACAGCGCTTCTGTATAGCATCTGAACAGCGCCACAACTCTGTCTTCTCGGGAAAACAGAGTGTCGCTGTACTTACAACGCTTTGTATAACGACACAACAGCGATCGATTAAATCGATTAGGTTTGTACAGTGCTTATCCCATTTCCTTCAGGCCTCAGATGGGCGATGTTCATACAGCGCTTCTGTAGAGCACTTTGAACAGCGCCCTTTGCAAAAATGCACCCTTAAGCCTATGCATGACATGGCATTTGGAAATACAAGATGCAATCAAAAAGGCATGCAAGAAGAGATGTTAATGAACATTAATGCACATAAATAAGACACATAACATACAAGATTTAAACATATGCATGAGTTGTGAGTGTGTGCAACTATCTCTTCAATGTAAGTAAGCACATAGAAATTACCTTCGGTGCTTATTGAGATGAGGTCTTCAAAGGGCATTGAACAAGAACACCAATACCTAAGCTACCCTTACAATGAACCCCAACATGTGGTTTGTCCACGAAATAAGCCAATCAAGATATGGGAATCCTTACATACTTTAACTCAGTCTGGGAACTTATAGACTTACTGGATGGGGTAAAACCCATAGGGTGTAACTGGATCTACAAGAGAAAGAGAGGAGTAGACCGGAAGGTAAAGACCTTCAAGGCAAGGCTAGTGGCCAAGGTTTATACCCAGAAAGAGGGGGTTGATTATGAAGAGACCTTCTCTCTAATAGCCATGTTTAAGTCTATTCGGATTCTCTTATCCATTGCTACCTATTTCGATTACGAAATTTGGCAAATGGACGTTAAGACTGCATTCTTGAATGGCAATCTTGATGAGAGCATCTATATGATGCAACCAGAGGGATTCGTGTCTCCAGGTCAAGAGCAAAAAGTTTGCAAGTTGCAAAGATCCATTTATGGACTTTAGCAAGCATCTAGATCTTGGAACATAAGGTTTGATGATGTGATCAAAACCTATGGCTTCGAGTAAAACGTTGATGAGCCTTGTGTCTACAAGCGCATCATTGACAAGAAAGTAGTTTTCTTAGTTCTTTACGTAGATGATATCCTACTCATTGAGAATGATGTAGGGGTATTATTGGAAGTAAAGGGCTGGCTGGCTAGTCAATTCCAAATGAAATATTTAGGAGAGACAAGTTATGTTCTAGGAATCCAACTTATAAGGGATCGTAAGAATAAACTCATAGCATTGTCTCAGGCATCATATATTGATAAAATTCTTATGTGATTTTTGATGCAAAACTCCAAGAATAGTAATTTACCTTCCAGGTATGGAGTTCACTTGTCTAAGGAACAGTGTCCTAAGACACCTCAAGAAGTTGAGGATATGATATGTGTTCCCTATGTATCAATAATAGGTAGTCTCATGTATGTTATGTTATGCACGAGACCGGACATCTGCTTCGCAGTGGGTGTAGCCAGCTGTAAGGATTCCCGTATATTGATTGGCTTATTTCGTGGACAAACCACATGTTGGGGTTGATAATGTAAGGGTAGTTTAGGTGTTTGAACTTCATGCTCGAAGGCCCTTTCAAGACCTCAAGGGACAAGCACGCCAAAGGTATAATTTCTTGTGCTTGATTTTTCTTTGAAGAGATTTAGTAAGCACACACACACTTAGCATACTTGCATTTGTGTGCATACTCTTCACATGTCACTTTACATACTAGCACTTTGTTTTATATCTTGTTGTGTGTATATGTGCTTAGTAATTCGTTTCCCGATAGTGTTCGGAAACGTTCGTGCTCACACGTATGTGTGCTTGGTTTTACGCGAAGACCGCCCACGGAGAATGCCCTTGGCTTCTCCTTGGTTTTCACCATTTTTGGTGATCGACGGTTATGATCGGTGATCACGACCGTCGTTCGAAACTGCCGTTCATACATGATCGATTTTAATCTCTCGGTCTAATTCGGCGGTTGGATCGTTGGTCACGAAACCGCCGAATGAAACCGCCGTTGATGCTCTGTTCTTCACGGGCTTAATTCGGCGGTCGTGATCGGCGGCTTGGCCGCCGATTGAAACCGCCGATCGGTGCGTTTCAAGGGCAAACTTGTCTTTTCACATGCCCAATTCTTGATGTCTATAAATATCTTACTTTCTCATTCTCTGATCAAGTTCTTAGAGTCATTAGAACCCTAAACTTCAAAGAGAGATTTTTGAGAAAAAAATCAAATCAAGAACTCACCTTTAAACACTCAAATCAAATCCTTTTTGCATCAAAGTTCATCTTGCATTCAACTATGATTGGGTTTGCATCATCACAACATGCTTGGTAAGATTTTGATTAATTTCATCTTATTTTAGTATTTTACTAATCAAGCATATTCTCTTTTAATTACTTGTATGTTTTTGATCATATGATAAATACAAGAATAGAGAATTAATTGTGATGAATTGATTGAGTGTTGTTTTGTGATAGCTAATTAGGTTTTTTATTAATCTTGATTAGCTAAGCTATTTGACATGTCATTTAGCAATTGATATCTAGGATTGATTTAAATTGATTATATCATCATCCTAGATAAGCATCTAAGGTTACCTAGCCTTGTTTGTTATTTGAATATTTATACATATTCACATAGGTTGCATAATCTCTTATTAGAGAATTAAGTCTTGAGGCTAAGGTTGCTTAGGCCTCAAGCAATTGGACTAGAGCCACTTTTAAAGGCCCGAGTGGTAGAAGTGGGGGGTTATTGACCGGAGTGTTAGATGAGGTCTACATAGGTTGTAAACTCCATTTCGATTAGTGGATTTCGAGGTCCGAGTGTGGCGCACTAAACAGCCCGTGGTTTTTCCCAGTGGTTGGGTTTCCACGTATACATCAAGTGTCGTTTATATTTCCGCACTATATTACACTTGCTTGTATTTTTGACTAGTAGGGGCATTTTCGTAAAATTGACTTGCATGCAAAAATTGGGTAATAATAGTTAAAATCTATTAACCCCCCTCTAGATAATATATCGAACACACCGAGCGTTATTGTTATATTTACTTTTACCAGCAGATACCAGTCCAACCCAGGATTGGATCATTGGGTTGCTGTCAAGACTACTCTCAAGTATCTTTGGAGAACGACAAACAATATGCTAGTGAATTTTGGACAAGATTTGATCCCGTTAGGATATACAGATTCTGGTTTTCAGTCAAATAGGGATTATAAGAAATCCACGTCTGGATCAGTATTCACCCTTGGTGGTGGAGCCATTGTGTGGAGGAGTGTTAAACAATCTTGTATTGCTGATTCCACCATGGAAGCTGAATATGTAGCCACTTGTGAAGCTGCTAAAGAGGCTGTTTGGCTTTGCAAGTTCTTGAGCGATCTGGACGTTGTTCCAGATCTGGATAAGCCCATCACACTTTATTGTGATAACAGTGGTGCTGTGGCTAATTCCAAAGAACCAAGAAGCAACAAGAGAGGCAAGCATATAGAGAGGAAATATTATATCATCAGAGAGATAATGTAGAGAAGAGATGTGACCGTGACCAAGGTAGCATCACAGGACAATCATGCTGATCCATTTATGAAGACCTTACCAGCTAAAGTGTTTACGGGTCACCTAAAGGATCTAGGTTTACAAGACATGTCTCACATGCTTTAGTGCAGGTGGGAGATTGTTGGGGTTCTTACCCTAAAGCTTGTAATTTGTAAATGTGAATTGAACATAAATAAAAGAAGTAGTTTATTCATTCAAATTGTCTCATACATTTATTTATATCATGTGTACTTAACATCCAAGATTGCTGGAAGCAATCTCTGACTGAGTATACAAGTGTCATTTACAAAGGTATTCAGTTTGAGATGAGCAATTTAAAGAGTCCGTAGACAGCAAATAGAGTTGGGTACTTTATTTGTGGTTAATCTATAGTTACGGTCCGTTCCGTAATTTACGATGGTCTTAACCTAGACTATTCATATGGTGATATGAGAATGGAGACACCTTATATGATGTGATCATATAGGACTGGGCCATGATCTATATGAATCTCTTACCAAGATCCGTTACAAGATGAGATTCATATATATCAACAAATGATGGCTATATATGGGTGATCTTAATCCTGAGTGTCTTATCGACTCCTTCAGGTTAGATCGTGGTTTTTCATATACCATGAGTGAAATCGGAGTTGTATTCTCAGTCAATAACTTCATATGTTGGAATCGTGGTTTGGCTTGTGGCTGGGAAGGTGTGCACACAATAGTGGAATCCACTCCTTCTTGTGAGAAGTAGATAGTAGTTCCCTTAAAGGTTGATTCGGGGCTTGAACAATATGAGCACTCTCCTAATTCCGTGAGTAATATAGGATTTATTGTTCATTAGAGAATCAATGATACTTAATGGAAAGATGTAATTAGAGGGGTATAACGGATATTATGACCCAGCTCTAATTATGAACTACTTGTGAAGGATCATACTATATGTAATAGCTATATCGATGGACACCAAGAGTTATTGGTTTGTGTAAAAATGTCTACAGTTGAGAGAGTACAGCTTCGGGGTTTTTAGTGGAATAACACCGAAATTAATAATCATGAAATATTAATTAAAGAGTTTAATTAATTATTTCTAAGGATTATTGGAGCTCAAAATACCGTGGGTCCATTAGGTCCCCTTGCTAGCCCGATCGATTTAGGTAACAAGGGTCATGGTTAATAAATTGGAATGTCCAATTAATTGTGTTACGAAAGTGACACATGTCTATTCAGGAATTAATTGAATAATGAGATTATTTAATTAATGAATATTAATGATTATGTTAATTAAATAATTAGATTATTTAATTGTGTAATTAATCATTAGATGGAGGGCGTTGATTGATATTTAATGTTGAATGAAGATAAGATAATTTGATTATTTTATTTTCATTAAATTAAATATTTAAATTTGAATTTAAAAGAGTTTGAATTCAAATTGTTAACCGAAAAAAATGGTAGGGGCTCAAAGAAGAATTTTCCATCAACATTGGAGGATAAATCGAGAAAGAAAGACATCTGAGAAGAGCATCCCGATACCCCGCCACACTACCAATTGGTCGAGTACAGTCTCCTACCAGCCCAAATAGGGATCAAGGGTCCCTAAACCTAAGAAGTACTAGGAGACACAGAAGACGAGGTTCCCGGGACTCAACTACTACGGAATCCAGTACCCCACTACCACGCAGAATCTAGTACCCCGCTACCGAGTATACCCAGTATCCTGATACATGGTTCATTAAAGGGGTAAGCTACCACGACCCTTTTTTCGAACTAACTCACCAAACAAATAAAGTACTAGGAAGGAGAGCTTGTAAAAGTCAGCCTAGCACGATCAAAGACAATTTTAAATCGACAATAAAATGCCACCGTTCAAGACAAACAAAGAATTATGCTCATCCCCGCCACTAAGTATTCTACTTGAATGTGGAGTCAACTCCCACACAAATTGTCAGGGAAGGAATCGCTTGATTCTAAGGATCAAATCCCCCAACTATCTCGTTGATCGCCAAGCAAAGTCCTACAATTGCTAAAACCCTAGACCGAAGTTATAAGAGTGCATGGCAAGAAACAAGACCTATATATACATCGTATTATCACACGAGAAAAGGGACCGCAACTTGAATGCCTAACCCTATTTGAGATTTATTCCACTTATCAACATGTATGAGAGCTCCATCACCATTGCCAACTGAGTGTCTTTCATCCCATAACCATAGTTACCTAAAAACTCCATTGTACTCCTACCATGCTTTCATTATCAATAAAAAGTGTTACATATGATCCTTCTATAACATTAAATTTTACATTGTTTTATTAGGAAGCCAAGGGTATCGAACTACTTGATACCTCTCCGACTGTGATCTACCCCGATTCCAGTCATTAAAGTTGTTAATTGGAAAAATCACCCCAGTGACAATTTTCGATTAACACAAATCAAATCAAATAAATTAATATCTTTAAAAGATATCAGATATCTTAAAAGATTTAATTGATTAGTTTATTTTATAAATATATATATGATATATGTTTTTTAAGAAACTAATTGAACCACATACACGTTGGAAAGAAAAGAAGAAAACAAGAAAGGTGGCCTACACAAAAAAGAAAAGAAAAAAAAAAGGTTTTATTTTTTATTTTTCATTCATGGTGGCCGAATTCCACACATAGAAAACAAGAGTTGTTTTCATAGGGTTCTTCTTCAACATCCAATCATCCTCCTTGTTCCTGAGTACCGTGACGCACCCACACGCCGTTACCAATCCCGGGTGATAGCCAGGAAGATCTTATGGTTCAAATCAGGAAGCAGATTGGAAAGAAAGAATGAGCCTACAAACGTTGGTATGTAATATCTTCATCTCCTTCTTATTGTATTTTGATTATTACTACACAAATGGGTTTGTCCATGATTGCATAAAAATTTTAAAACCCTTCTGCTATGCAATCTATAACCCTAGGTTCCTATAGTCAATACCTTCAATTTGAGAGTACCCTTGTGCAACAAGCCTTGCCTTGTTACGCACAATGTTGCCATCCTCATCAGATTTGTTCCTATATATCTATTTAGTGCCTATGACATTTGTGTTCTTATGCCTAGGAACTAAAGTCCAAACCTCATTCATTTCAAATTGGTTTAGCTCTTCTTGCATGGTAAGAACCCAAAATTCATCATTTAAGGCTTCATCAACCTTTATGGGTTCAATTTGAGAGGTGTAGCATGTGTAGCTAATTAGATTAGCTATTTGATGCCTAGTCTTAACACCCTCATTCACATCTCTAATAACATCATCTTTGTTATAAAGTCTTCTTACCCATGGAGCGGGTTCATTAGAGTCCAAGAAAGGAACTTTATCAAGAGGTTGTGTGTCCTCTTCATCAAGGTTAGACATACCAACAATAGGAGTCTTCACAACCTTCTCCAAAGAAGAGTCATCAACTATAGCAACCTCCTCCTCATGGTCACTAGACTTGAGCCTATTATCATCAATGACAACATTTGATGATTCCATGATGGTTCGAGTCTTCAAATTGAAAACTCTATAGGCTATACTATTTAAGGTATAGCCAATAAAGATACCCTCATCACTCTTAACATCAAATTTGCCAAGTTGATCACAGTCATTTAGAATGTAGCATTTGCTTCCAAAAGAGTGGAAGTAGCTAACATTCGGCTTTCTACCTCTCCACAACTCGTAGGAGGTTTGCCTAGTATCAGGCCTTAGGAAGACTCTATTTCCTATATCGTAAGTCGTATTGACAGCTTCGGCCCATAGGTTCCTTGGGACATTGTTACTAAGCAACATGGCCATCTCTTGAAGGACCCTATTCTTTCTCTCAACAACTCCATTTTGTTGAGGTGTCCTAGGAGCCAAAAACTCATGGGAGATGCCTAAGCTACTATAATAGCTATCAAAGTAGGCATTCTCAAGCTCCCTCCCATGGCCACTTTTAATCCGTTTAATGCTTTTAATGTTAGAGTCTTTTTCATTTTGAAGTTTAGTGCAAAGCATTTTAAACTTATCAAAAGTTTCGGATTTTTCTCTAAGGAAATATGTTCACATGTACCTAGAGAAATCATCTACACAAACAAAAATGTATCTCTTTCCACTAAAACTCTCTGTTTGCATGGGACCCATAAGATCCATATGGAGAAGCTCTAGAGGCTCCTTGGAGGAGAGATACTTGCCCTTTTTGTGCATGCTCTTGGTTCGTTTCCCTTGTTGGCAAGATCCACAAACACCATTGACTTTCCTCCTAAGCTTGGGAAGGCCACGCACAACATTGAACTTATCAAGGATTCGTAAATCCCGGTAGTTCATGTGGCCAAGTCTTTCATGCCACAACTCAATTTGCTCATCCTTTGACATATTACAAGAGACAACTTTAGCCTCAAGATAATAGCAATTGTCACTAGATCTCATATCTTTCAATAAGGTTTGTCTATCGGGCTTTAGGATTGAGTAATCATCTTTACTAAACAAGACGGAAAATCCTTCATCACTAAGATGAGAAATGCTTATTCAATTGGCTTTTAAGCCATCAACATATAAAGCATTGGATAAAGAGGGTAATCCGGGAATGGAAATGGTTCATTTCCCTACAACTCTTTTTTTAGATCCATTACCAAAGGTGACACATCTTCCTTCCTCCATGACAAGAGTCTCGAAGAAACTCTTGTTTCCCATCATGTGCCTAGAGCACCCACTATCTAAGTACCAAAAATTAGAAGAATTTGCCTTCAAGGCAATTTGAGCAACATGGCAAAAATAAGCATCTCTTCTAATCCACCTAGGTGAAACACTTTCTTTCCTAGTGGTCATAGGTACTTGGGCTCTAGATGTCCTAGGATCATGCAAATTAGTTCTATCATTCCTAGGAACATGCGTCTTGACTCTACTCTTCTGTTTTTCAATCATGCTTTTAACTCTACACATTTTGATATAGAAAAAGCAATTTGGTCTAATATGACCATTAATACCACAATAATGAAATGTAGGGATGAAGTTAGGAATCATACCATGTATTTATGCATGCATAGGAGCCTTCCCATGTCGTTGTGATTGAATCGGTTCATTGCTTCTTCGTTGTTGAACCGGTCTAGCTTGCTTCCTTGGTTAAGCTTGCATGATTGGTTTCTTTCCTTGATGAGCCAATTGTTGAGGAAAGTTGGCTTGAGAAGCTCTTGTAGATTGAGCTTGAGGTTTCCTTCTTAGCACCACCTTCACTTGTGCACTACGTGAGCATTGTCCTAGATCAATCTTCTTCCTAAGAGTTTGCACCGGTAAAGCTTCTTTGTAGCTCAAGCTCTTGACAAACACGGTCTTGTTAGGAGTGGAGGTCTCCTTACCATCTTCAAACCCAAGACCTCTCTTGTCACAAGGACTCTTTCTTACACCAAGCATGTGGTCAAGTTTCTTGGTGCTAGAAGCCATCCTAGTCAATGACCATTTAGCTTCTTCAAGCTCCCTCTTCAAACCTTCTTCACTCCTCTTAGATAAGTCTAACTCCTTTCTTAGCTTATCTTCTCTCTCCATGGTTCTCACCACTTCTTCACTTAAGTGGTCAACTTGTGTTGAGAGATCTAGGTTTTCTTTATTCAATTTCCTAATTTCTCTCTTGTTCTTTAACCTTGAACTCTCAAACTTGACTATGTAGTCATGAATATCCATTTTCTCCACATTTCCATTTGTGGTGTTAGATGAGGAGTCATCTTCACTTGATTCATTTTATCCTTGACTCTCTTCCTCTTCTTCACTTGTACCTTTGCTCTTGTGGGAGGAGGCAAAGGCAATGAAGTTAGCTATGAGATCTTCATCATCTGAAGTCTCATCACTCTCATCGGAGTCATCACTTCCACTCCATGTGGCGGCCATCACTTTTCCCTTCTTGTTCTTTAAATTTCCACAATCGGGAGCAAAGTGTCCTATGCCACCACACTCAAAGCATTGGACCCCTTTCCTTTCCTTTCCTTTCCTTTCCTTTCCTTTCACTTCTCTCTTACCTAGGCTCAAACCTCTTGAAAGGAGTTTTTTTCTTCAAGTCTTGGCCTTTGGATCCAAAGCCTTTCTTCTCGAACTTGGTGAACTTCTTGAACCTTCTCATTAACAAGGCCATGTTTTCATCCGAGTCATCCTTCTCCTCCTTCTCAACTTTAGAGGCTTTCAAAGCAATTCCCTTTTGCTTTTTAGGAGATGTGGAGGTGGGACCCTTCCTAGATTCATAAGTTAGAAGTCTCCCAATCACCTCACTCAGCTTCATATCCTTGTAACCACTATTCTCCTCTAAAGCCGTTACCTTGGACTTAAACCTCTCGGGAAGTAATCTTATTATCTTTTGCTTGATCCTTCTATCCGAGTAAGGCTCACCAAGTTGATGACCTTGGTTGACTATATCCATTAACTTGATCTCAAAGTTGTTGAAGCATTCATCCTTCTCCATCCTTAGCATCTTGAATTGAGTTTGGAGGACTTGAAGCTTAGAGTCCTTAACCACTTCGGTTCCCTCATGTGCAACTTCTAGGATGTCCCACGCCTCCTTAGCGATCCTAGTGTTTTGAATCAATTTATATTGATTCTCGTCCATTGCACATAGGATGGCATGCGTCACCTTCTTATTCCTTTTCGATGACTCAAACTCTTACACGTACCATTGCGCCTTAGGCTGGAGTACATCCTCTTCTCCACCCGTAGGAGTTGTCATCGGTGAAGTGTAGCCGTCTTTAACCGCCATCCACGCCCTATCATGGATTTGGCAAATGTACGACTCTATCTTGCCTTTCCAAGAGGCATAATTCAACCCGATGAGTAGAGGGGGTCTCTTGCTAGAAACACCTTCGTTGCCACCACCGTTTCCACTGTTTCCACTCATAGTGTTTATGAATGAATGAAATGAATGCAAATGTATGAATGAACAAAAATCAAACAAAATGCAAAACACACCAAAATAAGTAAGGATCACCTAAGTATATCTAGGAACCCGTTCGGATACCAATTGAAACTAATATTACACGGTGTGTATAAAACCCTCTAGAGGGAGGGTGAATAGATTTTAATCTAATTATTACCGATTTTCGCAATTAGTCAATTTTACGAAAATGACCCTGATATAGTCAAAGCAATAAATCAAGTGTAAAGTGCGGAATTTAAATAACACTTGATTTTTACGTGGAAACTTTCAACAAGGAAAAACCATGGGCTTTTATATGCGCCACACACGAACCTCGAATCCACTAATTGCAATGGTGTTTACAACCTAGGTTGACCTCAACCTCTCACGGTCTTTAACCCACCATTACTACCCGCAGGCCTGTAAAAGTGAATCTAGTCCAATTTGCTTGTGGCCTAAGCAACCTTAGCCACAAGACTTACTTCTCAATGAAGAGATTAAATAGCCTATGCGAATATAAATGATATCCAGAATGCAAATAGAGCTAGGGAAGACTAAATGTTAGGATTATGCTCAATAGCAAGAGTGTAGTATTGTTTTTGACAATCTTATCATATTAATAAAGTGATTTCTGTTTTAACAAATCTTATAACATTTATAGTTTGAATATTATAATTGTCAAAGTAAATAATCATAGGGTCAAAAGACTATGAGAAAAGAAGAATTGTTTGCACATCTGGATATATATGAGGTAGACACAATTCTTTAGTTAGTCTTGAATAAATATTCACAACTTAAGGTAAAGGTTGGGCACCTTTATCTTGTTAAAGTTGTAGATTCTTTTGCTAGCATTTGAGTGGGATAAAATGTGTTATGATGAGTCTAAATCATCAAAGTGGTTTTAAGTAAAACAATCTAGTGCACTAGGTGCATTGAATAGGATCACAATGAAATACTTTATCTAGAACCGTCAGTAGGTAAAAATCTTTTAATTATGAGGACAATCGGAGAGTCTATCTTAATCCTAAGATAAATGATGGACTTATGGTTACAAGTGTTATCATTTGAGCTATCAATAAGTACGATTATATAGCATAGTCTATCCTCAATAGTTTGGTGGTATTCATTTGCTAATCGATAGAGGACTTCATTTATAGATATGGACATCGTGGTTCCATTTATTAAATGAGAGTATAATATCATCATATGAATGTTTTGAGGAATTGGATATTAAATCTCAACGTTGAGTTTTTGATAGTGTCTATTGAAAACTGATTGCGCTGTAAATGTTCACATTTAGCGCTCCTTTTCCTATCTTTTATAGTCGTTTTCCGAGCACTTGTGTGTATATAACATATGTTTGGTTAAGTACAGGTAAGATACTCATCAAGGGAAGTGATTGCGCGAAAGTGGAGAAAAAGAGGTCAAAATAGAAGTAAGTCAGCATCAGAAGGAAGCCGCGGGAATAAAGCCGCGGTAAGGATGGCTAGAAAGAAGCCGCCAGGCAGAAGGAAGAAACTCGTGGGAATCTTTTCCGCTGGTTCAGTTGGCAAGAAAGAAGCCGCCAGCCAGAAGGAGCAAAGCCGCGGAAGAAGTCGGTCTATGCCCGCGGGTTCAGACTGGCTGGAACAAAGCTGCGGGAAAGTTGATCCAAGCCGCGAACCCTCTGAAAGAAGACCTCGTGGGTTCCATCAGCGAGATTATTCTCGCGGAATGAAGCCACGGGATGCACGTTGGGGGCAACTACGACATTTCCCTTCTCCCATTTTGAAAGGAAGTCATAAATAGTCCCTTTTCTGATGAAAAGGGGGTGGGAAGAAATAGAAATAAAAAAAGGAGAGAGACTCTCTTGAGTATAGAATAGTTCTTGAATTACTTAAACTTTAAGTAATTTCTCTTAGCAAGTAATTGTGTAATAGAATAGTTTACACTCTTCTTAGTTGTAATCACTGTGAAGGAGAGCTGCTTTCTTGGAATCCAACACGAATTCAAGGGTTGTATCTCTTACCCTTCTTGCTTTTCTTTAATTCATGCTTTGTGTAGTTATCATTTGTAACTAACCAACTTATGTTGGGGGATTTATGAGGTATTGATGATAGCCACCTTGTTATTCACTCTATTCTATGGATAATCAGTTATTGCTTATTAATGTTAAAAAGGCTAAATTATTGCATGTTGTTCATAGATTCTAGGATCACATGTATTGATAAGTTGTGCTAAGAAAAGATAACAATATTGTTTCATAACTTATGATTGCTATTGTCATATCTTACATCATTGAATAGAGTGTGTTAGTAATTGGTAAAACTTGTGAAACATACTCTTAATTGATATTCCATGATCAACACTAACTCGGGATTACTTTAGGACTTGAAGAATATATGAGTGAGTGTTGTGTGTTCATTCTAATCATATGTGGAATTAGCCTAAGTGATTTTGCCTAATATGTGTAAGAGTGGAAACTTGGTGGTTCATTATCATTACAATCATATCTTCCCTAGCATCTCCCTCTCATTAATCTTTATCAAGTTTAGTATTGCAATAGACTAGCCGTAATCAATTAATTAACTTTCTAATTACTTATTTGACCTAGTTCTCTGTGGGAACGATACCCGGACTCATGCAGACTATACGACTTGTACGACTCGTGCACTTACGAGGGGTGAAAACACCCGCGCGTCCCATTAGTATAACCGAGGTAGAGTAATTCACAGTAGTAATTGTAGAACCGGTTTGGGCGCGTCAAGATCCATGGCACCGCTGCTGGGGAGGTAGTGCATTCAAATTAGAGTTAGAACTGTTAATTAATTTTGGAAGTACACTTCTTTTTAGTCATAATTTAGTATAACATTTTCGTTTTTCGTATTTGATTCCCGTTACTTTTCCTGTATTTTGTGCAGAATCATCAGTAATTTCAATAGAAGATGCCCGATGCAAGAAGGAATTCTCTTTGCCCACTGTGGGGGCACATCCTTCAGCCATAGCTTTGAATGCCGCTCAGCGGGACTATGAGCTGAAAAACTTGCACTATAACATCTTGCCATCCTATTATGGGAAGCCGAATGAAGACGCGCTCCAGTTTATGAAAGAATATTACAATGCTATCACCTCGATACCATTGGGACGATTGACAAAGGATTTGCTGCGGATGCGTTGCTTTTCGTACTGCTTGAAGGACCATGCCAAGAAATGGCTTATGGCATTGCCAGTAGGAACTCTCACTACTTAGGCCGAGGTGGAGCAGAAATTCTTCTACAAATTCTTCCCATCCTGGAAAACCAAAGAAATAAAGGGAAGGATTGCAAACTTCCAAGAGGAAGAGGGAGAAGCATTCCATGAGTCATGGGAGAGGTTCAAGCTACTTTTAGCTCAGTGCCCGCACCACGATTTCACACTTCAGTCGCAGGTGCAATCTTTTTATGATGGTCTTACTGGACTCACTCAGGCAATTGTAGACAATGCCTGTGGTGGAGCTATGAGAGAGTGCACCGTTAACTTTGTGTTCAACAAGTATGAAATGCTGGGGTAGAATTCCCATCAAAGGAGCACAAAGGGAAGCCGTAGTGGGACTGCACAGCTAGCAATGCAGATGGAGACTTTGAACAACAGTGTCAGGGCAATGATGGTAAATCAGCAGGGACAGCAGAATAGCCAGGGCAAGGTATGCCAAGCATGTGGCATGATTGGACATGGAACATATGTTTGCACCTCCCATAGAGAGGTTTATTCAGAGGCAGAGGCCCAAGCCATGTACCAATGGAATCAATGAAGGTAGAGAAACAGTAATCATACTTATCAGCAACCAAGGTATGATCATAATGAATCATGGGGTGAAAACAACCCCTGTAGTCAGTATCAGGGCCAGTAGGGTGCTGGGAGTTCAAACCAGTGGAATAATCACAATCCTCCACAATCTTACCAACAATAGACAGACCAAAGGATCATGGGTATAGAAGCGTCACTGAAAAAGCCATCTGAAACAAATTATAGCACGGTGTGTATAAAAATATCTAGAGGGGGGGTGAATAGATTTTAAGCTTTTTACCCAATTTTTCGTGTTAGTCAAAATTACGAAATTACCCCTAAATAGATAAAGCAATAAATCAAGTATAAAATGCGGAAATTAAATAACACTTGATTTTTATGTGGAAACCCTCACGGGAAAAACCACGGGCTAGTAAGTAAGCCACACTCGAACCTCGAATCCACTAAATGTGTAAACGATTACAACCTAATCCCGGAAGTAATCACACACCTACCTAATCCCGGTCACAACACAAGACTTAATTCTCTAAAAAGAGATTAACACCCTAAGTGAATATATGAATATTCAAATGCAACATAGAGCAAGGGAAACCCTATATGCTTCTCTAAGATGATGAATTAGCAATTAAAAACAATCCTAGATATTAAAGCTAAATGACATGTCAATTAGCTTAGATAATCATAGATTAGAGAAACCTAGATATCTATCATAAAAACAACACTCAATCAAATCAACACAACAATCTCTATCTTGAATATTAGAATATAATCTAAGAACAATCAAGTAATAAAAGAGATGCCATAATAAATTAAACACTAATTATGTATGATAATAGTGAAAAACTTACCAAAGCAAGTGTGATGATCAAAGACCCATGCAAGCAAGCATCCTAGATATGCTAGAGAATGCTAGATGAACTTTGATGCAAATGGATTTTGGTTTGAGTGTTTGATGAGCAAACTTGATTGCTTTCTCTCTTAAAAATCTCTCTTTTTAAAGTAGGGTTCTTGATGATTAAAGAGTCACATTCAGAACAAGAGAAAGTGATGTATTTATAGGCATGAAAAACAGAGCATGTGAAAAGACAAGTTTGCCCCTGAAACGCACCGATCGGTGGTTTCAATCGGCGGCCAGGCCGCCGTTCATAGCCGCCGTTCATAACCGCCGAATTGGCCCGAGAGGAACAGGGGACCAACGACGGTTTCAATCGGCGGTTTCGTGACCGCCGATCCAACCGTCGAATCAAACCTGAGATTAAAAATCAATCAGGTATGAAAACGGCGGTTTCATTCGTGACCGCCGAATCAACCGTCGAATTAGGCCGAGAGATAAAATCAATCAGGTCTTGAACGGCGGTGTCGAATGGCGGTCGGGACCGCCGATCATAACCGTAGAATTGCTCCATACACTACTGGAAGCAAACGGTGGTTTCAGTCGGCGGCTAGGCCGCCGATCATAACCGTCGATCACCAACAAAGGTGAAAACCAAGGAGAAGCCAAGGGCATTCTCCGTAGGCGGTCCTCGCGCTAAACCAAGCACATTCTAGTGCATGCGCGGACGTTTCCGAAAACAATCGGGAAACGAATTACAAGACTACAGGACACAATTACACACAACAAAATATAACAAATAAGTGCAAGTGTGAAATGTGACAAGTGAAGAGAATGCACACATATGCAATGGATGTTAAGTGTGTGTGTGCAACTAATCTCTTTAAAGAAAAGCAAGCACATAGAAATTTACCTTCGGTGCTTATCAAGACAAGGTCTTCAAAGGGCTTGTGCAATAACACCGATACCTAGGCTACCCTTACAAAGAACCCCCAACATGTGGTTTGTCCACGAAATGAGCCAATCAACACATGGGAACCTTAAAATCTCTCCCTTTGGCTATTTCGTGACAAAACCATCACTCACATTGATTCCTCACATTAAAATAGAAACAACGGGATAACTATGATATTATATAGTACAAAGAGATAAGAAAATAAAACTTCAAGTCTTCAATCTCTTGTAGAATAATCAAGCCCTGAAAAGAAAGTTTCTAACATTTCCAATGCAAGTAAAAAGTGAGATGAATCAAGTGAGAACAAAAAACAAGCATTTGCATTTTAAAAGTTTAGGCACAACATTATGAAATGTATGTGTATGCAATGCTCCCCCTCAACGGGTTACTCCCCCTCAATGAATGTTCTCCCCAATATGCACAGTTGCTTCTATATTTTGCAACTCCCCTTACCATATACTACTCCCCCTTTTTGTCATGATATAGGCAAAGGAGTAGTCCCCAACCGGGTCACTCATAGCAACGAGAGATAGTAGCATGCAAGATTTGCATAATTAATATAAGTCACATTATGCATCTCAATTAATTTGGAGAGAAACAAGGAGATTTATTTGAAAGAAAATGTGTGAATCAAACATGCTTTGCATACAAGACATGTAGCATTCAAGTCCAAAATACAATGGTATTTGGCAAAACAAATGACAAAAGTTTCTAATAAGAATTCAAACCAATTTCACCAAAGTCATGAGTAAAGCAAGGATATAGAATATATTGATTTCAATTTAAGAACAACTATGTCCAACTTTATAAGCGAAACATGGCATGAACGACTTTGCACCCTATTTGATTTTTCCGGATAAGATATCCGTATGATAGTAGCCATGTTCAACCAATAAAGAAGAAGAGACATTTGGAATGTAAATTCCTTTGAACGGATACGAGATCCTTTATTCATTTTGAGTCTCATAAGCTTTCACACAAGGTTTTGCATTTTAAGAGTATGCAATCATCAATTCATGCTTTTCATGTGAGCATGTTATATGAATTTCATGCTTTTTCATTTGACATTAGCATGTTATTTAAGAATCATCATGTCATGGACATAATCATAGGTCATTCAAATCATACTTCCTACATACATCTCTTAGTCCAAAAATGCATGTTTGAACATAAATATGACATGGATTGTAAACAAGCAAGGTTCACACTTATTGAATTGAAAAACATATATAGATATGCGCAACCAAGCTTACTCAAACAATTAAAAGAAGAGGCATAAGTTATTTAGAATTTTTTGCAAGATACAAGAATGCAAAATAGCTCTCTTTGCTTGAGTTCCCCATATGGGGTCAAATAACAAAACACATCACTCCACAAGACATATCCCAATAGATCTACTTAGTGTTTTAAATCGAGTAGAATCTAAGGGTTTAGTAAATAGGTCCGCAAGTTGATCATTAGTACCTACATGTTCAAGTACTATGTATTTGTTTTCAACAAGCTCTCTAATGAAATGATGGCGGATGTCAATATGCTTAGTTCTAGAATGTTGCACCGGATTCTTGGAAATATTAATGGCACTCATGTTATCACAAAAGAGAGTGAGAGTACCTTGGTTGAATCCGTAATCTACTAGCATTTGCTTCATCCATAGGAGTTGTGTGCATCCACTCCCCGCGGCTATGTACTCGGCCTCGGCCGTGGACAAGGAAATCGAGTTTTGCTTCTTGCAAAACCAAGACACCAAGTTGTTTCCTAGAAAGAAGCAACCGCCCGATGTACTCTTCCTATCATCGCAATTTCCTGCCCAATCCGCATCACTAAAGCCTACAAGACTAGCATTAGTGTCAAAAGAGTACCAAATCCCATAGTTGGAAGTCCCATTCACATAGCGAATGATTCTCTTTACGGAAGAGAGATGGGACTCCTTGGGATCCGCTTGGTACCTAGCACACACACCCACACTAAAAGATATATCGGGCCTACTTGCGGTCAAATAAAGCAAGCTACCTATCATGCCCCGATATAGAGTTTGTTCCACACTTTTACCACTAGCATCCTTGCTTAGCTTCAAAGTGGTACTCATGGGTGTATCACAATGTTTGGCATTCTCTAAACCAAACTTCTTCACTAGGTTTTTAGCATATTTGGCTTGGGTTATGAAAATCCCATCATCTAATTGCCTAATTTGCAAACCTAGGAAGTAACTAAGCTCACCAACAAGACTCATCTCAAATTCATGAGACATGACATCAACAAATTGTTGGACCTTGGTGTTGTTGGTGGAGCCAAATACAATGTCATCAACATAGATTTGAGCTATAAATAACTCATCTTTGTTTCTCTTGATGAACAAGGTCTTGTCAACACTACCTCTTGTGTAGTCATTGTCAACAAGAAATTGAGTGAGGCGCTCATACCAAGCCCTCGGTGCTTGTTTAAACCCATATAGTGCCTTCTTGAGGAGATAGACATGGTTGGGGTGGTGTGCATCCACAAACCCCTTGGGTTGTTCAACAAACACTTCCTATTGCAAGAAGCCATTGAGGAAGGCACTCTTGACATCCATTTGGTGCAATTTGAACTTGTGCACACAAGAAATGGACAAGAGAAGCCTATTGGACTCTAAACGGGCAATGGGAGCAAAAGTCTCCTCAAAGTCGATACCCTCAATTTGAGAGTATCCTTGTGCTACAAGTCTAGCCTTGTTCTGCACTATGTTGCCATCCTCATCGGATTTGTTCCTATAAATCCACTTAGTGCCTATCATATGAGTGTTTTTAGGCCTAGGAACTAGAGTCCAAACCTCATTCCTTTCGAATTGGTTTAGCTCTTCTTGCATGGCAAGAACCCAAAATTCATCATTTAAGGCTTCATCAACCTTTTTGGGTTCAATTTGAGAGGTGTAGCATGTGTAGCTAATTAGATTAGCTATTTGACGCCTAGTTCTAACACCCTCATTCACATCTCCAATAACATCTTCTTTGTTATGGAGCCTTCTAACCCATGGAGCGGGTTCATTAGAGTCCAAGAGAGGGACTCTAGTAATAGGTTGTGTGACTTCATTAATGTCATTGGACGTCCCAACATTAGGAGTCACCACAACCCTCTCCAAAGGAGAGTCATCCTCTAAAACTTCCTCCTCCTCATGGTCATTAGACTTTAGCCTTGTATCATCAATAACAACATTCGATGATTCCATGACGGTTCGAGTCTTCAAGTTGAAAACTCTATAGGCTCTACTATTCAAGGCATAGCCAATAAAGATACCTTCATCACTCTTAGCATCAAATTTGCCAAGTTGATCACGGTCATTTAAAATGTAGCATTTGCTTCCAAATGTGTGGAAGTAGCTAATATTTGGCTTCCTACCTTTCCATAACTCATAGGAGGTGTTTCTAGATCCGGGCCTTAGGAAAACACGATTCCCTATATAGCAAGCCGTATTGACGGCTTCAGCCCATAGGTTCCTAGGGACATTGTTGCTAAGCAACATCACACGGGCCATCTCTTGAAGGACCCTATTCTTCCTCTCAACAACTCCATTTTGTTGGGTGTCTTAGGAGCCGAGAACTCATGGGAGATGCCTAAGCTATTGCAATAGCTTTCAAATGAGGCATTCTCAAATTCCCTCCCATGGTCACTTCTAATCCGTTTAATGCTTTTAATATTAGAATTCATTTCATTTTGTATTTTAGTACAAAGCATTTTAAACTTATCAAAAGTTTCAGATTTTTCTCTAAGAAAATATGTCTATGTAAATCTAGAGAAATCATCAACACAAACAAAAATGTATCTCTTTCCACCTAAACTCTCGGTTTGCATAGGACCCATGAGATCCATGTGGAGAAGCTCTAGTGGCTCATTGGTGGAGAGATACTTGCCCTTTTTGTGCATGCTTTTGGTTTGTTTTCCTTGTTGGCAAGGTCCACAAATACCATTGGCTTTCTTCCCAAGCTTAGGGAGGCCACGCACACAATTGAACTTTCCAAGGGTTCTCAAATCCCTAAAGTTCATGTGGCCAAGTCTTTCATGCCACAACTCTATTTGCTCATCCATGGACACATTGTTTGAGACAATTCTAGCTTCAAGACAATAGCAATTGTCGCTAGATCTCATACCTTTCAATAAGGTTTGTCCATCGGGCTTTAGGATCGAGCAATCATCTTTACAAAACAAGACGGAATATCCTTCATCACTTAGATGTGAAATGCTTATTAAATTGGCTTTCAAGCCATCAACAAATAAAGCATCGGATAAGGAGGGTAATCCGGGAACGGAAATGGTTCCTTTCCCTACAACATTCTTTTTGGATCCATCACCAAAAGTGACATATCCTCCTTCCTCCATAACAAGAGTCTCGAAGAAACTCTTGTTTCCCGTCATGTGCCTAGAGCACCCACTATCTAAATACCAAAAATTAGAAGAATTTGCCTTCAAGGCTATTTGAGCAGCATGTCAAACATTTTCATTCTTTCTAATCCACCTAGAAACAATCTTAGCTTTCTTAGTGGTCTTTGGTACATGGGCTCTAGATGTCCTAGGATCATGCATAATAATATTATCATTCCTAGGAACATGCATCATGGCTCTTCTCTTTTTCTTCTCTATCATGCTTCTAGTTTTGCACATTTTTATATATCGAAAGCAATGTGGTCTAATATGACCATCAAATCCACAAAAGTGACATATAGGAGTAAAATAAATAATCATACCTTGTCATTGTCTTTGTGGATGAAAGGGTTCAATCCTTCTTCGTTGTTGAACCGGTCTAGATTGCTTCCTAGCTTGAGGTTACATGATATGTCTCTTTCCTTTGTGAGCCAATTGTGGAGGAATGTTGGCTTGAGGGACCCTAGGGGGTTGAGCTTGAGTTTGCCTTCTTGGCCCCATCTTCACTTGTGCATTTGAACATTGTCCTACTTCTAACTTCTTCCTAGGAATTTGCACATATGAAGTTTCTTCGTTCTTCAAACCCTTGACAAACACGGTCTTGTTAGAGGTTGAGATCTTCTTGTCATCTTCATACCCAAGACCCCTCTTGTCACATAGACTCTTTCCAACACCAAGCATATGGTCAAACTTCTTGGTGCTAGAATCCATCCTAGTCAAAGAATCTCTAGCTTCTTCAAGCTCCCTCTTTAGACTTTCTTCATTCCTCCTAGATAAGACTAACTCCCCTCTTAGCTTATCTTCCATCTTCTTGAATTTTTCCACTTGTTCACCTAAGTGGTCATTATGAGATGCAAGCTCAAGATTTTCTTCTCTCAACATCTTGATCTTTCTTGTGCTCTTGATTGCTAAATCATTAAACTCGGTATGGCATTTAGCAAGCAGCTTTTTCTCCACAAAACTACTTATGAAGTTAGACGAGGAATCACTTTCTTCTCCACTTGAGTCATTTTCCTCTTGACTCATTTCCTCTTTCTCACTAGCACTTTTGCTTTTATGGGAGGAGGTAAAAGCTAGGAGATTAGCCATGAGCTCTTCATCACTTGAAGACTCATCTCCCTCAATGGAGTCATCACTACTTCCACTCCAAGTGGCGGCCATCACTTTTCCCTTTTTCCTCTCATTATGATTTGCACATTCGGGGGCAAAGTGACCTATGCCACCACACTCGAAACATCGGACCCCTTTCCTTTCGGTCCTTTCTTGCCTAGGTTCAAACTTCTTAAAAGAGCCCTTTTTCTTCAAATCTTGACCTTTTGATCCAAAGCCCTTTCTTCTAAACTTCATAGCCTTGTTGAACCTTTTTACAAACAAGGCAAGGTCTTCATCCGAGTCAACCTTCTTTGCCTCCTTTTCATCCTTGGAGGTTTTTAAAGCAATTCCTTTTTGCTTTTTAGTGGGTGTGGAGATAGGCCATTTCCTAGACTTATAAGCTAGAAGTCTCTCAATCACCTCACTCGGCTTCATATCCTTATATCCACTATTTTCTTCTAAAGCCGTCACCTTCGATTCAAACCTATCGGGTAGAGATCTCATAATCTTTTGCTTGATTCTCCTATCCGAATATGGATCACCAAGTTGATGGCTTTGGTTGACTATATCCATCAACTTGATCTCGAAGTCGTTGAAGCACCCATTCTCCTCCATCTTAAGCATCTCGAATTGAGTTTGGAGGACTTGAAGCTTAGAGTCCTTCACCACTTCGGTTCCCTCATGTGCAATCTCTAGGATGTCCCAAGCCTCCTTAGCTATCCTAGTATTTTGAATCAATTTATATTGATTTTCGTCCATAGCACATAAAATGGCATGCATCGCCTTCCTATTCCACTTTGAAGCCTTAAACTCTTGCGCGTTCCATTGCGCCTTTGGCTTCAATACTTCTTCTCCTCCACCATCGGGAGTCATCTTGGGTAGATCATATCCGTCTTCCACCGCCATCCATGCACGGTCATGAATTTGGCATATGTAGGATTCCATCTTCCCTTTCCATTGGGAATAGTTCAATCCGGTAAGAAGTGGAGGCCTTGTGCTTGAAGCACCTTTGTTGCCACCACCATTTCCACCGTTTCCACTCATAGTGTTTATGAATGAATGAAATGAATGCAAATGTATGAATGATCAAAAATCACACAAAATGCAAAACACACCAAAATAAGCAAGGATCACCTATGTATGTCTAGGAACCCGCTCTGATACCAATTGAAACAAATTATAGTATGGTGTGTATAAAACTATCTAGAGGGGGGTGAATAGATTTTAAGCTTTTTACCCAATTTTTCGTGTTAGTCAAAATTACGAAATTACCCCTAAATAGATAAAGCAATAAATCAAGTATAAAATGCGAAAATTAAATAACACTTGATTTTTACGTGGAAACCCTCACGGGAAAAACCACGGGCTAGTAAGTAAGCCACACTCGAACCTCGAATCCACTAAATGTGTAAACGATTACAACCTAATCCCGGAAGTAATCACACACCTACCTAATCCCGGTATAAGTGAACCTAGTCCGATTGCTTGCGAATTAAGCAACCTAATCCCGGCCACAACACAAGACTTAATTATCTAAAAAGAGATTAACACCCTAAGTGAATATATGAATATTCAAATGCAACATAGAGCAAGGGAAACCCTATATGCTTATCTAAGATGATGAATTTGCAATTAAAAACAATCCTAGATATTAAAGCTAAATGACATGTCAATTAGCTTAGATAATCATAGATTAGAGAAACCTAGATATCTATCATAAAAACAACACTCAATCAAATCAACACAACAATCTCTATCTTGAATATTAGAATATAATCTAAGAACAATCAAGTAATAAAAGAGATGACATAATAAATTAAACACTAATTATGTATGATAATAGTGAAAAACTTACCAAAGCAAGTGTGATGATCAAAGACCCATGCAAGCAAGCATCCTAGATATGCTAGAGAATGCTAGATGAACTTTGATGCAAATGGATTTTGGTTTGAGTGTTTGATGAGCAAACTTGATTGCTTTCTCTCTTAAAAATCTCTCTTTTTAAAGTAGGGTTCTTGATGATTAAAGAGTCACATTCAGAACAAGAGAAAGTGATGTATTTATAGGCATGAAAAACAGAGCATGTGAAAAGACAAGTTTGCCCCTGAAACGCACCGATCGGCGGTTTCAATCGGCGGCCAGGCCGCCATTCATAACCGCCGAATTGGCCCGAGAGGAACAGGGGACCAACGACAGTTTCAATTGGCGGTTTCGTGACCGCCAATCCAACCACCGAATCAAACCTGAGATTAAAAATCAATCAGGTATGAAAACGGCGGTTTCATTCGTGACCGCCGAATCAACTGCCGAATTAGGCCGAGAGATAAAATCAATCAGGTCTGGAATGGCGGTTTCGAACGGCGGTCGGGACCGCCGATCATAACCGCAGAATTGCTCCATACACTACTGGAAGCAAATGGCGGTTTCAGTCGGCGGCCAGGCCGCTGATCATAACCGCCGATCACCAACAAAGGTGAAAACCAAGGAGAAGCCAAAGGCATTCTCCGTAGGCGGTCCTCGCGCTAAACCAAGCACATTCTAGTGCATGCGCGGATGTTTCTGAAAACAATCGGGAAACGAATTACAAGACTGAAAGACACAATTACACACAACAAAATATAACAAATAAGTGCAAGTGTGAAATGTGACAAGTGAAGAGAATGCACACATATGCAATGTATGTTAAGTGTGTGTGTGCAACTAATCTCTTTAAAGAAAAGTAAGCACATAGAAATTTACCTTCGGTGCTTATCAAGACGAGGTCTTCAAAGGGCTTGTGCAATAACACCGATACCTAGGCTACCCTTACAAAGAACCCCCAACATGTGGTTTGTCCACGAAATGAGCCAATCAACACATGGGAACCTTACACTATCTATTCAGTTAGGACAGGTGATGTAGGCAAATGGGCAGCAAGACAGGGGGAAAGCCCTAATGCACGAGCAGGCCCACGCCATTACCAATTCTAAGAGTGGATACACTATCAAGGAGCAGGACCCAGGGAGTTTTGAGTTGAGCATCACTGTGGGGAACTCATTAGAAGAAAAAGTGTTAACCATCTTTTTTGGCAAGGGACCAAAGAAGAATTTTCCATCCATGTCAAAGTCATTTGATTGATGAAAAAATGAACCCAGGATCCTGAGGATCCCGCTACCATACAATCTCGGTACCCCGCTACAGCAAGATCCATAATACACAGTATCTTGATGTCGTGCCACATCAGTATCCCGGTACCCTGTACTCGGTACCCGGTATCCCGCCTGGTACCCGATACCTCGATTCCGCTCCCTGTACTCCGTACCCCGTACTTGGTACCGGGTACCCCGCACCTAGTACCTCGCTCAGTATCCGGGTACCCCATACTCGGATCGGTCCTCCAAGCACCTCTTAACCACCTAACATAGAAGGCATCAACAAGGGAGGTCTTAATACACGATCTGTCAGATTACCAAAGAAGACCGAAACCATGCTACAAGAAAGACAGTATGCGCCATACAAGGAAGGTTGACCTTTCCGGCCATTCACAACACCATTAATGAAGATAGTCAACTCTTTAATGGCCATTCACAACGTCATTAATAGAGATAGTCAACCCAATTAATGGAGATAATCAACCGTATTGATGAAGTGGAGTCAACTCTTTCAGTTCTAAAAGGAATCACTTGATTCAAGGGAATCAATCCCACGATCTTCTCGCCTATTTCAATGGAACACCCCGTGAATTGCTAGGTCATTAGACCGAATTTAGGGGAGTGGGCAACAAGAAATAAAACCTATATATATGACATGATATTCGACAGAAAAAGGATCCGCTTCTTCTCCAAAAAGAGACCTACGGCTTCTTCCCCAACCTGGATGAGCTTCTGCTTCCTCTTCTTTCATATCGATTTCAGAAAAGGGCCTATGCCCGCCTATGATTGTAAGCTCTCTGGAGCAATTATATTGTATTATTCTCCTACTTTTGTAAGCTCCCCGGAGCACGCCTTATTGATTAATATATAAAGGATCTCTCTCCACCAGATACTACCTAGGGGTTTTTCAGCATATGATCATACGTGATGCTTTTTCCTCCTATGCCAGTCCACCTTCTACCATATATCAAAATCCTTCTTATCTTGCTACTATTGTACTATAAGCTTAGTCGATCTATAGAAATTAGCGGGATATCGGGCTACTGGGTATCCCGCCAACCCTGATCCATCCAAATCCGGGTCCCTCATATATTATCGGGCTACTAGGTATCCCGCTAGCCCAGGTCTAATTAGATTCGGGTCCTCCACATACTGTTAATTCTAAATTGCACCCCGGTGATAATTTTGGGTTAACACTTTGGCACCATTTGTGGGAAACGAACCTACGACCACATGGTTTCCTTGTCTCTAATGAGCGTATGTTTCTTTATCTCTTACATATAATCGCTATACATGTGATATAATGCATTCCACTGCTATATTCACTATGTGTTTATACCATGATGCTGTGATATTCATGTGGTATACCCATTATCCATATTTGTATATACTGCATGTGCATCACGAAAGGTGCTTACTTTGTCATTTGACGACTTTTGTTTGATGTGGAGCAAATATGATGTATGGTGTTCCTAGTGGAGCCGGTATCCTATGCTGCCTCGATGCAGCAAGTCTGCTCATATACTTGTAGAGCTCCTCTACAGCCGCTCCTCTACCGGTAGATCTCATATATAGTAGATCCACCCCGGTACGCCTAAAGCTCCTATGCAGTAGAGTTGTACCTCTCCTGCTTCCTTACAAAAGATTCACTCCGCTACCGGTAGATCTTATATCCAGCAGATCCATTCCGGTACACCTAAAGCTCCTATGCAGTAGAGTTGTACCTCTCCTGCTTCCTTACAGAAGATTTACTCCGCTACCGGTAGATCTCATATCCAGCAGATCCGTTCCGGTACACCTAGAGCTCCTATGCAGTAGACCTGTACCTCTCCTGCTTCCTTACAGAAGATTTGCTCCACCACCGGTAGATCTCCTATCCGGCAGATCCGCCCCGGTACTCTAACAGCTTCTATGCAGCAGAGGTACACCCATCCTGCTTCCTTACAGCAGATTTACTCTGGCACCGGTAGCAGATCAACACGTACACCTAGAAAGCCAACTCAACTCTATGATCGTAGGAGCAGCATGATTGATAGAAGGCCAATGGCTCCTCACTTCTTGTACTGGGCCGGACAACGCCCTTGTGAGCCACTGTGGTTCCGATTCTTTTCAGCATGGTCCAGAGCCTCATTTTAGTTGCTGAAGACTTCCATGATCCCAAGCATGCTTCTGGACCAGTACCATGCCGGTGGCTCCTCTTATTTTATATCGGGCCCTTCAACGCCCTAGTAAGCCACCAAAGTCCCGATCCGTTCGAGGAGAACCCAGAGGCTTCCAACATTTGCTAAGGCCTCCTACATGCCTAAGCAAGCCTCTGGAGTAGCAGCACCACAGCCAGACTAGTGGCTTCTCACTTTTGTACCAAGCCGAACAATGCCCAAGTGAGCCACCTACGATCCAGATTCGTCCGAGTGGAGTCCAGAGCCTCGTTTCAGTTGCTGGGTATTTCTTGATTACCTAGCAAGCCTTTTGACCAGCATAATATAGGAGGCTCCTCACTTTTGTACTGGGCCGGACAACGCCCAAGTGAGCCACCTACGATCCCGATTTGTCCGAGCAGAGTCCAGAGCCTCATTTCAGTTGCTGGGTACTTCTTGATGACCTAGCAAGCCTCTGGACCAGCATGATGTAGGAGGCTCCTCACTTTTTGTACTAGGCTGGACAACGCCTAAGTGAGCCACCTACGAACCAGATTCGTCCGAGTGGAGTCCAGAGCCTCGTTTCAGTTGCTGGGTACTTCTTGATGACCTAGCAAGCCTCTGGACCAGCATAATGTAGGAGGCTCCTCACTTTTGTACCGGGCCGGTCAACGCCCGAGTGAGCCACCTACGATCCTGATTTGTCCGAGTGAAGTCCAGAGCCTTGTTTCAGCTGCTGAGTACTTCTTGATGACCTAGCAAGCCTCTGGACCTGCATAATGTATGAGGCTCCTCACTTTTTGTACTAGGCCGTACAACGCCTAAGTGAGCCACCTACGATCTAGATTCGTTCGAGTGGAGTCCAGAGCCTCGTTTCAGTTGCTGGGTACTTCTTGATGACCTAGCAAGCCTCTGGACCAGCATAATGTAGGAGGCTTCTCACTTTTGTACCGGGCCAGATAACGCCCAAGTGAGCCACTTACGATCCTGATTTGTCCGAGTGAAGTCCAGAGCCTCGTTTCAGCTGCTGAGTACTTCTTGATACCCTAGCAAGCCTCTGGACCAGCATCATGTAGGAGGCTTCTCACTTTTGTACCGGGCCCCTCAACTCCCAAGTAAGCCTCCTAGGTTGCGGTTCGTCCGAGTGGAGTCTAAAGCCCCATTTCAGTTGCTGGGGACTTCTAGGATCCCAAACATTCCTCTAGACCAGTACCATCAAAAGAGGACTAGCAGTTCCTGATTTCTTGTGCCAGGCCACCCAACGCCCCAGTCCATAGACCATCTGTTATACTTGGGGACTGAAAGCTCACCATTCTCTCTCGCAATCCCCAAAAAAAGGACGATGACCCCTACATTCAGAGATTTGATCGGGTTATCGATCTATGATAAAAGCACCAAAAGACCGGGATTTCTTGTGTAGAAATACCTAATGCCCTGGACCGGGATAACCCCTCTAGAAGGATCGCCATAATGAGCCAGAAGGGTTATATAACACTCCTGATACCCTGGACCGGGTTAACCCCTCAAGGAGGATCTCCATTACTGAATCAAGACCAAGAGGGTTATATAACACTCTTGATGCCCTGGACCGGGTTAACCCCTCCAGGAGGATCTCCATTCCTGAATCAAGACCAAGAGGGTTACATAACACTCTTGATGCCTTGGACCGGGTTAACCCCTCCAGGAGGATCTCCATTACTGAATCAAGACCAAGAGCGTTACATAACACTCTTGATGCCCTGGACCGGGTTAACCCCTCTAGGAGGATCTCCATTACTGAATCAAGACCAAGAGGGTTACATAACACTCTTGATGCCCTGGACCGGGTTAACCCCTCCAGGAGGATCTCTATTACTGAATCAAGACCAAGAGGGTTACGTAGCACTCTTGATGCCTTGGACTGGGTTAACCCCTCCAGGAGGATCTCCATTACTGAATCAAGACCAGAAGGGCTACATAGCACTCCTGATGCCCTGGACTAGGTCAACCCCTCTAGGAGGATCTCCATAATTGATCGCCTCAAGACCAGGAAAAGCCATATGGCATTCTTGCTGCCTTGGTCGGGGAATACCCTCCCTCAGGAAGGATCTGGTGCACAAGTGCTTAAATGGTATAGTTGCCAGCCAGACTAAGGATGCGGAGTCATCCTCCAAACCAGGAGAGCCTATACGGCAATCCTGAAGCCTCGGTCGGGGAATACCCCCCTTTAGGACATATCGCCTAAGGACCAGGATCCCCTAGTAGGATGCCTAGTGCCAAAAATTCACCAAATGGAAGACCATGAGAGCCTATACGGCACTCCTGAAGCCTCGGACGGGGAATACCCCTCTCTAGGACAGATCGCCTAAGGATTAGGATCGCTTATCGGGATACCTGATGCCACAGATTCGTCATATGAAGAACAGGTACTTAAGTGACCTCAGTTGCCTACCAGAACCTTTTCACCTAAGCACCAAGACTCCTGATGCTGGAATATCTAGTACATTGGATCGCCTAAGCCAAATATGCTAGGAACGATTTTCATTTCAAGTGATGATTACAAGTAAGAAGGAGAAAAATTCTTCATGCATTTCAGATCCTGACTTCAACCCAAACTAGGTACCGGTGTTCAAGTTAGGGGGGACTTCTGTTAACCATCTTTTTTGGCACGGGACCAAAGAAGAATTTTCCATCCATGTCAAAGTCATTTGATTGATGAAAGAATGAACCCAGGATCCTGAGGATCTCGCTACCATACAATCTCGGTACCCCGCTACCGCAAGATCCATAATACACAGTATCTTGATGTCTTGCCACATCGGTATCCCAGTACCCTGTACTCGGTACCCGGTATCCCACCTGGTACCCGATACCCCGATCCCGCTCCCGCTCCTGCTCTCGCTCCCTGTACTCCGTACCCCGTACTTGGTACCCGGTACCCCGTACCTAGTACCTCGCTCAGTATCCGGGTACCCCATACTCGGATCGGTCCTCCAAGCACCTCTCAACCACCTAACATAGAAGGCATCAACAAGGGAGGTCTTAATACACGATCTGTCAGATTACCAAGGAAGACCAGAACCATGCTACAAGAAAGACAGTATGCGCCATACAAGGAAGGTTGACCTTTCCGGCCATTCACAACGCCATTAATGAAGATAGTCAACTCTTTAATGGCCATTCACAACGTCATTAATGGAGATAGTCAACCCAATTAATGGAGATAATTAACCGTATTGATGAAGTGGAGTCAACTCTTTCAGTTCTAAAAGGAATCACTTGATTCAAGGGAATCAATCCCACGATCTTCTCGCTTATTTCTGTGGAACACCCTGTGAATTGCTAGGTCATTAGACCGAATTTAGGGGAGTGGGCAACAAGAAATAAAACCTATATATATGACATGATATTCGACAGAAAAAGGATCCGCTTCTTCTCCAAAAAGAGACTTACGGCTTCTTCCCCAACCGGGATGAGCTTCTGCTTCCTCTTCTTTCATATCGATTTCAGAAAAGGGCCTATGCCCGCCTATGATTGTAAGCTCTCTGGAGCAATTATATTGTATTATTCTCCTACTTTTGTAAGCTCCCCGGAGCACGCCTTATTGATTAATATATAAAGGATCTCTCTCCACCGGATACTACCTAGGGGTTTTTCAGCATATGATCATACGTGATGCTTTTTCCCCCTAGGCCAGTCCACCTTCTACCATATATCAAAATCCTTCTTATCTTGCTACTATTGTACTATAAGCTTAGTCGATCTATAGAAACCAGCGGGATATCGGGCTACTGGGTATCCCGCCAACCTCGATCCATCCAGATCCGGGTCCCTCATATATTATCGGGCTACTAGGTATCCCGCCAGCCCAGGTCTAATTAGATCCGGGTCCTCCACATACTGTTAATTCTAAATTGCACCTCGGTGATAATTTTGGGTTAACAAAAAGCTGTGCTTGATTTAGGAGCCAGCATCAATATGATGCCATACTCTGTGTATGAGAGGCTAGGTTTGAGTGGTCTTAAGCCCACTTCCTTTTGTTTGCGTCTTGCAGACCAGTCATCCTGGAACCCTAGAGGAGTAGTTGAGGATGTGATGCTCAAGGTTGATCGTTTGCTCATTCCTACTGATTTTATAGTCTTAGATGTGGAGGATAGAGATGAGCATGGAAACTCACATCCGGTGCTGCTAGGAAGACCATTTATGGCAACCTCAAAAGCAGTCGTGGATGTTCACGGAGGGAAACTCACCTTGAGCGTCATGGATGACATAGTGGAGTTTGATATGTTTAGAGCTGAACCATTGACGATGAAAGAAACCAAGGATGAGATAGGAAACCCATCCTATCAAAATTCTGTAGAATCTGATGTTATAGACGAGTTTATGAGAACATTGGAAGAAGATGAGAAGACCTCGAATGATCTTGAGGAAAAGGAAAAAGATGAATTGACTGACCACAACAAGAGATTGTTGTTGAGAGTTGAGCAGTTAGATCAAGAGAAGGAGGAAGAGATGGAATATCTTGCGGAGGTTATGAAACTCATGCCTGATTTGAAGGAGGCCTATGCCTCATCTACACAAATGATGCAAGATAGGATTTTCGATCTAATGAAGGAAATAGAGGTACGGGATATGGTGGACGAATTGAACACAGCTTGCCCAGAAAGGAAGCACTCCACCAATTACCCCAACACCACAGCAAGGGTTGACAACCATGGAGGTAATTTCTACTCTCCAACTTGTTGTTATTGCGGAACTCAAGGGCATAAAAGGCCCAATTGTATGAAGTACCACGAGTTCTTTAAAACTAGGAATGTGTCGCCTAGGAGGCCCTTGGCGAGACCAAGTCAAATATGGGTCCGAAAGGACACATACAAGGAGTCTCCATCACCTCAATTGAAATTCACACTCGATTCGAAAATATGGATCCCTAAGGCACACACATCCCTTAGTTTGTTACATCACCCTCCTATTCCTTATTCAGAATTTGGGAGCAAGAGCACGTCTCGTTCACATTTAAATATGTGAACGGTTTAATGAATATTGTGTGTGTGTAGGTGGTTGACCCAAAGAACAGGGTCGAAATTACGATGTTGCACTTTGTTTTGTTTGTAATTATTAATTAGAGACAATTAAATAGGTTTGGGGGGCATTTGACCCACAACCTTGGAATTTGTATATATTGTTGTTTGCTTGACTGTGCAATTCCCCTAGCATTGAGCTAGGTTGGTTTATATTTTTATGAAGTGTGATGTGCAGGTTGGTGTCAAAAGAAACCAAAAAGGAGGGAAATGTTGCCTGTTGTAAGCTCAAGTCTGCGGGACATGTCCCACCAGACAAAAGAAGAGAAACCGTGAAAGTTTGATGTTATTTCCATGACTTTGAGCATCACCAGAATATATCCGCGAGCCAGATGGAATCAAATCGCTGGAAACCAAAGCAGGCCCCGTGACTTTTGTCTTCGCCGGACATTTCCCGCGGACCAGAAGGCCTGAAGCCATGAGATTCCAGAAGAATTTTCCAAGACTTTGAGCTTCGTGAGATATTAGCCGCGGACAAGAAGAAGACAAAACTGCGGGAGTCTGGCCGACTTCCTGAAGCAAAGTGCCCTGTTCCCGCGAGTTCAGTCCACGGCTATGATCTCGTGCGCCATTCCGCGGGAGAAGCCTAAGTGGGGTTTTAAGGTAAGTTGTAAACTTTGAGGTTTGGAATTTCACATTCACAAGGTTTTTGCTCTCCTCCCAAACATTTTTCCTTGGTAATCTTCATTCAAGGTACTCCTAGAACTCATTTCTTGTGCTTGTTTAGCAAGTTTTGTCTCCTTCTCCATGTTCCTTGATCCTAGTTTATATAGTGATGTTATGTTACTAAATTTCTAGGAAATGGTAAGTGATTTCACTAGATAACATCTAGAAAAACTTGCTTGATGGGTTGAAGATTGCTAATGAATGGGATGAGTTATTATGGTGCACTTTTGGAATGAGGTGACTTTATGGATTTAAGACACGCATGGTATTAATAAGATATGATTTAAACTGATGTCTTGATAAGAGCATGTGCACCACACACACCCACACACTTCGAGTAAATATTGTGATTGTTAATAAGTAGTTAGGGTATTTTAGTTTCTTAGTTATATATATATATATATAGTTATATTAATCGGTTCCAGTAATTTTCTAACGTGTACTCTGATAGTCTATACAGTATTGTTATTCACTTTAGGGACATGGAAAACACCATTAAGGAGGTGTTAGTGGCCGAATTCTCCGACAAAAATAACCTTGGCTCTATGGCTAGTGAAGATCATGTAATAGAAGAAGGTCAAGAGCTTGACTGGGTAGAGATGTTAGTATGGGCTAGCGCCATAGTGGAAGATAAGGAAACCGGGGAGCACATTCTTGTGGATGAACAACCAAGAAAAGATTCCCCACCTATCTTAGAACTCAAGCTACTACCATCTACCTTGAAGTATGCATTCCTGGGGGGAAAATGAGACACTTCCAGTTATCATTGCATCAGACTTACAACCAGAACAAGAGAAAGAATTGATCAATGTGTTGAGATACTACAGAGAGGCAATAGGGTGGTCGTTGGACGACTTGAAGGGAATTAGCCCTACCACTTGTATGCACAAAATCTTTCTTGAGGATGGTTCCAAGCCAACTATAGAAGGACATCGGAGACTGAATCCAATTATGAAGGAGGTAGTCAAGAAGGAGGTCCTCAAGTTGTTAGAAAATGGGATCATTTACCCCATTTTAGACAGCAAGTGGGTAAGCCCTATTCATATAGTGCCAAAGAAGTCCGGGTTGATGGTGGTGCAAAATGAAGACAATGAGTTGGTGCCACCGAGGGTTCAGACAGGATGGCGAGTATGCATTGATTACAGGAAACTTAACACGGCCACCAAAAAGGATCATTTCCCGTTGCCATTCATTGATCAGATGCTGGAACGTCTGGCAAGCCATAGTCATTACTGCTTTTTGGATGGGTATTTCGGGTACAACCAAATTGCTATCACTCCAGAAGATCAGGAAAAGACCACCTTCACGTGTCCTTTTGGTACATTCGCCCACCGACGGATGCCATTTGGGCTATGTAATGCTCCAGGTACATTTCAGAGGTGCATGACATCTATATTTTCAGACATGGTGGAAGGCATCATAGAGATCTTCATGGACGACTTCTCAGTAATGGGGAACTCTTTTGGCGATTGTTTGAGGAATTTGACTTCAGTGTTGGCAAGATGCAAGCAGGCTCATTTGGTTTTGAACTGGGAGAAAAGACACTTCATGGTAAAGGAAGGGATCGTGCTAGGACACATTATCTCGGGTAGAGGCACTGAGGTGGATAAGGCAAAAATCAACGTTATGAAGAGTTTGCAGTCCCCAAGATCAGTTAGAGAAATACGAGCATTCTTGGGACATGCAGGATTTTACAGGAGGTTTATCAAGGACTTCTCGAAAATTTTGAGACCCTTGTGTCGATTGCTTCAGAAAGAGATTGAGTTCGATTTTGATGAGAAGTGTGTGGCAGCATTCAAGGAACTTAAGAAGTTGCTGACCACCACTCCCATTATGAGGCCACCTGATTGGAATTTGCCTTTTGAGTTGATGTGTGATGCTTCCGACTACACTGTTGGAGCAGTACTAGGACAGAAGGCTGACAAGATTCCACATGCCATATATTATGCTTCGAGGACCCTGAATGACGCACAAATGAACTACTCCACAACAGAAAAGGAGTTGCTGGCAGTGATTTTTGCACTAGACAAGTTCATATCATATCTGATTGGAGCAAAAGTAATTGTATTCACTGATCACTCAGCACTATGATATCTCCCCCAGAAGAAGGATGCCAAGCCTAGACTTATTCGATGGATCCTTCTACTACAAGAATTCGATTTAGAGATCAGAGACAAGAAAGGGAGCGAGAATGTGGTAGCATACCACTTGAGTAGACTGATGCTAGAGTCATATGCGAAGGAGGATACCCTTCCATTGAGAGATAGTTTTCCAGATTAGCAGCTTTTGAAATTGAGCGACACAGAGCCATGGTATGCCGATATAGTCAACTACCTCACAAACCGGATTTTCCCAACAGGTATGACAAGTCAGGGGAAGAAGAGGTTCACTTTCAATGCAAGACAGTACTTCTGGAACGACCCATACTTGTTCAAAGATGGAGCTGATCAGATCATTCGGAGATGCATACCGAAAAATGAATAGTTAGATATTCTAAAGTTCTGCCATGAACTGCAATGCGGAGGCCATTACAGCTCCAGAAAGACGGCAATGAAGGTTCTTCATTTAGGCTTCTATTGGACATTGTTGTTCAAAGATGCCTATCACTTTTGCTTACGGTGCGACCGATGTTAGAGAACAGGGAACATAGGAAAGAGGAATGAGATGCCACAGTCCGATCAAATGGTAGTGGAGATTTTTGATGTTTGGGGAATCGACTTCATGGGACCATTCCCACCATCAGACGGATACAGCTACATTCTGGTAGCCGTGGACTACGTTTCTAAATGGATTGAAGCCATAACCACGAAGACCAATGATAGCAAGGTAGTTGTGAAGTTTGTAAGAGGTACGATTTTCTTGCGATTCTGGACTCCACGTGCTATCATCAGTGATGGGGGTAGTCACTTTTGCAGCAAGATTTTTGCCACACTTCTGAAGAGATATAGTGTGAATCATAAGGTTGCAACCCCCTACCATCCTTAGACCTCCGGTCAGGTAGAAGTCAGTAACAGACACATCAAGCAGATTCTCGAGAAAAATGTGAACACAAGTAGGAAGGATTGTCGTTCAAGCTAAACGACGCCTTGTGGGCTTATAGAACTACTTTCAAGACTCCGATTGGGATGACACCATACCATTTGATTTTTGGAAAGGCTTGCCACTTACCTGTGGAACTAGAGCACAATGCTTACTGGGCACTACAAAAGCTGAATTGTGATATGGACGCGGTAGAAGAAGAGCGGAAACTCCAACTGAATGAGCTCCAGAAGCTTAGAGACGAGGCATATGAGAATGCCAAGATTTACAGAGAAAAGACCAAGCAACTGCATGATAAGAACATAATCCTGAAGGATTTACATCTGGGGATGCTTGTTCTTTTGTTCAATTCTAGGTTGAGATGGTTTCTTGGGAAGCTCAGATCGAGATGGTATGGACCGTATAGAATACTTCAAGTATTCCCATATGGAGCTATCGAGTTACTGAATGAGAAAAATAGAGATACATTCAAGGTGAATTGACACAGAGTGAAGCCGTATCTGCAAGGAATAGACGAAGTAAGGATACTGGAACAAGTAACACTTACAGAGCCATAGAGCTCTCATGCGTCTTGCCTAGACGGAAACTCTAGCGCTTGGTGGGAGGCACCCCACCCAGGTAAATATTCTTTGTAATTAGTTAAGTAGATAGTAATTTGTGAGTATTTAGTATATATATGTTTCGTATCAAACAGTTGCATGCGATTCTGTTGTAGTGTTTATGCTATGCAGGAATTAGATTGAAATGAAAAAAATTAGCAGGAACAAAACTACAGACCCGCGGTATCAAAACCCGCGGGAATGGTACATTCTACCCTTCTCATTATGCATGCTTGTATTATATTTTGTTTTAATTACATTTAAGAGTGTGATTATATGGTGCTTAAATTTTGGTTATACCTATCTCTAACTCTAGCTAACCTTGTCCACGAGAACATTGAGGGCAATGTTTGGTTTAGGTTTGGGGGTGGCGTGTATGCAACTTTTGTATCATTATTTTAAGTTACATATATATAGTATATAGTATATATGTGATATATGTATTTTAGGAAAGAAAAATTTTCAAATCTCTGAAAATTTTGTCAAAATTTGAGTTGTGTGTTGTTTACTTGTGTATACCAAGGAAAACATGTCATGCTTGCTTCATATCTAAATTGTGACTAGTTTGTATGCCATCCAAGTTGTTGCACCACTATAAATATGCTTGTACAGTGCCAATCTCCGGATGTTGAAGTAAATGAACCCTAAAACTTGTTGTTCCTAGGAGAATAGTGGAGACCACCCAGTGAGATAATTGAGCCTTAACGATCATTTGAGAGGATATAATTCATTCTATTCTTAAAAAGCACTTTTCAAAACTAGGATTGCATGGAGATCTTAGTCACATGCATTTAGATTGATTGCCATTGAACATGAAAATTGTGGACTGCTTGTGCAACTTGTATTCCCTCGTTAGTAAATCTGACAGAGATGATCCTAGGCATGTGTGTTCCACTTGCCAAAATTTGAGGCCAAACACAACCATCCCTTCATCACCACATATATCCATATACATCAATCACATGAGTCTTTAGTGTGGATCATAGGTTTTGCATATGTTATAAATGCGAATTGATAGCTCAATTTTTTGTAAATAGCGTGTACTCAGGCGATGATAGAGAAATGTGCAATTTAGTGGCTAAATTGTAAAAGTGTGAAAATAAACACTTAAAAGCCATAGTACATAATTGATCAAATACTCAAAGTGAGTACCAATTAAGCACAATCATCAAAATGTTAATCTTAGCCTAGACGCTTGTAGACATTGAGTAACGAGCTAATAGAATACATTGTGTATCGATCAAAACCTTGAAATCACCATCAAATGCATTTCATCCATCAAAAATCACCCATTGCCTCATTAAAACCAAAGGAAAGCCCTAGGTGATCTTTTAGAAATCTAGCTTGGGAATACAAGTCAAAACATGTTCTCTCCACGTTCATGGTACATCAATTCATTCTTGAGATCATTCACTATAAGTGCGTTTTTGTTATACTCACATGCGTTGAAATTGAATTTAATTACATAACTTCCAGGAATGCATGTATTGATAAGAGATAACCTAAGATTCTGAGAGAAGAAAGAGTGAATCCGCGAGATTTAGAGGTCAAGGCGAATTCAACCCCAGGCGATTAGTTATTGATTCATTTACTGATGACATCCCGATTTTGGCATACTAGCATTGTGCGTTGTTTTGATGAGAATGGAATTTTAGTAGTCTTAATTTAGGATAGCTTACATGAAGTTTTTGTTGTATTTACACTGTTGTAATATAAACATTGAATTGCAGAGTTGCGTTTGTGGGTATCGTATCTGGTAAACCCTCAGAAGACTTTACTCCTCCTACTAGGGGCACCTAGAGGTTTAAAAGGCGTGTAGCACGTGCTAAGTGCCATCGTGATCCCGACGAACGTGGATTAGTTGTTTTGTTTGGGTTAAGTAGTAATTTTGTTTCCTTGCTTTGTTTTGCTCAAGGACGAGCAAAAGATAGGTTTGGGGGTTTGATCGCGCTGTAAATGTTCACATTTAGCGCTCCTTTTCCTATCTTTTGTAGTCATTTTCCGAGCACTTGTGTGTATATAACATATGTTTGGTTAAGTACAGGTAAGATACTCATCAAGGGAAGTGATTGGGCGAAAGTGGAGAAAAAGAGGTTAAAATAGAAGTAAGTCAGCATCAGAAGGAGGCTGCGGTAAGGATGGCTGGAAAGAAGCCACTAGGCAGAAGGAAGAAACTCGCGGGAATCTTTCCCGCGGGTTCAATTGGCAAGAAAGAAGCCGCCAACCAGAAGGAGCAAAGCCGCGGAAGAAGTCGGTCTATGCCCACAGGTTTAGACTGGCTAGAACAAAGCCGCGGGAAAGTTGATCCAAGCCGCGAACCCTCTGAAAGAAGACCTCGTGGGTTCCATTAGCGAGATTATTCTAGCGGAATGAAGCCATGGGATGCACATTGGTGGCAATTACGACATTTCCCTTCTCTCATTTTGAAAGGAAGTCATAAATAGTCCCTTTTCTGATGAAAAGGGGGTGGGAAGAAAAAGAAAGAAAAAAAAAAGGAGAGAGACTCTCTTGAGTATAGAATAGTTCTTGAATTACTTAAGCTTTTAAGTAATTTCTCTTAGCAAGTAATTGTGTAATAGAATAGTTTACACTTTTATTAGTTGTAATCACTGTGAATGAGAGCTGCCTTCTTGGAATCCAACACAAATTCAAGGGTTGTATATCTTACCCTTCTTGCTTTTCTTTAATTCATGCTTTGTGTAGTTATCATGTGTAACTAACCAACTTATGTTGGGGGATTTATGAGGTATTGATGATAGCCACCTTGTTATTCACTCTATTCTATGGATAATCAGTTATTGCTTATCAATGTTAAAAAGGCTAAATTATTGCATGTTGTTCATAGATTCTAGGATCACATGTATTGATAAGTTGTGCTAAGAAAAGATAACAATATTGTTTCATAACTTGTGATTGCTATTGTCATATCTTACATCATTGAATAGAGTGTGTTAGTAATTGGTAAAACTTGTGAAACATACTCTGAATTGATATTCCATGATCAACACTAACTCGGGATTACTTTAGGACTTGAAGAATATCTGAGTGAGTGTTGTGTGTTCATTCTAATCATATGTGGAATTAGCCTAAGTGATTTTGCCTAATATGTGTAAGAGTGGAAACTTGGTGGTTCATTATCATTACAATCATATCTTCCCTAGCATCTCCCTCTCATTAATCTTTATCAAGTTTAGTATTGCAATAGACTAGCCGTAATCAATTAATTAACTTTCTAATTACTTATTTGACCTAGTTCTCTATGGGAACGATACCCGGACTCGTGCACACTATACGACTTGTACAACTCGTGCACTTGCGAGGGGTGAAAACACCCGCGCGCCCCATTAGTATAACCGAGGTAGAGTAATTCACAGTCGTAATTGTAAAACCGGATTGGGCGCGTCAAAAACATAGCTTCTGGTCAAGATGTGATATGAACCTCACCAAGAGTAGTGAGACCCGGAACCAATATATGGTAGCAAGGATCATTTTCTAAATTCAAGTTTGTAAACATGACAATATAGGACCGTGACCCGTTACATATAATGAGATAAGAACCAACGGTATCAAGAAATTGGAAGACGCCACACTCAAGAAGAGAAGAAGGTGAGTGATAAGTCTGATTTCGGAACCAAAGAGATAATGCTCTCAATTTTCATTCAATTCAAAAACCACCGAAATATTACGTCATAAGGATCCTTATAAACTAAAACCCTAAAAGACAAGAAAGGCTACACGCCAATCTCTAAAAGGAAACAAGATATTCGGCTATTAATGCCTTACAAACAGAAAACTAAAATGGGCAATAATTGCCTTACAAATGAAAAAACTAAAACAAGAAACTATTGACTTGATCCCTATTTGGAAGGCTGAAATTGAAGCAAAAACAGCCCATTAATTTGGGAAACAAATCAATCCATTATTCATTGAAAACCAAAAAGGAAACAACTGAAATTGAATCTCCTCCACACGCCTTAGCTTGTGCCACATGCCCAAGCTCTCTGCCACACGCCCAAGTCAACTCTTATTCGGCCCAATCAATTGCTTTGATGATGTTAATTCAGCCTTGGTCTTCATGTGGGCTCATCTTGGACTTCAATAATTCGAAATCAGCCCAAGTGTCTTGAATCAGGCCATTTAGTGCTTCCTTGAATCTCTTAGCCCTTGCCCTTGTTATTGGCCCAACCGGAACATGCAATGGATCCCTTGGTACAGCTCCCTTATTCTCATCATTCCCTCCCTCTTGAAAAGGATTTGTCCTCAAATCGTCACCTACATCAAAAGGAGACAAATCAGAAACATTGAAGATGGCACTAACATTATACTCACCCGGAAGATCTAACTTGTAGGCATTATCATTGATCCTTTTAATCACTTGAATTGGGCCATCTCCCCTTGGAAGTAGTTTAGAACGCCGCTGGACCGGAAATCGTTCCTTCCTCATATGCAACCACACCCAATCACCGGGTTCAAACACAACTTTCTTGCGCCCTTTATTAGCTTGAGTGGCATATTGCTCAGTTCTCCTCTCAATGTTTTGTCGAGTCTTTTCATGGATTTGCTTAACAAAATCTGCCTTTTTCTTCCCATCCAAGTTAACATGCTCATTCACAGGTAAATGAGTTAAATCCAAAAGAGTCAATGGGTTAAAACCATACACAATTTCAAAAGGCGAAAAATGAGTTGCAGAATGCACACTCCTATTATAAACAAACTCTACATGCGGCAAACAATCCTCCCATGTTTTCAAGTTCTTTTGTATTATAGCACACAACAAGGCAGATAAAGTCCTATTAACTACTTCAGTTTGACCATCAGTTTGTGGATGACAAGTAGTAGAAAACAAGAGTTTAGTTCCTAACTTACCCCACAAAGTCTTCCAAAAGTAGCTTAAGAACTTAGCATCTCTATCCGAAACAATGGTCTTAGGCATGCCATGCAATCTAACAATTTCTTTGAAAAACAAATCAGCAATATGTGATGCATCATCAATTTTATAACAAGGAATTAAATGTGCCATTTTAGAAAACCTATCAACAACCACATATATAGAATCCCTACCCCTTTTTGACCTAGGCAGACCCAACACAATCCATAGAAATATCAATCCAAGGTCCACTAGGTATAGGCAAGGGAGTATACAAACCATGAGGCTTAATCCTAGACTTAGTTTGTCTACATGTAATGCATTTCTCACAAATTCTTTCTACATCACATTTCATATGAGGCCAAAAAAAGTGTTCATGCAAAACATCTAGTGTCTTGGCTATACCAAAATGCCCCATCAAACCTCCCCCATGAGCTTCTCTAACAAGCAATTGACACAAAGAACTCTTAGGCACGCATAATTTAGTTTCTCTAAACAAAAATCCATCATGCCTATAAAACTTGCCAAATGCAATCTTTTCACATGCATTGAATACATTGCCAAAATCAGAATCTTCCACATACAATTCTTTAATGTAGTCAAAACCAAACAATCTAGCATCCAAAGTAGAAAGTAAAACATACCTTTTAGACAAAGCATCAACGACTACATTTTCCTTACCTTTTTTGTACTTGATCACATATGGAAATGTTTCAATGAACTCCACCCACTTGGCATGCCGCTTATTTACCTTGTGCTGCCCCTTTAAATGCTTCAAGGACTCATGATCCGTGTGAATCACAAATTCTTTCGGCCAAAGGTAGTGTTGCCAAGTTTCCAATGCCCTAACCAAAGCATACATCTCCTTGTCATAGGTAGGATAATTCAAGGCTGCTCCACTTATTTTCTCACTAAAAAAACGCAATGGGACGTCCTTCTTGCATTAGAACAGCTCCAATACCTATTCCTGAAACATCACACTCAATCTCAAAAGCTTTAGCAAAGTCAGGCAAACCAAGCAAAGGTGCATTAGTTAATTTTTCCTTAATCAAGTTAAATGCCTTTTCATGTTCATTACCCCACTTAAAACCCACATTCTTTTTGATAACTTCAGTTAAAGGTGCAGCTAGACTACTAAAGTCTTTCACAAACCTCCTATAGAAACCAGCCAACCCATGAAAGCTTCTCACTTGTCCCACATTTGTAGGTTTCGGCCACTCCTTAATTGCCTTAACCTTTTCTTCATCAATCCCAATTCCCTTAGCACTAACAACAAAACCCAGAAATACAAGCTTATATGTGCAAAATGTACACTTTGTCAAATTAGCAAACAATTTTTCTGTTCTTAAAACACCTAAAACAAGTTTTAAATGTTCAACATGCTCATCCAAGTTCTTGCTATAAATCAGAATGTCATCAAAGTAAACAACCACAAATTTTCCAATAAAAGCAAGCAAAACATGGTTCATTAATCTCATGAAAGTACTTGGTGCATTAGTTAACCCAAAAGGCATAACTAACCACTCATATAAACCATATTTTGTTTTGAAAGCAGTTTTCCACTCATCACCTTCTTTCATCCTAATTTGATGATATCCACTTTTAAGATCAATTTTAGTGAAAACAATAGAACCATGCAATTCATCAAGCATATCATCTAATCTAGGAATAGGATGTCGATACTTTACAGTGATATTGTTGATGGCACGACAATCAACACACATCCTCCATGTTCTGTCCTTCTTAGGCACAAGCAATATGGGAACCGCACAAGGACTCATACTCTCACGAACATACCCCCTTTCCATGAGCTCATCAACCTGCCTTTGAAGTTCCTTTGTCTCCTCGGGATTACTTCTATATGCGAGTCTATTTGGAATTGGTGCTCCGGGTACAAAATCAATTTGGCGCTCAATCCCCCTTATTAGTGGTAAACCAATAGGCATCTCTTCGGGAAACATTTTATCAAAGTCCTACAAAAGTGAAACAACAACACTGGGCATAGAATAGTCAATTTCGTTAGTACTAAAACAAGCCTCTTTGTACAAAAGTACGTGTAAGGTTCCCATTTATTGATTGGCTCATTTCGTGGATAAACCACATGTTGAGGTTCTTTGTAAGGGTAGCTTAAGTGTTGGTGTTACTGCTCAAAGCCCTTTAAAGACCTCATCTTGATAAGCACCGAAGGTAAATTTCTATATGCTTACTTGTCTTGAAGAGATAGTTGCACACACTCACAACTCATGCATATGTTTAATCCTTGTATGTTGTGTGTCTTATTTTTGTGCATTAATGTTCATTAACATCTCTTCTTGCATGTTATTTTGATTGCATCTTGCATATCCAATTGCCTTGTCATGCTTAGACTTAGGAGTGTATTTTTGCAATGGGCGCTCTCAAAAGCGCTCTATAGAAGCGCTGTACAAACAGTGCCCGTCGAGCGCTGTTCAGACCTGATCGATTTAATTCGGTCGTTGTTGGGTCGTTGTACAGGAGCTGTACAAAGCGATGTACGTACAACGCCACTCTATTTTCCCGAGAGAATAGAGTTGGGGCGCTGTACATAAGCGCTCTACGTACAGCGCCCAAGGCAAAATCAGGCAAACATATTCAAAATGACCACACTTTGATTTGGTCCCCTATATATATGCCACTTTGACTTTAGGTCAATTAAGAGAGTTCATATTCAGATTTCATACTTCATACTTAGGATATTTTTCAAAGAGAAGAAAAATTCCAAGAACTCATTTTTAATTACTCAAACACCTTTTCATGATCATCAATCATCATCTAGTGTCATCTTTAATCATCTAGATGTCTTTTTGCATGGATTCTTCATCATACTTTGCTTGGTAATCTTTTCACTAATATCTTACATATTTTGTGTTTTTCTTAACAAGCAATCTCAATTTATTACTTGTATGATCTTTATATATATTTTGGATACAAGATTGAGATTAGTGTGTTGTATGTTTGAGAAGTTGTATTGTGATAGCTAATTAGGTTTTGTGCTTAATCTTGATTAGCTAAACTATTTGACATGTCATTTAGTTTTAATATCTAGGATTGTTCTAATTGCATATTCATCATCTTAGATAAGCATATAGGGTTTCCCTTGCTCTACGTTGCATTTGGATATTCATATATTCACTTAGGGTGTTATTCTTTTCATTGAGAAAGTAAGTCTTGTGTGTAGCTTCCGGGATTAGGTTGCTTAGATCGCAAGCAAATTGGACTAAGTTCACTTATACCGGGATTAGGAAGGTGTGTGATTACTTCCGGGATTAAGTTGTAATCGTTTTACATATTTAGTGGATTCGAGGTTCAAGTGTGGCTTACTTACTATCCCGTGGTTTTTCCCGTGAGGGTTTCCACGTAAAAATCAAGTGTTATTTAATTTCCGTATTTTATACTTGATTTATTGCTTCATCTATTTAAAGGTATTTTCATAATATTGACTTCACACAAAAAATTGGGTAATAAGTTTAAAATCTATTCACCCCCTTTTAGATAGTTTTATATACACAGTGCTATAATTTGTTTCAATTGGTATCAGAGCAGGTTCCTAGATATACATAGGTGATCCTTGCTTATTTTGGTGTGTTTTGCATTTTGTATGATTTTTTATCATTCATACATTTGCATTCATTTCATTCATTCATAAACACTATGAGTGGAAATGGTGGTGGCAACGAAGGTGCTTCTAGCACAAGGCCTCCACTTCTTACCGGGTTGAACTATTCCCAATAGAAAAGGAAGATGGAATCCTACATATGTCAAATTCACAACCGTGCATGGATGGCGGTGGAAGATGGATATAATCTACCAAAGATGACTCCCGATGGTGGAGGAGAAGAAGTATTGAAGCCTAAGGCGCAATGGAGTTCGCAAGAGTTTGAGGCTTCAAAGTGGAATAGGAAGGCGATGCGCGCCATCCTTTGTACAATGGATGAAAATCAGTATAAGCTTATTCAGAACACTCAAATTGCGAAAGTGGCTTGGGATATCTTACAAGTTGCACATGAAGGAACCGAGGTGGTGAAGGAATCCAAGCTTCAAGTCCTCCAAACTCAATTCGAGTTACTTAGGATGGGAGAGGATGAATGCTTCAATGATTTCGAAATCAAATAGATGGATATCGTTAATCAAAGTCACCAACTCGGAGACCCGTATTCGGATAGGAGAGTCAAGCAGAAAATCATGAGATCTCTCCCCGATAGGTTCGAATCAAAAGTGACGGCTATAGAAGAAAACAGTGGATATATGGACATGAAGCCGAGCGAGGTTATTGGAAGACTTCTCGCCTATGAGTCTAGGAAGGCTCCTAGCTCTACACCTCCTAAAAAGCAAAAAGGAATTGCTTTAAAAGCTTCCAAGGATGAAAAGGAGGCAAAGAAGATTGACTCGGATGAAGACCTTACCTTGTTTGTAAAAAGGTTCAACAAGGTTATGAAGTTTATGAGAAAGGGATTTGGATCAAAAGGTCAAGATTTGAAGAAAAAGGGTCCTTTCAAGAAGTTTGAACCTAGGCAAGAAAGGACAGAAAGGAAAGGGGTCCGATGCTTCGAGTGTGGTGGCATAGGTCACTTTGCCCCCGAATGTGCAAATCATAATGAGAAGAAAAAGGAAAAAGTGATGGCCGCCACTTGGAGTGGAAGTAGTGATGACTCCATTGAGGGAGATGAGTCTTCGGATGATGAAGAGCTCATGGCTAATCTCCTAGCTTTTGCCTCCTCCCATAAAAGCAAAAATGCTAGTGAAAGAGAGGAAATGAGTCAAGAGGAAAATGACTCAAGTGGAGAAGAAAGTGATTCCTCTTCTAACTCCATAAATGGATTTGTGGAGAAAAAGGTGATTGCTAAATACCATACCGAGTTTAATGATTTAGCAATCAAGAGCACAAGAAATATCAAGATGTTGAGAGAAGAAAATCTTGAGCTTTCATCTCATAATGACCACTTAAGTGAACAAGTGGAAAAATTCAAGAAGATGGAAGATAAGCTAAGAGAGGAGTTAGTCTTATCTAAGAGGAATGAAGAAGATTTGAAGAGGGAGCTTGATGAAGCTTTAGAATCTTTAGCTAGGATGGATTCTAGCACCAAGAAACTTGATCATATACTTGGTGTTGGAAAGAGTCCGTGTGACAAGAGGGGTCTTGGGTATGAAGATGGCTAGAAGATCTCAACCTCTAACAAGACCGTGTTTGTCAAGAGTTTGAGGAACGAAGAAACTTCATTTGTGCAAATTCCTAGGAAGAAGTTAGAACTAGGGCAATGTTCAAATGCACAAGTGAAGATGGTGCCAAGAAGGCAACCTCAAGCTCAACCCTCTAGGGTCCCTCAAGCCAACATTCCTCCACAATTGGCTCATAAAGGAAAGAGACCAATCATGCAACCTCAAGCTAGGAAGCAATCTAGACCGGTTCAACAACGAAGATGGATTGAACCCCTTCATCCACAAAGACAAGGACATGGTATGATTCCTTATTTTACTCCTATATGTCACTTTTGTGGATTTCATGGTCATATTAGACCATATTGCTTTCGATATATTAAAATGTGCAAAACTAGAAGCATGATTGAGAAGAAAAAGAAAAGAGCCATGATGCATGTTCCTAGGAATGATGATATTGTTATGCATGATCCTAGAACATCTAGAGCCCATGTACCAAAGACCACTAAGAAAGCTAAGATTGTTTCTAGGTGGATTAGAAAGAATGAAAATGTTTGCCATGTTGCTCAAATAGCCTTGAAGGCAAATTCTTCTAATTTTTGGTATTTAGATAGTGGGTGCTCTATGCATATGACGGGAAACAAGAGTTTCTTCGAGACTCTTGTTATGGAGGAAGGAGGATATGTCACTTTTGGTGATGGATCCAAAAAGAAAGTTGTAGGGAAAGGAACCATTTCCGATCCCGGATTACCCTCCTTATCCGATGATTTATTTGTTGATGGCTTGAAAGCCAATTTAATAAGCATTTCACATCTAAGTGATGAAGGATATTCCGTCTTGTTTAGTAAAAGTGATTGATCGATCCTAAAGCCCGATGGACAAACCTTGTTGAAAGGTATGAGATCTAGTGACAATTGTTATTATCTTGAAGCTAGAATAGTCTCAAACAATGTGTCCATGGATGAGCAAATAGAGTTGTGGCATGAAAGACTTGGCCACATGAACTTTAGGGATTTAAGAACTCTTGGAAAGTTCAATTGTGTGTATGGCCCCCCTAAGCTTGGGAAGAAAGCCAATGGTATTTGTGGACCTTGCCAACAAGGAAAACAAACCAAAAGCATGCACAAAAAGGGCAAGTATCTCTCCACCAAGGAGCCCTTAGAGCTTCTCCACATGGATCTCATGGGTCCTATGCAAACTGAGAGTTTAGGTGGAAAGAGATACATTTTTGTTTGTGTTGATGATTTCTCTAGATTTACATGGACATATTTTCTTAGAGAAAAATCCGAAACTTTTGATAAGTTTAAAATGCTTTGTACTAAAATACAAAATGAAATGAATTCTAACATTAAAAGTATTAAACGGATTAGAAGTGACCACGGGAGAGAATTTGAGAATGCCTCTTTTGAAAGCTATTGCAATAGCTTAGGCATCTCCCATGAGTTCTCGGCTCCTAGGACACCTCAACAAAATGGAGTTGTTGAGAGAAAGAATAGGGTCCTTCAAGAGATGGCCCGAGTGATGTTGCTTAGCAAAAATGTCCCTAGGAACCTATGGGCCGAAGCCGTCAATACGGCTTGCTATATAGGGAATCGTGTTTTCCTAAGGCCCGGATCTAGAAGCACCTCCTATGAGTTATGGAAGGGTAGGAAGCCAAATGTTAGCTACTTCCACACATTTGGAAGCAAATGCTACATTTTAAATGACCGTGATCAACTTGGCAAATTTGATGCTAAGAGTGATGAGCGTATCTTTGTTGGCTATGCCTTAAATAGTAGAGCCTATAGAGTTTTCAACTTGAAGACTCGAACCGTCATGGAATCATCTAATGTTGTTATTGATGATACTAGGCTCAAGTCAAATGACCATGATGAGGAGGATGTTTTAGATGATGACTCTCCTTTGGAGAAGGTTGTGGTGACTCCCAATGTTGGGACGTCTAATGACAATAATGAGGTCACACAACCTCTTACTAGAGTCCCTCTCTTGGACTCTAATGAACCCGCTCCATGGGTTAGAAGACTCCATAACAAAGAGGATGTTATTGGAGATGTGAATGAGGGTGTTAGAACTAGGCGTCAAATAGCTAATCTCATTAGCTTTACATGCTACACCTCTCAAATTGAACCCAAAAAGGTTGATGAAGCATTGAATGATGAATTTTGGGTTCTTGCCATGCAAGAAGAGCTAAACCAATTCGAAAGGAATGAGGTTTGGATTTTAGTTCCTAGGCCTAAAAGCTCACATGTGATAGGCACTAAGTCGATTTATAGGAACAAATCCGATGAAAATGGCAACATAGTGCGGAACAAGGCTAGGCTTGTAGCACAAGGGTACTCTCAAATTGAGGGTATCGACTTTGAGGAGACTTTTGCTCCCGTTGCCCGTTTAGAGTCCATTAGGCTTCTCTTGTCCATCTCTTATGTGCACAAGTTCAAATTGCACCAAATGGACGTTAAGAGTGCCTTCCTCAATGGCTTCTTGCAAGAGGAAATGTTTGTTGAACAACCCAAGGGGTTTGTGGATGCATACCACCCCAACCATGTCTATCGCCTAAAGAAGGCTCTAAATGGGTTGAAACAAGCACCGAGAGCTTGGTATGAGCGCCTCACTCAATTTCTTATTGACAATAACTACACAAGGGGTAGTGTTGATAAGACACTATTCATCAAGAAAGACAATGATGAGCTTTTCATAGCTCAAATATATATTGATGATATAGTTTTTGGCTCCACCAACAACACCAAGGTCTAACAATTTGTTGATGTCATGTCTCATGAATTTGAGATGAGTCTTGTTGGTGAGCTTAGTTACTTCCTAGGTTTGCAAATTAGGCAATTAGATGATGGGATTTTCATAACCCAAGCCAAATATGCTAAAAACCTAGTGAAGAAGTTTGGTCTTGAAAATGCCAAACATTGTGATACACCCATGAGTACCACTTTGAAGCTAAGCAAAGATGCTATTGGTAAAAGTGTGGAACAAACTCTATATCGGGGCATGATAGGTAGCTTGCTTTATTTGACCGCAAGTAAGCTCGATATATCTTTTAGTGTGGGTGTGTGTGCTAGGTACCAAGTGGATCCTAAGGAGTCCCATCTCTCTTCCGTAAAGAGAATCATTTGCTATGTGAATGGGACATCCAACTATGGGATTTGGTACTCTTTTGACACTAATGCTAGTCTTGTAGGCTTTAGTGATGCAGATTGGGCAGGAAATTGCGATGATAGGAAGAGCACATCGGGCGGTTGCTTCTTTCTAAGCAACAACTTGGTGTCTTGGTTTTGCAAGAAGCGAAACTCGATTTCCTTGTCCATGGCCGAGGCCGAGTACATAGCCGCGGGGAGTGGATGCACACAACTCCTATAGATGAAGCAAATGCTAGTAGACTACAGATTCAACCAAGGTACACTCACTCTCTTTTATGATAACATGAGTGTCATTAATATTTCCAAGAACCCGATACAACATTCTAGAACTAAGCATGTTGATATCCGCCATCATTTCGTTAGAGAGCTTGTTGAAAATAAATGTATAGTACTTGAACATGTAGGTACTAATGATCAACTTGCGGACCTATTTACTAAACCCTTAGATGTTACTCAATTTAAAACTCTAAGTAGATCTATTGGGATATGTCTTGTGGAGTGATGAGTTTTGTGGTTGACCCCATATGGGGAACTCAAGCAAAGAGAGCTATTTTGCATTCTTGTAACTTGCAAAAAATTCGAAATAACTTATGCCTCTTCTTTTAATTGCTTGAGTAAGCTTGGTTGCACACACACATATATATATATATATATATATATGTTTTCAATTCAATAAGTGTGAACCTTGCTTGTTTACAATCCATGTCATATTTATGTTCAAACATGCATTTTTGGACTAAGAGATGTACATAGGAAGTATGATTTGAATGACCTATAGTTATCTCCATGACATGATGACTCTTTTATAACATGCTAATGTCAAACGAAAAAGCATGAAATTCATATAACATGCTCACATGAAAAGCATGAATTGATGATTGCATATTCTTAAAATGCAAAAATTGTGTGAAAGCTTATGAGACTCAAAATGAATAAAGGATCTTGTATCCGTTCAAAGGAATTTATATTCCAAATGTCTCTATTTCTTTATTGGTTGAACATGGCTACTATCATACGGATATTTTATCCGGAAAAATCAAATAGGGTGCAAAGTCGCTCATGCCATGTTTCGCTTATAAAATTGGATATAGTTGCTCTTAAATTGAAATCAATAAATTCTCTATATCCTTGCTTTTCTCATGACATTGGTGAAATTGGTTTGAATTCTTTTTAGAAACCTTTGTCATTTGCTTTGCCAAATACCATTGTATTTTGGACTTGAATGCTATATGTCTTGTATGCAAAACATGTTTGATTCACACATTTTCTCAAATAAATCTCCTTGTTTCTCTCCAATTAATTGAGATGCATAAAGTGACTTATATTATTATGCAAATATCTTGCATGCTACTATCTCTCTTTGCTAAGAGTGACCCGGTTGGGGACTACTCCTTTGCCTATATCATGACAAAAAGGGGGAGTGAGATATGGTAAGGGGAGTGAGATATGGTAAGGGGAGTTGCAAATTGTAGTAGCAATTGTACTTGTTGGGGAGAATATACATTGAGGGGGAGTAACCCATTGAGGGGGAGCATTGTATACACATACATTGCATAATGTTATGCCTAATCTTTTAATATGCAAATGCTTGTTTTTTGTTCTCACTTGATTAATCTCACTTTTACTTGTTTTGGAAAGTTTAGAAACTTTATTTTCAGGGATTGATTATTTTACAAGAGATTGAAGACTTGAAGTTTTATTTTCTTATCTCTTTATAACGTAGATAATCATTGTAGTCCCGTAGTTTCTATTTTTTTGTGAGGAATCAATGTGAGTGGTGGTTTTGTCACGAAATAGCCAAAGAGGGAGATTGTAAGGTTCCCATTTGTTGATTGGCTCATTTCGTGGACAAACCACATGTTGGGGGTTCTTTGTAAGGGTAGCTTAAGTGTTGGTGTTATTGCTCAAAGCCCTTTGAAGACCTCGTCTTGATAAGCACCGAAGGTAAATTTCTATGTGCTTACTTATCTTGAAGAGATAGTTGCACACACTCACAACTCATGCATATGTTAAATCCTTGTATGTTGTGTGTCTTATTTTTGTGCATTAATGTTCATTAACATCTCTTCTTGCATGTTATTTTGATTGCATCTTGCATATCCAATTGCCTTGTCATGCTTGGACTTAGGAGTGCATTTTTGCAATGGGCACTCTCAAAAGCGCTCTACAGAAGCGCTGTACGAACAGCGCCCATTGAGTGCTGTTCAGACCTGATCGATTTAATTCGGTCGCTGTTGGGTCGCTGTACAAGCGAGGTATAAAGCGACGTACAAAGCGTTGTACGTACAGCGACGTACAAAGCGTTGTACGTACAGCGCCACTCTATTTTCCCGAGAGAACAGAGTTAGGGCGCTGTACAGGTGCTGTACAGAAGCGCTCTACGTACAGCGTCCAAGGCAAAATCAGGCCAACTTATTCAAAACGACCACACTTTGATTTGGCCCCCTATATATATGCCACTTTGACTTTAAGTCAATTAAGAGAGTTCATATTCAGATTTCATACTTAGGATATTTTTCAAAGAGAAGAAAAATTCCAAGAACTCATTTTTAATTACTCAAACACCTTTTCATGATCATCAATCATCATCTAGCATCATCTTTGATAATCTAGATGTCTTTTTGCATGGATTTTTCATTATACTTTGCTTGGTAAGCTTTTCACTAATATCTTACATATTTTGTGTTTTTCTTAACAAGCAATCTCAATTTATTACTTGTATGATCTTTATATATATATTGGATACAAGAATGAGAAGTTGTATTGTGATAGCTAATTAGGTTTTGTGCTTAATCTTGATTAGCTAAACTATTTGACATGCCATTTAGTTTTAATATCTAGGATTGTTTTAATTGCATATTCATCATCTTAGATAAGCATATAGGGTTTCCCTTGCTCTATGTTGCATTTGGATATTCATATATTCACTTAGGGTGTTATTCTCTTCATTGAGAAAGTAAGTCTTGTGTGTAGCTTCCGAGATTAGGTTGCTTAGATCGCAAGCAAATTGGACTAGGTTCACTTATACCGGGATTAGGTAGGTGTGTGATTACTTTTGGGATTAGGTTGTAATCGTTTTACACATTTAGTGGATTCGAGGTTTGGCTTACTTACTAGCCCGTGGTTTTTCCCGTGAGGGTTTCCACGTAAAAATCAAGTGTTATTTAATTTCCGCATTTTATACTTGATTTATTGCTTTATCTATTTAGGGGTATTTTCGTAATATTGACTTCACACGAAAAATTGGGTAATAAGTTTAAAATCTATTCACCCCCCCCCCCCCCCCCCCTCTAGATAGTTTTATACACACCGTGCTATAATTTGTTTCAGTACGATCATTAGCTGATTTGAAAACAAAGCCTTTTTGATCTCACTCTCTCTTGCATAAAAGCTCACTTGTTTTCTCTCTTCTTTTTTCTTATCAACCTCTTTTTCTTTTTCAACTCTTTGTTCTTTTTTTGCTGTTTCGAACTCTCTCTCTTTTGTCTCTCTTTCTTTTGAACTCTCACTCTCCTTTTTAACATCTCTCTCTTTTTTTAACCTCACTTGATCTTCATATACCTTTCTTGGGGTTAAAGATACAAGGGTGATTGGCCTTTTATTAAGTACAAAGGAGTATCTATTGGTATATCCATCATGAGTCACATGCCTATCAAACTGCCATGGTCTTCCCAAAAGGATATGACCCGCATTCATTGGTACCACGTCACAGATAACTTCATCTTTGTATTTTCCAATTGAAAATGACACCAACACCTATTTATTCACCCTAACTTCCCCACTATCATTCAACCATTGTAGCTTATAAGGTTTTGGGTGCTTCAAAGTTGTCAAATTCAATTTTTCCACCAAAGTAGTGCTAGCCACATTAGTACAACTCCCCCCGTCAATAATCATACTACATACCTTATCATTAACATGGCAGCGAGTGTGAAAAATGTTATCACGTTGTACCTCATCATCTTCCTTGGTTTGAGCACTAAGAGCTCTTCTTGCAACCAAAAGCTCTCCATCCACCGGATATTCAAAGTCACTTGCATCCTCCAAAGGTGGCATGGACTCATCATCAGATTCACCCTCGGATTCGATATCACCATCATCTTTCAAAACCATTACTCTCTTGTTTGGGCATTGTGATGCAATATTACCTGCTCCCAAACACTTAAAGCACTTAATGTCACGGTTTCTAGAAGGTTGAGAATCTGATTTACCTTGATTTAATGTGCCTCCGGCCTTATGATCTTTGGAAGGTTCGGCCTTGGCCTTGAAACTAGGCTGGTCCTCCTTTTTGCTCTAATTCGGTTTCCATGATGATGACGAACCTGAATTTTGCCCAACCCGTGTGGAACCCTTCCTCTTCAATTGTTGTTCCACCTTAATGGCCATGTGTACCATGTCAGTCAATTCAACATAATGTTGCAACTCCACTACATTAGCAATGTCTCGGTGTAGCCCATTTAGAAACCTAGCCATAGTCTCCTCTCGGTCTTCCTCTACATCAGTTCGAATCATGGCTATCTCCATCTCTTTGTAGTAGTCTTCAACACACTTAGACCCCTGAGTAAGAGTTTGCAATTTTTGAAACAAACCCCTATAATAGTGACTTGGAATGAATCTCTTCCTCATAACAGTTTTCATCTCCTCCCATGTCTCAATAGGTCTTTCTCCATTCCGTCTCCTACTCACAATCAGTTGATCCCACCAAACAATAGCATAATCAGTGAATTCTATGGCTGCCAATTTCAACCTTCTTCAATTCGGAATATTCATGGCAATCAAACACCAACTCTATTCTTTTCTCCCACTCCAAATAAGCTTCAAGATCAGTTTTACCTTGGAAGGTTGGAATCTTCACCTTTATACTACCCAAATTATTATCAACCCTCTCTCCATACCTATCTCCTCTATTCCCATACCTATCTTCTCTATTCTCAAACCTAACTCCTCTACCTCCCATTCCATGTCTAAATCTGCCCGCACCCACATTAGACATGCGATCATCCTCCTCTAGGTCATTCCCATAATCATCTTCATATTCATTCCTAGGTGGATTCCTTTCTCTTCGTTCCACATTAGGAGCCCTGTATGTAGCGCCCTTTGTGAACTAGACTCCACTTTGTGTAACCTATCATTCATTTCGCCAAACCTATCATTCACCTCGCCAAACTGAATCTCCATCCGCGCCATGTGTTGTTGCATGGCTGTATACAAACGATCGAGATCTACCATTTTTGGTGCTTCGTTGGACATATTTAAAACCTGCAAAACAAACAAGAATAAGTAAGCCTCACAAACACTCCCTCACGTGTTTACCCTCAAAGATGATGGCACTCACACTCGTGTTTCACCAAATCTTTTGGCTTTTACCCTCTGATGAGCTCACACTCTCTTGCCTTTTTCCACTCTTTGTTCACTCTTTCAGTTCCTTTTTTTTTTTTTTTTTTTTTGACTTATATGGACACTCACAAGAAGTTCAAGTTCCCAGATGTAACAAGTGAAGCAATAGGACAAGAAAACAAAAACAAGATGCTATGAACATAATTTTTTTTTTTTTTTTGAATATCAATGCACGAAATCAAGAAGAGGAATAAAAATAGTTGATATAAGTTCAACTACACGACCTTTCAGAGAAATTTTTTTTTTTTACCTTGATCAAATGGACTCAAGCAAGGCTTTGGTATATATTTTTTTTGATACTGGACTTGATCAATCATAATCAAGTTTGTGATTTTTTTTTTTGTTTTTTTGATCAAACAAAATCCAAAGAAGAAGAAGAATAGGGATAGAATAAACCTGAGTTTAGAAGCCTAAGCTCTGATACCTACTGATATGAACCTCACCAAGAGTAGTGAGACCCGGAACCAATATATGGTAGCAAGGATCGTTTTCTAAATTCAAGTTTGTAAACAAGACAATATAGGACCGTGACCCATTACCTATAATGAGATAAGAACCAACGGTATCAAGAAATTGGAAGACGCCACACTCAAGAAGAGAAGAAGGTGAGTGATAAGTCTAATTTCAGAACCAAAGAGATAATGCTCTCAATTTTCATTAAATTCAAAAATCACCGAAATATTACATCATAAGGATCCTTATAAACTAAAACCATAAAAGACAAGAAAGGCTACACGCCAATCTCTAAAAGGAAACAAGATATTCGGCCATTAAGGCCTTACAAACAGAAAACTAAAATGGGCAATAATTGCCTTACAAATGAAAAAACTAAAACAAGCAACTATTGACTTGATCCCTATTTGGAAGGCTGAAATTGAAGCAAAAACAGCCCATTAATTTGGGAAACAAATCAATCCATTATTCATTGAACACCAAAAAGGAAACAACTGAAATTGAATCTCCTCCGCACGTCTTAGCTTGTGCCGCACGTCTTAGCTTGTGCCACACGCCCAAGCTCTCTGCCACACGCCTAAGTCAACTCTTATTCGGCCCAATCAATTGCTTTGATGATGTTAATTAAGCATTGGTCTTCATGTGGGCTCATCTTGGACTTCAATAATTCGAAATTAGCCCAAGTGTCTTGAATCAGGCCATTTAGTGCTTCCTTAAATCTCTTAGCCCTTGCCCTTGCCCTTGTTATTGGCCCAATCGGAACATGCAATGGATCCCTTGGTACAGCTCCCTTATTCTCATCAAGTTGGAATATCCAAGTTCAAAATATGGTCATATGAGTAAATATGGTAACTAGGAGAGCTATATGCGGTCTATGAGCTCTTGGCGATTACTGATATTATTCACGAGGATTCACTATCTCCAATAAGATTCTAGGGTATGAATGAGGAACTTTTACTTATTCTATCTTTATTTAAGAGTGCAATTTTAATTCTTTAGTGGAATGAACTAAAATTAATAGATTGAACATAAGTGAATCATTTGTTGATTATGATTGGGTTATGCCTATTGAAACTTAAATTTAGATAGCCCGCCAAGATCCCTAATCCACACGGACTTGCATGGATCACTTGATATATTCTACCAGACTGATTTATGGGTCCATCTAGAATTATATTAAGGCATGTGGACTTGTTTCTTTTAGTAAGAATGAGCCTAGTTCACATGTGGGCTTTTTGATTAAGGTCCAATGGATTTAATAAAATAGAAAAATAATATTTGGCCCATGTATGTGTATATGGGCGGCAAGGCTAATATATTAGTCTAAAATATTATTTTATTTTATTATTTGATTAAATGGAAATTAATTAATTTATTAGTTAATTATTTAATTAAGAATCAAAATCTTTTTCTGACTAGGAAATATGTTTCTTAGTAGCATACTATTGTGGTAGTATAATGAGAATAAAAGACTTTATTTGATAAGAAGATAAATAAAAGGATTTTATTTATCTAGTCAAATTAGGAAGTCTTTAATATGACAAATACACTAAATAGTTGGATTAGGGTTAGGATTCTAAAGTTGATAGGTATTTTGGTGAAACACAAATCCCTAGCAAGGAGGATTTCGGCCACCACCCTAATTACCTATCATAGAATGCGGCAACCCTAATATTTTCAAGCAAGGAATTCAGCCACCCTATATATTAGAAGTTATAGAATTCGGCCACCCTACTTGCTAGGTTTGAGAGTTATTTTCTTTTGCTTGAGAAAAATAAAATCCAACTCTAGAGATTAGTGTGAGAATTCGGCCAAGAGAGAAAAAGAGAAGAGATCGTTTTATTTCGATAGTGCACTAGTAGCTTATACATCAATAGGCTTTGTGCACAACTTCGAATAAGGTTCACGCGAGTTTCGATCATTAGATTAAGAAATCAAAAGTGACCGGAACGTTCTTTGTTATCTCTTGGAGGTTTAGTGACTAATGAAAAAGAAAAAGTTTTTGTTATCCATCCTCAGGTACACAATTCAAAGAAAGGGAGACCACGCTCCTAGGTGATTCACGTTCGTGATTGGATTGGAAGATCTTGCGGATTACCATAGATGCAACGTCAATCGGATCACGCGACAAAGGTACGATACTTTTAGTTATATGTTAATTAATTAAGGGGTTAAGGTTCATCTTTAAGGAAAAAAATTGAAAACATACTAAAACCTATTTTAGTCTCGCTTCCACTGCGTGCATGTGTTTTTCCCTACACTAAATGTTTATCTAGGATTATAAGATGACAATTAAATCAATCCTAGATATCAAATGCTATATGACATGGCATAAAGCTTAGCTGACTTAGATTAAACAATCCTAGGTATAGCTATCATAATACAATACTTAATCAAAACAACACAACTATCTTTATCTTGTATAATAGAATATAATATAAGAACATACAAGTAATTAAAGAGATGTCTTGTTAAGTGAAACACAAAGATTAGATGAAATTAGTGAAAAACTTACCAAGAGATGTGTGTTGTGTAAGACCCATGCAAGCAAGCATCCTAGATATGCTAGAAGATGCTAGATGAAGTTTTGATGCATATAAGAATGGTTTTTGAGTGTTTAGAGAATCAAAGGAGCAACCTTTGTGCCTTTTCTCTTAAGTCTCTCTATATTTCTCTTTAGGGTTCATAAAATGCAAGAGCTGAATTCAGAGAAATAGATAATGATGTATTTATAGACATAAAAAACATGGCAGGTGAAAAGACAAGTTTGCCTCTGAAACGCGCCATCGGCGGTTTCAAAACCGCCGATCCAACCACCGAATTGAATCCCGAGAGAACAAGGGATCAATGACGGTTTCATTCGACGGTTTCATGGCCGCCGAATCCAACTGCCGATTTGAGACCGAGATATTTTAAATCAATCAGGTCTCATCGGCAGTTTTGAACGGCGGTCCTGGCCGCTGATCATAACCGTAGAATTGCTCTAGAAATTTTTGGACTCAAACGGCGGTTTCATTCGGTGGTCATGACTGCCGATCAAATCGTCATTTCACCACTTTTGGTGAAACCAAAAGAGAAGCCAAGAGCATTCTCCTAAGGCAATCCTTATGCTAAACCAAGCACGCCATCGTGCATGTGCAGACGTTTCCGAACTATGTTTGTGAAACGAATTACTAGACACAGTAACACACAACAAGATACAACAAGGAGGTGCAAGTGTGAAATGTGACATGTGAAGAGAATGCACACAAGAGCAATGAATACATATGCAAACATGAGAAGAGTGTGTGTGCAACTAAATCTCTTTAAAGAAAACTAAGCACTAGAGATATACATTTGGAGTGCTTATCACCTTGAGGTCTTGAGAGGGCCTTTGAGCTTGATCATCAATCACCTAAGATACCCTTACAATTCAAATCCCAATTGTGGTTTGTCACCAAAATAAGCCAATCAAACTTTGAGGAACTTATAGGTGTATTTATAAAGAGTAACAAAAGGCTTGGTGAAAAGATAAGTTTGCCCCTAAAACGCGCCAATCGGCGGTTTTAAAACCGCCGATCCAACCGCCAAATTGAATCCCAAGAGAACAAGGGATCATCGGTGGTTTCAATCGGCGTTTCATAACCACCGATCACAACCGCAGAAATAAACCCGAGAGATAAAAAATCGATCAAGTCTAAACGGCGGTTTCGAACGGCGGTCGTGGCCACTGATCATAACCACAGAATAACTCCAGAACCTTCTAGACTCAAACAGCAGTTTCATTTGGTGGTCATGGCCGCCGATCAAACTGCCGTTTCACCAATTGTGGTGAAACCAAAGGAGAAGCCAAGGGCATTCTCCGAAGGCGATCCTCACTCTAAACCAATCACACCAACGTGCATGCGCAGATGTTTCCGAACAATCTTCGGGAAACGAATTACTAGACACACTAACAAGATACAACAAAGAAATGCAAGTGTGAGATGTGAAGAGAATGCACACAAGAGCAATAAACATATATGCAAGCATGAGAGGTGTGTGTGTGCAACTAAGTCTCTTCAAAGAAAACTAAGCACTAAAGATATACCTTTGGAGTACTTATCATCTTGAGGTCTTGAGAGGGCCTTTGAGCTTGATCACCAATCACCTAAGCTACCCTTACATTTCAAACCCCAATTGTGGTTTGTCACTGAAATAAGCTAATCAAACTTGAGGAACTTATAGAAGCTTTAACTAGTAAAGGAAAAATCTAATGCAAAATTTATATAATTGCCTGCTTAATATCTATTTTATAGGAATATTAGAACAGTTTAGCGAAGATTTAAATAGACTAGTTTTTCAAGAAGCCAAAATAATATTTAATCTACTGATAATTAGGAATAGACAAATATTTAGAGAACCCTTAATCCCTGAAAAGTTATGATTAGTAGAAAGAAAGTTTATGGAACTATTAGATGTAAGAATAATATAATTCAAAAGAGTTTTATCATACATATGAACTTTAAAAGACTAGAATATTTAGACCTAGAAATAGCAGGGTTAAAAAAGACAAAGCTAAATTTACAAAGCAATATAAAAATCATTTGTAACATAGAACATCTAGAAAACCAATATAAACACATACCGCACACAAGCAATAGTCCGCAAAACTTTATTGTAGATTTAATAATTAATTTAGGGCAAAAATTAGAAGAAAATATAGATAAGACCAATAAGAATATTACAGATTTAGCGAGTTTCTTCGAAAATAGTAAAATAAATACACTAAGAAAGAATTTAGATTACATAAGAGAATTATTAAGTGATTTTAATAACACCATAAAAAGATTTCCCAGTAAAAAGGAAATATTAGATTTAACTAATTTAATAGAACAAAATACTCATAAACTAGTAGAGCTAGAAATAAAGAATTTAGTTAAAAGCCTCAACTTAGAGATAGAAGACATAAAGCAAACTCATTGAGAGTTAAAGCTACAATTAAAAAGACTTACTGAATGAACCACTTAGAAATAATACTTAACAAACTAGCAAACGAAGCCTCTAATAATTTACCAGTAAGCATAAGTGATAAAGTAATTAGTTTAGAAAGTAACAAAGTTACTCAAGGACACTGTAATACCATAATAAAATTACTAGTCAAAGCTTTAGAAAGAATCGAAGAATTAGAAAGGAATACAAGCAGAATTATACATAACCAATTAGAACCAGACTATGTAGCTTGGTTAGTTAAAAGAATAGGTCTAGTAGAGAAAAAGCAAGAAGCGCAGCCTTCTCCTAGCCAACCAAAAGAAGATGTTAAAGACATATTAGGTACAAAAGTGAATCTCTCTAGCAAGCATGGAACTACCAAGAAAATCTAGTGTAAGACAATCTATAGTGAGCAAAGTTAGAAATATCCTAAGCTATAGCATTAAAGGTAAAGAGATAATAGAAAAACCTGAAGATCTGATTCAAGAAGAAGATGTTAATAAAATGTTAGAAGTAGGATTCAAACAAGTTAGAAAGAAAAATCTGTATAGCGAAGAGATTTTAGATAGCCTTATAAGTAGTTTATATGTATACAAAGATGAATTTACAATTGCAGTTGTTAACAATAGAGAAGAAATTACATTAATAAGCCCACAAAGTGTGAGGGAAATAAAGAAAAGTGGTTATTCATCGATACATCTAGGAGTAATAATCATAGGAGTACCCAGTCAAACAAGAGCATGATTAGACACCAAAGCACATTTGTATCTTTATGATGAAAGATTCAACGATCAGGAACAAACTCAATTAGCAACCGTCGAAGTAGACCTTAGAAATAACTAGCAATAGTAGGGTGCCTCACTGATATGGAAATAGATATAAAAGAATTTTGTAGTAAGATAAAATTAAGCATATAGACTAAAGGCTTTAACATGAATGCAGAATACAAAAATCTTAGGTTAAAAATATTTGTTTTAGGAAGATGCTATAATAAATATCACAAGAAGTTTAAGTTCATTAACAAAATCATAGTTGAACATTTCCATAGTAAATATGTACAAATGCAAGTTCCTAAAAGACTTAATAAAAGCGAATTACAAGGGTTAGAATGGAAATTGCCAGAGTTAGAAACTCAGTTGATAGAATTACCAGAAAGTAGTAAAATCTATACCACTAACAAAGATCAAATGTTCCAAAAGTTTAGTAGTTATAAAAAACAAGGTAATGTAGTTATAACTGAAGAAGACTCTGATGATGAAGTTAATATGTTAAAATTAGAACGAGGCATAAATAATATCAAAACACTAAACGATAATAGAGAGCAGATAATAGATTTAGTTTTTAATGATCCTTGTAACTATCTAAAAGAAGATATATTTGAAGAACTCTGTAATAACATAGAATTAGAAGACAAAGATGTAGATAACATATTATTAGAAGAATTAGATTTTGAGTATCTAAGAAATGATTTGCAAAATATTAATATCCTAGAAGAAGGAGATTTAGATGAAGAACTCAAGGAAAATGTAGAAGAAATAGTTAATATAGAGGAATTGTCAGATAACGATAGTATATGCATAGTTAATGAAAGCAGTAGTGAAGAATCTGAAATAGAAACAGAACCTATGAGTAATGTTTCGGAATCCGACACTGATATTTGTAAGATCCTAGATCTTTGTTGGCTTGATTCCATTGCAAAACTCTCTTTATTTATAACGGTTAGTTGCTTAGGTGGTTCTTGGTGAAAAGAAGCTTCAAAGGAGAATAGCAACTTCTCATGCAAATATCGTCTTTAAGGTATCAAGATTCTTCTTCCTCTTGCAAGGCGTAAGTGCACACACACACAATTCATTCATGTGTGTCCCTGCATCATTGTGCTACATTTGGTATAACACATTCACACACCATTGATGTATGCTTATGCATTGAACTCATATTGTCATATATTGTAGAATTGCATGTTTTAAGACTATGTCTAGGAAATGGCATACTTGTGTGATCTTGTGTTTATATGTTTGTATTTTATTGTATTTTGGACTTGAACATGCTCTCATATGATTGCTTATTGAGTCCCGATCATTTTAGTTACTCATTCATTTAGTTTCGAGTCCAAATGATATAGCTACGCTACTTTTCATTCTCATTCGTTGAGTTGTCTTCGTCATCGTATTCCAAGATGAATTCTCAACCTTTTGTCAAAGTTTTATAGTCTTCGTTGTGTGTGAGGGAGTCATGATTCATAATCCAAAGACGAATTCAAAATCGGAGTTTAGAGGTCTGAATACGGTCGAAGAACGCGAGCGGAGCACAAGAGGAGCAAGCTTGGCCAACGGCCAAGCCTTGGAAGGCGTGTGAGGTGGCCGTGAGGCTCACGGCCAGAGCAGCCCTCTACCCCCGTGTGCCTCATGTGCCCCTTATGGGGTTTGTTGAGGTGGGACGTTGTGACCTCTTCTTCCTTCTCTCTTTCATCTCTTTTAAAAACTCCTTTTCCTTCCCATTCATTCTAAGAAGAAAAATTGAAAAAGATGATGTGCAGAATTTTTTCATGATTTTAGGTTTCTTGTTTCAATCATAACTTTCTCATTTCAACTCCAAATCAAGTGATTCAAAAGCCAAAAATGTTGGTCTTGGTGAGAGCTACAAACCCCAAGCAGTTTCAGAGCCATTTGAGTTTGTGATTTTTCTCAGTGAGCAGATTTCAGTCCGAGTCTCAATCTTTGTATGTGAAACATCTTCTTCTTACTTTCTCTTTTGATCATCTCTTTTAATCTTACTATTTGATAGATGAATTGTGTTAAGAATGATGTTAGTTCACACTCTAGGTTTGTATGATTGATTGATTATTGAGTTTTAGCCTTGTGATCTTATTTGAACATATTTTGCTAAACTTGACTTAACTTGAAATTGATTCTAGAAATATCTAGTATGATGTGTCTCTTGATAATTTCCAGGCTTAATTTCATGATCTAAGAACTAAGAATTTTTGTGTGAAATATTGAATATTCTTAACTTGTTCTTATTGATACAGATGCCTTGATTTCTGGGTACATTTGTGATTGTTTGTTGAAAGCATATCCTAGAATATCTCTAAGCATGTTCATAGAGCTTGATTGATCATCTTACTTTATTTGATTGTGTTTTGTATCATTTGCATCACGTAGATCATTGCCTTGTGAAAATGTTGAAGTCTCTTGTTAAAGTGAGTGAAGCTTTAATTTGAGCAAGAAGACTTGGCTAGGAAATGATTCCGGATAGCCAAGCAAGGAGTCTTAGTTAGGATCAAGAGGATCCGGATAACTAAGCAAAAGTCTAAGCTAGGAGTGTGATACTCCGGATGGTTGAGCTAGGGAAGCTTGACTAGGATCTTTTTGATCCGGATAGCTAAGCACGAAACCTTCCTAGAGACTTGAGAGTCTTGGATAGGAAGTTGCTTCCTAGAGGTGAATGACTCATCTTGGATAGGAAGTAGGGAAGTGATTCACTTGGTCTTAAGGATAGACTAAGAGTTGATTGCATTGAGTGTGTATCTCTTTCTTTCATAGTGGATTGTTTTGCCGGTGGTTATGGTATCAACCCGTGGATGTTTCGTTTTTGAGGTTTTACCACGTAAAAACCATTGTGTCAAGTTTCGTTTTTATATTTCTTTATCTTTCGTATCTTTGTTTTAATTGCATCTCTTGTATATTGATTTTCACATGTGTTGATTAAATCAATTCAATTGTTAAGACTTAACAAGTGTGCTTTTATTTATTGTATTCCGCATATTTTTGAATATTGGAAGAAATTGGGCCCATACCTATTCACCCCACCTCTAGGTATATTCTTCACTATTGCTTAAGGGAAATTTCATTAACATGTTAGAAGAAATAGTATCCTTTTTTGGAAAAAATTGCAAAGATTGTAATAAAGAATTTCATAAAGGTTATAAAAAGGAAGAATTATACTATTGTAATAAATGATAGAAAATGAAGAATTAAATCGCGCTGGTAGCGAACTTATACTAATAGACGTAGAAATCCGTTATAAATCCCAAAGAATATGTACCAAAGCCATGATAGATACATGCGCTAATAAATGTATTATACATGAAAGCCTAGTCCCGGAAGAATTTATAACTAAACTAGGAACAGTTGTAAGACTAAGATAGTTTAATGGATCGCGGTTGCAAGTAACTAAATGCATAATTAATATACCTATTAGGATTGATGGAGAAGTACATAACCTACCTCAAACCTTAGTAACTAGATAAGTTAGCACCTATAAGTTTATACTAGGACGAAACTTGTTATTAGGAAACAATGGAAGCATGTTAATAACACCAAATGGTGTAAATTTTTTTAACAAATCCACCATTATACAACCAAAGCTAGAAACTAGCAACCTCCCCAATGTAAAAAGAATAAACAATGTAAAAAAAAACCCCGCCGGTCTAGAATACTTCGATTCTTTGTTAGAAGATTCAATAGTAAATTTAGATTTAGAACCTAATTAAGTTCTAAGCTATGAAGAAATAGATGAAAATCTAATGAAAGACTACGTTGAAGATCTTTGTATAGTTTCTAAAATAGAATATAATCAAGAAAACCTAGAAGACAAAAGTTGGCCTACAGATGTAAAAAGTAAAATTGAAGCTTTAGAAGAAAAAAGAATTATTGGTGATAGTCCGGTAAATGAAAACTCTACAGAAGTATATAGATTAGAGATTATAAACCTTGACATTACCATAATTACTCAAGACCTAGCTTATAGCCTAGAAGATAGAAAAGAATGTGGAATGCATATTAAAGAACTTTTAGAACTAGGAGTAATAAGAGAAAGCACTAGTAGACATAGAAGCCCAACATTCATAGTTAGTAACCATAGTGAACAAAAAAAGGAAAAAGTAAGATGTTTATAAACTATAAAAGGTTAAATGACAACACCTTAAGAAATAGTTATAAACTCCCTAACAAAGATGAGTTAGTAAATTGTATTTGAAAAGCAATATGGTTTTCAAAATTTGATTGCAAAAGCGGGTTTTGGCAGATAAAGCTAGATAAAGAATCTATCCATTGGACAACTTTTAGTTGTTCTAAAGAGCATTTCGAGTGGCTTGTAATGCCATTTGGATTAAAGAATGCACCTCAAGTATTTCAAGCTACGATTGATAGGGTATTTAAAAAAATTTCCAATTTCTGTATGGTGTATATTGATGATAACCTTGTTTTTAGAAATAATAGGTACATTGATCACACGGCACATGTCTATAAAATCCTCTACTTATTTAAAGATAATAACATAATTCTTTCTAAAAAAAAATAGAATTGTTTAAGAACAAAATAGATTTCTTAGGATTTAAAATAGATAAAGGAAAAATAGAACTTCAGTCTCATATAACTACAAAGATTTTAAGTTTCCATGACACTACAAGAAAAACTGTCTTTGTTGACAGTTTTCAAAAACTGTCAACAATTGCAAGTTCTTAACAGTTTCAAGAACTTGCAATTCTTGACAGTTTTTGAAAACAGACTAATTGCACAAATGTCCCCTAAGTTTAGGCATAATTGCATGCATATGAAACTTTTACCCATAATTGCACAAACGTCCCCTACCCTTAGTTGACTTCCGTTAACTCTAATCGTTGACCACAATTTTAACTCACAACGACTGAAGTGCCCCTATTTACCTATTTTATTATTTAAATTAATAATTAAAAAATGAAACAAAAAAGACAAAGAAAACAAAAAACAAAAAACAAAAATAATCATTTTTTTTTTCTCTTTCATTTTCTCAACCCCCAAACACAATCCAAAAAATAATTTGTATAAGTAAAATTTTAAATTTAATAAATTTACTTTTAAATCATTTACTTTTAAAAAAATTCAAAAAAATAATTTTAAAAAAATTGTTTTTTTTTTTGCACCCACTTGTATCATACTAAGAGACACGTTAATAATTTAATTACCCATATAAATTAGTAATCTGAGTCTTACATTTATTCATTAAATTGCAAAATGCACGTTGAGAAATATCTCTCATGTAGTGAGAGTTATATTCCAAATCATGCTTATTACAATTGATGTCACGAGTCTCTTATAGGCCATGCTTGGTTGGATGTAATGGAATGGAAAGAAAGCCATTCCATTCGTTTGGTTTGTTAAAATGCAATGGAATAGTGATTCCATTGGAATGAGGATTCCACCATTTTGGTTGAATAGGCATTCCATCCAAAAACCAATGGAATGCCCTTCCATTCCAAACTAAAATTTATATTCCATAAATACCCTCATATGCCCCAACTCCATTCCAAAAATATCCTCCCTTCCAAAAATAATATATTATTATTAAATATTATATTAATGATATATAAATATATATTTTATATATATGTACTATATATTATATTATTATTATATATATATATATATAACGATATATAAACATACATAATATATAGATATTATATATATATTATATAATATAATATATATAATATTATTAATATAATATTAATATATTAATATATATAATACATATATATATATTGTATAATACATATAATATATAATATAATATATAATATAATATATTATATAATATAATATATTATATTAATATTATACAATATATATATTATTATATTATATTATATATTAATATATTAAATAATAGAGGAAATTGCATGACATGATCAAAAAAATTATTTACTTATTGTTTTTAGCCCAAAGTTTATTTTTTATTATTCTTGTCATCTTTGTGCTTGAATTGCCAAAATTACCCTCCATTTTGTTTTATTTGTCCCAGATTTTCCCTCCCAAAATTCCAATCTCTCTTCACCTTATACCTCCGATTTGTCTTCAAAATCAGATATTCTCAATTTCTCTCTCTCTCTCTCTCTCTCTCTCTCTCTCAGATAACATTTCTCTTCTCTTCCCAGATTTCGTCCACCTCCAACCCAGATTTCGTCCATTTCTCTCTCTCTCTCTCTAGTCTCTTCACTCTTTCTGTGAATTCAAGCAAATTCAAACAAGCAAACCAAATCTTTTTCGTCAAAAACCAGATCGAGTCTCAGCAACAGCTTCAAAGTTCGCAAATCGAACAATGAAAATGATACTCCGCTTCATCCCAACATCTCTCGTCTCTCGCCAGCGCTATCGCCATCCAAGTCGTCAGATAAAAAGTCTCTTCAATAATATCACTTTCACTGACATTAATATCAGGCAACAACTCTCTGTCACTGTTTTCCCGACTCTTGTTTTGTTTATCTTTCATATTTATTTCTCTCTCTATCTCATTTCTCTTTCGTTGTTAATTTATTGATTATTTGAGTTTGTGGTGTTTTGAGTGAATCTATTTAGCTGTTTAATAGTAAACCCTATGTGGGTTTGTGTTTGGTTCCTGAGAAATTTTCTGGGATGAGAAAAAGTTTGAGTTTTTTTGTAATTGGAAACCGGAAATTAAGTGTTGGTTATGTGCAAATGGGTGTTTTTTGAATTTGACTATTTAGGCCTAGAACATTGTAGTATTCAACTTCACTTTTATTTTGTTGAATAAAAGAATTAAAATTGGAAAGAAATTAGAATTTGGGTTTTCATTTATTGGAACCAAAGAATACTTAGAGTGATTTTTTTGGTTGAGGTAATTTTCTCATTTGGGAAATGGAAATTCTCATATTTCTTTGTTTGATGTGGGCAATTTTCACATGTTTGTTTCAATGGTTGATATGGCACTGTATGTTGCTGCTGAGTATGGCTATGCAGATTTGGTCAAGGAGATGATCAAGTTTCATGATATTGCTATGGCTAGTACCAAATCTAGAAACGGTTACGATGCATTTCACATTTTTTTTTGGGTAAATACGATGCATTTCACATTGCTGCAAAGCAAGCAAATTTGGGTAAAATTTAATTTTCTCTACAATTTCAGGTTTTTGATTAGATGATTTACTTGAAGTTCTTGGGTATAATAAGTTTTCTATTAATTGTTATCTGTTAGTTGTGAATTCTATTAGAAACATAAGATAAAATGTTGAGATTTGTTTTCTAGCATTTCATATTGCTGCAAAAGCAAAAGCAAGGAAATTTGGGTAAAATTTTCTATGCAACACAATATGCAGTTTTTGTAGATGATTTACTTGAACTTCTTGTGTATAATTAGTCTGCTGTTAGCGATCAGTTGTCTATTATATTAGAAACTTAACATATACTAGGTTGAGGTTTGTTGAAATTGTAGAACAAACATTGTTGCTAAATTTGGCTTTGAATGTCAAGACTTTTCTAGCATTTTTCACAATGATGCAAAGCAAGGAAATTTTGGTACATGTTCTATGCAGTTTTAGATTTTGTTTAGACAACACAATATGCAGTTTTTTCTAGATGAGTTTACTTGAAGTTCTTGTGTATAATTAGGTTTCTGCTATCAATTAGTTGTCGATTATCTTAGAAACTTAACATACCATGTTGAGGTTTGTTGAAATTGTAGAACAAACATTATTTTGCTAAATTTGACTTTGAATGTCAAGACTTTTCTAGCATCAAAGTTTTTCTTTTTCTTTTTGACAAATATTTTGAATGTTTGTTTCTATATATTGAGGTATGGAAGGTTCTGATGGATGCTATTCTTGAATTTTCAATGGTGTGTGATTCCTTGAACACCACGACATTGCACACTGCTGCCTTGCAGGGGCATATAGAAGTGGTGAATTTTTTTTTGGAGAAAGGTAGCAGCGACAGCATAGTCACCATAGCTATGAACAGTGCAAAATCTGCCCTGCATTCTGCAACAAGGAATGGGCACGCAGCAGAGTTTGTACAACCACCCGGTCACAATCAACAAAGGACTGCACCATTCATCCAACAAAACCGACCACATAGACAGTACTAGTGCAACAGATGTAGAGAAGAAGACCACCACGTAGCATGCAAGTTATCCCGATCAATAATCATCACAACTACGTTACCTAATCCCGGTATAAGTGGACCTAGTCTAATTGCTTGTGATTTAAGCTACCTAATCCCGATAACAACACAAGACTTAATTCTCTAAGAAGAGATAATACAACCTAAGTGAATATATGAAATATCCAAAAATGCAATTAGAGCTAGGTAACCCTATATGCTTATCTAAGATGATAATTTTACAAGTAATTCAATCCTAGATATTAAAAGCTAGATGACATGTCAAATAGCTTAGCTAAACATAGATTAAGAAAACCTAGATATAGCTATCAAATTACAACACTCAATCATGTCAACACAACAATCTCTATTTTGTATCTAGAATATATTCTAAGAACATACAAATAATATAAGAGATGTCAATGATAAATAAAACACTAATTATATATGATAATAGTGAAGAACTTACCAAAGAATGTGTGTTGACCAAAACCCATGCAAGCAAGCATCCTAACTATGCTAGAAAATGCTAGATGATATTTTGATGCATATGAGAATGGTTTTTGAGTGTTAAAAATGTGTTATTGATTTGATTTTCTCTCAAATGTCTCTCTTTGAAGTTTAGGGTTCTTAGAGTTAAAGAACATTGATTCAGAAAATGAGAAAGTGTGATATTTATAGACATCAAGAACAGGGCATGTGAAAAGATAATTTTGCCCCTGAAACACACCGATCGGCGGTTTTAATCGGCGGCCAGGCTGTCGATCACAACCGCCGAATTGAGCCCGTGAAGAACAGAGCATCAACGGCGGTTTAATTCGACGGTTTCATAACCGCTGATCAAACCGTCGAATCAAACCTGAGAGAATAAATCGATCAGGTATGAATGGCAGTCGTGACCACCGATCTTAACCGCAGAATTGCTCCAGACACTTCTGGACACAAACGGCGGTTTCATTCGGCGGCCAGGCCGCCGATCATAACCGTCGATCACCAACAGAGGTGAAAACCAAGGAGAAGCCAAGGGCATTCTCCGTGGGCGGTCTTCACGTAAGGCCAAACACATTCTAGTGCATGCGCGAACGTTTCTGAATACTATCGGGAAACGAATTACAAGACACAAATACACACAACAAGATATATCAATCAAAGTGCTAGTGTGTAAAGTGACATGTGAAGAGTATGCACACAAATGCAAGTATGCTAAGTGTGTGTGTGCAATCTAAATCTCTTCAGAGAGAACTAAGCACTAGAGATTATACCTTTGGCATGCTTGTCCCTTGAGGTCTTGAAAGGGCCTTTGAGCTTGATCCTCAATTACCTAAACTACCCTTACAAATAAACCTCAACATGTGGTTTGTCCATGAAATAAGTCAATCAAAGAATGAGAATCCTTACAATTTAATTTCAAATTATATGTAGTTGTATAAATTTAAATGTCAATTGGATTCAACGTTACATACGGGTTTTATTCTAAGTTAGATGCCAAGTCAATTCCAAGTTACATTCCGGTTGAATTGGACTTGACATGCTAGTTGTATTCTAAGTTACAAGCCATGTGAATTTCAAGTTACATGTTAGTTTCATTGCAATTTACATGCTAGTTGTATTGAAATTTACATGCTAATTGGATTTAAACTTATGTGTCAGTCAATTTTCAAATTACATGTTGATTGTATTTAATTTACATGCTAGTTAATTGAATTAGAACTTGCCCTCTCAACACCACCTTCATCCAGTATTGAATGAATTTATTTTGAAGATAAAATTCCAGCATTGTTACATTCCAGTGTCAGTTTAAAAGTTACATGCCAATTATTTTTTAAGTTACATGCCAGTTATTTACGAAGTTACATGCCAGTTATTTACAAAGTTACATGCTAGTTATTTCGAATGTTACATGCCAACTCATACTGAATTCCATATTTCAAAACTGGTTTGAAGATAACATTCCAGTATTGTTACATGCCAGTGTTGGTTAAAAAGTTACATGTCAGTGCTTTATTAAGTTACATGCTAGTTATTTTGAATGTTACATGACTAGAACTGCTTGTAAAAATTTCTAGTGTCATATCCTCCATAAACCTGGAGACATTTTTGGTTCCCCATTCCTCAAAACAACGATGACACATCAAAATAAAACAACGATGACATTTTTGGAAAGACATTGATTTCTGAAGTTACATGCTAAGTATTTCTGAAGTTACATGCCAGTTATTTACAAAGTTACATGCCAGTTATTTCGAATGTTACATGCCAGCTCATACTGAATTCCATATTTCAAAGACTGGTTTGAAGATAACATTCCAGTATTGTTACATGCCAATGTTGATTAAAAAGCTACATACCAGTGCTTGATTAAGTTACATGCTAGTTATTTCGAATGTTACATGACTAGAACTGTTTGCAAAAATTTCTAGTGCCATATCCTCCCTAAACCCGGAGACGTTTTTGGTTCCCCATTTCCAAAAACAACAATGACACATCAAAATAAAACAACGATGACGTTTTTGGAAAGACATTGATTTCAAAATAAAATTCCAATGTTGTTACATTCCAATGTCGATTAAAAAGTTACATGTTATTTGGTCCTTAAGTCACATGCCAATTGATTCTTATGTTACACGTCATTTCATACTACCGGTACACAATATCCGGCAGAAGAGTAAACCAGAAGAGTAAATCCAATTCAAGTCACATGCCTATAATAAGTGAATGGACTAAGCTATTGGATATACATAGGGCTAAGCTGATGGTGATGATGTTGAATGGATGATAGTGATTTCTAGTCACATGAATTAAAATTCACCATCTGCATCCTCGAGTTGTTGCTCATCTTCAAGTTCTCTTATGTTCTTGACAATATCCTGGACTCTATCTTCAAGTTGCTGCACATTGACGTTTACTTCGTTGTCTGTCATTGTTGAGCTCTATTGTCGATTCTCGTATTCTCCGATCCATTTCAACCTGTAGTAAGACAAAATCAATATTGAAGACATATCAGGTGAAATCAACCAAAATGAAATATTTTTTACTACCTTCAATGTGAAACAACAACATCAATCAAGAACAATTCAACCACCTATCAACAAAATGAATAATTTTTCAATAGTTTTAACTAGCTAGCACTGGAATCAATATCACCAGTTAAACCAAAAACAACTTTACACACAACAGAATCTCATAAAAACACTTGCAATACTAAGCTAACAGATTTCGACTTCTCCAAAGCACACTAAGCTAACAGATTGGTAAAACATGATCAAAAAAACAACTGAAACTAGAAAATCCACTAGCACCACTAACAAGTCAAAATCTTTTTTATCACCTTCAACGTGAAACAACAACATCAATCTAAGAACAATTCAACCACTATCAACCAAATGAATAATGTTTCAATAGTTTTAATTGGCTAGCTCTAGAATCAAATCTGACCAATTAAACCAAGAACAGCTTTACACACAACATAATCTCATAAAAACACTGCAATACTAACAAGATAAATCATTAAAAATCAAACCCAAATCAAACCTAAGCTAACACATTGGTAAAACATGATCAAACAAACAACTAAAACTAAAAAATCCACTCCCGCCACTAACAAGTCGAAATCTTTTTTACCACCTTCAATCTGAAACAACATCAATCTAAGAATAATTCAACAACCTATCAACAAAATGAATAATTTTTCACTAGTTTTAACTGGCTAACACTAGAATCAATCTTACCAGTTAAACCAGGAACAACTTTACATGCAAGAGAACATAATCATCAAAAACACTAGCAAAATACTAACAAGATAATTCATAAAAACAAAAACCCACAAAAGAAAACATGAAAGAAAGTAGTAGTACTAGCACAGTCAAAATGGCGATAACCATTTAATCGATGCAGCCACCAAAGAAATTTGAAATAAGAAAATAGATTTAATCGAGAATTCCTAACGAGTTCCAAATTGTTCAATTCATTAATATTTAGCTTTCTTCAACTTTTTACAAGCTATTATTTTATACAAGAAATGAATTACATTATCTAGCAAAATCCATAAAAAAAATTATCCATTCAAATAAAAATAACTATGGAACTTTCTATCCTAATTCTTTCATCCAACTACATAAATTTTATATAATATTTTGAGTTTAACAGTAGAAAGGGAAAACAACACATACAGTTGAATTTCAACAAATCAGTAAGAACAATCAGACTTGTACAGTGCTTGACCACAAGGGCAACGACAATAACGGCGATGGCAGCCTTCAGCGGTGGATTCAGTGGCTTCGAGGACAAGGGCAGAAATAGTAGCGGCAACGGCACTCTACAGCGGTTGATTCGACGACCTAGACCGACGGTTTCAGTGCGAGGTCCGGCGAGGCTGAGAGGTACGCGAGGTCAAGTGTGACGATGGCAACAGGTGCGACGACGGCAGGTTCGACGGCTTCCACGATAGTGGCTTCCAAGAGGTTCAGCTTCTCTTTCTCTCTTTCATGATAGCGGCTTCTCATTCTCTCTTACTTTCTCTCTCTTTTATTTTTCTTTTTCTTTTGCCTGATTTCACTTAACCCTACCAAAACAACTCAACTTTTGATTTTCTAATTTTTTTTTAATTTCAAATTTAGGGGTATTGTTGTCCAAAAATGGTCAAAAGTGACAGAAACAATAAAAAATAAACTTGTGGCTAAAAACAATAAACACATAAATTTTTTGGCTCTTTATGAATTCACCCGTAAATAATATATATTATATATTTATATTATATAAATATATTATTATATATATTGTTTAGGGGTGAATTCATAAAGAGCCAAAAAATTTATGGGTTTATTATTTTTAGCCACAAGTTTATATTTTATTGTATGTTCTAACATGCGATTACAATAATTTAATTGTGTGCTCACGTGCAATTCATATGCGATAACATTATATATATTTATGATCACATGTAATCATATGTGATCACATACTATTTTTTAAAATTGTATGGTGTCATGTTGCACTCAAGAATGAGCCATTATTATATGTATTATATATAATATATTATTATATTAAATAATATATAATTATATATATATATAATATACTTTTATATTTTATTATTATTATTCATAATATATCACGTTATTATGAATGTTTTATAATTAGGGGTATTTTGGTCAAAAAGCAATTAAATCCTTTCCATTCCGTTGTTAACCAAACAAAATAATATTGATTCAAAGACTGATTCTAAAGTTCCAACCAAACAAAAAACTTAGTTTTTCTTTCTTTTCCATTCTCATTCTCATTCTTATTCCGATTGCCATTCCGATTACCATTCCACCATGTAACCAAACATGGTCATAAAGTATTGACCAATAACTCGACTATATATGTTTTGAAAATATAATTTTATTAAAAGTTTCAATAAATATTTTTTTAATATATGTTTGTCGTAGAAATTAGAATTTTGATTAGTTGAATAAATTTAAATTTATCTAACAAGGTTTTTTTTTTTTTTTTTTTTATTTCTAACAACTCATATAGGTTATATATAAATATTGTTCGATTATTAACACATCTAATATTGTAGTCAAGTGGTTAAGGTTTACAAATTTTGACTTGAGTTCTCAAGTTCGATTCCTAATAATGACAATTTAATTGTCATTATTATCAAAAGTGGATTGCGGGCAGAGCGGCAACGGCGACGGCTGTAGCCGGATGGCCAGCGGTGGTTGCTGGACGGCGGGTGGCGCGACGACTGTGGCCGGACCGGGGGGGGGGGGGGGGGGGGGGGGGGGGGGGGGGGGGGGGGGGATAAAAAATAAAAATAATAATAATGTTATTCTTGACTGTTAAAAACTGTCAAGCCTTGACTGTACTATCAAGAAATGCATTGCATTATTTTCTTGTAGTGTGATAAGATAGAAGAAACAAACGAGTTGCAAAAAATTTTAGGATTATTAAGTTACAATAGAAAATTCATACCTAATCTGAGCATCTTGGTAAGACCTCTTTACAATAAGCTTAGCAAAAATGGTCAATAATATTTCAATAATAGAGATATAATGCTAATACAAAAAATAAAAGAAATAGTAAGGACTTTAGGACCATAGCTCTCCTAATTGATAACGATTATAAAATAATTCAAACTAATGCAAGTAGCACAGGATGGGCCGGAATCCTTATTCAAAAACCTAATGAAGGAAGCCCAAAGGGTACAGAAGAAATAGCAATGTATTCTAGTGGTAAGTTCACATAGCCTGAAAGTAGAAGGTCAAGTACTGAATTAAAGCTACTAGGAATAATAAATGCTTTAAATAGTTTTCATATATATATATATGCAAAACGAATCTTTTACTGTTAGAACTGATTGTAATAATATAGTAGAATTTTACAAAAAGGTACAAAAGAAGAATTTTGAAAAGAAAAACTCCTTCATAAGCAAAAGATGGATAAGCTTCTTAGAAAAACTGACTGGTAGAGGATACAAGGCAAAGTTTGAACACATTAGTGGAAAAGATAATACTAAAGCAAATATATTATCTAGACTAATAAATATTTCAATTTGAATGCATGAAGTATGGCAGGAAGTTCGAAGAATGTTCAAAGAAGCTTTAGTTTCCCAGCTAAAAGCAGTAGTGTAAAAAAGCTTTGTATAGGATCTTTTACTATAACTCATAGCCCAGGAGTTCCTTTTCAGCCTTTAAATAATTTAAAAGAAAAGCTTTCTGAACCTCAACAGGCTTTACTCAACAATATATGGTTTTTTAGAAATGATAACAAAGGGTTTTTAAATTCGCTAAATGTTTTAAGCCAGTATTTTGTAGAAAATAACAAGTTTTCATGCTATGTAGTATACAAAGGTAGAAAAATTGGAATCTATTCAACATGGCAGGAAACTGCTAGTTATGATGAAGATTTTCCAAATCCAATTTTTAAGGGTTTCTATTCACTAAAAGAAGCTAATAGAACACTAAACCTATTTTTACAAAACCATGATGGTTTCGAACCAACAGTAGAGTTCAATGGTATCACCTATTAGGATTATGCTCAATAGCAAGAGTGTAATATTGTTTTTGACAATTTTTTCATATTAATAAAATGATTTCTGTTTTTAACAAATCTTATAGCATTTATAGTTTAATTATTATAATTGTCAAAAGTAAATAATCATAAGGTCAAAAGACTATGAGAAAAGAAGAATTGTTCGTACATCTAAATATGTATAAGGTAGACACAATTCTTTAGTTAGTCTTGAATAATGTTCACAACTTAAGGTAAAGGTTGAGCACCTTTATCTTGTTAAAGTTGTATATTCTTTTGCTAGCATTTGAGTGGGATCAAATGTGGTATGATGAGTCTTAAATCATCAAAGTGGTTTTGAGTAAAAAAATCTTGTGCACTAGGTACATTGAATAGGATCACAATGAAATACTTTATCTAGAACCGTCAGTAGATAAAAGTCTTTTCATTATGAGGACAATCAGAGAGTCTATCTTAATCCTGAGATAAATGATGGACTTATGATTACAAGTGTTATCATTTGAGCTATCAATGAGTACGATTACATAGCATAGTTTATCCTCGATAGTTTGGTGGTATTCATTTGCTAATCGATAGAGGACTTCATTTATAGATATGGACATCGTGGCTCTATTTATTAAATGAGAGTATAATATCATCATATGGATGTTTCGAGGTATTAGATATTAAATCTCAATGTTGAGTTTTCAATAGTGTCTATTGAAAACATGGCTTCTGGTCAAGTCGGAATATCCAAGTTCAAAATGTAGTCATATGAGTAAATATGGTAACTAAGAGAGCTATATGCGGTCTATGAACTCTTGGCGATTACTGATATTATTCACAAGGATTCACTATCTCCAATAAGATTGTCTAGGGTATGAATGAGGAACTTTTACTTATTCTATCTGTATTTAAAAGTGCAATTTTAGTTCTTTAGTGGAATGAACTAAAATTAATAGATCGAACCTAAGTGAATCATTTGTTGATTGTGATTGGGTTATGTCTATTGAAGCTTAAATTTAGATAGCCCGCCAAGATCCTCAATTCACACGGACTTACATGGATCACTTGATATATTCTACCGGACTAATTTATGGGTCCATCTAGAATTGTATTAAGGCATATGGACTTGTTTCTTTTAGTAAGAATGGGCCTAGATCACATGTGGGCATTTTGAATAAAGTCCAATGGATTTAATAAAATGGAAAAATAATATTTGGCCCATGTATGTGTATATGGGCGGCAAGGTTAAATTATTAGTCTAAAATATTATTTTATTTTATTATTTGATTAAATGGAAATTAATTAATTTATTAGTTAATTATTTAATTAAGAATTAAAAAAAAATTCTGACTAGGAAATATGTTTCTTAGTAGTATATTATTGTGGTAGTATAATGAAAATAAAAGACTTTATTTGATAAGAAGATAAATAAAATGATTTTATTTATCTAGTCAAATTAGGAAGTCTTTGATATAGTCACAAATACACTAAATAGTTGGATTAGGGTTAGGATTCTAAAGTTGATAGGTATTTTGGTGAAACACAAATCCCCTAGCAAGGAGGATTTCGGCCACCACCCTAATTAACTATCATAGAATGCGGCAACCCTAAATATATTTAGTCAAGAGAATTCGGCAACTATATAGAAATATAAAGCGCAGAATTTGGCAATATAATATATATAAGATAAAGTGTAGAATTTGGCTAATATAATATATATAAGGAAAGTGCAGATTTTGTGCAATATATATATTTTAATAGGCAATTGAATTCGGGCACTATATATATATATATATATATATATATATATATATATATATATATATATATATGAGGCAAGAGAATTCAGTGACACCACATTATTTTATGTGAAGAGGAATTCAGTCAACCCACAACTTGCTAGGCTTGAGAGTTATTTTCTTTTGCTTGAGAAAAATAAAATCCAACTCTGGAGATTAGTGTGAGAATACGGCCAAGAGAGAAAAAGAGAAGAGATCGTTTTATTTCGATAGTGCACTAGTAGCTTATACATCAATAGGCTTTGTGCACAACTTCGAATAAGGTTCAGGCGAGTTTCGATCAATAGATTGAGAATTTAAAAGTGACCAAAACATTCTTTGTTTTCTCTTAGAGGTTTAGTGACTAACGAAAAAGAAATTTTTTTTGTTATCTATTCTCAGGTACACAATTCAAAGAAAGGGAGACCACGCTCCTAAATGATTCACGTTCATGATTGGATTGGAAGATCTTACGGATTACCATCGACGCAACGTCAATCGGATCACGCGACAAAGGTACGATACTTTTAGTTATATGTTAATTAATTAAAGGGTTAAGGTTCATCTTAAGGAAAAATTTTAAAACATACTAAAGCCTATTTTAGTCTCGCTTCCGCTGTGTGCGCGTGTTTTTCCCTATAATTGGTATCAGAGCCTGGTTGTACCCTTTGATTAATTAATATATATGTACGTGAATCTATTTATTTTTATTGTGATTATGCATGTTTTAGAAAGAGATGGCACTCTAGGTATTCTCATATATAATTGCATTGGAATGTATGGATTTATATATGTTATTATAATTATATGAATTGTTGTTGCTCGATTTTGGTCCTAGAATTTCAATGTACTTTTTGTTTCGGAATTGTAACAAGAAGGGTGGTCTATCATCGCCATAATTCCTTCTTGGTAGTTGCTAAGTTCTCTTTTATTTTTATTGTAATAAAATAGTGCAGTTTTTAATGTATTAAAAAATACTGCAGTTTTTTTTATGGATAAAATAGCACTAGACACCATTAATTGGTGGATGAAGTCCTAAAAAAGCCACTGACTATTCAAATTGTTCCAAAATCACTATTTTGACGAAACATTGTTCATTGGCAGTCATTCGGTTAAATCTAATGGAAAACTACCGTTATCTATGACATGGCACTCCTAAAGAATAAAATAGCACTATACACCATTAATTGGTGGGTGGAGTCCCAAAAAGGCTATTATTTCCATCTCTGCAAACTATTCAAATCTGACATATGTCCACATTCAAGTGTACATTTCTAAAAATACTCAACGTTATTTGCTCAAATTTTGAAACAAGAAATTAGACATACTAACAAACACTTTGCATTCAGAAAATATTCCAAAAATCGATTTGGAAAAGTGTAAAAATGAGTGATGAACACAGCTCACTCGCGGATTCGCGTCGCTTCTGACCTTTGACTGAATAATTGATCATTACTTGCAAAATACCGCTCAGAATTTTACATTCTTTATACCATTGGATTCATATCGAAAAATCAAAGAACTCAACATGGACAAAAAAAATTATTTCCTTGCCAAAAGATACAGTTTTAAGGAAAAAGAGTGATGAACACACCTCACTCGCGGATTGCACGTCGCTTTTGACCTTTGACTGAATAATTGATCATAACTTTCAAAATACCACCTAGAATTTTACGTTATTTATACCGTTGGATTCGTATTGAAAAATTGAAGAACCCAGCATGGAAAAAAAATTATTTCCATGCCAAAAGATATAGTTTTAAGGAAAAAGAGCGATGAACACACATCACCTACGGATTGCGCGTCGCTTCTGACCTTTGACTGAATAATTGATTATAACTTTCAAAATACCACCCAGAATTTTACGTTTTTTATACCATTGGATTTGTATCGAAAATTTGAAGATCCCAACATGGACGAAAATATTTATTTCTTGCTAAAAGATACAGTTTTAAGGAAAAAGAGCGATGAACACACCTCACTTGCGGATTGCGTGTCGCTTCTGACCTTTGATTGAGTAATTGATCATAACTTTCAAAATACCACCCAGAATTTTATGTTCTTTATACCGTTGGATTCGTATCAAAAAATTGAAGAACTCAACATGGACAAAAAAATTTATTTCCTTGCCAAAAGATACAGTTTTAAGGAAAAAGAGCGATGAACACACCTCACTCGCGGATTGCACGTCGCTTCTAACCTTTGACTGAATAATTGATCATAACTTTCAAAATACCGCCAAAAATTTTACGTTCTTTATACCGTTGGATTCGTATCGAAAAATAGAACCCAACGTGGATGAAAAAATTTATTTCTTTGCCAAAAGATACAGTTTTAAGGAAAAAGTTTACACAAAAATTTCTCCAGCAGAACACAAAACCACACAAAAAATGAAATGAAAAATAAACTGATTTCTTTTGCGTTTTTTGTAGTAGTGAAAGAAAGTCAAGGATGCATCAATCAACGGGTCTGCATGTTGTATTTAAAATAAAAATAAAAATCAAGAACCTATCCAAACTCAATATAAAACTGTCTAGACTAAAAAACTCAAAATACAAGACTCAATTTGTCTTCTGCTTCTTTCTCAGGCCATCGGTTTTTTTCTTCTTGCTTTTTCCTTTTTGAGCTTGTTGTTCATGCAGTTGTTCTTCTTCAACTTGGTTTTCAGACTGAAAATAGTGTAGTAAAGGGTCATTTGGGTGAAGATGTGGAATTAGGTTGGTTGCATAATGCTGCTTCAAAGTCCTAACGTTAGCTAAGATTTGCTCAACGTTGTCCATATTGATTTGTTGCCCTGTAGATTCTTGAGTCATTATCTGCAAAATGAAATCAATGTCAGATTTATAAATTGCAAAACAACTTAAGAAAACATGTTCTAAGTACACTAATTGAAGCTCATACCCTTGCACCATCTTCGTTACTGTCCACAAATTCAGTTTGAATGTCTGGAACATCATCTAAAGTTTTAGTTCGTTGGTTCTTAGCAAGTTGTTGGTTTACAACAAGTTGTTGGTTCAAATTCTTCAATAAAGTAAATGCCAAGTGTTAGATAATATAAAGGCACAACAATTGTTAATTAATATGACAAATGTTATTTTAAATTACCTGCTTATGTATCTTTGCAAGAAGTGCAGCCCTCTTATCACATGTTTTGAAGCTATGCCCTTGTTGCTTGCATTTGGTGCATGTATATGATCTATGAATCCTTGTGAACTTTCTGGCATTGGCTGGAATTTCACTAACAGCTCTATATCTTAGCTTTTTAGGACGATCAGCTTGTTTCACAATCTTCGGTGGTAACAATGGAGCCAACTCCGACTTATTCCAATACCTTTCCATCTTAATCCCATAAATGACATTTTGCCAAATTTTCTCCTGAGTGCTCTTCTTGTAGTGGTCATGTACATAAGACAACGGATCTTCATGCCTCCAATAAATTATAGTTATAGCATGCATGCATGGAATTCCAGTTAGATTCCATTGATTGCAATTACAAGTTTTTGCTGTCAAGACCACAACAGCAACTGGGGTTGTATCATCATTATCATTTATTTGAAAATTGCCATTTCAACCCCAGTGAGCTGTTAAGCTTCCACTATTCTTAGCAGCAATTTCCAAAATCTGAGCAATCCGAGGCCCAATTTCCCCAAACCATTTCCCCATATCTTGTCTTCTACTAGCTCTCCTATCAATAATCTTCACCCTAATCAATTCTAACATAGAATAGATTGGAAGACACCTTGCTGTAAGAATGGTTTTGTCACCATTGACACACTCACACAGATTGTTCAAGAGCATGTCACACTTTGGGAAAATTAAGAAATGGCTCTAGGTCCATTGATTTGCAGGTTTGTCATTCAGCCATTGCCAAGCTTTAACATCTATGACCTTTATTTTCTCCATGATATCCTTCCACTCTTCCTCTGTTGATGCTTTTTAATTCTTCTGCATAATCCCTAAGCTTTCCATATTGTGCATATAAGTTTCCCTGAATTATCTCTCCAGCTTTGTTCTTTGCCCGATACACTTGGCTTCTAGATGGTGCCAAGATGTAGTCATTTCTTACCTTCCCCATAAAATCTCCAAAGTTGAAGTTCCCACCAGGTTTAAGGGCCTTGGTGTACCTCTTAGAAAGCCAACAAGCATTGGCAAGTCTATTCTTCTGAATCCTATGACAAGTATGGTTGTCATTTAGGGTTTTTAGAAGGAAACTAGTGGTGTCTTTCTCATACCTAGAACCCCAAACTCACCAGGGGCAACCATTTTCCCTTATCTTGCAAACTCCTTGAACTCTTTTTGGCTCATTGCAAGAAAAGAGTATTGACCGACCATTCTTTATAGCATACTCTTTTACTGCATCTTTAAAAACTTTCCTCGTAGAAAAACCTTATCCGACCCTCAGGTTTATATTCCTAAGATTACTATTCTCATCAAAAAATTCAAAGTTTGAATTGAACACTTTGGTTTTCTTTAAATCCCTTTTTTTGTCCATCTTTCTCAACTCATTCAAATCTGCCATTTGCTCATCATCAAACTAACTTTCATCATTTTCGGACCTAGAATTTTCTTGCTCATCATTCTCTTCTTCATTCTGCTCCTCACCATTAACCACATAGGCGTCATTATGCTCAACAACTTCAGGCTCTTCCTCTTGTTGGTACTCTGGTTCCACAAAATCATCGTCAAAGTCTTCACTCTCACTTCCACTATCAAAATATGCCCCAAGATAATCATCTTCCATATCACCCTGTTCTAGTTCTTCAACATAATTTGTCCCTTCGCCATGTTCTGCTTCTTCAGCTTCAACATTCTCAAACTGATTCACATTGGAAGGGCCTGCTTCATCATGTTCAACTCTTGTACCTTGAATATACACATCAACTCTCCTATCAGAATTCAATGCATGATTCATTTGTTCCACATTATCATTCGTAATAATCTTAACCAACCCATCTTCCAAACCAAGTCCAGGAACAACATACCAAGTTTCATAGTCTTTATGGTACCAAAATCTCCTAGCCAAATCATAAAAGTCCAGAATCGCAATGACGTCATAATCAGTCACTATCTCACACTTCCCGCCAATATATTCTATCTTTCCATTACTCTTGTCAAATACCCCATCATAGAAGACAACCATATTATAAATTCGAAAAAATTATCTGTGAAAGGATAAGATAATTCAATGATAATAATGTCCAATATGGTAAGAGAACTAACAAAACGAATTTTAAATTAAAAAATAATATAAAGTGAAAGTGTGGAAAGAGTGAAGGAAAGTAGGAGGAAAGAGTGGAGGAAAGTAGGAGGAAAGAGTGGAAGCCAATTAAACACAGTGGAGGAAAGTAGGAGGAAAGAGTGCCAAAATCTTTTTTTTTTTTTTTTGGTAATTGTGAAGTTAACTTTAAGCCATGTGTGTTTATATATGTTTTTTTTTTTTTTTTTTTTTTTTTTTTTTTTTGAAGCAGCAAAATTTATTGATGAAAAGCCATGAAGGCAAAGGCAACACAACCAAGAAACAGACAATATGAAAGAAGCCACAAAACCCCCAGCAAAAGCCATCAAACCCTACATCAGGAAGCAAAAGAAAAAAGAAAAATGCCCTCCCAGCAAAGAAAAAACACCTATATGTATTACTCTATGTAATATGTCTATATCTTACTCTATATAATGTGCCAAAATCTATGTAATATGTATTACTATGTATTACTCTATGTAATATGTCTATGCAAATATAAAATTTGACAGAAACTAGACGTGCATTAAAAGCCTCTTCTATCTAATTTTACAAGCAAACACACATTTGTGCAACATGAATAAATTACTTGATCTGCAACTCATTTCAGGTCAAATTCCAACACTCACTTTGAGATTTTAACTTCAATATCCGTTATATACAATATAAAAATAATTAGATGCTCAAAGCTAAAGAATAAGAAAAAAAAAAAAACTATTTCAAAATAGATCCATAAACTCATCCGTTCACATATATATTATATATAACATCAATCAAATTAGTTAACTTTTTTTTTTTCTGGGTTTCACTTTAGATTAATGTAGAAGCATTAATTAATATAGGGATCAGATTAGGGTTTGGAGGATTGTTCTGGATAGAACAGGGTTTGTAGAAGCATTATTATTATTATTATTATTTTGAATTGCACTAATATATTTCAAAAGGAAAGAGACAAGGCAAAGCAACAACAACAAGAGTTAAAAGCTCAACAAACACCGAAGACGAAAGCAAAAAACAGAGTAAAATAGAGCAACAAGTACAAAACTAAACATGCAGTGCAAAACCGAAGCCAAAGAAACATAGCAAGAATAATATGCTTATGGATGGAACACAAAATACAGTAGCAAGAATAAAAATTTTATGGATGGCATGGAATAATTTGTATGATTATATTACAAAGTCTATATTGTCTTGTCTTTGTTGATACAAAAGTAAATGCTAGTGCTATATATATAATATAATATTCATATGTGCAATGCTAATCATCCAAAGTGCACGTCCATGTACAAAGAATATACAAATAAGAAGCATAGAGTCTCTTTCGGCTAAGAGAAAAAGATATAAAAAATTTTCTTGGGGATTTTCTTGGGGATTTTCTCGGGAAAGTCAATTGATGGTGGTTACATACTAAAGCTGCGTTTCACTTTCCTTTGAAAGTCATTCATTGGATTAAAGCTTGCCTTATTTCTCCCAAGTTCTCTATCTCTATTAATGGTGAGCTTGCTGGTTTCTTCTCCGGAAAGAGGGGCCTTCGGCAAGGGGACCCTGTGTCTCCGTATCTTTTTGTTATTGCTATGGAGGTACTCTCTAAGCTTCTGGCCAAACATATTACGGACACTCCTAACTTCAAATATCATTGGAGGTGTGACAAAATAAAGCTTTCCCACCTCTCCTTTGCAGATGACCTGATTATGCTTTGCCATGGTTCCTATCATTCAGCTCTTGCTCTCAAATCAGCCCTTGATGAGTTCTTTTTGCTTTCGGGTCTTCGTGCTAATCATTCCAAGAGCAACATTTTCATTTCAGGAGTGCCCTATGCTATTAGTCAACAGCTCATCAACCTTTTTGGTTACCCGGTTGGCTCTCTTCCTATTCGTTATTTGGGAATTCCTATCATCTCTTCAAAGTTGAATTTTCATGATTGCTCTCCCCTTGTGGAAAAGGTTTCGGGTAGGCTTTCTTCTTGACTGAATCGGTGCCTTTCTTTTGCTGGTCGTCTTCAACTTATTATTTCGGTCTTAACAAGTATTCAAATCTTTTGGGCTAGTCACCTTTGTCTTCCAAAGAAAATTTTGAAAAGCATTGAGCAGAAATTCCGAAGTTTTTTATGGAATGGGGTTGAGGTTAACAGCAAAGGCTCTAAAATTGCTTGGTCTGATATTTGTATTCCAAGGAAAGAAGGTGGCCTTGGAATCAAGAACCTCTCTTTGTGGAATAAGGCGTTTATGATTAGACACATATGGATTCTGGTTTATGGCACTAATAATCTTTGGACATCTTGGATCAAAGCTTATCACCTCAAAGGTACTAATTTGTGGGAGGTGAAAGCTCCGCATACCTGTTCATGGAATTGGAGAAAGCTTCTTCATCTTAGGCCTTTCGGTCGTCCTTTAATTCAGCACATCATTGGTAGTGGCTTGAAAACTTCCCTATGGTTTGATAATTGGCACCCGGATGGCCCTATTTGTTCGAAATGGAGCTCCCGTGTAATTTATGACTCTGGCCTCTCTATCAATGCTAAGGTTAATGCCATTGTTGTAGGTGATAATTGGAAATGGCCTGTTGCTATGTCCATTGATCTTGCTGAAATAAGGAGCCGTATGCCTTCTTACAACCCAAACTCTAATTTGGATGATAGTATTCGGTGGCTTCCTTCTTCAAATGGCATTTATACAGCTGCTTCTACTATGGAGTCTCTTAGAACCCCTCATCCTCTTGTTTCTTGGTATGAAATTGTGTGGTTTCCTCAGAATATTCCGAGAATGGGTTTTGTCCTTTGGTTGGCTATTAAAGGTAGGCTTTCTACCTTGGATCGTGTTCAGCGCTATGACCCTCAAGTTGTTGCTACATGTGTCCTTTGCAACTCTCAAGCCGAGACTCATGCTCACCTTTTCTTTGAGTGTTCGTATAGCAAAGCCATATGGACACAACTTTTGAATAAATGTGGTTGTCCTTGGATTGGTCTCAGCTGGTATGATTTTATAGATTGGGTGTCCATTCATTGGAAGGGGAACTCTCCCTCCACGGTGACTAAAAAGCTATGTCTAGCGGTGGCTGTCTATTTTATTTGGAGAGAAAGAAATTGTCGCATTTTTAAAAGCTCTCGAAAGCTTAATGCTGAGGTTGCCCGGTCCATTATTGACATTATCCGTTGCCGGCTCTCCTCTATCAACTTGAAGGATTGGCCTCTTCTAGCATTGAATTGGAACATCAACTCTAGATAATCCAATGTGTTGTAGGCCTGCTTGTTTGCTTTTGGCTTTTGTGTTTGGTTGTGCTTTGGTGTAGCCTTTGTTTAGCTCTTGTTTGAGCTTTGTTGTGCTTGTTTTTTGGGCCTTTCGGCTCTTGTCTCTTTCTTCCTGGGGTATGCCCCTTGAATTTGTACATTCTTTCCTTTTTTCTATGATACTATTTATTTACCCAAAAAAAAAAGATGGTGGTTACATACTCAGATGAGTGGGCTATGAGGCATATCTCAATTGAAAGATGGAACACAGCTAAAAAAAAGCTGATCATACAATAAACCATAAAAATTAAAAAAATTAAAAAAAAAAATTAAAAAAAAAAAACTTTGATCTTAGAAAAGAAATACGAGTCGTGTGATATGCAGTACCTTGTAATCCATATCTCGTAATTGTCCTTCTCCTGTTCCGTTCAAGATAATCCTCCATTGTTGTAGAGCTTTTTGTTGAGCTTGTTTTGGGACTTTGTGCTCTGGTTTCTTTGTTTCCTAGGGTATGCCCCTTGTATTTGTACATTCTTTCCTCTTTCTATGATACTATTTATTTACCCAAAAAAAAAGAGTGAAATAACGCTTTGAATATCTTTGTCAAATTATGCCTTAAGTGGTGACTTGATGATTTTACAATATTGCCCCTTCTTGTTTTACTATTTTAACATTGATTCTAACATGTTATGACATAAGCAAACAGACTTGAAACAATTAATGGCCAAAGTGGCAACAATTAATACATTCTTTCAATGAAATGGCTAATTTGAGCCATTTTGAAAAATTAATGGCCATTTAGGGACCTCTTCACCAAATCAGTGGCTCTAGATATCACTGTCTCTTTTTTATATAGTGCAGTTTTTTATTGTATTAAAATACTGCAGTGATTAAAAAAAAAAAATACTGCAGTAATTTTATTGTTAAAAATATGCTGTAATATATATTCAAGTATCGAAGATTCAAAGATGTGAAGAATTGGAAGCAACTGGAACGAACTTGGGATCATGCGTACCATAGCAACGAGCGTGCGTGCAATTAAGCACGCAGCTGCGCTTGTTATGGTATGGGCTGCGCACCACAGCCCTTTGGATCTTATGGGCTGCTCACGGCAGCCCTTTATGGAGCTGTGGGGTGCGCACGCTCATAGGAGGCAGCCAAGGGGTGCACGAGTGGACGATGGCCGCTTAAAGACTTGTTCGCCAAGAAATGAGTTTTTGTATTCCAAACAAATGTAATTTACTTGCTTTTCTAGGATATATCAAAATTGTGGCTATTTATTTATCGTAAATATTACAATATTTGTTGTTGTATGATAACATGTCATATAGAATAGGAGTGCCACTCATATATCTATTTTGGTATGAACATGCATTGAATTATTTAGGTATCTAATTGGCATCTAGATAACTTGGTAAATCATTCTTTGGAATTTAATCACACGTCTTAAATAATTGAGTGGGAGAAGGTGTATTGAAACACCTACGGCCTCCAAGGTTAGTTGAGCTTTATGTTTCATGTGATAACCCCCCAAGGGGTATCCATGAATGGAATTTAGCAAGATACTTCCTTACAAGGATAGACTAGACAATTGACTCAAACAAGATCTACTCTCAAAGGAGGGATTTTCGTAAGAGAAAATATTGAGGGTCGATATCTTTGTAACACACTGAATTTGATTTTATTGATATCCTCCCAAGAGTTCTTGTCAATAAAATCATAAGGCTAAAATTGAAAACGATGGTTGTTATGTTAACAGTTAGGTGGGACCTAGTCCAACTAGTAAATTGTACGAACTCCCAAAGGAGGTGTAACATTTATGGGTGTTGGATCACTGTTGAATTTTTGCGATTGAGTTATTTATTTAATTCAAGATAAATATTCGAAAGTGTTTTATCATGATTATTTACTTATATATGTTTTTGTTTTTATTCAGAAATCATGACCCCATCCCTAATGAACACACTAAAAAGATCCTTGTGAAAAGCTAAGGTCAAGAGATTCATATGGTTGGTAAAGTTGCTACTGTTAAGACCCGTCAAAAGGTCAAGAAACAACAGAAGAAAAAGCAACTTGGGCCTACCAAGAAGGAGACCAAGAAAGTAACCAAGATCAAAGGTAAGTGCTTCCTTTGTGGTGAAAAAGGACATTGGAAAAATAATTGCCCAAATTCTTAGAAAAAGAAGGAACAAGGTAATGTTAATTATCTTGAAACATGTTTTCTGGCAGATTCTATAGATTCTTGGATCATAGACTCTGGAGCCACTAATCATGTTTGTTATTCCTTGCAGGGGTTCCAGGAAAGGAGAAGGCTGAGTAAGAATGAAATCAACTTGCGTTTTGGCAGCGGAGCGTTGGTGTCTGCCAGTGCAGTGTGAGATATTAGAGTTAATCTAGATTCTTCTAGGCATTTAGATTTAATAGATGTTTATTATGTACCTCAATTCAAGAGGAATTTAATTTCAGTTACTTTTAATAAAGATTTTATTATTAGTAAGAATGACAAATTTATTTGCAAAGGTACATTGGAAAAAGGTTTATTCTATTTACATAGAAGTATCTCTCACTTGTTAGACACAGAATTAACGCAACCTAATCATAAAAGAATAAAATTATCAAAAGATGAAACCTACCTATGGCATTTGTGCCTAGGTCATATTAACCTTAATAGGATTAAAAGATTGGTTAGTGATGGACCTTTAAGTTAATGATCTACCAACATGTGAATCCTGTTTGGAAGGTAAAATGACCAAAAGGTCGTTTACGACCAAAGGCACAAGAGCCACTGAATGTTTAGGATTAATACATTGATTTATGTGGTCCTATGAGCATTCAAGCTAGAGGTGGATATGAGTACTTCATCACTTTCATAGATGATTACTTGAGATTTGGCTATGTGTATCTCATGAGACATAAGTCGGATGCTTTTGACATGTTCAAAGCATTTAAAGCTGAAATGGAAAATCAGCTAGAGAAACACATAAAAATCTTGAGATCTGATCGTGGTGGAGAATATCTATCTGGTGAGTTTCAGCAATATCTTATTGATAATGGAATCATTTCTCAGTTTTCTGCACCAGGTACACTTCAATAAAATGGGGTGGCAGAAAGGAGAAATATAACTCTTTTGAACATGGTTAGGTGTATATTGAGTTATTCAACGCTTCCTATTTCTTTTTAGGGATATACTTTACAAACTGTAATATACATTCTAAATGATGTACCATCTAAGTCGGTTCCTCAAACACCGCATGAGCTGTGGACTGGGCAAAAGCCTAGTTTACAACACTTAAGGATATTTGGTTATCCTGTACATGTGTTAAAAGGAAAGACAGAAAAGATAGAGTCCCGTTCGGAAACATGCATATTTGTGGGGTATCCAAAAGGAACTAAAGGATATTATTTATATTGTCCTTCAGATCTAAAAGTATTTGTTTCGACAAATGCTAAATTTCTGGAAAAGAACTATATGAATGATTTTGTACCTAAAAGTATAATTGTCCTGAATGAGATGTTAGGAGATACAATTCCACAATCTAGCCCAATTGTAAGTTCCGCACCAACACAAAATCAACAACCTACCATTTCTCGTTGTAGTGGGAGGGTTAGTAGACAACTTGAGAGATACATCAGTCTGGGAGAATCAGTGGAGAGTCTCTCGGACGACGATGATTCCTACACGCATAAGAAAGCAATAGAGGATGTTGATTGTCACCATTGGCAAAAGGCAATGCAATCTGAGATTGAATCCATGTTCAATAACAAAGTCTGGTCCCTTGTAGACTTGCCTAAAGGGATAAAACCCATTGGATGCAAGTGGGTATGCAAGAGGAAAATAGGTATGGATGGAAAGGTGGAAACCTTTAAAGCTAGACTAGTAGTTAAAGGTTACACATAGAAAGAATGTATCGATTACGAGGAAACCTTCTCTCCTGTGGCCATGCTTAAATCCATTAGGATACTCTTATCCATTGCGGCATCTCTAGATCTAGAGATTTAGCAAATGGACGTCAAGACAGCTTTCCTTAATGGAAGTCTTGACGAAAACATCTATATGATGCAACCAGAAGGATTCATTGAAAAAGGCCAACTGGAAAGGGTGTACAAGTTGCAAAAATCTATATATATATTGAAGCAAGCATCCAGATCCTGGAACATAAGGTTCGATCAAGCAATTAAAGGTTTTGGATTTATTCAGAACCTTGACGAACCCTGTGTTTACAAAAGGATTAAAGGCGACAAGTTGGTTTTTCTCATTCTTTATGTTGATGATATACTACTCATCGGAAACGATGTAGGTGTATTGACATCAGTAAAAGAATGGTTAGTAAAACAATTTGATATGAAGGACTTAGGAGAAGCAAGTTATATTCTTGGTATCCAAGTAATAAAGGATAGAAAGAATAGAACGATTGCACTATCCCAAGCTTCATACATAGATAAAATCTTGTCTAGGTTCTCCATGCAAGATTCCAAGAAAGGTATGTTACCTTTCAGACATGGAATCAAACTTTCTAAGGAACAAGTTCCTAAGAATAAGCATGAAGAGCAATTCATGAGTAGGATTCCATATGCCTCGGTAGTTGGAAATCTCATGTATGCAATGCTTTGTACTAGACCAGATATTTGTTTTGCTTTTGGCATAGTTAGCAGGCTTCAATTGAAATCTGGTCCTGATCATTGGACGACAGTCAAGCATATTTTCAAGTATCTCAAGAGAACGAGAGATAATATGCTTGTATACTCAGGATGGGATTTGATTCCTGTTGGGTATACAGATTCTGATTTCTAGTCGGATTCTGACTCCAGAAAATCCATATCAAGATCTGTGTTTACTCTTGGAGGAGGAGCAGTCATATGGAGGAGTATCAAGCAATCTTGTATTGCTAATTCCACCATGGAAGCTGAGTATGTTGCTGCATGCGAAGCTGCCAAAGAGGCTGTCTGGCTCCGCCAATTCCTGATTGACTTGGAAGTGGTTCCTAGTTCCTAGTGCGAATAAGCAGATCACTATCTATTGTGACAACAGTGGAGCAGTGGCTAATTCGAGAGAACCAAGAAGTCATAAGAGAGGAAAACACATTGAAAGGAAATATCATATTTTGAGGGAGATTGTACATAGGGTTGACATGACGATTACCAAAATCGTGTCAGCAGAAAATCTAGCTGATCCTTTCACAAAGGCTCGACCACAGAAGAGTTTTGATGGGCACCTAGAGAACATGGGAATGAGAGATATGACACATTTGCTATAGCGCAAGTGGGAGATTGTTAGGATTATGCTCAATAGCAAGAGTGTAATATTGTTTTTGTAATAAAGTGATTTCTGTTTTTAACAAATTTTATAGCATTTATAATTTAATTATTATAATTGTCAAAAGTAAATAATCATAAGGTCAAAAGACTATGAGAAAATAAGAATTGTTTGTACATCTAGACATGTATGAGGTAGACACAATTTTTTAGTTAGTCTTGAATAATGTTCACAACTTAAGGTAAAGGTTGGGCACCTTTATCTTGTTAAAGTTGTAGATTCTTTTGCTAGCATTTGAGTGGGATCAAATGTGGTATGATGAGTCTAAAATCATCAAAGTGGTTTTGAGTAAAAGAATCTAGTGCACTAGGTGCATTGAATAGGATCACAATGAAATACTTTATCTAGAACCGTCAGTAGATAAAAGTCTTTTCATTATGAGGACAATCGGAGAGTCTATCTTAATCCTGAGATAAATGATGGACTTATGATTACAAGTGTTATCATTTGAGCTATCAATGAGTACGATTATATAGTATAGTCTATCCTCGATAGTTTGGTGGTATTCATTTGCTAATCGATAGAGGACTTCATTTATAGATGTGGACATCATGGCTCCATTTATTAAATGAGGGTATAATATCATCATATGGATGTTTTGAGGTATTGGATAGTAAATCTCAATATTGAGTTTTCGATAGTGTCTATTGAAAACATGGCTTCTGGTCAAGTCGAAATATCCAAGTTCAAAATGTGGTCATATGAGTAAATATGGTAACTAGGAGAGCTATAGGCGGTGTGATATTATTTATGAGGATTCACTATCTCCAATAAGATTGTCTAGGGTAAGAATGAGGAACTTTTGCTTATTCTATCTTTATTTAAGAGTGCAATTTCAATTCTTTAGTGGAATGAACTAAAATTAATAGATTGAACCTAAGTGAATCATTTGTTGATTGTGATTGGGTTATATCTATTGAAGCTTAAATTTAGATAGCCCGCCAAGATCCCCAATCCACATGGACTTGCATGGGTCACTTGATATATTCTATCGAACTAATTTATGGGTCCATCTAGAATTGTGTTAAAGCATGTGAACTTGTTTCTTTTAGTAAGAATGGGCCTAGTTCACATGTGGGCTTTTTTGATTAAGGTCCAATGGATTTAATAAAATGGAAAAATAATATTTGGCCCATATATGTGCATATGGGTGGCAAGGCTAAATTATTAGTCTAAATTATTATTTTATTTTATTATTTGATTAAATGAAAATTAATTAATTTATTAGTTAATTATTTAATTAAGAATTAAAATCTTTTTCTGATTAGGAAATATGTTTCTTGGTAGTATACTATTGTGGTAGTATAATGAAAATAAAAGACTTTATTTGATAAGAAGATAAATAAAAGGATTTTATTTATCTAGTCAAATAAGGAAGTCTTTGATATAGTCACAAATACACTAAATAGTTGGATTAGGGTTAGGATTCTAAAGTTGATAGGTATTTTGGTGAAACACAAATCCCCTAGCAAGGAGGATTTCGGCCACCACCCTAATTACCTATCATAGAATGCGGCAACCCTAAATATATTTAGTCAAGAGAATTCGGCAACTATATAGAAATATAAAGTGCAGAATTTGGCAATATAATATATATATAAGATAAAGTGCAGAATTTGGCAAATATAATATATATAAGGAAAGTGCAGATTTTGTGCAATATATATATATTTTAATAGGCAACTGAATTCAGGCACTATATATATATATATATATGAGGCAAGAGAATTCAGCGACACCACATTATTTTATGTGAAGTGGAATTCGGTCAACCCACAACTTGCTAGGCATGAGAGTTATTTTCTTTTGCTTGAGAAAAATAAAATCCAACTCTAGAGATTAGTGTGAGAATTTGGCCAAGAGAGAAAAAGAGAAGAGATCGTTTTATTTCGATAGTGCACTAGTAGCTTATACATCAATAGGCTTTGTGCACAACTTTGATTAATTTCATGGGAGTTTCGATCAATAGATTGAGAATTCAAAAGTGACCGGTACGTTCTTTTTTATCTCTTGGAGGTTTAGTGACTAACGAAAAAGAAAAAGTTTTTGTTATCCATCCTCAGGTACACAATTCAAAGAAAGGGAGACCACGCTCCTAGGTGATTCACGTTCGTGATTGGATTGGAAGATCTTATGGATTACCATCGACGCAACGCCAATTGGATCACATGACAAAGGTACGATACTTTTAGTTATATGTTAATTAATTAAAGGGTTAAGGTTCATCTTAATGAAAAATTTTAAAACATACTAAAAACTATTTTTCGCTTCCGCCTCGTGTATTTTTCCCTACATCACCTACGATAGTAACCAAGTCTTTAATTTCATGAATCATTTTAGAAATGTTAACGAAGCAATAAATAAGACTTGGAAAAGACAAGATATTGTCTTTGCCACTACAAGAAAAACTGTCTTTCTTAATAGTTTTTTCTTAACAGTTCTCAAAAACTGTCTTGTATTTCTTGACAATTTTTTAGAACTGTCAAGAAAGACAGTTTTTATTGACAGTTTTTTCAAAATTTTAAAATTTACTTCCTATTTTCAACACCAAACAAAATCCCGATATGTATTTATTTTACAGTAAGATGTTGGTTTTTGGGCAAATTGATATTGGATAAGTAAAATTTTAAATTTTATAAATTTACTTTTAAATCATTTACTTTTAAAAAATTCAAAAAATAATTTTAAAAAAATTGTTTATTTATTTTGCACCCTCTTGTTTCATACTAAGAGACACGTTAATAATTCAATTACCCATATAAATTAGTAATCTGAGTCTTACATTTGTTCATTAAATTGCAAGATGCATGTTGAGAAATATCTCACCTGTAGTGAGAGTTGTATTCCAAATCATACTTATTACAATTGATGTCACGAGTCTCTTATAGGCCATGTTTGGTTGGATGGAATGGAATGGAAAAAAAGTCATTTCATTTGTTTGGTTTGTTAAAATGTAATGGAATGGTGATTCCACCATTTTAGTGGAATGGGGATTCCACCATTTTAGTGGAATGGGCAATCCATCCAAAAACCAATGGAATGCCTATTCCATTCCAAACTAAAATTTATATTCCATAAATACCCTCATATGCCCCAACTCCATTCCAAAAATATATATTATTATTATATGTTATATTAATGATATATAAATATATATTATATGTATGTACTATATATTATATTATTATATATATTATATATATTATTATTATATATTATATTATTATAATATATATAACGATATATAAACATATATAATATAATATATCATATATATTATATATTATTACAAAATATATATATTATATTATATATATATTTTTTATATTTATATTATATAAATGTATTATTATATATAAACTCTTGTTTTCTACTACTTGTCATCCACAAACTGATGGTCAAACTGAAATAGTTAATAGGACTTTATCTGCCTTGTTGTGTGCTATAATACAAAAGAATTTGAAAACATGAGAGGATTGTTTGCTGCATGTAGAGTTTGCTTATAATAGGAGTGTGCATTCTGCAACTCATTTTTCGCCTTTTGAAATTGTGTATGGTTTTAACCCATTGACTCCTTTGGATTTAATTCCTTTACCTGTGAATGAGCATGTTAACTTGGATAGGAAGAAAAAGGCAGATTTTGTTAAGCAAATCCATGAGAAGACTCGACAAAACATTGAGAGGAGAACTGAGCAATATGCCAATCAAGCTAATAAAGGGCGCAAGAAAGTTGTGTTTGAACCAGGTGATTGGGTGTGGTTATATATGAGGAAGGAACGATTTCCAGTGCAGCGGCGTTCTAAACTACTTCCAAGGGGAGATGGTCCATTTCAAGTGATTGAAAGGATCAATGACAATGCCTACAAGTTAGATCTTCCAGGTGAGTATAATGTTAGTGCAAGCTTCAATGTTTCTGATTTGTCTCCTTTTGATGTAGGTGATGATTTGAGGACAAATCCTTTTCAAGAGGGAGGGAATGATGAGAATAAGGGAGCTGCACCAAGGGATCCGTTGCATGTTCCGGTTGGGCCAATAACAAGGGCAAGGGCTAAGAGATTCAAGGAAGCACTAAATGGCCTAATTCAAGACACTTGGGCTGATTTCGAATTATTAAAGTCCAAGATGAGCCCACATGAAGACCAAGCCTTAATTAACATCATCAAAGCAATTGATTGGGCCGAATAAGAGTTGACTTGGGCGTGTGGCAGAGAGCTTGGGTGTGTGGCACAAGCTAAGGCGTGTGGAGGAGATTCAATTTCAGTTGTTTCCTTTTTTGGTTTTCAATGAATAATGGATTGATTTGTTTCCCGAATTAATGGGCTGTTTTTGCTTCAATTTCAGCCTTCCAAATAGGGATCAAGTCAATAGTTGCTTGTTTTAGTTTTTCTATTTGTAAGGCCTTAATGGCCGAATATCTTATTTCCTTTTAGAGATTGGTGTGTAGCCTTTCTTGTCTTTTAGGGTTTTAGTTTATAAGGATCCTTATGATGTAATATTTCAGTAGTTTTTGAATTGAATGAAAATTGAGAGTATTATCTCTTTGGTTCCGAAATCAGACTTATCACTCACCTTCTTCTTTTCTTGAGTGTGGCGTCTTCCAATTTCTTGATACCGTTGGTTCTTATCTCATTATAGATAACGGGTCACGGTCCTATATTGTCTTGTTTACAAACTTGAAATTAGAAAACGATCCTTGCTACCATATATTGGTTCCAGGTCTCACTACTCTTGGTGAGCTTCATATCATAAGGTCTAGTACATTGAGCCAGATATATTAAAGCACCAATTGTATTAAGATATGGTACTTTAGGACCAAGTATCTTTTCACTATCTTTAAGTGGCCGGAATGGATCTTTCTTAGGCAATTTGAGAAAAAGATTAACTCACTTTGTTCAATGACACCCTAAATGGCATGACGTTAATCTAAACCAAACAATGGCAAAGATGCACAATTTCTTACTACTCATGTAAAAGATCAATCTCAACAAGCAAAGTATGCTGAATCATGTTGTTATCGCAAAATTTTGAAAAATTCGGCTCAAGTTTTAAAACCAAGCAAAATGTGCTACGCATATGAACCCCCAAACCTAAATTGGACATTGTCCTTAATGTTTATAGGAGGTAAAAACTATACAAATGCGCAATTCACAAACAATTCTCGTATGATCAAAGATGTTCAATGTTTGTCAAAAATTTGGCAAAGTGCCCTCTCATCCTATAATGCACAACTCATCCAAAAATAATATTCAATTATGACAAGTATATCCTTAATATTCCATATAATAAAAAATCATCAAATAAGCACAATCATCCTCCAACATCTACCAAAATCCAAAACACACCCTTATTCTAAGCAAAAACGAAACAAAAGTAAAAAATAAGGAAATTGAACTCAAAGAAATGCAAATGACAAAATTTAAACATTCTCAAAAGTAAAGTTTACAAGAAAATGAAAGATCAATAGTTACCTGATTGAGTCGCTCAATTCCATGCTCGAAATAGACTCCTAAGTTGGGTCTCCTCCCCTATATGGTTACAACCGGTGACCATTCACTTTAAACCTCTCGCCCTTCTTCAAACTCTCAATCTCAATAGCACCATGAGCAAAAACTTGCACAACCCGATAAGGACCCGTCCATCTTGATTTAAGCTTTCCCGGAAACAACTTCAAACGAGACTCAAATAGTAGAACGAACATTCCTGGTTGGAAATCTTTTTCTCTAAGCTTCTTATCATGGTAGAACTTAGTCTTCTCCTTGTAGAGCCTCGCACTTTCATATGCCTATAACCGGAATTCTTCTAGTTCACTGAGTTGGAGCTTCATTTCCTCTCCGGCTTTGTCATGATCCAAATTTAACTTCCGAATTGCCCATAAGGCGTACTTTAGCTCAACTGGTAAATGGCAAGCTTTTCCAAAGATTATCCGAAAAGGGCTCATTCCTATGGGGGTTTTAAAAGCCGTCCTGTATGCCCACAATGCGTCACTAAGTTTGGAAGCCCAATCCTTCCTACTACCATTTACTGTTTTTTCCAAAATTTGTTTGATGTGTCGGTTGCTCACCTCCACTTGCCCCGAGGTTTGAGGATGGTAAGGGGTAGCCACTTTGTGTCTAACCCCATATTTCTTTAACAATGTTCTAAAAAATTATTGCAAAAATGACTTCCACCGTCACTTATTATTGCCCTAGGAATCCCAAACCTCGAAAAAAATATATTCTTTAATGAACCCAATGACCATATGGCTATCATTTATCCTTGTAGGGATCGCCTCAACCCACTTAGATACATAATCTACAGCCACCAAAATGAAATTGTAACCTAGGGATGTAACGAATGGTCCTATGAAGTCTATCCCCCAAACATCAAATAATTCAACAACTTGTTTACTATTTAGTGGCATCTCATCCCTCTTTCCAATATTTCCTAATCTTTGGCACCTATCACACTTCAAACAAAACTCATAGGCATCCTTTGCCAAAGTCGTCCAATAGAACCCACATTGGAGGATCTTCATTATTGTCTTCTTTCCACTATAATGACCTCCACACTCGCGCTCATGACAGAATTTTAGTATTTCTCCTTGCTCGTATTCCGATATGCATCTTCTAATCACTTGATCTGTGCCATGTTTAAAAAGGTAAGGCTCATCCCAAAAATAGAATCGAGTACCAGCAATGAACCTTTTCTTTGCTTGTGGGTTTAATTCTGAAGGAATCACGTTTGATGCCAAATAATTTACTATGTCCGCATACCATGGATCCTTATCTTGCAGCACCCATAATTGTTCATCAGGGAAGCTTTCTCTTAATGGTAATGCGTCTTCCTCCTCAATAGTTCCTTGAGTCATCCTACTCAAATGATCTGCCACCACATTCTCACACCCCTTTTTGTCTCTAATTTTGAGGTCAAATTCTTTCAAGAGTAATATCCATCTAATCAACCTAGGGTTTGCATCCTTCTTATGCAATAGATACCGGATGGCGGCATGATCCATGTATATTACAACCATTGCACCAACCAAGTATTGCCTAAATTTCTCCAAGGCAAATACAATAGCTAGAAGCTCATTTTCTATAGTTGAGTAGTTCAACTGAGCATCGTTGAGAGTACGTGATGCGTAATAGATGACATGAGGAAGTTTCTCAACTCGCTGCCCTAAAACTGCTCCTATTGCATAATCAGAAGCATCACACATAAGCTCAAAAGAGAGACTCCAATTTGGTGGCATAACGATGGGAGCCATGGTTAGTGCCTTTTTCAAAATCTTAAAGGCGGTGGCACACTCATCATTGAACTCGAATTCCACCTCCTTTTGAAGGAGAGTGCACAACGGTCTTGAAATCTTCGAGAAATCCTTAATGAAACGCCTATAGAAACCTGCATGACCAAGAAATGATCTAATATCTTTCACTGTCCTAGGAGGAGGTAAACTCTTCATTACTTCAATTTTTGCTTTGTCAACCTCAGTACCCTTTTCTGATATGACATGTCCTAAAACTTTACCACTTTTTACCATGAAGTGGCACTTCTCCCAATTCAGCACAAGACTTGTCTCTTCACAACGTTCTAGTACTAAAGACAAAATTTTCAAACATAGATCAAATGAAGCTCCAAAAATCAAAAAATCGTCCATAAAAATCTCTATAATGTCTTCCACCATATCTGAGAAAATCGAGGTCATGCACCGTTGAAAGGTGGCCGGCGCATTACAAAGCCCGAAGGGCATTCTTCTATAGGCATAAGTTCCAAAAGGGCAAGTAAATATGGTCTTCTCTTGATCTTCGGGGGATATAGCAATTTGGTTATAACTGGAATAGCCATCAAGAAAATAGTAGTGGCTATGTCCGGCGAGGCGTTCTAACATTTGGTCGATGAAAGGGAGCAAGAAATGGTCTTTTCGAGTGCTTGTGTTCAACTTCCTATAGTCGATACACACTCTCCACCCTGTTTGTAAACGTTATGGAATCAATTCGTCTGCTCCTTCCTCACAACTGTGATTCCGGATTTCTTAGGCACCACATGTATAGGACTTACCCACTTACTATCTGAAATTGGATAAATGATTCCTACATCTAGAAGCTTCAATACCTCTTTTTTGACTACCTCTTGCATGATGGGATTTTACCTGCGTTGCGCCTCCCTAGTTAGTTTTGTGTCATCTTCCAATAAGATCTTATGCATGCACAATGTCGGACTAATTCCCTTGATGTCATCAAGAGTCCATCCTATTGCCCTTTTGTATCTTCTCAAGACTTCAAGCAATCTTTGTTCTTCTCTTCGATCTAGATTTGCCACAATGATAACCGGGAAGTTTTCACTACCATCTAGGAATGCATACTTTAGATTTGAAGGGAGCTCTTTTAATTCTAGCTTTGTAAGGGGGGAATCTTTCTTGTTGTTCTTTTCTTTAGCCATCAACTCTTCCATAGAATCTCCTATCTCATTCTCTATTTCACCATTTTTAGAAATCAACTTATCCACTCCATCTTGATAGAACACTCTCTCATTAATTTCTTCTTCTAAACCATCCATGATGTCCATACTATAACAATCATGTGCTCCAATTGGATAGGCTAAAGACTCGAAAACATTGTACTCCACAACCTCATATAGGACTTTCAAAGTCAACTTCCCCTCGTGTACATTTATCACTGCCTTTGCAGTGGCCATGAAAGGATGCCCTAAAAGGATAACTGAATCTATGTCATCTGGATCCATTTCCATATCAAGAACTACAAAGTCTGCCAGGATTATTAGCTTATCCACTTGGATAAGGACATCTTCAACTATCCCTCTAGGTTGCCTAGTCGATTGGTCCGCCAAAATGAGAGACATCTTTGTTGGCCTTAACTCATTCAATCCTAGTTTCTTGTAAATTGTGAAAGGCATCAAGTTGATGCTCGCTCCTAGATCAAGCATAACCCTTACCTGTCCTTCTCCACCTATGGTTATGCTAATGATAAAACTTCCCAGATCTTTCAACTTTGGAGGAAGCCTCTTCTGAATGACTGCGCTTGCATTCTCATTAAGCCTTTCTTGATTCTTTGGTCTAAACCGATATTTCTCTATATTCAATTCCTTGAAAAACTTCCTATATGCTGGCATCTTCTAAATTGCGTCTAGAAGAGGTAAGTTGATAGTCACTTTAGAGAGTACATCATAAATATCCTTGAATGATTGCTCCATTTTGTCCTTTCTCAACCTTCTCAGATATGGCACTTTAGGAACACTGGGGCTAGGAGGTTTGTTGTTGATAGGATTCGTCTCTGATGCCTCTACCTCATTCGGAATTTGAATTCTTCCATCTTCTATGTCTTCCCTATCCGGAATCCTCTTTTCTTCATCGTTTCTCTCCCTAAGTGAGGTATTGCTCTCGTCCGTGATTTCCTAGCTTCTCCCATTGTTCACTATTCTCCCACTTCTTAAAATGGCTTTAGCACTTCCTAGGTTGAGCGAATCCTTTGAGCTTCCAAACTGATATGAACCTCACCAAGAGTATTGAGACCCGAAACCAATATATGGCAACGAAGGATCATTTTCTAATTCAGGTTTATAAAAAAACAAAGAAAATAAAAGACCGTATCTATAAGGAGATAAGAACCAACGGTATCAAGAAGGTTGTAGACGCCACACTCATGAACAAGAAAGAAGGTGAGTGATAAGTCAAGTTTGAACGCCACAAGGTATAACACTTGATAAGTTCATAATTCAATGAAGAACCAAGAGAAACGCTCTCTATCAATTTTATTTCATTCAAAATCTAGTCTGTCAAATAATACATCAATGCGTCCTTTAAATACTAAGAAAAGATCTAAACCCTAGACGATAAAAGAAAAGGAAATAAACTACTCAGCAATTAATTGCCTTACAATTAGGAAAGTAAAAGAATAAAAACTAGCAACTAGTTGACTTTGTTTGGGAAACAAATTAACTATTTATTTGGGAAATAATTAAAAATAAGAAATATGCTAAAATTTGGAATCCTCCAACCCTAGCTTGTATCTCACGCCCAAATCAGCTTTTTATTAGGAAATATGCTGAAATTCGGACTCCTCGGCTCAAGTCTTTGCGCAACAAGATAGATGGCCGAATTTGAGCCTGTTGTGATCTTTTACGGATAAGGGAGTCTTCATAACATTTGTAGGGATCGTCTTGGGCTTTCCAGAAACATATTATAATAGACAATCCGACTTCAGATGCTCTTTGTAGAGGCCCACGTTGGACTTCAGAAACTCAGAATCAGCCCATCATTAAATGCTTCTTTGATCCTCTTGGCCCCTTGTAATTGGCCCAACTGGAACATGCAATTGATCCTTTAGTGATGCTTATTGATTCTCATCATTCCCCCTCTCTTCAAAAGGATTTGTCCTCGAATCTTCACCGTAATGTTGTTGATAGCCTGCGACACTTCATCAAAGTCCTGAAAAAAAGAAACATGAGCACTAGGCCAAGAAGTTGGCTGATTTGAAAACAAGGAATTCAACTCATCATCTTCCTTGGCGTGTGCATTAAGAGCTCCTCTTGCGACCAAAAGCTCTCCATCCACCGGATACTCAATGTCACTTGCATCCTCCAAAGGTGGTATGGACTCAATCTCACTCTTTTTTTTTCCTCACTATTAAAAAATTTTGTTTCTTTTTCACTCTTTTTTTCCTCACTAACAAAAGTTTCTGTTTCTTTTTCACTCTTTTTTTCTTCACTAGCAAAATTTTCTGTTTCTTTTTCACTCATTTTTTCTCTTCTTTTTGTTTCGGCCTCTTTTTCTTTTGCACTCTCACTCTCTTTTCCTAACCTCACTTGATCTTCATACAACTGTCTAAAAGAAGGTTCGGACTTGGCCTTAAAACTAGGTTGGTCATCTCTCTCGTTCCAATTCGGTTCCCATGATGAAAAAGAACCCGAATGTTGCCCAACTCGTGTGGAACCCTTCTTCTTCAATCGTTGATCCAACCTCATCTCTAACTGATCAAACTTTTGATCAAATAATTTTAAGAAATGTTTGACATTGAACTATTCTGGTGGATCGTTAGACATTTTTTTTTTTTTTTTTGTAACAGATCTGATCAACTTTTTTTTTTTTTTTGAATCGGAATCTGATCAAACTTATTTATTTATTTATTTTGGTAACGGATCTGATCAACTCTTTTTTTTTTTATCAAACGAAAAAAAAAAAGAAATAAAAAAATAAAAAGGGATAGATCAAACCTGATTTAGAAGCCTAAGCTCTGATACCAACTGATATGAACCTCACCAAGAGTAGTGAGACCCGAAACCAATATATGGTAGCAACGACCGTTTTCTATTGTCAAGTTTATAAAACAAAGAAAAATAAAGGACCGCGACCCGTTATCTATATGGAGATAAGAACCAACGGTATCAAGAAGGTTGTAGACGCCACACTCAAGAACGAGAAAGAAGGTGAGTGATAAGTCAAGGTTTGAACGCCGCAAGGTAGAACCTTGATAAGTTCATAGTTCAATGAAGAACCAAAGAGAAACACTATCTATAAATTTTATTTCATTCCAAATCCAGTCTGTCAAATAATACATCAATGCGTCCTTTAAATACTAAGAAAAGATCTAAACCCTAGACGACAAAAGAAAAGGAAATAAACTACTCAGCAATTAATGGCCTTACAATTAGGAAAGTAAAAGAATAAAAACTAGCAACTAGTTGACTTTGTTTGGGAAACAAATCAACTATTCATTTGGGAAATAATTAAAAATAGGAAATATGCTAAAATTCGGAATCCTCCAACCCTAGCTTGTATCTCACGCCCAAATCAGCTCTTTATTAAGAAATATGCTGAAATTCGGACTCCTCAGCTCAAGTCTTCGTGCAACAAGATATATGGTCGAATTTAGGCCTATTGTGATCTTTTACGGATGATAGAGTCTTCATAACATTTGTAGGGCTCGTTTTGGGCTTTCCAGAAACATATTATAATAGATGATTTGACTTCAGATGCTCTTTGTAGAGGCCCACGAAGTTCAGCTCAGATTTGGGCCGAACTTGGACTTCAGAAACTCAGAATCAGCCCATCATTAAATGCTTCTTTGATCCTCTTGGCCCCTTGTAATTGGCCCAACTGGAACATGCAATTGATCCTTTGGTGATGCTTATTGATTCTCATCACAAACTCTCTATTTAACACCTTGTCCGCAATTCTTCCCATGTGCCCTTCAATTCTATTTATTAACTTCTCAAACTTCAAGAACCTATCTTGGCTTGCTTCCATAAACCCATTCAATAACTTCTCATATGCGGCTTGTGTAACTTGAAGGTTCCTCTTCATCTCATCCTCTATGTCTCCTTCTTGCACTTTCATCCCCTCAGCCTTTCTATCTTGACTTTCCGTTACCCTTGAGGCTCTTGAGGCAAATGATGACATTCCCTTGCTGAAATTTGCCATTTGTTCTGCGAGAGGATCCACTACCTGAAATTTGAGCAAAAACACAACACCACAACGTAAAGAATTCTAATGAAACTTAAAATTTAGCAATATCTAACAAAGTAAACTAACTAATGAAATTGTATAATACAAAGATAAGTCAATCAATTCAACAATCGCTACCATTCCCCGGCAGCGGCGCCAATTTTGATGAGGTCGTTTTGGTGCTCAACAAAATGATATTTTATGTTCTTTTGAAAACCGTATTTTAACCACTTAAAAATCCTTTAAGATAATATTTATTAGCAAGTGGTAAGCAAAGTTCGTTCTACGGGGAGATGGAGGATGTATTGGATCAATTGACTAATCTAAAGCGATAAAATAAATCATTGAAAATGGATGGTTGTTTGGGTTTTGCAACCCATGAAATTGCAATTAAAATAAACATACAAAAATGATATGAAAAATAGAAGACTCAACAATCTTGATAAGAGAAGTGTTAAAAATAATTAATAGAAGCTAGGGAATAGATTGAGTTACTCATTAATCTAGGTAATGCTTTCAAAACTCAATAATGACCAATCTCATAAATGCTAACCATTTGTTTTCTAGAGTGTGTTGAGGTCATTACTATGAACACTCAACATCTTCTCACCTCAATGCCTAACCGATTAAGGAAAGGGTGTCAAGGCGAGATTAGTTAGGTACAAATCAAGGTTTGGATAAATGGGGTTGATATACCCACCAGTAATCCATCATAATCACTAAGTTCTTCAACCAATCAAGGGTGTCAATCCAAGATTGGTTTCACAACAAATTATCCCACACAATATTATGATCTACTAATGATATACAATGTAAATCACAATAAGCATATAATCTAAATATAAAGTGAAAAGGAAACAAATAGAGATTCAATTACAAATAGTTTAGCAAATACCCATAACCACAAGTTCCTCAAATCTATCCAGAGGGGGGGCTAAGTCTTGTGTTGTGACCAAGATTAGGTTGCTTAAATCGCAAGCAATTGGACTAGGTCCACTTGTACCGGGATTAGGTAGGTGTGTGATTATATACCGGGATTAGGTTGTAGTCTTAACACATTTAGTGGATTCGAGGTTCGAGTGTGGCGCACTTATTAGCCCGTGGTTTTTCCCGTAAGGGTTTCCACGTAAATATCAAGTGTTATTTACATTCCGCACTATATTACACTTGCTATATTGTTTGACTAGATTAGGGTATCTTCGTAAATTGACTAATCGAGAAAATTTGGTAATAAGGGTTAAAATCTATTCACCCCCCCCCCCCCTCCCCTCCCCTCCCTCTAGATAGTTGTTGAAACAAATATTGCATGGTGTGTATAAAACTATCTAGAGGGAGGGGAGGGGGGGGGGGGTGAATAGATTTTAACCCTTATTACCAAATTTTCTCGATTAGTCAAATTACGAAGATACCCCAATCTAGTCAAACAATATAGCAAGTGTAATATAGTGCGGAATGTAAATAACATTTGATATTTACGTGGAAACCCTTACGGGAAAAACCACGGGCTAATAAGTGCGCCACACTCGAACCTCGAATCCACTAAATGTGTTAAGATTACAACCTAATCCCGGTATATAATCACACACCTACCTAATCCCGGTATAAGTGGACCTAGTCCAATTGCTTGCGATTTAAGCAACCTAATCTTGGTCACAACACAAGACTTAGTTCTCTAAGAAGAGATAATACAACCTATGTGAATATATATGAATATCCAAAATGCAAAGTAGAGCTAGGGAACCCTATATGCTTATCTAGGATAATAATATGTCAAGAGCTAAATGACAAGTCATAAAGCTTAGCTAATCATAGATTAAACAACCTAGATATAGCTATCAAAATACAACACTCAATCATGTCAACACAACACTCTCTATTTTGTATCTAGAATATATTCTAAGAACATACAAATCATATAAGAGATGTCAATGATAAATAAAACACTGATTATATATGATAATAGTGAAGAACTTACCAAAAAATATGTGTTGACCAAAACCCATGCAAGCAAGCATCATAACTATGCTAGAAAATGCTAGATGATATTTTGATGCATATGAGAATGGTTTTTTAGTGTTAAAATTGTGTTCTTGATTTGATTTTCTCTCAAATGTCTCTCTTTGAAGTTTAGGGTTCTTAGAGTTAAAGAACTTCATTCAGAGAATGAGAAAGTGTGATATTTATAGACATCAAGAACAGAGCATGTGAAAAGACAAGTTTGCCCTTGAAAACGCACGATCGGCGGTTTCGATCTGCGGCCAGGCCGCCATTCACAACCGCCGAATTGAGCCCTAGAAGCACAAAGCATCAACAGCGGTTTCATTCGACGGTTTCGAAACCGCTGATTAAACCGCAGAAACAAACCCGAGATAAAAATCAATCAGGTATGAAACGACAGTTTCATTCGGCGGCCAGGTTACCGATCAAACCGCCGATTCACCAAAAATGGTGAAACCAAAGGAGAAGCCAAGGGCATTCTCCATTGGCTGTCTTTGCACTAAACCAAGCACACATTTGTGCAAGCGTGGACGTTTCCGAACATAATCGGGAAACGAATTACAAGACACAAAAAACACACAACAAGATATATCAATCAAAGTGCTAGTGTGTAAAGTGACATGTGAAGAGTATGCACACAAATGCAAGTATGCTAAGTGTGTGTGTGCAATCTAAATCTCTTCAACGAAAAACTAAGCACTAGAGATTATACCTTTGGCGTGCTTGTCAACTTTGAGGACTTGAGAGGGTCTTTGAGCTTGATCATGAATCACCTAAGCTACCCTTACATTCAATCCCCAATATGTGGTTTGTCCACGAAATAAGCCAATCAAGATATGGGAATCCTTATAGGGGTTTAGCTACACATAGTTACAATCAAAAGAATAGGAAGTAATAGTTAAGGAAATCACCTTTAGGCCTCCTTCTTTAGAGCTTGCTCCTTCCTTTCCCTTGATGCTTCTAGTGTAAAGAGTGGTAGAAGATGAAGTGTCTAGATAGGTGGGTGTCTAATGGTACGTGACAAAGGTATGGAAATGGAGAGAATGGAAAGAGAGGAATAGTTGAGTGTAGTAATCAAGACATTTGTGTTGAGGTTTTGGATGGAAAAAATAGTTCAAGTTTAGAGAATGGAGGATGTTGACAAGTGAGAAATGGATGAGAAACTAGGGTTAGATTTGTAGAAATTTCGTGCTTTCTAAGTATGGTGTGTGTCTCAAGTTTGGAAGAAGAAGGATATATATAGTGGCCATGGACATGTACTGATAACCGCTGGAAAATCTGATGTGGCAAGGTGTCGCCACTTGTCATGGCGACACAAGTGGCGACAGACAGTTATGTTTTCTGAGATTCATATGTCGCCACATTCTTCATCTTTTTCGCCACATTACAACTGGCGACAACTCTGATGCTTTAAAAATCCTTCTGTCGCCATGGCGACACTTGTGGCGACATTCCTGTGTCGCCACTTCCCAAGTGGCGACGCTTGCTTTCCTTTTGTGTCGCCATATGTAAAGTGGCGACATCAAAGTGGCTATGACACCTTATTGAATTGGCCTGGAATAAATCCTTCTGTCACCATGGCGACACAGGTGGTGATGCTTTGTGGCAACAATGCCCTGTTTTTGCCTACTTGTGCACTATTTAAGGCAAACTTCATATTTTCTTCACAAAAGCACTTGAGACCAAAGTAAACCTGAAATGCTCAATTTAACACTATTAAATACGGGGACATGCCCAAGAATCAAGTATAAAGAGACGAGAATGAGGTATAAAATCATACCAAATTTGGCTTGATCAATAGCTCATGGGACTTGCTCAATCTAGGTAGTGCTAGAGCCATTCTAAGAAGTGGTAGAATAGTGAACAATGGGAGGAATGAGGAAACCACGGATGAGAGCAACAAAACACCTAGGGAAAGAAATGATGAAGAAAAGGGAGTTCCAGCTAGGGAAGACACCGAAGGTGGAAGAATTCAAATTCCGGATGAAGTGGAAACACAGAAAGTAGATCTTAGCAACAACAAGCTTCTTATCCCCAGTTTTCCTAAAGTGCCATATCTGGGGAGGTTGAGGAAGGACAAGATGAAGCAATCATTCAAAGATATTTATGATGTGCTCTCTAAGGTGACTATCAACTTACCTCTTTTAGATGCAATTCAGAAGATGCTGGCATATATGATGTTCTTCAAAGAGTTGAATAAGGAGAAATATCAGTTTAGGCCAATGAATCAAGAGAGGCTTGATGAGAACGCAAGTGCAGTCATTCAAAAGAGACTTCCTCAGAAGCTAAAAGACCCAGGAAGTTTTGTCATTAGCATAACCATCGGTGGAGAGGGACAAGTAAGGGCTATGCTTGATCTAGGGGCAAGCATCAACTTGATGCCCTTCACAATTTACAAGAAGTTCAGATTGAATTAAGTAAGGCCAACAAAAAAGTCTCTTACTTTGGCGGACCAATCGGCTAGGCAACCTAGAGGGATAGTTGAAGATGTCTTAATCCAAGTGGATAAGCTAATCATCCCGGTGAACTTTGTAGTACTATATATGGAGGTGGATCCAGATGAGAAAGACTCCTTAATCCTTTTGGGATGTCCTTTCATGGCTACGGCAAAGGCGGTGATAAATGTGCATGAAGGGAAGTTGACCTTGAAGGTCCTTGATGAAGTTGTGGAATACAAGGTTTTTGAGTCCTTAGCCTATCCAATTGGGTCGCATGATTGTTATAGTGTGGATATCATGGACGATGTTGAAAAAAAGGCTAATGAGAGTGTATTTTATCAAGATGGAGTGGATGAATTAATTTATGAAGGCGTAGATATAAAGAATGATTTAGGAGATTCAATGGAAGAGTTAATTAAAAAGGAGAGGAACAACAAAGAAGAGCATCCCCCCCCCCCCCTAAAAAGTTAGAATTGAAAGAACTCCCTTCAAACCTAAAGTATGCATTCCTAGATGATAGTGGCAACTTTTCGGTCATCATTGCGGCAAATTGAGACAAAAGAGAGGAGCAGTGTAAGGTTCATGATTTGTATTGGCTTGATTCCATTGCAAAATGCTCTATATTTGTAATAGTTGTTGCTTAGAATGTTCTTAGAAGAAAAGAAGCTTCAAAGATGAAGAGCAACGTTTAGTGCAAATATCATCTTCAAGAGGTGAAAGTGTCAAAAGTATACTTAGACTTCTATCATCTTGCAAAGCGTTAGCGCACACACACACACAATTCATATATGTTTGTCCCTGCATCATTGTGCAAACATTTGGTATAACACATTCACACACATTTAAGTATGCACATGCATTGGTCTCTTATAAACAAACATTGTAGAATTGCATGTTTTATGACTATTGCGTAGATATGGCATACTTGTGTGACATTGTGTTTATATGTTTGTGTTTCTTATATTTTGGACTTGAACATGTTCTTATTTGATTCTTTATTGAGTTTTGGTCATTTCGGTTACTCATTCATTAGGTTTCAAGTCCAAATGATGTAGCTACGCTACTTTGCATTCTCATTCGTTAAGTTGTCTTCGTCGTCGTTTTCCGAGATGAATTCTCAACCATTTGTCAAATTTTTATAGTCATCGTTGTGCGGGAGGGAGTCACGATTTGTAATCTGAAAACGGATTTGAAATCAGAGTTCGGAGGCCCGAATACGGTTGAAGAATGAGAGAGGAGCGCACGAGGGACTAACATGGCCAAAGGCCATGCCTTGGCCACCACGTGTGGAGGCCGTGTGCCACATGGCCAGAGCAGCCCTCTGGTCCCGTGTGTCACACGCGCCCCACACGGGGTTTGAGAGGTGGTAGCCTCCGATTGGGTTGTTTTTGTTCCCTCCTTGAATCTTTTAAAAGTTCTCCTCCTTCCCTCCAAAGATAGAACTTGAAGAACATTTTCAAAAAGGGAAGTGCTGAAATTTCTTCATGATTTTCATTTTCTTATTTCGATCATAACTTTTTCATACAAACTCAAAATCGAGTGATCCAAAAGCCAAAAAAGTTGGTCTCAACGAGAGCTACAAACCCCAAGTATTTTCAGAGTCAGTTGACTTTGGGATTCTTCACAGTGGTCTGATTTCAGTCCGAGGTTCAACTTTGTATGTGTTACTTGTTCTTCTTTCAATTTCTTTTGATCATCTCTTTTATTCTTTCTATTTGATTAATGAGATGTGTTGAGAAGAATGCTAGTACATATGCTAGGGTTATATGATTGAGTGTTTGTTGAGTTTTAGTCTTGAGAATTTCATTTGAGCATATTTCACTAAACTTGACCTATCTTGAAATTGATTCTAGAAATAGCATATATGTTGTGCCTAATGACATTTTCTAGATTTAATTTCATGATCTAAGAACTAAGATTTTTTGTGTGATATATTGAATATTCATATCTTGTTCTTATTGTTTCATATGCTTTGACTTCTAGATAGATTTGTGATTGTGTGTTGAAAGCATAATTCTAGTTTATCACTAAGCATGTACATTTAGCTTGATTGATCATCTAGCTTTATTTGAATGTGTTTGCATCATTTGCATCACTTAGATCATTGTCTTATGAAAGGTTGAAGTTTGCATATCTTGTATATTGATTTACTCTTGCATTAGTTAAATCAATTCATTTGTTGAATCTATTCAAGTGTGCATTTTCTTTGTTATATTCCACATTATTTTTAATATTGGAAGAAATTGGGCATATACCTATTCATCCTCCCCCCCCAGGTATATTTTACACTATTAGGGAATTTCATTTGGTATCAGAGCGGGTGTCTAAACACACTTAGATAGATCCATTCTTTGTAGTGTTTGTGTTATTTGTGTTAGTCATGATTAAGGAAGTGTGTTCCTATGTGGCTTCTTTTGTTGAATATATTGACTTAGATAAGAAAAAGATCAATGATCTTACTTTTGAAAATGAACGTTTATCTAAAGTCAATGTGTCCCTCAACAAGAAGCTAGAGAATCATAGACTAGGCTCAAAAGATTTCAATGATCTTAAAGACAAGATCCTAAGTCTAAAATTGAATCTAAAAGATAACAATGATAGACTTAGCATCTTGAAGCAAGAAATTGAGCATAGGGATAGTTCTCTTGTTAGTGCTAAAAGGCTTGAAAACATGCGTAAAGCCAAACTTAGTGAGCACTTAAATCAAGAGAAAAAATATGAACAATGGCTTAATAAATCAAGAGAAGATGTTAGAAAAAGTGATGACATCTTAGAAAAATATGCCATTAAAAATAGAGTGCTTAGTGAGAAACTTGATGAGGCTAATATGGTGATTAACAAGATGTCATCTAGTTCTAATAAGATTGAAACCCTCATTAAAAGTGGAAAGCATCCTAGTGATAAAAGAGGTTTGGGTTATATAAATGAGAAAGAAACCCCTTCTACTAACAAATCTACTTTTGTCAAAGCAAGCATTGAAACAAATGTAGGTACACTCACTCAAGGTAAAGCTATGAAGGCTACCGGAGGTGCCTCTTCATCAACAAGGATGTTCAATGGAAGAACTCAACAACATAATCATCAAGGAGCAACAACCTCAAATGCAAGAGGTGGAGCATCAAGGGTTGTACATCAAAGAGGAAAAATTATGAGAAGTCCAAAGGAGTTGGAAGCAAATGCAAATGGTAGTCGTCTTCACCTTATTATCTCGGTCTTAACTAGTAGTCAAGTGTTTTGGGCTAGTCATCTTTGTCTTCCTAAAAAGGTCTTAAAGGTTATTGAGCAGAAAATTTGTAGCTTTTTATGGAATGGGGTTGAGGGTAGCAACAAAGGCTCTAAAATTGCTTGGTCCGATATTTGTATTCCTAAAAAAGAGGGTGGTCTTGGAATCAAGGACCTCTCTTTGCGGAATAAGGCGCTAATGATTAGGCACATTTGGAATCTGGTTTATGGCACTAATAATCTTTAGACTTCTTGGATCAATGCCTACCACCTCAAAGGTTCAAGTTTGTGGGAGGTGAAAGCTCCTCATACATGTTCTTGGAATTGGAGAAAGCTACTTCATCTTAGGCCTTTAGTTCATTCTTTATTTCAGCACATTATTGGTAGTGGCTTGAACACTTCCTTATGGTTTGATAATTGGCACCCTGATGAACCCACATAACAAAAAGATAGTTTACATTATTTAGGGTTTCGGCGCCGTGTTTCAATTCTGAGCCTCTTCCTGTCTGATTCTGATCTTATGTTCTTCTTCAAAGTTGTAGAACATGAAATTGCATGCAACTCTGAATCAAGAAACTCGTGATTTGGCTTTGTTTTCACAGAGTTACGGCAGTCTCCATATCTATGCGCTGGTTTGTCTTTTTTATTAGGGTTTCACCGCCGTTTTGCTATTTTGGCCCTGTTCTGGTTAGATTCAGTTAATTTTTCCTTCTTCGAGATTGTAGATCGTGATTTTCTATGCAACCTAGAATCAAGAACTTTGTGATTTGGGGTTTATGGCACTGAGTTACGTCCTTTTCAAGTTTTCTGTTCTGGTTGGTGTATTCTCTAGGGTTTCTCCGGTTCTATCATGGAGAATCCACCCTGTTCTATATCTTCCTTTGCTGGTTTTCCCTCTCTCTTGGAAGCTAGTAGGGTTTCGAATAAGGCTCTTTCCCATGGAGATGGATTGAGTCCTCAAACTGAAAATATTTTAGCTGGTACCAATACTATTTGCAATGAATCTGGTTTGTCTCATGAGATTGAAGGTTTATCAGCTAAGGGGCAGCAAAGGAAAGTTATTCCCAACTCCTCCCCTATGGTCCAACTTGAGGAGGTCTCCCAAAATAAAGGTATATCTATCACTCATTCTTTGGTGAATAAAGATGCTAACATTGTTACAGGTCAATTGCCTCCTATAATTTCCGAAAAAAGCACTTTTTCTTATAGTAATGTGCTGAAAGGTGCTCACAATGGTCCAATTATGGGTATCCCCACGAGTAAGCCTATGAACCTAAAATTCTACCAGCCCTTACAAAGTGGTAATAGGAAGTGTGTCTCCCCACCCATGGAAGTTGCAGAGGATGGCTCTAAAGCTTGGAAGAACTGCTTGGTGGGTTATTTTATTGAGAAGAAGCTCTCATTCTCTCTTGTTAACAATATTGCTAAGAAGATTTGGGGTAATTATGGTCTTCTAGAGGTGCTCGCAAATGAAAAAGGGTTCTATTCTTTCAAGTTCTCAGATGATGACTCTTGCTCTACAGTTCTTGAGGCTGGTCCATGGCTTTTTGCTGGAAGAATGATAATTCTTAAGAAATGGCACTCTCGGCTTGTTTTAATGAAAGAATCTTATTCTAAGGTTCCAGTATGGGTCAAGTTTTTTAATATTCCTCATTAATATTGGACTGAAAAGGGGCTAAGCTATATTGCTAGTGCTATTGGGAAGCCTCTTTATGCTGATAGCCTAACTGAATCAATGAAAAGAATTTCGTATGCTAGAATTTGTGTCAAAATTGATGCTACTAGCAAATTAGTTGATTCTTTTGATTTACTTATAGGCGATTGTGAAGAGCTCAATAATGGGGAGAGTGTTAAAATTCTGGTTGAATACCAATGGAGACCAAAGATTTGTCCAGAGTGCAAATCGTTTGGTCATTCTGCTGCAACCTGCCCAAGTCTAAAGCATGTGGAAGGCAGATTAGATGAGAACCGTGGTTCCAAAGTGAAGCAAGAATGGGTGAAGGTCAATCGTGGTGCTGCAGCTCATGTATCCAACTCTTCAGGGAACCTTTCTAGAGGAGATGCAACCCTTGTTCCCTCACCTAGTGCGAATATGGAGCCTCTTCCTCTTTCCATCTCTTCTTTGAATGTTGGTGAAGTCATTTCCGCTGGTCATTCTGAAATTCAGCCTCCATTGTGTCCTACCAATATGCCTATCAAGAATCAATGCAATGTCCTCTCTAAGAAGAGTGTTGTTGATACCTCTAACAAGTTCTCTGCTCTTGATGAGAATGGTTACAGTGTCCTCTCTAAGGATAGTGTTGTTGACTGTAATGATGATGACTCTCCTACCACAGCCTCTTCGGATCATTCCTTATGGCTCTCAAAGATTAAGAACATTGATGGGGTTCCTATCATAGGGCTTTCTAGCACTCCAGAGTCCTCTAGTACCAAGAAGAAGAAGAAGAAGAAACGGTCCGCAAAAAAAGGAATGGATAACATCTCGCAAGCTAAGGTGAAATCTTTTCAACCTCTTCATGATTAATTTAGCTTGTTGGAACATTAGGGGTCTGAATGCTACCCCTAAATAATTAGAAGTTAAGAAGATGATACTTGACCACAAGCTTAGTCTAGTTTGTTTAACTGAGACAAGAGTAAGTATGATCCATAAGCCTCTTGTAGTTAATTCAGTTTTCACGGATTGGGAAATGCTTGACAATTACAATAGTCATGATCTTGGTAGAATTTGGATTGGTTAGGATCCTAGGATCCTTAATATCACTAAAAATTTTGAAACTGATCAGATTATACATTGCCAAGCTCATATTTTGGATGGTAATGACAGGTTCCATATCTCTTTTGTTTATGGTTCTAATGTTGATAGTTCTAGAAGAGCTCTTTGGCATAGTATATGCTCTAATCAGCAAGATACTCCTTGGATGGTTCTTGGCGATTTCAATGTCTCTAGGAGGGTGAATGAGTTAGTTGGGGGTTCATCACGTATTTCCTCAGCTATGGAAGAGTGTAATGACTGTCTTTATGTTTCTGAACTTGATGACCTTTGTTTCTCGGGTTTTCTCCACACTTGGTGTAATAAGAGAAGCATTGGCTGCATCTCTAAGAAGTTGGATATAGTTCTTGTTAATAAGGAATGGATGACCAAGTTTGAGCACTCTGAAGCCATTTTTCTTCCTCCTAGCATCTCAGATCACAGCCCATCTTTGGTTAAGCTTGGATTGCAAGGTAATAAGAAGAATTGCCCTTTTAAAATTTTCAATTTTCTAACGGAATGGGAAGACTTTCTTCCTTTGGTTGAGAGTTGTTGGCAGGAGAATTTTCATGGCAATATGCAATTTCAGCTTTGCTCTAAGCTCCGAAATTTAAAGAAGGTTTTAAAGTCCCTTAACAAGAATACAGTGGGGGATTTGACGGTTAAATCTATTGAGGCCAAGGCTGCTCTTGTTGATTGCCAAAGTCTTCTTGATCTGCAGCCTCTTGATGAAGGCCTTAGAATGCAAGAGAAGGAGCTTATGAGCTCTTACACACTGGCTCTTCAAACGGAGGAGGATTTTTTGAGGCAAAAATCTAGAGTTCAATGGCTTAAGGCTGGTGACTGTAACACCTCCTATTTTTTCAAAGTCATCAATGGAAGACGCAATAGAAGTAAGATCCTCTCTATTACTGGAGAAGATGGTTCCTTGATTGAAAGAGATACTCAAATCAAATCTGAGGCTGTTCGTCACTTCCAAAATATTCTTGGTTGCTCTTTGCCCTCTAGGCATGGTTCTCGTCCTTTGAGAAATGTTATTGATAAACACATCTCCACTGATCAAGCTGATTTCATGAGTAGAGAGGTCTCGAATGATGAAATTCATGAAGTTTGCTTTTCTCTCCACCCTAATAAGGCTTCTGGTCCAGATGGTTTTAATGCTTATTTCTTCAAGAAGACGTGGCATATCGTTGGTGATGATGTTATTAATGCTGTTCAAGAATTCTTTCGTACTGACCTTCTTCTTAAAGAGCTCAATGCTACGATTCTTACTTTGGTCCCTAAGGTCCCTAAGGTCCCTAATCCGTCTAAAATGACGGACTTTAGACCAATCTCTTGCTGCAACACTCTCTACAAGATCATTGCTAAGATCATTGCCAATACAATCAAGCCTTGTCTTCCTGGCATTATTAGCCCCTCCCAATCAGCCTTTGTGGCAGGTTGGAGAATTGGAGACAACAATCTTCTTGTCCAAAAGCTAATGAGAAATTCACAAAGATGACGGTACGCCAAAGTTGGCCCTTAAGGTGGATTTGATGAAAGCGTTTGATATGGTTGATTGGGGCTTCTTACTTGACACTCTTGCTGCATTTCAGTTTCCTTTGAAAGTCATAAATTGGATTAGAGCTTGCCTTACTACTCCTAAGTTCTCTATCTCTATTAATGGTGAGCTTGCTGGTTTCTTCTCCGGAAAGAGGGGTCTTCGACAAGGGGACCCTATGTCTCCATATCTCTTTGTTATGGCTATGGAGGTCCTCTCGAAACTTTTAGCCAATCATATTGCAGACTCTCCTAACTTCAAATATCATTGGAAGTGCGACAAGATTATGCTTTCTTACCTTTGCTTTGCTGATGATCTTATTATGCTTGCCATGGTTCCTATCATTCAGCTCTTGTTCTCAAATCAGCCCTCGATGAGTTCTCCTTGTTGTCGGGTCTTGGTGCTAATCATGCTAAGAACAACACTTTCATTTCTGGAGTGCCCAATGCAATTAGTCAGCAGCTCATCAACCTTTTTGGTTACACGGTTGGTTCCCTTCCTATTCGTTATTTGGGGATTCCTATTATCTCTTCTAAATTGAATTTGCGTGATTGCTCTCCCCTTGTTGATAAAGTTTCGAGTAGACTTTCTTCTTGGTTGAATCGGTGCCTTTCTTATGCTGGTCGTCTTCAACTTATTATCTCGGTCTTAACCAGTAGTCAAGTGTTTTGGGCTAGTCATCTTTGTCTTCCGAAGAAGGTCTTAAAGGTTATTGAGCAGAAATTTCGTAGTTTTTTTTATGGAATGGGGTTGAGGGTAGCAGCAAAGGTTCTAAAATTGCTTGGTCCGATATTTGTATTCCTAAAAAAGAGGGTGGTCTTGGAATCAAGGACCTCTCTTTGTGGAATAAGGCGCTAATGATTAGGCACATTTGGAATCTGGTTTATGGCACTAATAATCTTTGGACTTCTTGGATCAATGCCTACCACCTCAAAGGTTCAAGTTTGTGGGAGGTGAAAGCTCCTCATACCTGTTCTTGGAATTGGAGAAAGCTACTTCATCTTAGGCCTTTAGTTCGTCCTTTATTTCAGCTCATTATTGGTAGTGGCTTGAACACTTCCTTATGGTTTGATAATTGGCACCCTGATGGCCCTATTCATTCGAAATGGAGTTCCCGTGTTATCTACGATTCTGGTCTCCCAATAAATGCAAAGGTTAATGCCATTGTCTGTGGTGATAATTGGAGATGGCATATTGCTATGTCAATTGATCTTGCTAAAATAAAGAGTTATATGCCTTCTTACAATCCAAACTCCATTTTAGATGATATTAATCGGTGGCTCCCCTCTCCAAATGGTATTTACTCTGCTGCTTCTGCTATGGAGTCTCTTAGAACCCATCACTCTCTTGTTCCTTGGTTTAATATTGTGTGGTTCCCTCAGAATATTCCGAGGATGGGTTTCATCCTTTGGTTGGCTATTAAAGGTAGGCTTTCTACCTTGGACCGTGTTCAGTGCTACGATCCTCAAGTTATTGCTACATGTGTCCTTTGCAATTCTCAAAACGAAACTCATGCCCACCTTTTCTTTGAGTGTTTGTATAGCAAAGCCATTTGGACTCATCTCTTGAACAAGTGTGGTTGTACTTGGATCGGACTCAGCTGGAATGATTTAATTGATTGGATTTCCATTCATTGGAAATGGAACTCTCTTTCCACTGTGACTAAAAAGCTTTGCCTTGCAGTGACTGTCTACTTTATTTGGAGAGAGCAAAATTATCGTATTTTTAAGAGCTCTAGAAGGCCTAATGCAGAGGTTTCCGGAATCATTATTGACACTATTTGTAGCCGGCTTTATTCTATCAATTTGAAGGATTGGCCTTTGATTGCTATGAATTGGAATGTAACCTCTAGATGATACTTGTGTTGTTGGCTGTTTGTTTGCTTTCTTTTGTGTTTTTTTTGTTTTTGATTTGTTAAAGCTTTTGTTTAGCTCTTGTTTATGAGCTTGTTGTTTTTGAGCTTTTTTGTTGAGCTTGTTTTGGGCCTTTGTGCTCTGGCTTCTTTGTTTCCTGGGGTATGCCCCTTGTATTTGTATATTCTTTCCTCTTTCTATGATACTATTTATTTACCCAAAAAAAAAAATTGGCACCCTGATGGCCCTATTTGTTCGAAATGGAGTTCCCGTGTTATCTACGATTTTGGTCTCCCTATAATTGCAAAGGTTAATGCCATTGTCCGTGGTGATAATTGGAGATGGCCTGTTGCTATGTCAATTGATCTTGCTAAAATAAAGAGTCGTATGCCTTCTTACAATCCAAACTCCATTTTAGATGATATTATTCGGTGGCTCCCCTCTCCAAATGGTATTTATTCTGCTGCTTCTGCTATGGAGTCTTTTAGAACCCATCACTCTCTTGTTCCTTGGTTTAATATTGTGTGGTTCCCTCAGAATATTCCGACGATGGGTTTCATCCTTTGGTTGGCTATTAAAGGTAGGCTTTCTACCTTGGACCATGTTCAGCGCTACGATCCTCAAGTTATTGCTACATGTGTCCTTTGCAATTCTCAAAACGAAACTCATGCCCACCTTTTCTTTGAGTGTTTGTAGCAAAGCCATTTGGACTCATCTCTTGAACAAGTGTGGTTGTACTTGGATTGGTCTCAGCTAGAATGATTTAATTGATTGGATTTCCATTCATTGGAAATGGAACTCTCCTTCCACTGTGACTAAAAAGCTTTGCCTTGCAGTGGCTGTCTACTTTATTTGGAGAGAGCGAAATTGTCATATTTTTAAGAGCTCTAGAAGGCCTAATGCAGAGGTTACCCGGACCATTATTGACACTATTCGTAGCCGGCTTTGTTCTATCAATTTGAAGGATTGGCCTCTGATTGCTATGAATTGGAATGTAACCTCTAGATGATACTTGTGTTGTTGGCTGTTTGTTTGCTTTGTTAAAGCTTTTGTTTAGCTCTTGTTTATGAGCTTGTTGTTTTTGAGCTTTTTGTTGAGCTTGTTTTGGGCCTTAATGCTCTGGTTTCTTTTTTTCCTGGGGTATGCCCCTTGTATTTGTACATTCTTTCCTTTTTCTATGATACTATTTATTTACCCAAAAAAAAAAATTCTCAAATTTATTCCTATTTGTCATCATTGTAATATGGTAGGACATATTCGACTTAGATGTTTTGAGTATATTCAGAAATGCAAACTTGATAATGCTTTTCATGATGTCTTTGAATGGACCTAGGCAATCATCCATGTATGGATATAGAAATAGACCTAGGAAGACCTTGGAAAAGCATGTTGTGAAGAATGTTATTGATGACTTGCTTGCTAAATCTTATGTTATGCCTCACTCTACTATGCATAAGAAAGTTGATAATGCTTTGCTTGATATTTTTTAAAATGTGACCAATGAGGTCAAGGTGCATGTTAAATAGCATAACATTGAGTCAAAGCATGTTAGTGGTAAGAGTGAGAGGCATGTTGTGAAAAGTGTGTGGCTTAGAAAAGACACATCTAATTGTCTAGTTACACAATATGCTTTACGTGCCAACTCCTCCTATTCTTGGTACCTAGATAGTGGTTGCTCTAAGAACATGATCGGGAACAAAGAGTTCTTTAAGAATCTTGTTTTAAAGGATGGAGGTTGGGTTACTTTTGGTGATGGTACCAAAAACCAAGTTCTTGGCAAGGGAACAATTTGTATCCCCGGATTGCCTAAACTTCGCAATACTTTGTATGTTGATGGGTTACAAGCTAACTTGATAGGCATTACTCACTTGTGTGAAATTTTTAAAAAAGTTAGTTTTAACAAAGACTTGTGCACTATAATTGATAAAAAGGGCAATGTTGTCCTAAGAGTCAAAAGGTCTATAGACAATTGCTATTGTCTTGAGATAGATCCTCTAACTTGCAACATGGCACATGAGTGCAACAAGCTTGATTTGTGGCATCAACGTTTAGGCCACATGAATTTTAAAGATTTAAAGAAGCTTGAAATACATGGCATTGTTAGAGATCTTTCTAATTTTGGTAAGAAACTTGAGGTTGTTTGTGAACCTTGCCAATTAGGTAAACAAACCAAAATGCCTCACAAAAAGAGTTCTTATATTGCTACCAAGAGACCTTTAGAACTTGTGCACATGAACCTAATGTGGCCAATTCAAACCAAGATCATCAATGGCAAAAAGTACATTTTTGTATGCGATGATGACTACTCTAGGTTTACTTGGGTTTATTTTCTTAGAAACAAGACCGAGGCTTTTGATTACTTCAAAAATTTTTGTAATCAAGTTCAAAATGAAAAAGGTCTTGATATCAAGAAAATATGTCGCATTAAGAGTGATCATGGGACGGAATTTGAAAATGCTAAATTTAGTGGGTTTTGTGATGGTTTAGGAATTTCTCATGAGTTCTCCGCACCTAGAACTCCTCAACAAAATGGTGTTGTTGAGAGGAAAAATCGTGTCTTGCAAGAGATGGCTAGGGTCATGCTCAATAGCAAGAAAGTCCCTAGAAACCTATGGGCCGAGGTGGTCAATACCGCTTGTTATGTGTCTAATCGTGTTTTTAGAAGGTCCAGCACAAAACAAACGTCCTATGAGCTTTGGAAGGGCAAGAAGCCCAATGTAAGTTACTTCCACACCTTTGGGAGTAAGTGTTACATTTTGAATGATAGAGATCACTTAGGAAAGTTTGATGCTAAAAGTGATGTTGGTCTCTTTCTTGGGTATGCTATTAATAGTCGTGCTTATAGAGTCTTTAACTTGACTACTAAGACTATTATGGAGTCTATCAATGTGAAGATAGATGACCTAAGCATGCTAAATTTGTGTGATGAAAATGGTGTCAATGAACCTAAAGATAACATGTTGAATGACACTAAAACACCTATTGATGTGGCTAGTAATGTTTCTAGTCAAGATGATGAAAATGATAGTCGTGTTGAAGTTGTAAGTCAAGGGTTGGAAAATGCTTTAAATGATAATCAACAAAATGACCAAGTTGTTAAACTTTCTCACCCTAGACTTAGAAACTTACACAATCAAGAAGACATAATAAGTGATTTGAATGAAGGGGTTAGAACTAGAAATCAAATTACTAACCAAATTTCGTATGCTTGCTACACTTCTCAAATTGAACCCAAAAATATTAATGAAGCAATTGTTGATGAATATTGGGTTGGGGCTATGCAAGATGAACTTAATCAATTTGAGAGAAATGAAGTGTGGTCCTTGGTTCCTAGACCTAAAGACAAAAATGTAATTGGCACTAAATGGGTTTATAGGAATAAGACCGATGAAAGTGGCAAGATTGTGAGGAACAAAGCTAGGCTAATGGCTCAAGGTTACACTCAAGTTGAGGGTGTAGACTTTGATGAGACTTTTGCCCCAGTTGCTCGTCTCGAGTCCATTAGACTTTTTGATGAGAATAAGGGGGCCACATCAAGAGATCCATTGCACGTTCCGGTTGGGCCAATAACAAGGGCAAGGGCTAAGAGATTCAAGGAAGCACTAAATGGCCTGATTCAAGACACTTGGGCTGATTCCGAATTATTAAAGTCCAAGATGAGCCCACATGAAGACCAAGGCTTAACTAACGTCATCAAGGCAATTGATTGGGCCGAATAAGAGAAGACTTGGGCGTGAAGTAGAAGACTTGGGCGTGAAGTAGAAGCTTGGGCGTGTGGAGGAGAGTCAAATTCAGTTCTTTCCTTTTTTTTCTTAGTTTTCCAAAGAATAATGAATTGATTTGTTTCCAAATATTAAGGGGCCGATTTGCTTCCAAATTTTAGCCTTCCAAATAGGGAGCAAGTCAATTAGTTGCTTGTTTTAGTTTATTTTCTTTCCCGTTTGTAAGGCATTAATTGCCAAATATTTATTTCCTTTTTGGTTTTAGGGTTTCAGTATTTAAGGGTCCTTTTGATGTATTTTTCGGCAGATTTTGATTTGAATGCAAATTGAGAGAATTTTCTCTATTGTTCTTGAGAACTAATTGGAACTTATCAGAATTCTCTGTGACGTTCCTCCTTGACTTATCAATCGAGTATTCCATCCTTGATTGTGGCGTCCTCCTTCATACCAAGGTTCACATCTCATTATAGGTGTTGGGTCGCGGTTTCCATCTGAACCAGAGGTTAGAACGATCCTAGGCATCAATCTTGATACAACCGACGAGGTTCGTATCATTTGGTATCAGAGCTTCGGCTTCTAACATCAGGTTTTATATATCTTAGTTCTTCTTCTTCTTTGATTTCGTTGATCAAAAAAAAAAAAAAAAAAACTGGTATTAGTTTGTTATTTCAGTTTTGTTGTGATTCGTTTTGTGTGAACCTATGAGATCTTTGTTTCGTGTGAACGTGGCTAAGAAATTTTGATTATTGTTTGATTAGTTTGATAAGAACTTTTGAGAAATTACGAGTGGAAAAAGGCAAGAGTGGTGAGTACATACTGAGGGTAAAAGCCAAAAGATTTGAGTGAAACACGAGTGTGAGTGCCATCATCTTTGAGGGTAAACACGTGAGGGAGTGTTTGTGAGGCTTACTTATTCTTGTTGTTTTGCAGGTTCTAAAAATGTCACACGATAACAGTAAGGAACTGTCCAACGAAGCACCAAAAACGGTAGATCTCGACCGTTTGTTTACAGCCATGCAACAACACATGGCGCGAATGGAGATTCAGTTTGGCGAGGTGAATGATCGGTTTGGCGAGATGAATGATAGGTTACACAAAGTGGAGTCTAGTTCACAAAGGGAGTAGCCAATCAGGGCTCCTAATGTGGAACGAAGAGAAAGGAACCTACCTAGGAATGATTATGAAGATGATTATGGGAATGACCTAGAGGAGGATGATCGCATGTCTAATGTGGGTGCTGGCAGATTTAGGCATGGAATGGGAGGTAGAGGAGTTAGGTATGGGAATAGAGAAGATAGGTATGGGAATAGAGGAGATAGGTATGGAGAAAGGGTTGATAATAACTTGGGTAGTATAAAGGTGAAGATTCCAACCTTCCAAGGTAAAACTGATCCTGAAGCTTATTTGGAGTGGGAGAAAAGAATAGAGTTGGTGTTTGATTGCCATGAGTATTCCGAGTTGAAGAAGGTGAAATTGGCAGCCATAGAGTTCACTGATTATGCTATTGTTTGGTGGGATCAACTGATTGTGAGTCGGAGACGAAATGGAGAAAGACCTATTGAGACATGGGAGGAGATGAAAACTGTTATGAGGAGGAGATTCATTCCAAGTCACTATTATAGGGGTTTGTTTCAAAAATTGCAAACTCTTACTCAGGGGTCTAAGTGTGTTGAAGACTACTACAAGGAAATGGAGATAGCCATGATTCGAGCTGATGTAGAGGAGGACCGAGAGGCAACTATGGCTAGGTTTCTAAATGGGCTAAACCGAGACATTGCAAATGTAGTGGAGATGCAACATTATGTTGAGTTGACTGACATGGTACACATGGCCATTAAAGTGGAACAACAATTGAAGAGGAGGGGTTCCACACGGGTTGGGCAAAATTCAGGCTCTTCATCATCATGGAAACCGAATTGGAGCAAGAGAGAGGACCAGCCTAGTTTCAAGGCCAAGGCAAAGACCGAACCTTCCAAAGATCACAAGAACTGAGGCACATTAAATCAAGGTAAATCAGATTCTCAATCTTCTAGAAACCGTGACATTAAGTGCTTTAAGTGTTTGGGAGCAGGTCATATTGTATCACAATGCCCAAACAAGAGAGTAATGGTTTTGAAGGATGATGGTGGTATCGAATCCGAGGATGAATCTGATGATGAGTCCATGCCGCCTTTGGAGGATTTAAGTGACTTTGAATATCCGGTAGGTGGAGAGCTTTTGGTTGCAAGAAGAGCTCTTAGTGCTCAAGCTAAGGAAGATGATGAGGTACAACGTGATAACATTTTTCACACCCGCTGCCATGTTAATGATAAGGTATGTAGTATGATTATTGATGGGGGGAGTTGTACTAATGTGGCTAGCACTACTTTGGTGGAAAAATTGAATTTGACAACTTTGAAGCACCCAAAACCTTATAGGCTACAATGGTTGAATGATAGTGGGGAAGTTAGGGTGAATAAACAGGTGTTGGTGTCATTTTCAATTGGAAAATACAAAGATGAAGTTATTTGTGACGTGGTACCCATGGATGCGGGTCGTATCCTTTTAGGAAGACCGTGGCAATTTGATAGGCATGTGACACATGATGGATATACCATTAGATACTCCTTTGTACTCAATAAAAGGCCAATCACTCTTGTACCTTTAACCCCAAGACAAGTATATGAAGATCAAGTGAGGTTAAAAAAAGAGAGAGATGTTAAAAAGGAGAGTGAGAGTTCAAAAGAAAGAGAGACAAAAGAGAGAGAGTCCGAAACAGCAAAAAATAAAAATAAAAAGTGGAAAAAAAAATAGAGGCTGATGAGAAAAAAAGAGAGAGAAAACAAGTGAGTTTTTATGCAAGAGAGAGTGAGATCAAAAAGGCTTTGTTTTCAAATCAGCCAATGATTGTACTTTTGTACAAAGAGGCTTGTTTTAGTACTAACGAAATTAACTCTTCTTTGCCTAGTGTTGTTGTTTCACTTTTGCAGGACTTTAATGAAGTGTTTCCCAAAGAGATGCCTATTGGTTTACCACCAATGAGGGGGATTGAGCACCAAATTGATTTTGTACCCGGAGCACCAATTCCAAATAGACCCGCATATAGAAGTAATCCCAAGGAGACAAAGGAACTTCAAAAGCAGGTTGATGAGCTCATGGAAAGGGGGTATGTTCGTGAGAGTATGAGTCCTTGTGCGGTTCCCGTATTGCTTGTGCCTAAGAAGGATGGAACTTGGAGGTTATGCGTTGATTGTCGTGCCATCAACAATATCACTGTAAAGTATCGACATCCTATTCCTAGATTAGATGATATGCTTGATGAATTGCATGGTTCTGTTGTCTTCACTAAAATTGATCTTAAGAGTGGATATCATCAAATTAGGATGAAAGAAGGTGATGAGTGGAAAACTGCTTTTAAAACAAAATATGGTTTATATGAGTGGTTAGTTATGCCTTTTGGATTAACTAATGCACCAAGTACTTTCATGAGATTAATGAACCATATTTTGCATGCTTTTATTGAAAAATTTGTGGTTGTTTACTTTGATGATATTTTGATTTATAGCAAAAACCTGGATGAGCATGTTGAACATTTAAAACTTGTTTTAGGTGTTTTAAGAACTGAAAAGTTATTTGCTAATCTCAAGAAGTGTACCTTTTGCACGGATAGGCTTGTATTTCTTGGTTTTGTTGTTAGTGCTAAAGGGATTGGGGTTTATGAAGAGAAGGTTAAGGCAATTAAGGAGTGGCCGAAACCTACAAATGTGGGACAAGTGAGGAGTTTCCATGGGTTGGCTAGTTTTTATAGGAGGTTTGTGAGGGATTTTAGTAGTCTAGCCGCACCTTTAACTGAAGTTATAAAAAAAAATGTGGGTTTTAAGTGGGGTAATGAACAAGAAAAGGCGTTTAACTTGATTAAGGAGAAATTAACTAAGGCACCTTTACTTGCTTTGCCTGACTTTGCTAAAGCTTTTGAGATTGAGTATGATGCTTCAGGAATAGGTATTGGAGCTGTTCTAATGCAAGAAGGACGTCCCATTGCATTTTTTAGTGAGAAAATAAGTGGAGCAGCCTTGGATTATCCTACCTATGACAAGGAGATGTATGCTTTGGTTAGGGCATTGGAAACTTGGCAACACTACCTTTGGCCGAAAGAATTTGTGATTCACACGGATCATAAGTCCTTGAAGCATTTAAAGGGACAGCACAAGCTAAATAAGCGGCATGCCAAGGGGGTGGAGTTCATAGAAACATTTCCATATGTGATCAAGTACAAAAGAGGTAAGGAAAACGTGGTCGCTGATGCTTTGTCTAGAAGATACGTTTTACTTTCTACTTTGGATACTAGATTGCTTGGTTTTGACTACATTAAAGAATTGTATGTGGAAGATTCTGATTTTGGTAATGTATTCAATGCATGTGAAAAAGTTGCATTTGGCAAGTTTTATAGGTATGATGGATTTTTGTTTAGAGAAACTAAATTATATGTGCCTAAGAGTTCTTTGCGTGAATTGCTTGTTAGAGAAGCTCATGGGGGAGGTTTGATGGGGCATTTTGGTATAGCCAAGACACTAGATGTTTTGCATGAACACTTCTTTTGGCCTCATATGAAACATGACGTAGAAAGAATCTGTGAAAAATGCATTACATGTAGACGAGCTAAGTCTAAGATCAAGCCTCATGGATTGTATACTCTTTTGCCTATACCTAGTGGACCTTGGATTGATATTTCTATGGATTTTGTGTTGGGTTTGCCTAGGTCAAAAAGGGGTAGGGATTCTATATATGTGGTTGTTGATAGGTTTTCTAAAATGGCACATTTCATTCCTTGTCATAAAACTGATGATGCAACACATATTGCTGATTTGTTTTTCAAAGAAATTGTTCGATTGCATGGCATGCCTAAGACCATTGTTTCAGATAGAGAGGCTAAGTTCTTAAGCTACTTTTGGAAGACTTTGTGGGGTAAGTTAGGAACTAAACTTTTGTTTTCTACTACTTGTCATCCACAAACTGATGGTCAAACTGAAGTAGTTAATAGGACTTTATCTGCCTTGTTGCGTGCTATAATACAAAAGAACTTGAAAACATGGGAGGATTGTTTGCCGCATGTAGAGTTTGCTTATAATAGGAGTGTGCATTCTGCAACTCATTATTCACCTTTTGAAATTGTATATGGTTTTAATCCGTTGACTCCTTTGGATTTAATTCCTTTACCTGTGAATGAGCATGTTAACTTGGATGGGAAGAAAAAGGCAGATTTTGTTAAGCAACTCCATGAAAAGACTCGACAAAACATAGAGAGGAGAACTGAGCAATATGCCACGCAAGCTAATAAAGGGCACAAGAAAGTTGTGTTTGAACCCGGTGATTGGGTGTGGTTGCATATGAGGAAGGAACGGTTTCCAGTCCAGCGGCGTTCTAAATTACTTCCTAGGGGAGATGACCCATTTCAAGTGCTTGAAAGGATCAATGACAACGCCTACAAGTTAGATCTTCCAGGTGAGTATAATGTTAGTGCAAGCTTCAATGTTTCTGATTTGTCTCCTTTTGATGTAGGTGACGATTTGAGGACAAATCCTTTTCAAGAGGGAGGGAATGATGAGAATAAGGGGGCCACATCAAGAGATCCATTGCACGTTCCGGTTGGGCCAATAACAAGGGCAAGGGCTAAGAGATTCAAGGAAGCACTAAATGGCCTGATTCAAGACACTTGGGCTGATTCCGAATTATTAAAGTCTAAGATGAGCCCACATGAAGACCAAGGCTTAACTAACGTCATCAAGGCAATTGATTGGGCCGAATAAGAGAAGACTTGGGCGTGAAGTAGAAGACTTGGGCGTGTGGAGGAGAGTCAAATTCAGTTCTTTCCTTTTTTTTTTCTTAGTTTTCCAAAGAATAATGAATTGATTTGTTTCCAATTATTAAGGGGCCGATTTGCTTCCAAATTTTAGCCTTCCAAATAGGGAGCAAGTCAATTAGTTGTTTGTTTTAGTTTATTTTCTTTCCCGTTTGTAAGGCATTAATTGCCAAATATTTATTTCCTTTTTGGTTTTAGGGTTTCAGTATTTAAGGGTCCTTTTGATGTATTTTTCAGCAGATTTTGATTTGAATGCAAATTGAGAGAATTTTCTCTATTGTTCTTGAGAACTAATTGGAACTTATCAGAATTCTCTGTGGCGTTCCTCCTTGACTTATCAATCGAGTATTCCATCCTTGATTGTGGCGTCCTCCTTCATACCAAGGTTCACATCTCATTATAGGTGTTGGGTCACGGTTTCCATCTGAACCAGAGGTTAGAACGATCCTAGGCATCAATCTTGATACAATCGACGAGGTTCGTATCACTTTTGTTGTCCATTGCATGCATTAAAAAGTTCAAATTATTTCAAATGGATGTCAAAAGTGCTTTCCTAAATGGATACCTTCAAGAAGAAGTGTATGTTGAACAACCTAAGGGTTTTGCAGACCCACACTCTCCTAATCTTGTGTTTAAATTGAAAAACGCTTTCTATGGCCTTAAGCAAGCTCCAAGAGCTTGGTATGATAGATTGACTCAATATCTTATTGACAATCATTATAGGAGAGGTGGCATTGATAGAACATTGTTTATCAAACATCATGAGCATGATATTTTTGTTGCACAAATATATGTTAATGATATTGTTTTTGGGTCTACTAATAGAACCAAGATTGATGAATTTGTAAGTGTAATGTCAAGTGCATTTGAAATGAGTATGGTGGGTGAGTTAAATTACTTTCTTGGCATGCAAGTAAAGCTAGCACGGGCATAATGTTGAATCATTCTAAATATTCTAAAAATCTAGTTAAGAGGTTTGGCCTAGAAAATGGAAAAGATTTTGAAACACCCATGAGTACCACTCTAAAACTTGACAAAGATGGAAAAGGAAAAAGTGTTGACCAAAGTCTTTATAGAAGCATGATTGGTAGTCTACTTTACCTAACGGCTAGTAGACCGGACATATGCTTTAGTGTTAGCTTGTGTGCAAGATTCCAAGCTAATCCTAAGGAATCTCACTTAAAAACCGTCAAGAGGATCATTAGGTATGTCAAAGGGACTCATAATCTTGGTCTATTCTATTCTTTTGACACCAATGATATCCTAGTAGGCTATTGTGATGCCGATTGGGCGGGAAATATAGATGGTCATAAAAGTATATCCAGCGGTTGCTTTTACATTGGGAATAACTTGGTTTCTTGGTCAAGTAAGAAACAAAATTCCGTTTCCCTTTCTTCTTCCGAAGCCAAGTACATTGCGGCCGGAAGTGCATGCACACAATTACTTTCGATGGAACAAATCCTTAAGGATTATGAGATAGAACAAGGAAAAATGACACTTTATTGTGATAACTTAAGTGCCATTAACATCTCTAAAAATTCAGTTCAACACTCCCATACAAAGCACATAGACATTAAGCATCATTTCATTAGAGACCTAGTTGAACATTCTATTGTTACTCTTGAGCATATGCCTACTAAAAATCAACTTGCGGACTTGTTCACCAAGCCCTTGGACAAAGAGAGGTTTAAAACTCTTAGAATATCCATTGGCATGATTTGTGTTGATTGATGTCTTTGTGTGATTGTGAGTGGCTTGATGAGCAAAACTTTATTTGAATATCATTATCTTTGAGAGCTACTCATGAGAAGTAGTGATCTTTAACAAGTATCTTTTATTGTTTCTAGATCATGAACTTGAGCTTGAAAATCTTATCTTTGAAAAGTGCATTAATGCTTCTCTTATATGTTTTAGTTTTTGAGTATATGTGGTTGAATATGTGTAGATTATGGATGCATCTAGAAGCCTATTGCTTAGTACATGATAGATGACGTTTGGTATGCATCTATTTTGATGAGAATCAAGAAGCATCACCAAATGATCCATTGCATATTCCAGTTGGGCCAATTACAAGGGCCAAGAGGATCAAAGAATCTGAGTTGCTGAAATCCAAGTTTGGCCCACATGAAGACCAAATCCGGGCTGAACTTCGTGGGCCTCTACATAGTGCATATGAGGTCGGATCGTCTATTATAATATGTTTTCGGAAAGCCCAAGACGATCCCTACAGATGTCAAGAACACTCCGTCATCCTTAACAGATCAAAACTGGCCCAAATTCGGCAATCTAGTTTGTTGCGCGAAGACTTGAGCTGATTTGTTTCCTAAATTAAAGGGCTGATTTGTTTCCAAATTTAGCCTTCCAAATTGGGACTAAGTCAACTAATTGAATGTTTTAATTTTAATTTCTTTCTTGATTGTAAGGCATTAATTGCCCATTTATTTTCCTGATTGTAAGGCATTAATTGCCGAATATTTTATTTCCTTTATCTTTCTTTCTAGGGTTTAGATATTTTAGTATTTAAGGTACGCATTGATGTATTATTAACAGATGAGACTTTTGAATGAAATAATATTTTCAGAGAACATTTTCTCTTTGGTTCTTCATTGAACTGCGAACTTATCAAGGTTCTACCTTGTGGTGTTCAAACATGACTTATCAATCGAGTATTCCATCCTTGATTGTGGCGTCCTCCTTTATACCAAGGTTCACATCTCGATATAGGTGTTGGGTCGCGGTTTCCATCCAAACCAGAGGTTAGACGATCTTAGGCATCAATCTTGATACAATCGACGAGGTTCGTATCACATTTTGCTTCGGCACTACATAGTATTCAACGAGCACCCTCATGGAAAGGGCTACACACCTTGGTTGTGCAGCCGCCCAATGTAGGAAAGGGCTACGCCATTGTGATGAGTGAAAGCCGCCATGAGATGTATATGTTTTTGTTAGAAAAATCAAAGAAGTGTTGAAAAAAATCATTAAAAAATAATTAAAATAATCTTTGATTCTAAGCCTAAAAGAAATGAAAAAATAAAAGGCTTAACGATGTATAGTTGAGAATTGTGAAAAACTCGGGTTAACAAATAGAAACGGGTAAACGAGCCACATGCACACACACACTTAAATATTGATAACTATTATTTTAAAAGCAAAAACCCGGATGAATATCGGTTTGACCTATTTTTGGAAATGCTTTAAATGGATAGGTGTGGAAATAGTTTGCATGTTGATATCACAATTACTCCTACTATATATGTGAGAAGCATTCACACACACACATTTTGCTTATGTGCTTGATTCATTAGCAATGTGAGAATATTTTTGAGAGATTAATGAAAATCTATGATTCTCTCTTGGACTTTGAAAAGTGATAAAATATTTTCTCTTATTGCTTGAATGTGTGAATGTGTGAATCCCTTATGAACAAATCTACTTGGTGACAATATGTGGAGCATATGTTAAGGGGGAGCTTTAGTTTATTCAACTTTGCTTTCTATACGATTTGTTTGCTTAATATCTCGTTCTTTATCTCTTGAGTCCTTTATCTATTCCTTGACAAAAAGGGGGAGAAATTGTATACCTCACTTTGTTTGATATGGAGGAATCCTTGTTTGATATAGGGGAGAAAAATGTATACCTCACACCTTGTGTAGAAAATGTTCCAAATGTGTGAGTCATGTTCCTCTTTGTGTGCTTAATTGAGACTTTGTCTTAATGGGGAGAATTCTTGTATTTTGGGGGAGACAAGAATTCTTGGCTTTACAAGGTTAAGAGACTTAGGAAGAGCTTTAATTTGAAAACTTTTATTCTCTTGAGATAATGCATTTTTGTATGAGATAAGGGATGTTTTGTTATTTGTTTATGTGATGAAAACTCATTATTCTTCTTTAGAGAAGATCTCTTGTTTGGTTTGTTTTTTCTCTCATAGGTACTTTGAAGACCAAAGCGGAATTCTTGAAGACTCATGAAGATTTGAAGACCTTTCAGTCTAGGAATCTCTTTGTAATGTGAGGATGAGAGTATGCTATCAACTTGAGTTTATTGGAGTGAAACATTGTATGGTGAGGATGAGGTTTTGCCATGGAATAGCTAAAGGGGGAGGTTGTAAGGTTCATGATTTGTATTGGCTTGATTCCATTGCAAAACGCTCTATATTTGTAATAGTTGTTGCTTAGGATGTTCTTAGAAGAAAAGAAGCTTCAAAGATGAAGAGCAACGTCTAGTGCAAATATCGTCTTCAAGAGGTGAAAAACGTCAAAGGTATACTTAGACTTCTATTCTCTTGCAAGGTGTTAGTGCACACACACAAAATTCATATATGCGTGTCCCTGCATCCTTGAGCAAACATTTGGTATAACACATTCACACACATTTAAGTATGCACAAGCATTGGTCTTTTACAGACAAACATTGTAGAATTGCATGTTTTATGACTATCGCGTAGATATGGCATACTTGTGTGACATTTTGTTTATATGTTTGTGTTTCTTATATTTTGGACTTGAACATATTCTTACTTGATTCTTTATTGAGTTTCGGTCATTTTGGTTACTCATTCATTAGGTTTCGAGTCCAAATGATGTAGCTACGCTACTTTGCATTCTCATTCGTTGAGTTGTCTTCGTCATCATTTTCTGAGATGAATTCACAACCATTTGTCAAATTTTTGTAGTCGACGTTGTGCGTGAGGGAGTCACGATTCATAATCCGAAAATAGATTTGAAATCGGAGTTCGAAGGCCCGAATACGGCTGAAGAATGTGAGAGGAGCACGCGAGGGACTAGCATGGCCAAAGGCCATGCCTTGGGCACCACGTGTGGAGGCCGTGTGCCACACGGCCAGAGCACCCCTCTGGTCCCGTGTGTCACACGCGCCCCACAAGGAGTTTGAGAGGTGGCAGCCTCCGATTGGGTCGTTTTTGTTCCCTCCTTGAATCTTTTAAAAGTTCTCTTCCTTCCCTCCAAAGATAGAACTTGAAGAACATTTTCAAAAAGAGAAGTGCTGAAATTTCTTCATGATTTTCATTTTCTTATTTCGATCATAACGTTTTCATACAAACTCGAAATCAAGTGATCCAAAAGCCAAAAAAGTTGGTCTCGACGAGAGCTACAAACTCCAAGTATTTTTAGAGTCAGTTGACTTCGGGATTCTTCACAGTGATCTGATTTCAGTCTGAGGTTTAACTTTGTATGTGTTACTTGTTCTTCTTTCAATTTCTTTTGATCATCTCTTTTATTCTTTCTATTTGATTAATGAAATATGTTGAGAAGAATGCTAGTACATATGCTAGGGTTATATGATTGAGTGTTTGTTGAGTTTTAGTCTTGAGAATCTCATTTGAGCATATTTCACTAAACTTGACCTATCTTGAAATTGATTCTAGAAATAGCATATATGTTGTGCCTAATGACATTTTCTAGGTTTAATTTCATGATCTAAGAACTAAGATTTTTTGTGTGATATATTGAATATTCATATCTTGTTCTTATTGTTTCACATGCTTTGATTTCTAGATAGATTTATGATTGTGTGTTGAAAGCATAATTCTAGTTTATCACTAAGCATGTACATTTAGCTTGATTGATCATCTAGCTTTATTTGAATGTGTTTGCATCATTTGCATCACTTAGATCATTGCCTTGTGAAAGGTTGAAGTCTCTTGCAAAGTGAGTGAAGCTTTCTGGAAAGAGCAAGAAGCCTTGGTTAGGAAAGTGTTCCGGATAACCAAGCAAGAAGACTTAGCTAAGAGTAGGAAACTCCGGATAGCTAAGCAAAAAATCATCCTAGAAGCTTGAGAGCTTTGGATAGGATGTTGCTACCTATAGGTGTAGGACACACCTTGGATAGGTAGTAGGCGTTGTGGTTCACTAGCTCGAGGGTAGATTAGGAGTTGATAGCTTGAAGTGGATATCATGTGTTGATAGCTTTGAGTGTGTAAGTTCTTTTTCATATAGTGGATTGCTTTGCCGGTGGTTGTGGTATCAACCCGTGGATATTTCCTCTTTGAGGTTTTACCACGTAAAAATCCTTGTGTCAATTTTTGTTTTAATATTTCTTTATCTTCCATATCTTACATTGATTGCATATCTTGTATATTGATTTACTCTTGCATTAGTTAAATCAATTCATTTGTTGAATCTTTTCAAGTGTGCATTTTCTTTGTTATATTCCGCATTTTCTTTATCTCTCATTTTTTGTTTAGCCAAAGGTTTGAAGCAAGAAGACTATGATGTGTTACTTCCTCCCTTAGAGAATTTAAGTGAGACATGTGTGACTACTATGTCATGCAAGGAAAAGGGAAAGCTTAGTGATACATTTAGGCTCTTTGGAGAATCACTTGATTCAAGCATTGTTTCTAGTGCTCCTAGTCTTCCTATTTGAGCCATTCATTTGAAGAATGAGGTGGAAGAGTCACGAAAGATGATTGAGGCTTCGCAAAGGAAGATTGAAGAACTTAATGTTAAAGTGGTGCAACAAGATGAAAAGATCAAGCTTTTGAAAAGCAAGGCATCCACTTCAAAGCAATATGTGAGATCATCAAGTCACAAAATTTTCCTTGGTGATAAAAGTGGCTAGAAATGACTTTGAGGTATATTTTCTTACTCTTTCCTTTTGGCTTCATATCATGTCAAAAAGGGGGAGAAATATGGGAGATATATATCTGGCTTACTTAGTCTCATATTATGTTTTTTTTTAAGTTTTTGGTGTTTTTGGTATCAAGTTTGAACTCTATGGCTTGTAATATTTTTTGTTGATTCTTGACTAGTATACTTTGTTGGATGCATGTATTTAGGGGGAGCATACATGATCCATTTGAAGCTTAAATGTATTATTTTCTTGCCAATGAATATATATTGCCATATGTGTTGTCTCTTGGATGTTCTTGTGCTTTTAAGTTTATTTTAGGTGATATCAAGAGAAGACCAAGATGAAGTTCAAGACTACTTGTTATAATTTGTGTCTAAAATGCGTAACTCATTGTACTCATTGTGACCAAATTTTCTTTGTAATTGTTTTAGTATATGTTTAGGTGTTTTGACATGGAATTTACCAAAGGGGGAGATTGTTAGGTTTTTGGTTTGTCTTGGCATGTATTCCATAACAAAACGTGTTTCTCTTGTAATGTTTAGTGGTCTAAGTATTGAAGATTCAAGTCGTCAAAGAAAGACATGGCCACAATTTATGCAAGATGCCAGCTTCAAGGAGAAATGTGCTTCATCGGTCTACAAAGGTATATAAGACCTCATTTCTCTTACAAGGCTAGGCACACATACACATAGCATTCTTGTGTGTTCGTTCAAGGTTGAATATCATTTATATATCACTTTCACACACTTGATAATGTATGCTCATGCATTAGCTTTAATTTGATAATCATTGGAATTTGCATGTTCTACGACTATGTCTAGGAAATGGCATACATGTGTGATTTTGTGTTTGTATATTTTCGTATTTTTGTATTTGGACTTGAACATTGTCTATTATGATTCCTTATTGAGTTCCGGTCATTTCGGTTACTCATTCATTTAGTTTTCGAGTCCAAACGATGTAGCTACGCTACTTTTCATTCTCATTTGTTGAGTTGTGTCCGTCGTCGTTTTCCGAGATGAATTCTCAATCTTTTGTCAAAGTTTCATAGTCATTGTGCGTGAGGGAGTCACAATTCGTAATCCAAAGACGGATTTGAAATCGGAGTTCAGAGGCCCAAATACGGCCAAAGAACGCGAGTGGTGCGCGGGAGAAGCTAGCGAGGCCACATGGCCAAGCTAGGCCACCCCGTGTGGAGGCCGTGGGGCCCACAGCCAGACCAGTCCTCTGGTCCCGTGTGGCCCACACGCCCCACACGGGCTTGGGCTGAGGTGGCCTATTTTGATTGGCTGAAATCTCTTTTCTCTCTCCTCCATTTAAATATTCCAATTCCCTTCCATTTGATTTTAAGAAGAAAAAGTGTGAAATCCCGTCTAGAATTTCTCTCCAATTTTTCTCATCTTCAAATCATCATAACTTTCTCATACGAACTCGAAATTGAGTGATTCAAGTTGGAGATTGTTCGTAATCAAGTCCTCTACCTTTTACAATTGATTTGGCAGCTGTTTGATCGAATTTTTTGGTGGTTGCACACTGAAAACCGAACCAGCTCGTGAATCCAAGGTATTGTTCATATCTTTGGGATTTCTTCTTTTATAACCTTCAATTACCTTGGGGTTTCTTCTTCTATATGTATGTGTATGTATTACAAATGCTATAGAGAAAGATAGCTTCATAATCAATCCTAATCAAAAGTCTAATTAGAGACATATGTGAACTAGTTTCTTTGATTCTAGGTTTTTCACATGATTGTGAGTTGTATTGTGATTAGGTTGATATCTTAAGTTGTTTGTGACTTGATTGAATCAATTTTGTGATATATAACCTTGAAATGTGTTTTGATCCTTTGATTGATGAAATCTAGGATTATTGTATTTGTATGTGTTTTTAGAGCAATCTTGGATTCAATTGATTTTATCTTTTAATCCTTGCTCTAAATCTTTGGCTAGAATATTCATTGATTTGATTTTATGATTCTAGCATTTTATTGTATATTTATGACATCTTGAATATGTGCTTCATATATATGTGTTTATTCAAGTGTTATTTGTATGAATAGAACTATGAGCTTTTGTGTTAGATGCTTTTCACATGCTCTAGATTTAATTCATGTTTTTTGGCATCTAGATTACTTTACTTGTGTTCTCACATGTTTAGGTCTAGGTGTTCCATGGAATGTATTGATCACATGTTCTATGTTGAATTGATTGTTTGCATCATTTGCATTCACATGATCACACTAGGAAGTCCTTGTAAAAGGCATGAAGTCTTGACTAGGACGAGAAGTCCGGATAGTCAAGCAAGGAAGTCTTGGTTAGGACGTGAGGTCTGGATAACTGAGCAAGAAGTCATGGCTAGAGTCGGAAGGACTCGGATAGTCATGCATGGGAGGCTCCCTAGAGGCATGAGTGCCTTGGATAGGGAGTTGGCTTATATGTTGGTAGTCCTAGATGTATGGATAGACATAGACTCCAAAAGAGCCGGGTACATGGGATGTGTATGCACTCTTGAGGAATTTCTAATCTTCCATCGATGTTGGTTTTGTCTGTTGTCCAATATATGGTGGCTCCGCATGATTGAGGGATTTCGTACTTTCCAATAGGGTTGGGTAGACATAGACTCCATGATGAGGATCAAAAAGCATCACCAAAAGGTCCATTGCATGTTCCAATTGAGCCAATTAAAAGGGCCAAGAGGATCAAAGAAGCATTTAATGGGGGCTGATTCTGAGTTGCTGAAGTCTAAGTTTGGCCCACATGAAGACCAAATCCGGGCTGAACTTCGTAGGCCTCTATAGAGAGCATCTTAAGTCAGATTGTCTATTATAATATGTTTTCCGAAAGCCCAAGACGAGCCCTACAGATGTTATGAAGACTTCGGCAACTGTAAATGATCACAATAGGCCCAAATTCGGCCATCTATCTTGTTGCGCGAAGACTTGAGCTGAGGAGTCCGAATTTCAGCATATTTCCTAATAAAGAGCTGATTTGGGCGTGAGATACAAGCTATGGTTGGAGGATTCCGAATTTTAGCATATTTCCTATTTTTAATTATTTCCCAAATAAATAGTTGATTTGTTTCCCAAACAAAGTTAACTAGTTGCTAGTTTTTATTCTTTTACTTTCCTAATTGTAAGGCAATTAATTGCTGAGTAGTTTAATTCCTTTTCTTTTGTCGTCTAGGGTTTAGATCTTTTCTTAGTATTTAAAGGATGCATTGATGTATTATTCAGCAAATTAGACTTTGAATAAAATATTATTTGAGAGAACTTTTTCTCTTGGTTCTTCATTGAACTATGAACTTATCAAGGTTCTACCTTGTGGCGTTCAAACCTTGACTTATCACTCACCTTCTTTCTTGTTCTTGAGTGTGGCGTCTACAACCTTCTTGATACCATTGGTTCTTATCTCCGTATAGATAATGGGTCGCGGTCCTTTATTTTCTTTGTTTTTATGAACTTGAATTAGAAAACGATCCTTCGTTACCATATATTGGTTTCGGGTCTCACTGTTCTTGGTTAGGTTCATATCACTCCACTAAGTTGGGTGAGCTAAAGATTGGTCACTTTGTGGAATTTCTAATTTACCTTCCAATATATATAAGTACCCAATGGTTGTAGTTCAACCCGTGGATGTTTCCTCCTTGGAGGTTTTACCACGTTAAAAAAATCTCTTGTGTTAATTCTTCATATCTCTATCTCTTATATTTGTATATGAGTATGTTGTTGTTGCATAATATTCACTTGTGATGTATTTTGTAACAAGATTTTGTAAAGTGTGATTTGTGAACTTAGTCATTTGATCTTACTTGTAAATATAATTCTTTTGTATATTATATTTCTTGTGTATAGTAATATTTGATTATACTTGTAATACATTGAACAAACATTGAAATACAAGTATCCTTTGATGTTGTGTTTATGTGTTCTTATACCTCATACAACTAATTGATATTCATAGACTATGCTTATATGATCATATGCTTATCTTGTCTATGTATGAATTTGTGGTTTATGTGTTGTATGTAAAGCTACCTTAAGGGACAAATGAAAGTTTGTTCAAGGAATTGAAAAAGGCGTAAAAACCTATTCCCCCCCCCCCCCTCTAGGTATGCTTTAAGCTATTTAACTCCGTTTGTATACTTTCACTTGCATAGCTATCCGGACCTTCCCGATCCTAGCGATGACTTCTTGCTCGGTTATCCAGACCTCTTGTCCTAACCAAGACTTCCTTGCTTGACTATCCGAACCTCTTGTCCTAGTCAAAACTTCTTGTTTGGTTATCCGAACCACATGTCCTAACCAAGACTTCATGCCTTTTACAAGGGCTTCCTAGTGTGATCAATAAATGCAAATGATGCAAACAAACAATTCAACATAGAACATGTGATCAATACATTCCATGGAAACTAGACTTAATCATATGAGAACACAAGTCAAATTGTCTAGATACAAAAGTTGAATTAAAACTTAGAGCATGTGAAAACACCTAACACATATTACTCCTAGTTTCATTCACAAAACTAACACTTGAATAAATCATATACATAAAGCACATATCCAAGATATTAGAAACATACACAAAAATGCTATAGTCACAAAATATGTTCAATGAATAATCTAGCCAACATTTAGAGCAAGTGATATGAACCTCACCAAGAGTAGTGAGACCCGGAACCAATATATGGTAACGAAGGATCGTTTTCTAATTCAAGTTTATAAAAACAAAGAAAATAAAGGACCGCGACCCCGTTATCTATAAGGAGATAAGAACCAATGGTATCAAGAAGGTTGTAGACACCACACTCAAGAACAAGAAAGAAGGTGAGTGATGTTATAGGTAAAAATAGTCGTAAAAAACACGTCACCACCATAAGAGGCCACGTAAGCAGAAGTGAAGGCAAATCAACCATGAGTAGCAAAATCCCAACCATAGACCAAGGAAATCAGCTCGGACAACATAGCCTACTCGGGCATACTCGGGGTTCAACCAGAAAGATAGTCACGGAAATTCGCTCCCCAAACATATGGGTAGAATCAGCAACTAGCACCCCTACAAAAGGCTACAGTGTAGCTACTCAGAACCCAGCAAGGAAACAAGCAGGTTTCCCGTAAACAAAGGAATAAGAATCCTGATATGAACCTCACCAAGAGTAGTGAGACCCGGAACCAATATATGGTAGCAAGGATCGTTTTCTAAATTCAAGTTTGTAAACAAGACAATATAGTACCGTGACCTGTTATCTATAATGAGATAAGAACCAACGGTATCAAGAAATTGGAAGACGCCACACTCAAGAAAAGAAGAAGGTGAGTGATAAGTCTGATTTCGGAACCAAAGAGATAATGCTCTCAATTTTCATTCAATTCAAAACTACCGAAATATTACATCAGAAGGATCCTTATAAACTAAAACCCTAAAAGACAAGAAAGGCTACACACCAATCTCTAAAAAGAAATAAGATATTCGGCCATTAAGGCCTTACAAACAGAAAACTAAAATGGGCAAAAATTGCCTTACAAATGAAAAAAACTAAAACAAGCAACTATTGACTTGATCCCTATTTGGAAAGGCTGAAATTGAAGCAAAAACAGCCCATTAATTCGGGAAACAAATCAATCCATTATTCATTGAAAACCAAAAAGGAAACAACTGAAATTGAATCTCCTCCACACGCCTTAGGTTGTGCCACACGCCCAAGCTCTCTACCACACGCCCAAGTCAACTCTTATTCGGCCCAATCAATTGCTTTGATGATGTTAATTAAGCCTTGGTCTTAATGTGGGCTCATCTTGGACTTTAATAATTCGAAATCAGCCCAAGTGTCTTGAATCAGGCCATTTAGTGCTTCCTTGAATCTCTTAGCCCTTGCCCTTGCCTTTGTTATTGGCCCAACCGGAACATGCAACGGATCCCTTGGTGCAGCTCCCTTATTCTCATCATTCCCTCCCTCTTGAAAAGGATTTGTCCTCAAATCGTCACCTACATCAAAAGGAGACAAATCAGAAACATTGAAGCTTGCACTAACATTATACTCACCTGGAAGATCTAACGTGTAGGCATTGTCATTGATCCTTTCAATCACTTGAAATGGACCATCTCCCCTTGGAAGTAGTTTAGAACGCCGCTGCACTGGAAATCGTTCCTTCCTCATATGTAACCACACCCAATCACCCGGTTCAAACACAACTTTCTTGCGCCCTTTATTAGCTTGATTGGCATATTGCTCAGTTCTCCACTCAATGTTTTGTCAAGTCTTTTCATGGATTTGCTTAACAAAATCTGCCTTTTTCTTCCCATCCAAGTTAACATGCTTATTCACAAGTAAAGGAATTAAATCCAAAGGAGTCAATGGGTTAAAACCATACACAATTTCAAAAGGCGAAAAATGAGTTGCAGAATACACACTCCTATTATAAGCAAACTCTACATGCGGCAAACAATCCTCCCATGTTTTCAAATTCTTTTGTATTATAGCACGCAACAAGGCAGATAAAGTCCTATTAACTACTTCAGTTTGACCATCAGTTTATGGATGACAAGTAGTAGAAAACAAGAGTTTAGTTCCTAACTTACCCCACAAAGTCTTCCAAAAGTAGATTAAGAACTTAGCATCTCTATCCGAAACAATGGTCTTAGGCATGCCATGCAATCTAACAATTTCTTTGAAAAACAAATCAGCAATATGTGATGCATCATCAGTTTTATGACAAGGAATGAAATGTGTCATTTTAGAAAACCTATCAACAACCACATATATAGAATCCCTACCCCTTTTTGACCTAGGCAAACCCAACACAAAATCCATAGAAATATCAATCCAAGGTCCACTAGGTATAGGCAAAGGAGTATACAAACCATGAGGCTTGATCCTAGACTTAGCTTGTCTACATGTAATGCATTTCTCACAAATTCTTTCTACATCACGTTTCATATGAGGCCAAAAAAAGTGTTCATGCAAAACATCAAGTGTCTTGGCTATACCAAAATGCCCCATCAAACCTCCCCCATGAGCTTCTCTAACAAGCAATTCACGCAAAGAACTCTTAGGCACGCATAATTTAGTTTCTCTAAACAAAAATCCATCATGCCTATAAAACTAGCCAAATGCAACATTTTCACATGCATTGAATACATTACCAAATTCTTTAATGTAGTCAAAACCAAACAATCTAGCATCCAAAGTAGAAAGTAAAACATACCTTCTAGACAAAGCATCAGCGACTACGTTTTCCTTACCTTTTTTGTACTTGATCACATATGGAAATGTTTCTATGAACTCCACCCACTTGGCATGCCGCTTATTTAGCTTGTGCTACCCCTTTAAATGCTTCAAGGACTCGTGATCCATGTGAATCACAAATTCTTTCGGCCAAAGGTAGTGTTGCCAAGTTTCCAATGCCCTAACCAAAGCATACATCTCCTTGTCATAGGTAGGATAATTCAAGGCTGCTCCACTTATTTTCTCACTAAAGAACGCAATGGGACGTCCTTCTTGCATTAGAACAGCTCCAATACCTATTCCTGAAGCATCACACTCAATCTCAAAAGCTTTAGCAAAGTCAGGTAAAGCAAGCAAAGGTGCATTAGTTAATTTTTCCTTAATTAAGTTAAATGCCTTTTCTTGTTCATTACCCCACTTAAAACCCACATTCTTTTTTATAACTTCAGTTAAAGGTGCAGCTAGACTACTAAAGTCTTTCACAAACCTCCTATAGAAACTAGCCAACCCATGAAAACTTCTCACTTGTCCCACATTTGTAGGTTTCGGCCACTCCTTAATTGCCTTAACCTTTTCTTCATCAACCCCAATTCCCTTAGCACTAACAACAAAACCCAGAAATACAAGCTTATCCATGCAAATGGTACACTTTTTTAAATTAGCAAACAACTTTTCTGTTCTTAAAACACCTAAAACAAGTTTTCAATGTTCAACATGCTCATCCAAGTTCTTGCTATAAATCATAATGTCATCAAAGTAAACAACCACAAATTTTCCAATAAAAGCACGCAAAACATGGTTCATTAATCTCATGAAAGTACTTGGTGCATTAGTTAACCCAAAAGGCATAACTAACCACTCATATAAACCATATTTTGTTTTGAAAGCAGTTTTCCACTCATCACCTTCTTTCATCCTAATTTGATGATATCCACTTTTAAGATCAATTTTAGTGAAAACAATAGACCCATGCAATTCATCAAGCATATCATCTAATCTAGGAATAGGATGTCGATACTTTACAGTGATATTGTTGATGGCACGACAATCAACACACATCCTCCATGTTCCGTCCTTCTTAGGCATAAGCAATACAGGAACCGCACAAGGACTCATACTCTCACGAACATACCCCTTTTCCATGAGCTCATCAACCTGCCTTTGAAGTTCCTTTGTCGCCTCGGGATTACTTCTATATGCGGGTCAATTTGGAATTGGTGCTCCGGGTACAAAATCAATTTGGTGCTCAATCCCCCTTATTGGTGGTAAACCAATAGGCATCTCTTCGGGAAACACTTCATCAAAGTCCTACAAAAGTGAAACAACAACACTAGGCAAAGAAGAGTCAATTTCGTTAGTACTAAAACAAGCCTATTTATACAAAAGTACAATCATTGGCTGATTTGAAAACAAAGCCTTTTTGATCTCACTCTCTCTTGCATAAAAGCTCACTTGTTTTCTCTCTTCTTTTTTCTCATCAACCTCTTTTTCTTTTTCAACTTTTTTTTTCTTTTTTTGCTGTTTCGGACTCTCTCTCTTTTGTCTCTCTTTCTTTTGAACTCTCACTCTCCTTTTTAACCTCACTTGATCTTCATATACTTGTCTTGGGGTTAAAGGTACAAGAATGATTGGCCTTTTATTAAGTACAAAGGAGTATCTATTAGTATATCCATCATGAGTCACATGCCTATCAAACTGCCATGGTCTTCCCAAAAGGATATGACCCGCATTCATTGGTACCATGTCACAAATAACTTCATCTTTGTATTTACCAATTGAAAATGACACCAACACCTGTTTATTCACCCCTAACTTCCCCACTATCATTCAACCATTGTAGCCTATAAGGTTTCAGGTGCTTCAAAGTTGTCAAATTCAATTTTTCCACCAAAGTAGTGCTAGCCACATTAGTACAACTCCCTCCGTCAATAATCATACTACATACCTTATCATTAACATGGCAGCGAGTGTGAAAAATGTTATCACGTTGTACCTCATCATCTTCCTTGGCTTGAGCACTAAGAGCTCTTCTTGCAACCAAAAGCTCTTCACCCACCGGATATTCAAAGTCACTTGCATCCTCCAAAGGTGGCATGGACTCATCATCAGATTCTCCCTCGGATTCGATATCACCATCATCTTTCAAAACCATTACTCTCTTGTTTGGGCATTGTGATGCAATATGACCTGCTCCCAAACACTTAAAGCACTTAATGTCACGGTTTCTAGAAGGTTGAGAATTTGATTTACCTTGATTTAATGTGCCTCCGACCTTATGATCTTTGGAAGGTTCGGCCTTGGCCTTGAAACTAGGCTGGTCCTCCTTCTTACTCCAAGAACTCGAATTTTGCCCAACCCGTATGAAACCCTTCCTCTTCAATTGTTGTTCCACCTTAATGGCCATGTGTACCATGTCAGTCAATTCAACATAATGTTGCAACTCCACTACATTTGCAATGTCTCGGTTTAGCCCATTTAGAAACCTAGCCATAGTCACCTCTCGGTCCTCCTCTACATCAGCTCGAATCATGGCTATCTCCATCTCTTTGTAGTAGTCTTCAACACACTTAGACCCCTGAGTAAGAGTTTGCAATTTTTGAAACAAACCCCTATAATAGTGACTTGGAATGAATCTCTTCCTCATAACAGTTTTCATCTCCTCCCATGTCTCAATAGGTCTTTCTCCATTCCGTCTCCTACTCACAATCAGTTGATCCCACCAAACAATAGCATAATCAGTGAATTCTATGGCTGCCAATTTGACCTTCTTCAATTCAAAATATTCATGGCAATCAAACACCAACTCTATTCTTTTCTCCCACTCCAAATACGCTTCAGGATCAGTTTTACCTTGGAAGGTTGGAATCTTCACCTTTATACTACCCAAATTATTATCAACCCTCTCTCTATAACTATCTCCTCTATTCCCATACCTATCTTCTCTATTCCCAAACCTAACTCCTCTACCTCCCATTCCATGTCTAAATCTGCCCACATCCACATTAGACATGCGATCATCCTCCTCTAGGTCATTCCCATAATCATCTTCGTATTCATTCCTAGGTGGATTCCTTTCTCGACGATCCACATTAGGAGCCCTGAATGGCTGCTCCCTTTGTGAACTAGACTCCACTTTGTGTAACCTATCATTCATTATGCCAAACCTATCATTCACCTCGCCAAACTGAATCTCCATCCGTGCCATGTGTTGTTGCATAGCTGTATACAAATGATCAAGATCTACCGTTTTTGTTGCTTCGTTGGACAAGTCTTTACTGTTATCGTGTGACATATTTAAAACCTGCAAAACAAACAAGAATTAGTAAGCCTCACAAACACTCCCTCACGTGTTTACCCTCAAAGATGATGGCACTCACACTCGTGTTTCACTCAAATCTTTTGGCTTTTACCCTCTGATGAGCTCACACTCTCTTGCCTTTTTTCCACTCTTTGTTCACTCTTTCAGTTCCTTATTTATTTATTTTTATTTTTTTGACTTAGACGGACACTCACAAGAAGTTCAAGTTCCCAGATGTAACAAGTGAAGCAATAGGACAAGAAGAACAAAGACAAGATGCTATTACCAGAATTTTTATTTTTTATTTTTATTTATTTATTTATTTATTTTTACCTTGATCAAATGGACTCAAGCAAGGATTTGGTATATATATAAAAAAAAAAAAAAATTGATACTGGACTTGATCAATTGGAATCAAGTTTGTGATGTTTTTTTTTTTTTTTTTTTTTTTTTAAACAAACGAAATCCAAAGAAGAAGAAGAATATGGATAGAATAAACCTGAGTTTAGAAGCCTAAGCTCTGATACCAACTGATATGAACCTCACCAAGAGTAGTGAGACCCGAAACCAATATATGGTAGCAAGGATCGTTTTCTAAATTCAAGTTTGTAAACAAGACAATATAGGACCGTGACCCGTTATCTATAATGAGATAAGAACCAACGGTATCAAGAAATTGGAAGACGCCACACTCAAGAAAAGAAGAAGGTGAGTGATAAGTCTGATTTCAGAACCAAAGAGATAATGCTCTCAATTTTCATTCAATTCAAAACTACCAAAATATTACATCAGAAGGATCCTTATAAACTAAAACCCTAAAAGACAAGAAAGACTACACACCAATCTCTAAAAGGAAATAAGATATTCAGCCATTAAGGCCTTACAAACAGAAAACTAAAATGGGCAAAAATTGCCTTACAAATGAAAAAAACTAAAACAAGCAACTAATGACTTGATCCCTATTTGGAAAGGCTGAAATTGAAGCAAAAACAGCCCATTAATTCGGGAAACAAATCAATCCATTATTCATTGAAAACCAAAAAGGAAACAACTGAAATTGAATCTCCTCCACACGCCTTAGCTTGTGCCACACGCCCAAGCTCTCTGCCACAAGCCCAAGTCAACTCTTATTCGGCCCAATCAATTGCTTTGATGATGTTAATTAAGCATTGGTCTTAATGTGGGCTCATCTTGGACTTTAATAATTCGAAATCAGCCCAAGTGTCTTGAATTAGGCCATTTAGTGCTTCCTTGAATCTCTTAGCCCTTGCCATTGCCCTTGTTATTGGCCCACCCGGAACATGCAACGGATCCCTTGGTGCAGCTCCCTTATTCTTATCAAATCCTGTCCAAATTAGGACTCAAATAAACCAGAAGATACGCTACATCCAAAATAGGAAATTAAGTCTTTTTAGGACCGAGAAAACTCCTAGAACGTGGGCACCATGACACCAAACCCTAGTGATACCCACAAACCCTAAATAACTATGTATAAATACCCCTGTAAAACACAAATAAGGGGTACGTGAGAATTGAGAGGAGAGATCAGAGTGTGTATTCAATTAACAGTTTTTATAGTGGATTTGACTTCGTTGCTTAGGCAACAACCCGTGGATGTTTCTCCGGATATCGGAGTTTTACCACGTATTTTTGTTCATCATTGCTAATACTTTGTAGTGTTAATTTCAATCATTCTCACTCATAAAATTGATACCAAATCGTTGATTGAGTGACTACGAAAAATCACCGTCAACAATTGGCGCTAGAAGAAAGGGGGAATAAAAAACTTGGGAAGCAATGGCCGGCGAAAGAGATGGTAGCGATTCCAGATACAGTCAAAGATTACCGATTAACAAGTTGGAGGATGACGCGACCCTAAATACTGCGGATGTAGCCTAGCAACTGCAGACCAATCAACTACCTTAGCCGGTATCCAGCGTTTCCCTCCAACTAATGAAGAAAGCGTGCAACGATTCCAGGCCTCTCTGCAGCAACTCATATCTGACGCAGCAAGGCAAGGAGTTGATCTTTCCACTACGAAGGGTTTGACTTCACCCCACAACCTGTCCGCTCCACATCAACAAACAACAAGATTGCGCTCCACGGTGGTGATACCAACACCTGACGCTCCTTTAAAAGCAAGCCGAGACCCTACAGACAAGCCAGAGATTTTGTCCGAAAGGCAAGCTAGGGGTAACAAGGAGCGTAGAGAGGAAGGTTATTCCGATAGAAGGTATGATCCGGATCGGATGGGACGGAGTCGGGACCAACCCAAGAAGCGTATTCACCGGATAGATCGGTCATCGTCCTCAGGGGAGAGTGAACAGTATTATCATCACAAACGCCAGAGAGGCACAGTTCGATTACATGGCCTAAACCGAGAACACAGGGAGTAGGAACCGGAGGAGAGAAGCCATAAGTTGACCATCAGTCAAAATTTCAATGCAATGGGGGAACCAGAAGGAGATAGAGACATACTCATACAGAGCCTGACCTGGGAGGTGCAAAACAATCGTCGACAAATGGATGCTTTGGTCAGGCGGTACGGATGCAATGAATTGTCGAATGACGAATCCGGCAGCCTTTTCACCAATGGAGTTCTAAGGATGCCCTTCCTGGAGAGGTTCAGGATGCCACACGTAGAGCAGTTCAAGAAAGATACCGATCCAAAAGAACACGTCCGGAGGTATAGGAGTGCCATGGCCCAATACGTCCACAATGGCGCCCTGCTATGCTTGAACTTTCCACAGACTCTTGTGGATCTAGCTTCTCGGTGGTTCGACAGATTACCAGCAGCAAGCGTAAGCAGCTTTGGCGAACTGAGCAAAGCTTTCTCAAGGCAGTTCCTTGGGAATGTACACAAGAAGAAGTCAGTGGCTCACTTTGATATGAACCTCACCAAGAGTAGTGAGACCCAAAACTAATATATGGCAATGAAGGATCGTTTTCTAATTCAAGTTTATAAAACAAAGAAAATAAAGGACCGCGACCCGTTATCTATAAGGAGATAAGAACCAACGGTATCAAGAAGGTTGTAGACGCCACACTCAAGAACAAGAAGAAGGTGAGTGATAAGTCAAGGTTTGAACGCCACAAGGTATAACCCTTGATAAGTTCATAGTTCAATGAAGAACCAAGAGAAACGCTCTCTATCAATTTTATTTCATTCAAAGTCTAATCTCCAATAATACATCAATGTGTCCCTTATAAACTGAAACCCTAAAACCTAAAAAGGAAATAAATATTTGGCAATTAATGCCTTACAATCAGGAAACTAAAATGAGCAATAATTGCCTTACAAATGGGAAAGAAAATAAAAACTAAAACAAGAAACTATTGACTTGCTCCCTATTTGGAAGACTAAAAAAGGAAAAAAATCAGCCACTTAATTTGGGAAACAAATCAACTCTTTATTCTTTAGAAACCAATAAGGAAAACTGAAATTCGGACTCCTCAGCTCAAGTCTTCGCGCAACAAACTAGATAGCTGAATTTGGGCCGATTTTGGATCTGTTACAGATGACAGAGTCTTCTTGACATCTGTAGGGATCGTCTTGGGCTTTCCGAAAATATATTATAATAGACGATCCAATTTCATATGCACTCTGTAGAGGCCCACGAAGTTCAGCCCGGATTTGGTCTTCATGTGGGTCGAACTTGGATTTCAGCAACTCAGACTCAGCCCCTATTAAATGCTTCTTTGATCCTCTTGGCCCTTGTAATTGGCCCAACTGGAATATGCAATGGATCCTTTGGTGATGCTTCTTGATTCTCATCATTCCCCCTCTCTTCAAAAGGATTCGTCCTCGAATCTTCACCGTAATGTTGTTGATAGCCTGCGACACTTCATCAAAGTCCTGAAAAAGAGAAACAAGAACACCAGGCCAAGAAGTTGGCTGATTTGAAAATAATGCCTTTTTAATCTCACTCTTTTTTGCATAGAAGTTTATTTGTTTTCTCTTTTTTTTTTTCTCATCAGCCGAGATTTCTTTTTTTGCTGTTTCAATCTCTCTTTCTTTTGTCTCTCTTTCTTTTGAACTCTCACTCTCCTTTTTGACATCTCTCTTTTCTTTTAACCTCACTTGATCTTCATATACTTGTATTGGGGTTAAGGGTACAAGAGTGATTCGTTTTTTATTGAGTACAAATGAGTATCTATTTGTATAACCATCATGAGTTACACGCCTATCAAATTGCCATGGTCACCCCAGAAGGATATGGCTTGCTTGCATTGGTACCACATCACACAAGACTTCATCTTTGTACTTCCCAATGGAAAAAGACACCAACACCTGTTTAGTCACCTTGATTTCTTCACTATCATTTAACCATTGTAGCTTATAAGGTTTTGGGTGCTTTAAAGTGGCCAAATTCAGTTTTTCCACCAAACTAGTGCTAGCCAAATTAGTACAACTCCCCCCATCAATTATCATGCTACATACCTTATCATTAACATGGCATCGAGTGTGAAAGACATTGTCACGTTGTACCTCATCATCTTCCTTTGCTTGAGCACTAAGAGATCTTCTTACGACCAAAAGCTCTCCATCTTTGTGATCTTTGGAAGGTTCGGCCTTGGCCTTAAAACTAGGTTGGTCATCCCTCTTGTTCCAATTCAGTTCCCATGATGAAGAAGAACCCGAATGTTGCCCAACTCGTGTGGAACCCTTCCTCTTCAATTGTTGATCCAACCTCATCTCCAACTGATCAAACTTTTGATCCAAGAACATTAAGAAAAGTTTGAAATCGATCTTTTCCGGTACATCGGTAGACATTTTTTATTTTTTTTTTGTAATGGATCTGATCAAACTTTTTTTTGTAACGGATCTAATCAATCTTTTTTTTTTTTTTTTTACAACGGATCTGATCAACTTTTTTTTTTTTGAATTGGAATCTGATCAAACTTTTTTTTTTTTTTTGGTAACGGATCTGATCAACTCTTTTTTTTTTTTTTGATCAAACGATAAAAAAGAAAAAAATAAAAAATAAAAAAAATGGATAGATCAAACCTGATTTAGAAGCCTAAGTTCTGATACCAACTGATATAAACCTCACCAAGAGTAGTGAGACCCGAAACCAATATATGGCAACGAAGGATCGTTTTCTAATTCAAGTTTATAAAACAAAGAAAATAAAGGACCGCGACCCGTTATCTATAAGGACATAAGAACCAATGGTATCAAGAAGGTTGTAGACGCCACACTCAAGAACAAGAAGAAGGTGAGTGATAAGTCAAGGTTTGAATGCCACAAGGTATAACCCTTGATAAGTTCATAGTTCAATGAAGAACCAAGAGAAACGCTCTCTATCAATTTTATTTCATTCAAAGTCTAATCTCCAATAATACATCAATGAGTCCCTTATAAACTGAAACCCTAAAACCTAAAAAGGAAATAAATATTTGGCAATTAATGCCTTACAATCAGGAAACTAAAATGAGCAATAATTGCCTTACAAATGGGAAAGAAAATAAAAACTAAAACAAGAAACTATTGACTTGCTCCCTATTTGGAAGGCTAAAAATGGAAAAAAAAAATCAGCCACTTAATTTGGGAAACAAATCAACTCTTTATTCTTTAGAAACCAATAAGGAAAACTGAAATTCGGACTCCTCAGCTCAAGTCTTCGCGCAACAAACTAGATAGCCAAACTTGGGCTAGTTTTGATCTGTTACAGATGACGGAGTCTTCTTGACATCTGTAGGGATCGTCTTGGGCTTTCCGAAAATATATTATAATAGACGATCCGACTTCATATGCACTCTGTAGAGGCCCACGAAGTTCAGCCCAGATTTGGTCTTCATGTGGGCCGAACTTGGATTTCAGCAACTCAGACTCAGCCCCTATTAAATGCTTCTTTGATCCTCTTGGCCCTTGTAATTGGCCCAACTGGAATATGCAATGGATCCTTTGGTGATGCTTCTTGATTCTCATACACTTGTCTCAGCTTAAGCAAGGAAAAGACGAGTCTCTGAAGAAATACTTGGCGAGGTTCGGTCAGGAAGTATCAGAGATCGGGAGTGCGAACGATGAAGCCATCATTGCAGCATTCATCAACAACCTTCAGAACAGCCAGCTATCCTTTGATTTAAGAAGAGCTCGCCTAACCAGTTATGCTGACATGATGGACATGGCTGGGGGTTATGCCTTAGCCGAGGAAGAAGAAATTGCGACAGGAGGTTACTTTGTACATGGTGGTCGTCCAGAAGGAGCCAAAACAAAAGATCAAGCTAAGGCACCAAACACCAAAGGTGACAAGCAAAAGAACAAAGCACGAGATGGACAGGATGGCCGTGATGGCCGCCAAGCTTATGATCCAAAAACCGATCAGCCGCGCCAAAAGTTCCAGGGTAGATACACAAATTACACCCCGTTGAAGAAAGACCAGGAGGAGATATTAACTATCTTGGAAGAAAAGAATATGTCCAAAGAGCCGCCTAAGTAGTTGACTTATGCTCGGAAGGACACCACCAAGTATTGCAGATTCCATAAAGAGAACGGACATGAGACATCCAAGTGCTTCCAACTAAGGGATCACATCGAGACCCTCATCCGAGAAGGGCACTTGAAGGACATTGTCCTAAAGAAAGCCGATAAGGCAGATGGACAGAAAGATAGCCAACAGGGTGGACGAGAAAGGAAGCTGAGTCTCAAGAGAGCTGGAGATGAAGGAGCAATCAACACCATCTTTGGTGGGCCAACAACTGGTAAAAGTAACAGGGAGAGATCCCAGGAAATTCTAGAAGCCATGGAAGCCTAAAGAGACCTCGACGTTAACTCCATTGAACCTGACCCGAAAAGGATCAAGAAAGGCTGGGATCCAATCGTCTTCATAGAGGCTGATTCTCACGAAGTAGATGTAAAACCAAATGATGCACTGGTCATCAGTGCTCGAATTGGTCACTGGGAGGTCCACCGGATCTTGATTAATAATGGAAGCTCAGCGGATATCTTAACTGCAGAGGTGTACGATCAGTTAAGATTAGATAGAAAGGACCTGCAGCCCTTTCATACCCCACTCAGAGGATTTGGCAGAGCAGAGGTAAGGTCACTTGGCACAGTAAAACTACCAGTGAAGATCGGGAAGGCCTCTTGTCAGAAGACAGTGTTGCTCGATTTTGTGGTTGTGGATATATAGAATTGGCCATACAACACCCTGCTCGGCCGACCATTCCTGAATAAAGTGAAGGCAGTAACGGCAACGTATGCCCTCATGATGAAGTTCCCAACTGAGTATGGGGTAGGCGTGGTCAAAGGATCATAAGAGATGGTGCGAAGGGCGAACTTGTCAGTCTACAAGGATAGGGAATTACACCAAGTATACACTATATCAGCCGAGCAGGCCACCGATGAACCTAAGGAGCAAGCAGAGGCACCAAAGGAATTTGAGCTAGACCCTAGAGAAGAGCTTGAAGCCAAAAAAGATGAGCCGACTGAAGAGGTGGCGTTAGACCCAGATGAGCCGAGTAGAACAGTAAAGATAGGAGCAAGCCTAAGTGAACACATCAAAGCCAAACTCTTCACACTATTAAGGGATTACAGGGATGTGTTTGCTTGGAGTCATAAAGATATGCCTGAGATAGATACAAAGGTGATATCGCATTATCTCTCCATCGACCCGGAGTTCCGCCCAGTGGTACAAAAGAGAAGATTGTTCAATCCAGAGAGAAGCATCACAATCAAGAAAGAGGTGGAGAAGTTGTTTTCTGCAGGGTCAATAAGGGAAGTCAAATACCCGGGGTGGGTGGCCAATGTAGTATTGGTCAAGAAGAAGAACAATCAATGGAGGATGTGTGTAGACTTCACGGATTTAAACAAAGCTTGTCCGAAAGATAGCTTCCCACTGCCAATGATTGACCAGTTGGTAGATGCGACAGCAGGACACGAACTGATATGAACCTCACCAAGAGTAGTGAGACCCGGAACCAATATATGGTAACGAAGGATTGTTTTCTAATTCAAGTTTATAAAAACAAAGAAAATAAAGGACTATGACCCATTATCTATATGGAGATAAGAACCAATGGTATCAAGAAGGTTATAGACGCCACACTCAAGAACAAGAAAGAAGGTGAGTGATAAGTCAAGGTTTGAACGCCACAAGGTAGAACCTTGATAAGTTCATAGTTCAATGAAGAACCAAGAGAAAAAATTCTCACAAATAATATTTTATTCAAAGTCTGATCTCCAATAATACATCAATGAGTACCTTATAAACTGAAACCCTAAAACCTAAAAAGGAAATAAATATTTGGCAATTAATGCCTTACAATCAGGAAACTAAAATGAGCAATAATTGCCTTACAAATGGGAAAGAAAATAAAAAACTAAAACAAGAAACTATTGACTTGCTCCCTATTTGGAAGGCTAAAAATGGAAACAAATCAACCACTTAATTTGGGAAACAAATCAACTCTTTATTCTTTAGAAACCAATAAGGAAAACTGAAATTCGGACTCCTCAGCTCAAGTCTTCGCGCAACAACCTAGATGGCCGAATTTGGGCCTGTTGTGATCTGTTATGGATGACGGAGTCTTCATAACATCTGTAGGGATCGTCTTGGGCTTTCCGAAAACATATTATAATAGATGATCCGACTTCGGACACTCTCTATAGAGGCCCACGAAGTTCAGGCCAGATTTGGTCTTCATGTGGACTGAACTTGGACTTCAGCAACTCTGAATCAGCCCCCATTAAATGCTTCTTTGATCCTCTTGCCCCTTGTAATTGGCCCAACTGGAACATGAAATGGATCCGTTGGTGAAGCTTCTTGATTCTCATCATTCCCCCTCTCTTCAAAAGGATTCGTCCTCGAATCTTCACCGTAATGTTGTTGATAGCCTGCAGCACAAAGGATGGTTCCCCACTTTCTTCTTTGTTTGATGAATCACCCTTGGAAGACATATTTTCTCTCTTCTTCATTTTTTTTTTTTACAGCAGATCTGATCAACTTTTTTTTTTTTTTAATCGGAATCTGATCGAACTTTTTTTTTCTCCTTTTTTTTTTGGTAACGGATCTGATCAACTTTTTTTTTTTTTTTTTTTTTTAAGAACAAGGATAATTAAATCTGATTTTAGAACTTGAGACAAATACCAAGTGATGCGAACCCCAAAGGACTTGCCTTGAAACCCAGCAACAATAATGATGCGAACCTCAAAAGACTTGCCTTGAAACCCAACAACAATAATTTGGGAAACTTGCCCTAGAAAGCCAAAATACAAATTTGTTGTGAAAGAAAAAAAAAAGGATAGATAAAACCTGATCTAGAAGCCTAAGCTTTGATACCAACTGATATGAACCTCACCAAGAGTAGTGAGACCTGGAACCAATATATGGTAACGAAGGATCGTTTTCTAATTCAAGTTTATAAAAACAAAGAAAATAAAGGACCGTGACCCATTATCTATATGGAGATAAGAACCAACGGTATCAAGAAGGTTGTAGACGCCACACTCAAGAACAAGAAAGAAGGTGAGTGATAAGTCAAGGTTTGAACGCCACAAGGTAGAACCTTGATAAGTTCATAGTTCAATGAAGAACCAAGAGAAAAAGTTCTCACAAATAATATTTTATTCAAAGTCTGATCTCCAATAATACATCAATGAGTCCCTTATAAACTGAAACCCTAAAACCTAAAAAGGAAATAAATATTTGGCAATTAATGTCTTACAATTAGGAAACTAAAATGAGCAATAATTGCCTTACAAATAGGAAAGAAAATAAAAAACTAAAACAAGAAACTATTGACTTGCTCCCTATTTGGAAGGCTAAAAATGGAAACAAATCAACCACTTAATTTGGGAAACAAATCAACTCTTTATTCTTTAGAAACCAGTAAGGAAAACTGAAATTCGGACTCCTCAGCTCAAGTCTTCGCGCAACAAACTAGATGGCCGAATTTGGGCCTATTGTGATCTGTTACGGATGACGGAGTCTTCATAACATCTGTAGGGATCGTCTTGGGCTTTCCGAAAATATATTATAATAGACGATCCAACTTCGGACGCTCTCTGTAGAGGCCCACGAATTTCAGGCCGGATTTGGTCTTCATGTGGACTAAACTTGGACTTCAGCAACTCTGAATCAGCCCCCATTAAATGCTTCTTTGATCCTCTTGCCCCTTGTAATTGGCCCAACTGGAACATGAAATGGATCCGTTGGTGAAGCTTCTTGATTCTCATCACGAACTACTGAGTTTCATGGATGCTTACTCGGGATACAATCAGATCCGGATGAACAAGGCGAATGAAGAAAAAATAGTTTTCACCACGGATCAAGGATTGTATTGTTACAAAGTGATGCCGTTCGGACTAAAGAATGCTGGGGCAACGTACCAGAGGTTGGTAAATAGAATATTTGCTCGGCAGATTGGGAGAAACATGGAGGTCTATGTGGATGACATGTTGACCAAGAGTATCACGGCGGAGAAACATTCAGAAGATTTGAAGGAAACCTTTGATGTCCTGGGAAGGTATAAGATGAAGCTCAACCCGAGTAAGTGTGTGTTCGGGGTACCGTCGAGAAGGTTGTTAGGTTTTTAGGTACACCAAAGAGGAATTGAGGTAAATCTCGAGAAGATTAAAGCATTAGAAGAAATGGCTTCACCAAGAACATTGAAGGATGTGCAGAGGCTGACAGGATGCCTTGCATCACTCAACCGGTTCATAGCAAAATCAACAGACAAGTGCGCCCCATTCTTCATGGCAATAAAAAAAGGAAAAGGGCTCGAATGGAGCGAAGAGTGTGAAATAGCCTTTCAGAAGTTGAAAGGGTATTTAGGACAAGCACCCATTCTTTCAAAACCGGTGGTCGGAGAAACCCTGTACCTATACCTCTCGGTCACAGAAGTGGCGACAAGTTCGGTACTGATTCGGTTAGAGGAAGGAGTACAAAGACTGGTGTATTACACGAGCAAGGCGTTGCTACCAGCAGAAACCAGGTATTCACTAGCTGAGAAAGTAGCATTGGCTCTGATCACAGCAGCCAGGAAATTGAGGCCGTATTTTCAAGCACATGCAATAGAAGTATACACAGACTACCTGTTAAAACTCATCTTACAAAAGCCAGAACTATCAAGAAGGTTGACCAAATGGGCAGTGGAATTAAGCGAATTCGACATCAGGTACACGCAAAAAGCAGCAATCAAAGGGCAGGCGGTGTCATATTTTATAGCGGAATTCACCGAGCCGGATGCCGAGGTAAGAAAAATCATGGAAGGTGAACAGGCGAGTGGGTTCCAATGGAAGTTGCATGTAGACGGATCATCAAACACACATGGCAGTGGGGTAGGAATAGTCATAATTGTTGGTTTCGGGAACCGGAATCGGTATCCACGCAGCAGAAGAGCGGTGGGCTCGGTTTTTTAAAATTTTCGTAAAAACAAAAAAATGTTTTAGCCGGATCGTTGTAATTATATTGATTCTAATATTTAATATAAATAGTAGGGAAAGAAATCGTTATCCTTGTAGACTTTCCGTGATCCACTCGAACCAAATTCCTCCACTATAGAATCTTCGTGATTCCCTCGAACAAAGTTCTTCCACACCGAATCTCCCACACCAAAGAACTGACGAGTGGGCGTCTCGGTATTGAACAGAAAAATTCGACTCTCGAATTTATGTACTTGTTGTGTACTCAACACTTGAGACAACTAGAAAAATATTGAGAGATACTCTCACAACATTCCTTAGAGGCTTAGACCTAAAAAATAATTTTTCTCTTTTGTTGTCACTCTCTCTTGTTAAGAATTTGTGTTTCTCTCAAAGCAAGAACTCTTCTTGTCTTGTCTTTTATCAAGATAAAAATGAAATCAACTCAATACACTTTTGTATGCTTCTCAAAAACTCACGAGAGAGTGAGAGAAAGAGAGCTATATATCCTGGGGTGGTGAGGTTTTTGTTAACTATATTTATACAAGGGTGGGTGGTTTATAGAAACATAAAATAGGAGCAAATATTCCACATTGCTTTTAATGCAATGAAGAAAAAAACCAACAAAAATTCTGCACTAGTTGAAAAGCAAGAAGACTTGCTTGCCGTGCACCACAATTTTTGACCATTAGCTACAATAATATAACCCACCCCTTTTTGACTATTGATGACAAAAATTTAAACCCACCGTTTTACCACCCCAACAATAATGTAATATATATGTATTAAAATAATCAATATTATATAATACACACACACAAAAACAAAACAATATAGTCAACTTATTATAATATATATATATGATTAAATAATCAAAATATTATTTAATATATATAATTAAATAATCAAACATTATTTAATTAATAAAACAACACATAAACTTCTTTACGTATAGATGATTAATTCCAAATTAATCACTAAGCCTCAGTATACCTTAATGTTCAATACAGTGTTATAGAGATGGTATGGGGACACATGGACCTATAATTTCAAGCTCCAATAAATCTTTAATATTTAATTAAACTCTTTAATTAAATATTAGATTTATTAATTCCAGATTTATTCCACTAAAAAATTGGAACTGCACTCTTGTCATTATAGAATTAATTACTCGAATAGGAATCGAACAGTCCATTGATATAATCATTACATATAGATCAATCCTCCATAAACAGTTCGTAATATGAGCTAGGTTCAAATCCGTTGACCTCTCAATTACATCTTTATCCTTGAGTGCCCGTGATTCTCTAATGAACAATTATTTATGATCTTATCATAAATTGAACGCTCTATCGTTCAAGACCCGAATCATTTACTCAAGAGAATTGTTTGTCTACTTCAATTAAGAAGGAATGGATTCTATCTTGTATATTATCATTCCCAGCTAAGTATATCATCATGTCTCCAAGATACAAGGTTTTTAGGTTTGGCAATTGGAGCAAACCATACCAAGTAAGTCAAAAGACACAACTTTATAAGTAGGAGTCTGTTAAATACTTAGGATTAAGATCGTTCCATATATGACCATCTGATTGATAAAAGGGAATACTTTATTTCAAGACGGAGATTATTAAAGATTCCAATTTATCGTGTCCATGTCTTGTATAATCTTATTATACAAAGTACCTTCATTCTAATGTCACCACATCAACAGTTCGGATAAAACTGTTCCATTCTTAATGGGAATGAACCGTACTAGTAATTTTAATTAATTAAAGATCCCAACTTTAATTATCAATTACAGACAATTAAGATTATTATATTAAACATAATCCTCATGTATATAACGACTTATATACTATGTTTAATATTACATTTAATAATCTTGGAATTTTATGTTATTAATACAATATTAATAACATTAAATGCAAACAAATATATAATAGAATGTCAATCTAATTATTAATTCAGCAAAAGATTAACAACACATGTTCTTAGGGCACTTTCCCCAACAATCTCCCACTTGCCCTAAAGCAGATGAGACATGTCCTTTAACCCTAGTCCTTTCAGATGGCCTTCAAAACTCTTTACAGAAAGAGTCTTTGTGAAGGGATCTGCGAGGTTGTCTTCAGATCTAATCTTCAGAACAGACACATCACCACGATGGACAATCTCTCTTATAAGGTGATACTTTCGCTCTATATGCTTTCCTCTTTTGTGGCTTCTAGGTTCTTTCGAATTAGCCACAGCTCCACTGTTATCACAATAAAGTGTCATAGGTTATTCCATACCTGGAACAATTTCCAGATCAGATAAAAACTTTCGGAGCCAGACTACTTCTTTAGCTGCTTCACATGCAGCCACGTATTCAGCCTCCATAGTGGAATCAGCAATGCAGGATTGTTTGATGCTTCTCCAAACTATGGCTCCACCACCTATGGTAAACACTGACCCAGACGTCGACTTTTGACTGTCTTTGTCTGATTGAAAATCAGAATCAGTGTAGCCAATAGGAATCAAATCCCTACCAGAATATACAAGCATATAGTTTCTCGTTCTCCTAAGATATTTAAGAATGTGTTTAACTGCTACCCAATGATCTAATCCTGGGTTAGACTGATACCGGCTGACCACTCCCACTGCATAGCATATGTCAGGTCTAGTACATAACATAGCATACATAAGACTGCCTACTGCAGAGGCATAGGGAATGTGTCTCATATTCTCTTCCTCTTGAGGTGTTTTAGGACACTGCTCTTTAGAAAGAGTAACTCCATGACGAGTAGGCAGATTACCTTTCTTGGAGTTTTGCATCGCAAACTTGATTAACATTTTATCAAAATACGATGCTTGAGACAACGCTAACAGCTTGTTCTTACGATCTCGTATAAGTTGGATCCCAAGAACATAACTTGCCTCTCCCAAATCCTTCATTTGGAATTGGTTAGCTAGCCATTTCTTTACATTTGATAAAGATTCTACATCATTCCCAATGAGAAGAATGTCATCAATGTAAAGAACTAAGAAGACCACTTTCTTTTCTTTGATGTACTTGTAGACACAAGGCTCATCAACATTTTGATCAAATCCATATGATTTAATTGCTTCATCAAATCTAATATTCCAAGATCGAAAAGCTTGCTTAAGTCCATAGATGGACTTTTGCAACTGGCAAACTTTTTGCTCTTGGCCTTTATCTATGAACCCCTCTGGTTGCACCATATAGATGCTCTTGTCAAGATGATCGTTCAAAAAAGCCGTCTTGACGTCCATTTGCCATATCTCATAGTCATAATATGCGGCAATGGATAAGAGTATACGGATTGATTTAAGCATGGCTACAGGCGAGAAAGTCTCTTCATAGTCAACTCCCTCTTTTTGGGTAAAACCCTTTGCCACTAGCCTAGCTTTGAAAGTCTCCACTTTCCCATCCACTCCTCTCTTTATCTTATAGATCCATTTACAACCAATAGGTTTAACCCCTGCAGGTAGGTCTACAAGTTTCCAGACCGAGTTGGAGTACATTGACTCCATCTCGAGATTCATTGCTTGTTGCCAATTCTCTTTGTCAGAATCTTCCATTGCACATCGATATGTTAATGGATCATCTTTACCAAGATCAGAAATCGCAACTTGTGCTTCCCCGATTTGTCCATAGCGAGTAGGTTGTCTCACAACCCTCCCACTACGACGAGGTGGTAAATCATTCTGATTTTGAGTTGTGGTCTTCTCATTTTGTCGTTCAACAACAGTTGTCGATGTTGGTCTGACCTCATCAGAAAGTAACTCCTCAAGTATAACTTTACTACGAGGTTTGAAGTCTGTCATATAGTTATTTTCAAGAAAAGTTGCATTTGTCGATACAAATACTTTATTATCTTGAGGACTATAAAACAAACCTCCTCTCGTTCCCTTTGGATATCCTACAAATATGCATACTTCAGATCGAGGTTCCAACTTCCCAATCCTACCTTTAAGTATGTGTGCAGGACACCCCCATATGCGAATGTGTCGCAAACTAACTTTACTACCATTCCACAACTCTAGGGGTGTCTTAGGTATAGACTTAGATGGAACTAAATTAAGTATGTACACAGAAGTCTATAGTGCATATCCCCAGAACGACATGGGTAATGATGAGTAACTCAACATAGATCTCACCATATCAAGCAATGTTCTATTTCTCCTTTCTGCAACACCATTTTGTTGTGGTGTCCCAGGTGCAGTTAGTTGGGATAAAATCACATGTTCGATTAAATGATCCAAGAATTCATTATCAAGGTATTCACCTCCTTGATCTGATCGAAGAGTTTTAATCGATTTATTTAATTGCTTTTCAGCCTCGGCTTGGAATTCTTTAAACTTTCCAAAAGTTTCAGATTTCCTTTGCATTAAATAAATATAACCATACCTAGAATAATCGTCAATGAAAGTGACGAAATATTCATATCCTCCTCTTGCTTGTACATTAATCGAACCACACACATCAGAATGTATCAATTCAAGAGGTTCTTTGGCTCTTTGACCTTTTCCCGAAAAAGATCGTTTGGTCATTTTACCTTCCAGACAAGATTCACAGACCGGAAGAGTGCCAACTTTTAGCTCTCGTAAAGGACCTTCCTTTACCAGTCTTTCAATCCTATTTAGGTTTATATGACCTAGTCTAAAATGCCATAGGTATGCGTTATCATCAGGAGAAATCTTTTGCTTTTTAGACTTTGGTTGTTCGACTTTGAACATTTCAGTGTTAAGCAGTGTGTTAAAGGTTGGTCTTAAAAAATAGAGACCGTTGTCCAAAATTCCAGAACAAATATTTAAACCCTTTCTAGAAATAATAACAACCTTATCATTAAAAGAAACCTTAAATAATTGTTCATACAGTCTTGAAACAGAAATCAAATTTCTTCTAAAACCGAGAACATAATAAACATTGTTCAAAACAAGAAATTTATTATTAAAGAGAAGTCGTACTTCTCCCACTGCTTTAGCTGACACCATAGCCCCATTACCCATTCTCATCGTGTAGTCCCCATCAGCTAGTTCTGTTACAGAATCAAACATCTGCATAGAACAACAAACATGGTTAGTCGCACCTGAATCAACTATCCAGGAAGACATATCATTTTCAACTAAACAAGCTTCTAGAACAAGTAAATCTGATTTACCTTTCTTTTTGATCTTGAGCTCTTCGAGGTACTTTTTATAGTTCCTCTTCCAATGACCATCTATACCATAGTGGAAACATTTTCCTTTGGCCTTTTTGTCAGAGCTCTTAGCTTTGTCGTTGTTGTTGTTGTTGTTTTTCTTAGCCTTGAAATTGCCCTTTTTATTTTTCAACTTGCCACTTCCTTTATTCTTATTCTTCCTCTTGTTGGACTTTCTAGAAGAGGAAGTTGTAGCTTCGGCAACATTTGCCTCACCTCCTTTTTCATTCGAAATGGATTCGAAGGTTTGAAGCTCGTTAAGCAACTGAGTCATGTTGTACTTCAATTTATTCATGAAATAGTTGCTTTTAAATTGAAGGAAGTTAGGGGATAGTGTTTCTAAAATCATCCCCACCTGTGTGGCTTCGTCGATATTGGCGCCATGTATTTCTGCCTCATTTATGTGTTCAATCATTTTGAGCATATGCTCGCGGACAGAAGTACCCTTTTTCATTATGGCATTCATAAGCGCCTTTACAGCCTCGTGACGAGACTGTTCAGAAGGGCGCCCAAACATTTCCTGTAGGGAGTCCATAATCCCTTTTGCGGTTCCAATCGCTTCATGCTTACATCTAAGCACGTTAGACATGCCTGCTAACATGTAGCGGCTGGCTTTGTTGTTGGCATTTTGCCAATGATCATATGCCTCAACAACATTTGCTGATGACTTGGCGTGAGGGCGTGGAGGACATCCTCCGTCAGGACAAACTTGAAGTTTTCACATACAAGCATGATGTTCATGTTACTTTTCCATTTGACAAAATTTTCACCGGTCAAAGTTTCAGTAGCGAGTATCTTGATTATTGGATTGGACATGTTGGGTTTGCTGAAATTAAATAACAATCATTCATATTTAATATGTGTGCACAATACATATATATCACATATATAAACTTCGGTAATGTAAATATGATGCATGGTGCATGTAAAAATATAGAAAAATTATTTACTCATTTACCACGATAATTCAATATTCACAAATAACGTGCCGTCGTAGGATAGGTCACGCATTTGACAATTGAATTGAGACTTTCTCAATCAATAAAAGTTAAATCAAAATATCTCATATTTTCAACTTTCATTAACCACCGTTTACTTTGATCAAGATTGTAATTAACAACCTTAATTACATCTTTTGAGTGTAACCTACCATTTCAGATTTTTCAGACTTAACTCAAAAATTGCCACCGTAGGGTAGGTCAATTTTGAAATACATCTAAAAATCCTATCGCATGGAAGACAACCTTGCTATTGACTCAAATGGACACCCTCTGTAGGGAGGACGAAATCAAAGTGTCTCGAGGCGCCATTTAAATCTCACGGTGTTGTACTAATGGTAGAGACTATGGGTAATATTGTCATATTACCCTCTCCCACTCAATATTTTGAATTGCTGTATTTTAATTACAAAATATCTAATATTATGTAATAATATCAATGATAAAAGTTAAACCAAAATATCTCATATTTTCAACTTTTAATAACCATAGTTGTATTTGGTCAAGATTGTAATTAACAAGTTTAATTACATCTTTTGAGTGTAACCCACCATTTCAAATTTTTTCGAATTAACTCAAAAATTGCCGCCGTAGGGTAGGTCAATTTTGAAATACATCTAAAAATCTTATCGCATGGAAGACAACCTTGCTATTGACTCAAATGGACACCCTCCGTAGGGAGGACGAAATCAAAGCGTCTCGAGGCGCCATTTAAATCTCATGGTGTTGTACTAATGGTAGAGACTATGGATAATATTGTCATATTACCCTCTCCCACTCAATATTTTGACTTGATGCATTGCAATTACAAAATATCCAATATTATGTAATAATAACAATTATAACAAATTATAAAACATTTTCTAATCTAAAACAGTTTTAGAATAGAATATGTATGCATGTCATGTTATGACGATTCCAGTAGGCACTTACTAACTAAGATGGCATGTTATATGCATGAACATATTATATAATTATCGCATAAAAATAATATGAAAAAGCAAAATAAAAACTAAATGAATTTTGGCCGAGTTCCTTTGGATATTTAAATTACAACCCAAAAAAAAAAAAAATCAAATTACAAACCAAAAATTAAACAAATTACAAAAATGGTCTTGTTGTAATTTTCCTCCATGTTGCGATCCAATCTCATCGATATGTTGATTACACCGTCTTCTTCAATCTCACGGTTTACAAAAAGCCCTATACCCCATCGGGTTTACAATTTTTTATCTAAAAATTGAAGAAGCGATAAAACATAAAATCCAAAGGAACCATATAATTAACGACCAAAAATCATTTTTATTTAGCATTCATCCCATGAATAAAAAATAACCATTAAATCACATTTAATGCAAAGTGCCTACTACCGGAATCAATTTTAATATTAAAATCAATATAAATTACAAGGTGGCTCTGATACCAATTGTTGGTTTTGGGAACCAGAATCGGTATCCGCGAAGCGGAAGGGAGGTGGGCCCGGTTTTTTAAAATTTTCGTAAAAACAAAAAATGTTTTAGCCGGATCGTTGTAATTATATTGATTCTAATATTTAATATAAATAGTAGGGAAAGAAATCGTTACCCTTGTAGACTTTCCGTGATCCACTCGAACCAAATTCCTCCACTATAGAATCTTCGTGATTCCCTCGAACCAAGTTCTTCCACACCGAATCTCCCACACCAAAGAACCGACGAGTGGGCGTCTCGGTATTGAACAGAAAAATTCGACTCTCGAATTTATGTACTTGTTGTGTACTCAACACTTGAGACAACTAGAAAAATATTGAGAGACACTCTCACAACATTCTTTGGAGGCTTAGACCTAAAAAATAATTTTTCTCTTTTGTTGTCACTCTCTCTTGTTAAGAATTTGTGTTTCTCTCAAAGCAAGAACTCTTCTTGTCTTGTCTTTTATCAAGATAAAAATGAAATCAACTCAATACACTTTTGTATGCTTCTCAAAAACTCACGAGAGAGTGAGAGAAAGAGAGCTATATATCCTGGGGTGGTGAGGTTTTTGTTAACTATATTTATACAAGGGTGGGTGGTTTATAGAAACATAAAATAGGAGCAAATATTCCACATTGCTTTTAATGCAATGAAGAAAAAAACCAACAAAAATTCTGCACTAGTTGAAAAGCAAGAAGACTTGCTTGCCGTGCACCACAATTTTTGACCATTAGCTACAATAATATAACCCACCCATTTTTGACTATTGATTACAAAAATTTAAACCCACCGTTTTACCACCCCAACAATAATGTAATATATATGTATTAAAATAATCAATATTATATAATACATATATATATATATACTTGTTTTAAAACAAAACAATAGAACGAATTACTCCCACCTCCCCTAAGGTTTGCTAAATTACAGATGAAAATGACTTTATCATTAACTAACACTCACCTCCCCTCACGTTAGTCAACGACCATTACATTTAGCAGTTGACTGTCTTTGGAAGGGTAATATCGTCTTTCAACTTATATTGAACTGTACACATCATTTTACATGTCATTTCAATCAAGTTGCATTTATTGATTGTCAGTTTTTTATTTAATTTAAAATAGAAATTAGAATTTGAAAAGGAAAAAAAAAATATAAAGCAACTGAAGAGGCGCAAATGGTTATAGTCGTGGAAAAGAAAGCTCTCTCTCTCTCTCTGTCTGCAGAAAACCCAAAAAAATTCTCAGTAAAACCTTCATCTCACGCCATACATTTCGTCATCTGTGTTCCCAAGCCTTACCGTTCAACTGTCATCGTGGTATCTCTCCTTTGGTGTTCGTTGAAGCAGTTGACGCACGAAAGGCTCCTGGGTTCGTTTTCGTGATGGGTGAAAGGTGAAAGAATAAACCCTAACCATTATTTTTATTTTTATTTTTTTAGAGTTTATATGTGGAATAATTGAAGCATAACTTTGTTTTGAAGCATAAATCTTAACCATTATCTGTTAGATTGGTTAGGGTTTTTATTTTTTGGGAATAAAATAGTATTTTGTGCAAGTTTTGTTTTGACAAAAATTTGTGTTTAGGTTTTGAAAAAAAAGAATGATTTCAGTTTGTGAAAAAATAGAAAAGAATTTGTGCATTTATTTTTTCAGTTTTGACAAAAATTTCAGTTTTGATATCACACTCTGTTTTTCGTTTTGTATTGTTCATTGTATTTATGGGTTGATGGGTTTTCATGGGTGTCAAATTGTTTTTGTTTTTGTTTTTTTGCATGTTTTATTTTGAAAAAAGGAATGATATCTATTTGTGTTTCATTTTTGACAGCAATTTTGGTATGGATAGAAATTTGTTTGTGTTTTTGGTTGATGCTCTGTTTTTCGTTTTGTATTGTTTTTCTTGTTTCTGTTTTGATGGGTTTTCATGTATGTGAATGGGTTTGTTCCTTTTTCCATTTCTGGGTAGTTAGCAGTTGACTGCTTCTAATCTGTGAAAAATCTTACTAAAATATAAGATTTTCTTTTATAGCAACTTAGCATAAAAGGGTTTGTTTTTCTTTTGGGGTCTCCATTTGATAGTTTACGAGCATTTGCTGGGGTTGCTTCTGATATTGATAACATTTGCAAGTTTACGAGTACTTGCTCTATGAGTCTATGACTTATGTGGGGAGTTTTGTAAAGTTTTAAATATTCTTGAATCAGTGACACACTCTACTGAACTAATTGGAGTTAAATGTAGTTTATAGATGGAATCAGTGACACACTCTACTGAACTAATTGGAGTTAAATGTAGTTTATAGATGGTCATTTGGTTCATGCAATGTGAGGAGAATTGGTGCTTTAAGATAGTTGTGGGTGAGTTTTAGTTAAGTTTTACTTGTTAGATATCTTATTGATATTTGCTGTCACTTCAGAATAGGTTTTGGAAAATCTTATTTAGGTCATTGAAGAAATGGAATGATGTGTGTATGTTGAGGAATTAGAAATAAGATCTGTTAATTGGTTAGTTGCAAATACTGAATTCCTCTTGTGACTTTCACAAACAACATATATAACCGGTGGTTATAGTGCAAATATATTGAATCTAAATATGAAGATCCTTTGTTATAGTATGCCTAATTCATGACATTCATGACAACCAATACGGTTTCCTTATGCATGGGTGTTACATAAATGAAGACATAGTACATAATATGCGGTGCATATTTGTTTGTTTATTTGTGTCAGAAGCTCATTTATAAATACATTCTTAAATTTTCTTTTAACTTTTTTGCTTTGTTTGACCTTTAGAAACAAGTTGCTAGCTTCGACATTAGAGAAAAGTATGGAAGGTGTGAAAATATTTCTAAGACTTTAGTGTAACAGCTGTGGAATATACATGGTACATTAACTTCTTGTCAGCTATTGGGATGCAGAATTGCTGAAATCTACTAACATCAGGATCTGATGGCTTTTATTTATAATGATTTTTTATCTCATTATATACCACATATTACATCCTTGGCCTCTACACATCCCACTACATTCCGTCAGTAATTATCTAAAAATCTTACTAAAATATAACTATCTAAAAAGACTGCTTATTTAAATTTGTTATCATTATTATGTCAATTAGTTGCTCTAAAAATTATTTGATATACGTGATGGCAAACTATGATGTATTACATATCTATTCTTGGATCTATTGATGCAGCCTTGCCACTTAGTTTATTTAGTTTGTAGACATTAATATTTTCAAACTTGTATGTTACATGTTTGTATAGTTTGTTTGATGATTCATAATTTTTTTTAACAACATTAGTTTTGTTATTTACGTTGCCTTTTTCTTGTTGCAGGAATTTCATGTTTAATGGCACGGCAACTTTTAGTGGAAAACATTTTGTATTGGGATGCTTTGAGAGAGATTATATATGTTTGAAGGATTTGTGGGATTCTGCTATGCATGAAGTACTTGGATTGGAGGCTGTAGCTGGTGACAAGTTTAGACAAGAAGTTCAATTTCCATGGAATGCTGAAGTGAGGGAAATTGAAAATGATGCTAGGTTGATGGATGTGTTGACTGAATTCGAGCGAAGGAAGGTGAACCAAATTCACTTTAATGTGGAATACCAGCAGCCCAACAACAACCAAAACGGCAGCCCAACAACAACCCAAACCAACAACCCACCCTAAACCCAAGCCAGCAGCCCAACATCAATTTGAACCAGCAGCCAAACCTTGACCTAATACAGCAGTCCAACCCAAAAGAAGAGCCAATTGTACTTACTGATTCTTCCTCCAATTCAGATGGAAGTATAATGGATGATGGTGAAGATGAAGTTCCAAATGCAATGGATGACAGTGAAGATGAGGTTCCAAATGCAATGGATGATAGTGAAGATGAGGCAAATGCAATGGATGATAGTGAAGATGAGGTTCCAAATGCAATGGATGACAATGAAGATGAGGTTCCAAATGAAAATATTAGGCTTGGAGATGAGCTTTTAGTTGACAGTGGAGATGAAAATGATGGGTTATCTGATGTCAATGAGGATGACATTATGGGCACTGCATTTAGACCGAGAGATGATGGTCGAATTACAATAGAGGTGGGACAGTTGTTTAGAAATAATACTCACTTTAGGGAAGTATTACTAGACTACTCTGTTCAAGAAGGATTCAAACTTAGAAGGATTAAAAATGAGAAAAGGAGGATCACATATGGGTGTGAAGCAAATGGCTGCCCTTGGCGAGCACATGGCAGTCCAACTTTTGATAGGGTCACTTACATGTTGAAGACTCTTAGGAATTCCCATAATTGCTTAGCAATTCCTAAAAATAGGGATGTCACATCAGCTTGGTTAGGAAAAAGGTTTGAGCTCCTTATAAAAGAAAACCCCGATATTAACATTAGGGTGTTGGGTTCAGTTATATTAAGGCAATGTGGGGTTAGTGTGCCCGACCACACACTTTTCAGGGCCAAGAAGTATGCACTTAACATAGGGTCGGAGGACCACAAGAATAGTTACAGCAAATTGTATAGGTATGGGCACATTATTATGGAAAGGAACCCTGGGTCTTATGTGAAAATGAAGGTAATTAGTGACCCTAATCCTTAAATCCCTGCAACCTTCCAAAGGTTTTATCTTAGCTTCCAAGCCCAAAAGGTTGGGTATTTACAAGGGTGTAGACCCTTTATAGGATTAGATGGATGTCATTTGAAAGGTCCGTTTGGAGGGATTCTTCTTTGTGCAATTGCAATTGATGCAAATTGTGGTGTGTATCTAGTTGCCTTAGGTGTTGTTGAGATAGAGAGTCATGACAGTTGGAGATGGTTTCTTGACTTGTTGCATCGACATGTGGGGGTGCATGAGAAAAGGCAGGTCTGTTTTATGACTGACCGGCAAAAGGGAATTATTGCAGCACTTAATGAAGTCTGGCCTAACCACAACTCCAGATTTTGTTGTAGGCATATATTGTCAAACATGTTAGGCAGGTATGTAATTTACAATTTTTGATTAATATATTTCATTTTTTAATGTCATTTTTCTGGTTTTATATTTGAAAGACCTACTATTAATGTGTAGGTTCAAATTGGATTACTTGAGGGACATATTTTGGCCTGCTGCTACAAGCTCCAACAAGGTAGCATTCTTGAAAGCCATGGATGAAATCAAGCAAACCTCTCCAGAGGCACATGCCTACCTTAGTAACATTTCAGTGGAGACATGGGCAGTCCATGCATTTGACAGTGTCTGCAAATCTGAGCACAATACCAACAATGTTGTTGAAGCTTTTAATGGTTGGATGAACAAGCACCGCGCACTACCAATGTTGACCATGATGGAGAGGGTCAGAAGGAAGTTCATGAAGCGGATTCAAGATAGATATGAAGCTGCCATACTTTGGGAGTCAAACATACCACCTGTGACCAATCAAAAGCTACAAAAAGCACAACAGAAATGGAGATATTTGGACCCATTACGGTGTGGAGAAGACGAGTTTGAAGTAGTTGATGGAAATAGAAGGTTTGTAGTTGAACTTGACAAATGCACCTGTCAGTGTGGTATATGGGTTATCTCAGGTGTTCCATGCATGCATGCAATGGCGTGCATCACCAAAAAAAGGGACAATGTCGAAGATTATGTACATGATTACTTGAAGAAACCCACATATTTGAGAACATACTCTAACAACTTCCATGCAATTCCAGACGAAAATTTATGGCCAAATGGGAACTTCAAAACTGTTCTGCCACCAATAAAGAAGAGGGGAGTTGGAAGGCCAAAATTATCTAGAAAAAGAGGATCAACTAAACCCAATAAGGTACAAATTTCAGTTGGGTTTAGATGCAGCATATGTAAAGAGGTTGGTCACAACTCCAGAACGTGCAAAAACAAATCCAATCTTGAGGTAAGAATACAACTTACATACAATATCAATTGTTCATTAATATGTTTTAAGTACTAACAATTGTAATTGCAGGCTGCAAGTACATCAACTGCACCTCCACGACCACAAAGAGCTACTAAAAGAATGACAAATGAGGTAATTCCATGAACAATCACATCCTACTCATTCTTTCAGGAACGCAGCTAAAAGCTACTAAAAGAATGTTCACTTTCAGGCTACCAACAGCTCAACATATGGTTCAACACATCCTACTCATTCTTCAACACAAACTGGAAATGGTACAGCAACTAGTGTTGCCGGAAATGGTACAGCAACTAGTGCTGCTTCCCCACGAATTTCAGGAACTGTAACAAGGGTAATGTAGATAAATTCCTATCTCCTTAAATTATTATTTCAAACAATAAATGTTGATATTTGTTTATTTTTCAGGTTCTTTGGTTTCCATCAAGGCCTGAGGGAATTTTAACTTGAACAGATGCAACCAATGACGTGTCAACTCAACCTCTAACACAGGGTGCACCTCAGCCATCTCAGCAATCTCAACCATAGGCAGTAAGTATGTTTAGCATCTGACCGTATTGCTAATATAGTTTAGTAATTTTTTTTTTCAATGACAATATGAAGTTTTATCTTAGTGTTTTTGCACCCAACTACTATTTGGTAACACTCGAAGTACTAGTTGGGTAAAGTTGGTATTTGTTGGTTAGTTAAATGTCTTCCTTTTGGTGGATATGATTTTTGTTGCTGGTGGATAAATAAGTGAATTGGAAATTATGGAAATGAACTACTGCTGCAGTGAATTGTTCTACTTCATTAAGGTTGTTGCAATGAATTTATTAATATTTTGGCAAATGTGAAGGTGATATATGAATTAGTATTGCTGAATTTGAACATATGCAGTTGTTTATATCACAGGATTGAACAAACTAAAATAGTAAACACAATAGAATAGTTCAATTAATTTTTCATGATCATAACAAACATTTTTATACCACTGAAAACAATAATAATAATGCTTAGTAGCTTCAGGGTGTTTACTGCTGCTTCCAAATTGTTTAATTTCCTTTCAAACCCATTGCTAATAGCTCTCCAGTCGTCTTCAAAATGCACATAATTTCTAACCTCGTTCGCGTCATGCATATCGCATATTGTGTTTACACTGTGTGATTGGCTTTGTTGGTATTCATCTTGATCAGGAGACCAGAACATATAAAAATTACATTTTCGACTCTCGCACGAGAAAAATAATTTGTTTGGATTTTTTTGAGATTCAGAAATTTTGATTGCTGCCTTCTTCCTACAAAAACATAATCTATTCTTAAACTTGATCATACCTCCGTTGATTGAAGAGCACGAACCTTACATGTTTGAATAAAAATTTGTGTAACGATTGGAGAATACAGAGTATGTTTCTTAGCAAAAAAAACTGAGTAATGAATTGGAAAAAAAGAAAAAGAAAAAACAGATGGGGAATAATCAATTGGAAAAAACATCTACCATTGCCATTTTATAGCAGTTTGTGTTGGAGAGCAATTGTTACAGTTGCTATCAACGTCCATAAAGCAACGGTAACATCCAACTTTTTTTTTTTTTATTCATTATAAATTTGTAATTCTTTGTTTCCTTAAGGGCATTAACGTCCAATACAAAATTATACAACCTTCAGCCTTCATTAATGTTCCCGCCATTTATATATTAAAAAAATTATTTTTCTTTTGTCTTTTACATGAGTTATAATAGTAAATATAGTGTTTGATGTCATGTCAAGGGTATTTTGGACTTTTACCCTTCCAAAGATAGTCAACTGCTAAATGTAACGGGCGTTGACAAACGGGAGGGGAGGTGAGTGTTAGTTAATGATAAAGTCGTTTTCATCTATAATTTAGCAAACCTCAGGGGAGGTGGGAGTAATTCGTTCCAAAACAATATAGTCAACTTATTATAATATATATATATATGATTAAATAATCAAAATATTATTTAATATATATAATTAAATAATCAAACATTATTTAATTAATAAAACAACACATAAACTTCTTTATGTATAGATGATTAATTCCAAATTAATCACTAAGCCTCAGTATACCTTAATGTTCAATACAGTGTTATAGAGATGGTATAGGGACACATGGACCTATAATTTCAAGCTCCAATAAATCTTTAATATTTAATTAAACTCTTTAATTAAATATTAGATTTATTAATTCCAGATTTATTCCACTAAAAAATTGGAACTGCACTCTTGTCATTATAGAATTAATTACTCGAATAGGAATCGAACAGTCCATTGATATAATCATTACATATAGATCAATCCTCCATAAACAGTTCGTAATATGAGCTATGTTCAAATCCGTTGACCTCTCAATTACATCTTTATCCTTGAGTGCCCGTGATTCTCTAATGAACAATTATTTATGATCTTATCATAAATTGAAAGCTCTATCGTTCAAAACCCGAATCATTTACTCAAGAGAATTGTTTGTCTACTTCAATTGAGAAGGAATGGATTCCATCTTGTATATTATTATTCCCAGCTAAGTATATCATCATGTCTCCAAGATACAAGGTTTATAGGTTTGGCAATTAGAGTAAACCATACCGAGCAAGTCAAAAGACACAACTCTATAAGTAGGAGTCTGTTAAATACTCAGGATTAAGATCGTTCCATATATGACCATCTGATTGATAAAAGGGAATACTTTATTTCAAGACGGAGATTATTAAAGATTCCAATTTATCGTGTCCATGTCTTGTATAATCTTATTATACAAAGTACCTTCATTCTAATGTCACCACATCAACAGTTCGGATAAAACTGTTCCATTCTTAATGGGAATGAACCGTACTAGTAATTTTAATTAATTAAAGATCCCAACTTTAATTATCAATTACAGACAATTAAGATTATTATATTAAACATAATCCTTATGTATATAACGACTTATATACTATGTTTAATATTACATTTAATAATCATGGAATTTTATGTTATTAATACAATATTAATAACATTAAATGCAAACAAATATATAATAGAATGTCAATCTAATTATTAATTCAGCAAAAGATTAACAACACATGTTTTTAGGGCACTTTCCCCAACAATAACAACCCCAGAAGGAGACGCTGTGGAGTGTGCCATGAGGTTCGATTTCAAAGCAACCAACAATCATGCAGAGTACGAAGTTTTATTGGCCGGCTTAAGGGTCTGTATAGCATTGGGAGCAGAAGAGTTGGAAATTTACAGGGATTCGCAGGTTGTGGTTAACCAGGTACTGGACGAATACCAGACGAGGGATGAGCACATGATAACTTACTTGGACATTACAAAAAGGTTGCTCAGAAAATTCAAGATGTACAAAATCTCTCAGATCCCCCGGGAAGAAAATGAAAAGGCAGATGCCTTGTCCAAATTAGCTTCAGCCACCACAAGTATCAGGTCCAAAGCAATACCGATGGCACACCTGACTAAGCCGAGTACTGCGGAATCTGCGGAAGTCATGATAGGAGAGATTCGACCAGGCCCAGGCGACTAGACAATCCAACTCAGAAAGTACTTGGAGGAAAACATATTACCGGAAGACGCTATGGAAGCTAAGTGCATCAAATACAGGTCAACCCGGTACATAATTCTGAGGGGTGAATTATACAGAAGAGGGTTCTCAAAAGTACTGCAAAAGTGTGTTACCGGTGAAGAAACCAAAAAGATCCTAAAGGATGTTCACAGTGGGGTATGCGGGAACCATACTGGGGGTAAGAGCCTAGCACATAAGGTACTTAGACAAGGATTCTACTGGCCGACTTTGTTTGCAGAGGCGCAGCGATTCGCGGAGAGCTGTGAGACATGCCAAAGAATAGCAAACGACATTCGGCAACCCCCAGAATTACTCAAAAGCTTAACCTTACCTTGGCCCTTTGCCATGTGGGGCCTCGACCTAATAGGACCAATGCCCACAAAAACTAAGGGAGGTGCGAAGCACGCTATTGTGGCAGTGGATTACTTTACCAAATGGGCAGAAGCAGAGGCACTCGTGCACATCACTGAGGCAAACACCACCAACTTCGTCAAAAAGAACATAATATACAGGTTCGGGATTCCGAGCATCATCATAACAGACAACGGGACCCAATTTGACAACAGCAAATTCAAGGAGATGTGCGAGGAATACAAAATCGTAAATTATTATGCATCGCCCGCCCATCCTCAAACTAATGGTCGGACTGAGGCAGTAAACAAAGTGATCAAGCACACGCTGAAAGTGAAGCTGGAGGCAAGGAAGGGTTGTTGGGCAGACAAGCTGTCTCAGGTACTATCGTCATACCAAACAACTATGAGGTCATCCACAGGGGAAACTCCTTTCGCATTAGCATTTGGAACGGAGGCTGTTATCCTGGTAGAAACAACTTTCACCTCTCCCAGGGTTCGGTTATACAGCTCAGAGCACAATGTCAGCATGTTGCAGCAGAACTTAGATGAATTGGAAGAAGTCAGAGATGCAGCACAAGTAAGGAATGCAGCGTACCAGCAAAGGGCTACGAGGTACTACAATTCTCATGTTCGCGTGCGTAAATTCCAGCTCGGAGATTTGGTGCTGAGGAGGGTATCCCCAAACACCAAAGACAAATCACAGGATCTCTCGCTGACAAATGGGAGGGACCGTACGTCATTAAAGGAGTCGTTGGACATGGAGCTTACATGATAGCCCGACCAGAGGGTAGCACTAATTCAAAGTTACTCTCTTTGTTGAAGGAGAAAAAGGTTATTGATGTCACCTATTGGGAAACTAAACCTGCTATATGTGTTAGTTGCCAAATGGGAAAGAGTTGTAAACTGCCTTTTCATAATTCAAATAAAACTTCAAAGTTTCCTCTTTGATAAGATACATTGTGACCTTTGGGGACCAGCACCTGTAGCTTCAAATCAACACTTTCGGTATTATGCAGTTTTTGTGGATGATTACTCAAGATTTACTTGGTTATATCCTTTAAAAAGAAAATCTGAATTTTTTGATTCCTTTGTCAAATTTCAAAAATTGGTAGAGAATCAATTTGAACGAAAGATAAAAATCTTTTAATGTGATGGTGGGGGAGAGTTTAGTTCTAATACATTTATTGACCACATTAACAATTGTGAAATCGAGTTACATGTCTCATGTCTTGGGACTCCAGAGCAAAATGGTGTGGTAGAACGAAAACATCGACATGTGGTCGAAACTGGACTTACTATGCTCTTTCATGCAAACTTGCCTTTGTCGTTATGGGTTGAAGCTTTCTCTACTGCTGTGTACCTTATTAATCGTCTACCATCTTCAGTTTTACAAAATGACAGCTCTTATTACAAGTTATACAAAAGGCATCCTGATTATAATGGTTTGTGGGTGTTCGGATGTCAATGCTTTCCATCATTGAGGCATCAAGGTGACTCAAAATTCTTGAAGAAAACATATCCGTGTGTTTTCATTGGATATAGTCCAATTCACAAGGGGTATCGTTGTTTGGAGCCCAAGACGAAACATATTTATATTTCCAGGCATGTCGTGTTTGATGAAATGACGTTTCAATATAAGACTTCATAAGTGGCAGCTGACTCTCAAAAATTTGTTTTCTCTGAATTTCCTTCATCTGATGAATGGATTGGTTCAAAGGATTCCTTGAATGATGCTCAACCCAACGTGGAAAATTTTGAAAAGTCAAATTCAAAAGATTTCATACAAACCACCCCTCAAAACACAGAAAATTTTGAGATGTTTAATCCTCCTTCCATACACTGTTGTACTAATGAATTTATTGCAGGATCTCAATCAATTATTGCAGATGATATTTCAACCAATAATCTTGGAGATTCAAATAATGATATTCCTCATTCTTTGGCAGCAAATATCTCTCCATCTCAGACCAAAAACTTGGCAACAATTGATATTCCTCATTCTCAGGCAACAAATATTCCTCCATCTCAAATCGAAAATTTGGAAACAATTGATATTCCTTATTTTCAGGCAGAAAATATCTCTCCATATCATACAGAAAATTTGGCAACAAATGATATTCCTCATTCTCAGGCAGAAGATATCTCTCAATCTCAGATTGAAAATGTGACTGCAAGTTCTGCAACCTTTCCAGTCACTGATACAACATTTCCACCAGTTGAGAATATCTTGTCTACTTCACATAATTTACGAGAATTTCCTGTCAGAACACGTAAACCACCATCGTACTTGCGTGATTATGCAACTATTGCCACAAAAGGTACAACTACTCCTCTGCCATCAGAACCGAAAACTCTTAAAGCAGCATTGAAGGATCATCGATGGGTTAAGGCCATGCATGAAGAACTCCAGGCACTTCGAGACAACAACACTTGGCAATTAATTCCACGTCCATTTGGTGCTAATGTTATAGGCTCTAAATGGGTTTATCGTCTCAAAACAAAGGAGGATGGCTCCATTGATCGTTTCAAGGCACGACTTGTAGCCAAAGGCTTCACTCAAGTGTCGGGGGTAGACTATGATGAAACATTTAGTCCGGTGGTGAAACCTACCACTATACGTCTAGTCATTTCCATCTCTCTCTCTCTAAATTGGAAGATGCATCAACTTGATGTCAAGAATGTTTTTCTCCATGGCAATCTCAAAGAGACGGTTTACATGGAGCAACCACCCGGGTTCTTTGATTCTACAAAGTCTGATCATGTTTGTTTGCTTAAGAAATCATTATATTGTTTAAAACAAGCACCTCGTGCTTGGTTTGATCGCCTTTCAAAATATTTGCTACATCTTGGTTTCTACTGCAGCAAGGCAGACTCCTCTCTATTCATATATCGCACCACCACCATTACGACAGTTCTACTCGTGTATGTTGATGATGTTCTGCTCGCTGGAAACAATGATGTTTTCATCCATAATTTAATCATGCAACTTGGTCAAGAATTTGCTATAAAGGATCTTGGCTCATTACACTATTTCCTTGGTGTTGAGATCAAAAGTTTCCCTAGTGGTCTTTTTCTTTCTCAGCAAAAATATATTCATGATCTCCTTGAGCGAACTCAAATGCTTGAGAGTGCCTCTTTTGCAACACCAATGGTGATCAAAGACAAATTCACTTCTTCAGATGCAACTCCTGTTGATGCTACTATTTTTCGGAGTAATGTAGGGGCTTTACAATACCTCACGTTCACAGGACCTGACATCATTTTTGCAGTTAACAAAGTCTGTCAAAATTTCAGCAATCCCACATTGATTCACTTGAAGGCTACTAAAAGTATTTTGAGATACCTTCAGGGTACTCAGAATTTTGGTATATGTTATCTCTCTCAAAGTCCGGCCTCTCTCTATGCCTTTAGCGATTCCGATTGGGCAGGTTGTCCTACCACAAGAATGAGTACTACAGGTTTCTGTGTTTTTCTTGGAGCCAACTGCATTTCTTGGTCCTCCAAAAAGCAACCAACTGTAGCACGATCAAGTTCCGAAGCCGAGTACAGCTCAATGGCTGCCACTACTACAGAAATTACATGGTTAACTTTTCTCTTACGTGATAGTGGTATTGCACTATCTAAGCCTCCTCAATTATTTTGTGATAACATTAGTGCTCTTCATATGTCTGTCAACCCAATGTTTCATGCCCGTTCTAAACACATTGAGTTAGATTATCATTTTGTTCGAGAAAAGGTAGCAGTGGGCACTCTAACCACTCGGCATATCTCATCATCTTCTCAACCTGCAGATGTATTCACTAAACCCTTGGCTAAGGATGCGTTTCAGAAGTTCAGAAGCAAGCTGGGTGTTCTCCCAAGTTCACACGTCAGCTTGAGGGGGCATATTAAGGAATATAATCCCCTTGATTATGCACGTAATGAAGAATATGATGATGTCCATCAATCAAGGGATTGATTTGTCTCAGCCATGCATTGAACAGCTAGCACAAAATCAAGCTTTTATTGTATAATTCCTAGAATCATGTAATTCCTGGAATCATGTAATTATTAGTCAACTATTGTCTGTGTACCTTGTGTATATTTACAGCGATTGATCAATGAGAAAATTAGAGCTTCCATTTATCATTTTCAGTTGAGTTTTTCAGTTATGTGAGTGGTGGATCCCTAGTTTTTAGTTAGTGTATAGTTGGTGCCTAAATTGTAGTTGGAAGTTATCTATATCTTTTCCTATTTATTGTTGATTGAACGTTTAATGAAGTGGATCGGAATATTTGTTTGCTCAAATTGAGTAATTGATTTTCTCTTGAAAGTCACTATAGAGTGGTTCTCTCGAATCAACCATCATTTATCATCATTATTTTCATTTTATCCTAAATTCTAATTTTAGAATTTTTGTGATTGTATCATACTAATTATCATTAGACCATCATTGACCTCTAGTACTAGAGGATTAAATTTAAATTTAAATTAACATACACCGATTCAATGTCTAAATTAACTCTTTCATTTTGATTCAATCTATTTAAAATTTCTACATGTGTGTCTCGTGTATATTGTATACAATTTTTTAAGCTATTTGAATAATGGCTGTATAATATAATTATGAGATAGATAATATCTACATTATAGAAGATGAACCAGACAATTTGCAACCTTGATAGAAATCTCTTTGGATTTGCTTCCAAATTGGAGGCACTTTAATTTGTTCCATGTCGTCACTTTTTGTTTTGGTACTTAATGTTTCTAATGTACAACCACTACAAAAAATAATAATAATAATAATAATAATAAGCCTATCAGTGACGAACTATTTCCGACGGTGCTAATTGCCATCGGAAAAGATACCATTTCCGACGGCCATTTCGGTGCCGTCGGAAATTAGTAAAAATATGATACCACCACTACTACAAAAATGTTAAAAGACATCACTAGAAATCACTAAAAGAAATCGGTTTTTGGTAACCGATTTTAAAAAAGCTCAAAACCGATGTCTTAAAAATTACAGTTTCAAAAGACATCGGTTTTTAAGAAAACCGATATTAAAAAAAATATGTTTAGACATCGGTTTTTATAAAAACAGATGTCTTAAATTTTGCATTGAAAAGACAACGGTTTTTATAAAAACCGATATTAAAAACAAGCGTTTAGACATCGGTTTTTATAAAAACTGATGTGGATTCAAAAGCAAAATTCTGCAATGCAAATCTGACCTATGTCCACATTCAAGTGCACATCTCTAAAACTACTCAATGTTATTTGCTCAAATTTTGACACAAGAAAGTAGACATGCAAAAAAACACTTTTAATTCATAAAATATTCCAAAAACCGATTTGGAGTGAAAATGAGCGATGAAAACAGCTCACTCGCAGATTCGCGAATCGCTTCTGACCTTTGACTGAATAATTGATCATAACTTTCAAAATACCGCCCAAAATTTTACGTTCTTTATACCGTTGGATTCATATCGAAAAATTGAAGAACCCAACATAGACAAAAAAAATTATTTCCTTGCCAAAAAATACAGTTTTAAGGAAAGAGTTTGCACAAAAATATCTCCAATCGCTTCAATTTTGACCTTTGACTGAATAATTGATCATAACTTTCAAAATATCGCCCGGAATTTTACGTTCTTTATACCGTTGGATTTGTATCGAAAAATCAAAGAATCCACCATGGACAAAAAAAATTATTTCATTGCCAAAAGATACAGTTTTAAGGAATAATTTTGTACAAAAATATCTCCAATCGCTTCTGACTTTTGACTGAATAATTGATTATAACTTTCAAAATACCGCCCATAATTTTACGTTCGTTATACCGTTGGATTCGTATTGAAAAATTGAAGAATCCAACATGGATGAAAAAAATTATTTCGTTGCCAAAAGATACAGTTTTAGGGAAAAAGTTTGCACAAAAATATCTCCAGCAGAACACAAAACCACACAATAAAAAATGAAATGAAAAATAAACCCACCAATAAAATTTATTTAATATATATATGTTTGTAAGAAATTAGAATTTTGATTAGTTGAGTAAATTTAAATTTATCAAACAAGTTATTTATTTATTTATTTTATTTTTTTTTATTTCTAACAACTCATATAGGTTATATATAAATATTGTGCAATTGTTAACACATCCAATCTTGTAGTCAGTCGGTAAAGGCTTACCACTTTAACTTTGAGGTTGCAAGTTCGATTCCTCATAATGACAATTAATTGTCATTATTATCAGAGGTGGGGTTGGTCGTTGGCCGGACGGACGGACAGTGGAGCAGGCCGACAACGGTGGGATTAATTTTTGTATTACATCAATTTTACATCAGGGTTTTTAAATCGGTTTTAACTAAAACCGATATCTTTTCTCCTGGGTTTTTAAATCGGTTTTAAGTAAAACTGATGTCTTTTCTCTTGTTTTATATCGGTTAAAAACCGATGTCTTTTGCACTTTTTTTCTAAAACACTCAAAAAGACATCGGTTTTAAAATTTTCAAAAACCGATTTCTTTTGCATTTTTTGTAGTAGTGCACATTTCTGACGGCCTAAATGCCGTCAGAAATAGTCTTTGTTCAGTCGAAAATGAGGAAAAAATAATACATTATTTTCGACAGCCTAAATGCTGTCGGAAATAATCTTTGTTCCGTTGGAAATGAGGAAAAAGTAATCCAACATTTCCGACGGCCTAATTGCCGTCGGAAATAGTCCACATTTCCGATGGCATTTAGCCGTCGGAAAATACCAATTTTTTATTGTAGCATCAAAACCGTATTTTTATATAAAGTTTCTTCAAATAATTTATACAAATAAAAATTTCATGATTTATTTTTTCTTGAAAAATAAAAAATTTAGATAAAATAATTATATAAACTCTGTTGTATGTATATTTTCGTCAGCATGACACGTCAGCAAAGATAGCGGTTAATATGGAAGTACAGTAATTCCACGTCATCCAAAGTCAACCAGTCAATGAAAGGAACGCTAACCGAGGACACGTCACCAGGTCTGGACACATCATCAAGAAAGCAAAATATGGAAGTTAGAAGCGCATGCGCCAAGTTAAGTCGTCTAGTTAAAGAAATATTAATGAGAGAAGATCCTGCTAGCCGAAGATCTTTACTCAGCGAGATCTACACAGCCAAAACAGGAATTACAATCCTATCAAGATACGTCTTATCAAGTGGAGATCTACTCAGATATGAAATCTAAGAATCACACTCCAAGTAAGGAAATATCCCTATTTCCTCTCTAGTGTCAGAAGTCTAATCAGGAAAGAACTCAAAGCTTCCAGAAGGATAAACACCAAACAGGAAAACGAGTCCTAATCAGTCTACTCTACCAGAATCCTACAAAGACTCTAATTAATGAGTCCATTGCTTATACGACAGGAACTAGGGCAACCCTAGATCGAACCTTATAAATACAACCATGTATTCATTATAAGGGGAATGGACATCATGAGCAATTGACACTTACATGAGAAAAAAAGATACGAAACATAAACAATTATCTGAGAGAAAGCGAGTATTGAGTGTGTAATTATTCTATTCATAGTGGATCACTTCTCATCGTCACCGGCACCGTGGATGTTTCCCCGCCTTGAGGTTTTACCACGTAAAACATGCGTTATGTTTGATTTATTATTTATTTCACACTTTTCTACATTACTATTCTCAAATACGAACGAATCGTATCACATCCACGTGGAGAAAGAGGATTTGATTATTCAACCTTAGACTGGTTAAAGCTTCGATTTGCCTACGTGTTATTGTTTGACGGTTGACTTTTCAACGATCCAAAAATCACCGTCAGCAAACTCTATTTCGTAGTAAGCATTTAATACACCTGATTTTCCCTAAATTGCTTTCCGGACAATGACATATATGTACAAAAATCAAGAGTGAACACTTTGATACAGCAGAAATACACAAAACATTTGTCAGGATTATGATGAAGGGATTTGTGAGATATTGACGTCATTCTTTAGGAACTCCCTCTTATTATAAGCATTTTTGTCTTGAGAAATTGCCCGATGGCAAAATATCGCTAGTCAATTGACGGGAAAGTCACGTAGGGATGTCAAGGAACATTACAACGCCCTCGTACATGACATTTGCAAGATTGATTCGTGTTGTGTCAAATTGCTGAGTTATGCCGATGACTTGTGGGACTTTTTGTGCCGTCGGAAAAAAAAAAATTACTGCATTTCTGATGGCTTTTGGGCTGTCCGAAAATAGTCAAATAAGCCGTCAATATTACCCACTTTTCTAACAACATAAAAAGTGTCATCGGAAATGCTAAAATTTAATTCAAATTACTTTATGGACACATCTTACTAAATTAACTAAATATAAAATATAGCAAAATTATTAGTAATCACAAGAACATTTAGTTATTTTTAATTATATTTAGTGACACTACTATATCAAATTTTTTTAAACAAACTCTAATAATTTTAATAAAATATTATTTTAAAAAACAATTTCTCAATAGTTATATTTAAATAGTATACAAAAAAATATATATATTTAATTAGATATTATATAAACATATCAATAGCTTATATATAAATAGTATGCAAAACATATCAGATATAAAGTCATAGCAAAATGGTAAGGGTAACCCCTTACTGTCATCCAAGTCAAGGGTTCGAACCACATGAATTTCATGGAGTTAAAGTTGTTGTGTGACGTGGCACGTGGCGCGTGACGGGTGACGTGGCAACTATCAAGTCGAGTCATGCCGTATTATTTTTTTTTATAATTCAACTATTTCCGACGGCAATAAGCCGTCGGAAATAGCAGTAAAGCCATCAGAAATACAAGTAATTTTAACCACTTTGAATTACTATTACCGACGGCATTTTTATCTTTTCCGATGGCCATGGTCGTCGAAAATGGTAGTATTTGTGACGGCTCGTTAGTGATTAGTTATTTTTGACAAACGTATTTGCGACGGCCTCCAATGGTTTTTCCCCGTTGAAAAAACGTATTTCCGATGGGAAATGGTCTTTTCAGACGGCATTTAGCCGTCAGAAAAGACCATTTTTTTGGTAGTGTACCGTTAATATGCTTCCCCTGACAAAAATTTCAATATCAATAGTGCACTTTTCAGAGTCGACACATGCTAATAGCATATACCAGTTAGAGAAATACGAATGTTTGGTTCTATTTCCTTTGAATTGATATGAGCAACACTATTTACCGAAAAAAAAATATGGGCAATACAAGCTATATTATTTTTAAATATTGGTGTCGACATTTATGTGGATGATTGAAATTCGCATATATTTCAAATATGATATTTAACAGAGCCAGACAGATTCTCGACTTATTTAATGAAGTGTAATGATCTTAGAATAATTTGAGGATGCAGTCACAAAAATTTGCTTTGTGGAGTGGTACCATGAGATTTTTTTTTTTTTGAAGTATTCACTGTTACATAAATTGGGGGGGACTCGAACCCGCAACCTTGTGGTGCAGGTATGAGGGGTTTTCTCCCATTGGACCAACCTCATATTGTCCATGACATTGTTATGCCGTTATAGGTAAAAATATTCTAGTTTGTAAACGAACTTTATCAAGAAAAAATAGATATCTAACATTATCATAACTAAATAAATATGAAAAATTGTTAGTTTTTAAATAAAATAATCTCAAATCTATCGTTTCACAAAGGTAATACTAAAAACGTTTAATCTCATTCCAATGTCTTTAAGTTGCTAATGAACTGAATCTAGCAACTAAATTAATTGAGAATTCAAATTTTGGTCTAGTTCATTGAGCCAAATATAATAAAGCACTAATTGTATTAAGATATAGTACTTCAAGACCAATTATCTTTTCACTATCGTTTTTTGATTCAAATGAATCTTTCTTAAGATCAAGAGATATAACAATCATAGGAGTATTTAATGGATGGACATTGTCCATATGAAATCTTTTTAGAATCTTTTCAATGTATATTTATTGATGAACAAGTATTTATGCTCGATCGCACAACTGTCAAGGATTTATATTTATACACCATCGCCGCCGCCGTCCGACAACTACCGCCGCTGTTTCGGCCACTGCCTCGCCACCCCCCACCGATGCTACCGTCACCCCCACTATTGCCGCCGCCGTCCGGCCACCATCGTCCCACCGCCCCGTCGCCCCCCACCGAACCGATGCTGCCACCGTGCCAGCCATCACCTGCCTCATTTTTGGCCAATAGCGACGATGGTGGCCCACTTCTGATAATAATGACAATTAAATTTTAATTGTCATTATTATGAATCGAACTTGAAACCTCAAGTCAAAAGTTGTAAGCCTTTACCACTTAACTGCAAGATTTGATATGTTAATAATTGAACAACATTATATATAACCTATATGAGTTGTTAGAAATTAAAAATTTAAAAAAAAAAAAAAAAACAACTTGTCAGATAAATTTAAATTTATTCTACTAATCAAAATTCTAATTTCTACGACAGACAAAATATTAAAAAATATTTATTGAAACTTTTAATAAAATTATATTTTTTAAAGCATATATAGTCGAGTTATTGGTCTATACTCTATGGTCACGTTTGGTTACATGGTGGAATGGTAATTGTAATTGTAATGAGAATGAGAATGGAAAGGAAAGGAAAACTGAGTTTTTTTGTTTGGTTGGAACTTTAGAATTAGTCTCTAAATCAGTATTCTTTTGTTTGGTTAACAATGGAATGGAATGGAATGGAGTTAACAGTATTTTGACCAAAATACCCCTAATTATACAACATTCATAATATATAATATAAAACACACATATATATTATATATAATACATATAATATACATATATATATATATATATATATATATATATATATATATATATACACATATTATAAAATATATAGTTTTTATGGCATCTCGCACAAACCCTCAACCCTCTACAAGAACCTATGAGTCTCCTGATGAGACTACCTCCACTACTCCAGCTCCCTTTGTCGAAGAACCTCCAGAACGTGTTCCTAGTTGTCCTCCTGCTAAACCAACTAATGGCCCTTGGTTTACCCTTGATGACACTTCTCCTAGTTCCTGGAGAAAACGGGTTTCTGAGATGAGCACATAGCTTGACCTACAACTAGCAAAGTCTGAACAGGGTACTAACATTTCAACCATCTAGAGACAGATAGGGACCTTAAGCCGAAAACATCTCATCTTCTGATGTACAGGATCCTCAACTAGAGGCAAGCACAGAGCATACTGAGATAATTACAGACTGTTACTTATATGAGAGACAGGCATTCGAAGGAAGAGGAGGAACTATTTAGCAAGACATGAGAAATTAGAACACAAGAGGAATATTTTTATTGATTGCCGATTCTGCCTTTTACAAGAGACGAGCTCTCCTTATATAGAGGGAGAGATAGGATACATCCAAACTTAGCACACAGTAAAGCCAACAAACGTGGCAGCTAATTACATAAAAGCAAACTAGGGGCCATCGGCCAAATATAACCAAATATAAACAAACAGGGCCGAATACAAACAAATCTCTCGCCACTCGGTTAACTCGTCTTATCCATACCAAACCACTTCCCATCAAAGAATATGTCCAGTCCACAGGCTTAGATAAATGCTTAATTCCATCATCTCCCAGTGAACAATATGTCACTCTCACCATTGATCAAAACATGATAGATCAATGGATCAAAGACGGATACTCCCATCTCCACATAGGTGCTATCCGAATCATTCTCTCTCTACACGGCCGAAAAGGCTTGCCTGTCACTGCCAGACTGGCCTTGCTCAACACTATTTACACTCAGTATGAACATGCTGTGATTGGCACTTGCCTATCTACTCTTCATGCTGGAAGCATATCTCTCACATATTATCCCAACTTTAACATTCCTTTAAGAGATCAGAACCTCCACAAATGTCTCAAAATCCAAGTTCAGATCCTTGGTACGCCCATGCAAGCTAATTCCTACATGGCTACTGTTCATCACCAGCTTGCTTACAGACTCCAAGACCATGCTCTTGATCTCCCACTTCCTGGTCATAATGGTGATACGATCTTCATCAAAGCAGAAAGAGAAGATGAAGTCCCTACCATCCTTCAAATTCCAAAACAACTACCCAGAGAAAAGTTTACCAAAATCATGCCTCTTGAATGGCTCACAAATTATAAAAAGGTTTTCCAAGATGAAGCTCCTGTCATTGCTACTGATACATCATATATTCCTCAGCCAGATGGCTCCATCAAAACAATCTATGCACCCCTCACCGGTTCTAAGGCTCCTTCCAGTTCGATGACTCCTCCGATTTTCCAAGCCCTTATGATCCAACCTGTCACAACTGAAGATGATATTCCTATTCACAGTTTTGAAGCTGACCAAATATAAACAAACAGGGCCTAATACAAACAAACAGGGCCTAATACAAACAAAACATGAAATGAAAATTATTACACAAGATAAGATCACGAGCTTGAAACTCGAGCTGAGCTGAAATTACGGACTTGATAGGTTACATGTGGTGGCATTATATTCATCATCTGAGTCTTGGGCTCCACATATGGAGCAGGGCCAGGCACTTAGCACACAGTAAAGCCAACAAACGTGGCAGCTGATTCTACCTTTTACAAGAGACGAGCTCTCCTTATATAGAGGGAGAGATATGATACATCCAAACTTAGCACACAGTAAAGCCAACAAACGTGGCAGCTAATTACATAAAAGCAAACTAGGGGCCATCGGCCAAATATAACCAAATATAAACAAACATGGCCTAATACAAACAAACGGGGCCTAATACAAACAAAACATGAAATGAACCTTCCTCAAATCAAGAAAAAACTCGCTTCTCAAAACCTTTTGTCCAATCTACCGAAGTCCAATCTGATGGTTCTTTCAAGCAGCCCTCCTAGGCTAAACAAGTCCTCAACTGGCAATCCCACAATGTCAGGGCTCAAAACAGAGTTCTTAACTCTATAATATTAATATATATAATATATATAATTTATAATATATATATATATATATTATATTATACAATGTTCCTAACTTACCCCACAAAGTCTTCCAAAAGTAGCTTAAGAACTTAGCATCTCTATCCGAAACAATGGTCTTAGGCATGCCATGCAATCTAACAATTTCTTTGAAAAACAAATCAGCAATATGTGATGCATCATCAGTTTTATGACAAGGAATGAAATGTGCCATTTTAGAAAACCTATCAACAACCACATATATAGAATCCCTACCCCTTTTTGACCTAGGCAAACCCAACACAAAATCCATAGAAATATCAATCCAAGGTTCACTAGGTATAGGCAAGGGAGTATACAAACCATAAGGCTTAATCCTAGACTTAGCTTGTCTACATGTAATGCATTTATCACAAATTCTTTCTACATCACGTTTCATATGAGGCCAAAAAAAGTGTTCATGCAAAACATCTAGTGTCTTGGCTATACCAAAATGCCCCATCAAACCTCCCCCATGAGCTTCTCTAACAAGCAATTCACGCAAAGAACTCTTAGGCATGCATAATTTAGTTTCTCTAAACAAAAATCCATCATGCCTATAAAACTTGCCAAATGCAACCTTTTCACATGCATTGAATACATTGCCAAAATCAGAATCTTCCACATACAATTCTTTAATGTGGTCAAAACCAAACAATCTAGCATCCAAAGTAGAAAGTAAAACATACCTTCTAGACAAAGCATCAGCGACTACGTTTTCCTTACCTTTTTTGTACTTGATCACATATGGAAATGTTTTTATGAACTCCACCCACTTGGCATGCCGCTTATTTAGCTTGTGCTGCCCCTTTAAATGCTTCAAGGACTCATGATCCGTGTGAATCACAAATTCTTTCGGCCAAAGGTAGTGTTGCCAAGTTTCCAATGCCCTAACCAAAGCATACATCTCCTTGTCATAGGTAGGATAATTCAAGGCTACTCCACTTATTTTCTCACTAAAAAATGCAATAGGACGTCCTTCTTGCATTAGAACAGCTCCAATACCTATTCCTGAAGTATCACACTCAATCTCAAAAGCTTTAGCAAAGTCAGGCAAAGCAAGCAAAGGTGCATTAGTTAATTTTTCCTTAATCAAGTTAAATGCCTTTTCTTGTTCATTACCCCACTTAAAACCCACATTCTTTTTGATAACTTCAGTTAAAGGTGCAGCTAGACTACTAAAGTCTTTCACAAACCTCCTATAGAAACTAGCCAGCCCATGAAAACTTCTCACTTGTCCCACATTTGTAGGTTTCGGCCACTCCTTAATTGCCTTAACCTTTTCTTCATCAACCCCAATTCCCTTAGCACTAACAACAAAACCCAGAAATACAAGCTTATCCGTGCAAAAGGTACACTTTTTTAAATTAGCAAACAACTTTTCTGTTCTTAAAACACCTAAAACAAGTTTTAAATGTTCAACATGCTCATCCATGTTCTTGCTATAAATCAGAATGTCATCAAAATAAACAACCACAAATTTTCTAATAAAAGCACGCAAAACGTGGTTCATTAATCTCATGAAAGTACTTGGTGCATTAGTTAACCCAAAAGGCATAACTAACCACTCATATAAACCATATTTTGTTTTGAAAGCAGTTTTCCACTCATCACCTTCTTTCATCGTAATTTGATGATATCCACTTTTAAGATCAATTTTAGTGAAAACAATAGAACCATGCAATTCATCAAGCATATCATCTAATCTAGGAATAGGATGTCGATACTTTACAGTGATATTGTTGATGGCACGACAATCAACACACATCCTCCATGTTCCGTCCTTCTTAAGCACAAGCAATACGGGAACCGCACAAGGACTCATACTCTCACGAACATACCCCTTTTCCATGAGCTCATCAACCTGCCTTTGAAGTTCCTTTGTCTCCTCAGGATTACTTCTATATGCAGGTCTATTTGGAATTGGTGCTCCGGGTACAAAATCAATTTGGTGCTCAATCCTCCTTATTGGTGGTAAACCAATAGGCATCTCTTCGGGAAACACTTCATCAAAGTCCTGCAAAAGTGAAACAACAACACTAGGCAAAGAAGAGTCAATTTCATTAGTACTAAAACAAGCCTCTTTGTACAAAAGTACAATCATTGGCTGATTTGAAAACAAAGCCTTTTTGATCTCACTCTCTCTTGTATAAAAGCTCACTTGTTTTCTCTCTTCTTTTTTCTTATCAACCTCTTTTTCTTTTTCAACTCTTTTTTCTTTTTTTGTTGTTTCAGACTCTCTCTCTTTTGTCTCTCTTTCTTTCGAACTCTCACTCTCCTTTTTAACATCTCTCTCTTTTTTTAACCTCACTTGATCTTCATATACTTGTCTTGGGGTTAAAGGTACAAGAGTGATTGACCTTTTATTAAGTACAAAGGAGTATTTATTGGTATATCCATCATGAGTCACATGCCTATCAAACTGCCATGGTCTTCCCAAAAGGATATGACCCGCATTCATTTATACCACATCACAAATAACTTCATCTTTGTATTTACCAATTGAAAATGACACCAACACTTGTTTATTCACCCTAACTTCCCCACTATCATTCAACCATTGTAGCTTATAAGGTTTTGGATGCTTCCAAGTTGTCAAATTCAATTTTTCCACCAAAGTAGTGCTAGCCACATTAGTACAACTCCCCCCGTCAATAATCATACTACATACCTTATCATTAACATGGCAGCGAGTGTGAAAAATGTTATCACGTTATACCTCATCATCTTCCTTGGCTTGAGCACTAAGAGCTCTTCTTACAACCAAAAGCTCTCCACCCACCGGATATTCAAAGTCACTTGCATCCTCCAAAGGTGGCATGGACTCATCATCGGATTCTCCCTCGGATTCGATATCACCATCATCTTTCAAAACCATTACTCTCTTATTTGGGCATTGTGATGCAATATGACCTGCTCCCAAACACTTAAAGCACTTAATGTCACGGTTTCTAGAAGGTTGAGAATCTGATTTACCTTGATTTAATGTGCCTCCGGCCTTATGATCTTTGGAAGGTTCGGCCTTGGCCTTGAAACTAGGCTGGTCCTCCTTCTTGCTCTAATTCAGTTTCCATGATGATGAAGAACCCGAATTTTGCCCAACCCGTGTGGAACCCTTCCTCTTTAATTGTTGTTCCACCTTAATGGCCATGTGTACCATGTCAGTCAATTCAACATAATGTTGCAACTCCACTACATTTGCAATGTCTCGGTGTAGCCCATTTAGAAACCTAGCCATAGTCGCCTCTCGGTCCTCCTCTACATCAGCTCGAATCATGGCTATCTCCATCTCTTTGTAGTAGTCTTCAACACACTTAGACCCCTGAGTAAGAGTTTGCAATTTTTGAAACAATCCCCTATAATAGTGACTTGGAATGAATCTCTTCCTCATAACAGTTTTCATCTCCTCCCATGTCTCAATAGGTCTTTCTCCATTCCGTCTCCTACTCACAATCAGTTGATCCCACCAAACAATAGCATAATCAGTGAATTCTATGGCTGCCAATTTGACCTTTTTCAATTCAGAATATTCATGGAAATCAAACACCAACTCTATTCTTTTCTCCCACTCCAAATACGCTTCGGGATCAGTTTTACCTTGGAATGTTGGAATCTTCACCTTTATACTACCCAAATTATTATCAACCCTCTCTCCATACCTATCTCCTCTATTCCCATACCTATCTTCTCTATTCCCAAACCTAACTCCTCTACCTCCCATTCCATGTCTAAATCTGCCCGCACCCATATTAGACAGGCGATCATCCTCCTCTAGATCATTCTCATAGTCATCTTCATATTCATTCCTAGGTGGATTCCTTTCTCTTCGTTCCACATTAGGAGCCCTGAATGGCTGCTCCCTTTGTGAACTAGACTCCACTTTGTGTAACCTATCATTCATTATGCCAAACCTATCATTCACCTCGCCAAACTGAATCTCCATCCATGCCATGTGTTATTGCATGGCTGTATACAAACGATCGAGATCTACGATTTTTGGTGCTTCGTTGGACAAGTCTTTACTGTTATCGTGTGACATATTTAAAACCTGCAAAACAAACAAGAATTAGTAAGCCTCACAAACACTCCTTCACGTGTTTACCCTCAAAGATGATGGCACTCACACTCGTGTTTCACTCAAATCTTTTGGCTTTTACCCTCTGATGAGCTCACACTCTCTTGCCTTGTTCCACTGATATTGGTTCCGGGTATCACTACTCTTGGTGAGGTTCATATCAGATATGAACCTCACCAAGAGTAGTGAGACCCGGAACCAATATATGGTAGCAATGATCGTTTTCTAATTTCAAGTTTGTAAACAAGACAATATAGGACCGTGACCCGTTATCTATAATGAGATAAGAACCAACAGTATCAAGAAATTGGAAGACGCCACACTCAAGAAAAGAAGAAGGTGAGTGATAAGTCTGATTTCGGAACCAAAGAGATAATACTCTCAATTTTCATTCAATTCAAAAACTACTGAAATATTACATCATAAGGATCCTTATAAACTAAAACCTTAAAAGACAAGAAAGGCTACACACCAATCTCTAAAAGGAAATAAGATATTCGGCCATTAAGGCCTTACAAATAGAAAAACTAAAACAAGCAACTATTGACTTGATCCCTATTTTGAAGGCTGAAATTGAAGCAAAAACAGCCCATTAATTCGGGAAACAAATCAATCCATTATTCATTGAAAACCAAAAAAGGAAACAACTGAAATTGAATCTCCTCCACACGCCTTAGCTTGTGCCACACGCCCAAGCTCTCTGCCACATGCCCAAGTCAACTCTTATTTGGCCCAATCAATTGTTTTGATGATGTTAATTAAGCCTTGGTCTTCATGTGGGCTCATCTTGGACTTTAATAATTTGAAATCAGCCCCAAGTGTCTTGAATCAGGCCATTTAGTGCTTCCTTGAATCTCTTAGCCCTTGCCCTTGTTATTGGCCCAACCGGAACATGCAACGGATCCCTTGGTGCAGCTCCCTCATTCTCATCACCATATATTGCATTTTCAGTAAATTTGCTTGCTATATTCAGTTCAGCACTGACTCAAAGACATTGGAATGGGATTAAACATTTTTTTATCTTCGTGGAACGAAAGATTTAGGATTATATTATTCAAAATCTAACAACTTTTCAGGTTTATTTGGTTATGTTGATGCCGGGTATCTATCAGATCCCCAAAAAGCTCGTTCACAAACGAGATATGTTTTTACTTATAATGGCACAGCAATCTCCTGGCGCTCCACAAAGCAAACTCATGTTGCTACATCCTCTAATCATTTTGAGATATTTGCACTTCATGAAACAAGCCGAGAATGTGTGTGGCTAAGGTCAGTTATTCATCATATTAAACATATATGTGGATTTTTATTGTCTACAGGAATGCCAACACCAATATTTAAAGATACTGCGGCTTGTATTGCTCAAATTAGAGGAGGCTATATCAAAGGAGATAGAACCAAACATACTTCTCCTAAATTCTTCTATACTCATGAACTTCAACAGAGCCGACAAGTTGATGTTAAACAAATACAGTTTACAGATAATCTGGCAGATCTATTTACCAAAGCATTGCCTACATCAACTTTTGAGAAACTGGTATATGAAATTGGCATGCGTCGGCTTAATAAATTACAAGATTGATGTTGAAGTTTTATTCAGGGGAGCAAAAATTTTGAATGGAAATATGTGTACTGTACTCTTTTTCCTTCTACCGGATTTTCTCCCACTGGATTTTACCGGAAAGGTTTTAATGAGGCAGTTTTGAACACATCCACATCACTTGATCCAGAATATCATTGTATATATTTTTGCTAAGGTTTTTTTTATCTCATTGGGTTTTTTCCTAGCAAATTAAATACAAGCAATGGAAATCCAAGGGGGAGTGTTGTAATACATGTGGCTTTCCATTTGCTTCTAAACTTAATGACTAAGTCTTAGGTGTAAAGATGATGGAAGCAATGATGTAAGCAAGCAAGCAAGTGGCAGCAAATTGGTGTTTGGTTTCAGACGTGTCCCATGGTGGCAATTGTTGATGAAAATTGCAATAAACACCCCTCACTTTGTTTGCCTATATATATGGCTTTTGTATTCTTAATGCAACTGATACCCCTTTTTATTCACAAATATATCTGATCTTATTCTCTCTTGTTCTCTCGTCTCTCTCTCTCTCTTGTTTCTCTTACTTTACTTTATTAATTATTTGTTCATATGTTTTTCATGTTCTTCATCTATTCTTTTATGTTCTTCATCTACTCTTTTATTTAATTTACAACACTCAGCAATTAATTGCCTTACAATTAGGAAAGTAAAAGAATAAAAACTAGCAACTAGTTGACTTTGTTTGGGAAACAAATCAACTATTTATTTGGGAAATAATTAAAAATAGGAAATATGCTAAAATTTGGAATCCTCCAACCCTAGCTTGTATCTCATGCCCAAATCAGCTTTTTATTAGGAAATATGCTGAAATTCGGACTCCTCAGCTCAAGTCTTCGCGCAACATGATAGATGGCCGAATTAGGGCCTGTTGTGATCTTTTACGGATGATGGAGTCTTTATAACATATGTAGGGCCCGTCTTGGGCTTTCCGAAAACATATTATAATAGACGATCCGACCTCAGATGCTCTCTGTAGAGGCCCACAAAGTTCAGCCCGAATTTGGTCTTCATGTGGGCCAAACTTGGACTTCAGCAACTCAGAATCAGCCCCCATTAAATGCTTCTTTGATCCTCTTGGCCCTTTTAATTAGCCCAACTGGAACATGCAATGGGCCCTTTGGTGATGCTTCTTGATCCTCATCAGCAAGGATATAATGAATATTCAATTAAATCCTATTAGGCTCTAAATACAAAATCTCAAGTGCTAATCCTAGATTTGTTCAATAAAATGATCCAAGCACATGCCAAGGTTATTGATAATAAAATGAATCAATCAATCCACAAATAACCTTAGATATCAAACTAATAACAATACAACACTCAAACATGTGAGAAACTAGAATCAAGGAAATATAGTTCACATTTGTCTCTAATTAGACTTGATTAGGTTTGATTATGAAGTTATCTTTCTCAATAGCACTCATCATACATACACATACATATAGAAGAAGAAACCCCAAGGTAATTGAAGGTTATAAAAGAAGAAAACACAAAGATTAGTCAAATACCTATGATTCAGGAGCTGGTTCGGTTTTGAAGGTAGAAACACCACAAAACTTGATCAAACAGCTGCAAACTCACTTGGAAAAGGTAGAGAACTTGATTACGAAGATTCTCTAACTTGAATCACTCAATTCAGAGTCCGAAAGAGAAAGTTATGGTATTTGGAAGGTGAGAAAGTTTAGAGAGAAAATTTTGCTCCTGGTTTTCTAATTTTTTCTTCTTCAAATGAAATGGGAGGGAAAGGAGAAACTTAAAAGAGATGGAAGAGAGGGAAAGAAGTGACGAATTAGAGCATGCCACCTCAGCAGCCCGTGAGAGGCACATGAGCCTCACGGGGCAGAGAGGGGTGCTAGCCCGTGAGGCTCACGAGCCCCACACGGCCTCCTCCAAGCTTGGCCTTTGGCCATTGCTTACTTCTCTTGCACTCCTCTCGCGTTCTTCAGCCATATTCTGGCCTCCAAACTCCGAATTTGAATCTGTCTTTGGATTATGAACCATGACTCCCTCACACATAAGGAAGACTATGAAACTTTGACAAAAGGTTGAAAATTTGACTTGGAATACAACGACGAAGTCAACACAATGAATGAGAATGAAAAGTAGCGTAGCTTTCTAGTTTGGATTCAAAACCTAATGAATGAGTAACCGAAATAACCAGGACTTAATAAGGAATCATATGAGATCATGTTTTCTGCACTGGTTTGTGTTTTTTTTTTTTAGGGTTTCTCCGCCGTTTTGCTTTTTTGGCACTGTTCCGGTAAGATTCTGTTCCTTTGTCCTTCTTCAAGTTTGTAGATCATATTTTTTTATGCAACCTAGAATCAAGAACTTTGTGTTTTGAGGTTCGCAGCACTGAGTTCTATCTGTTTCAAGTTTTCTGTTCTTAGCAAGAAAGAAAAAAAAAAAAGTGAAAGAGAGTTGTGGTTGCTGCTGCAGTTATTCCGCCACCACTACAGTGCTGCTACAGTTCTGTCAATGCTACAGTATTCCCGTCACTACTACAAGCTGCTGCTACAGTGTTTCCGCTATAGTATTCTGCTACAGTATCCCAGCTACAGTGATTTTGCTACAGTTTCGCTACAGTACTTCTGCTACAGTTTATCGAGCTCTATGGATCCTATGTGCATGGAGGCCGCTTTGTCTCTTTCATCTCCGGTGGCAGTGTCTTCCACCTCGAATAGTCAGATTAGTATGAGTCCGGTGAGTGGAGTGAATTCCTCTTCTTGGGTTGTTCCTCTCGCATCTAGTGGGGTGCATTCTTTGGTTGTTCCTCCTCAGCCTGAGGGGGGTGTTTCGGTGATTGTTTCGGATTCAGTTACAGGTCTTATTCAGAGTTCAGCGCCTATGGTCCAGGGTGGTAAGTCTTTTGCAGGTCTCTTCAAATCTTCTCCTGTTGAGACTTTACCGGTGCCATCAGTTCCCTCTAAGAAGGGGGGGTATGTTTCTGTTCGGGTGGATCCAATTGCTTATCAGGCCCGTCTTGAGTTGTGTAAGAATGCTCTTATTGGTCGTGTGGTGCTTTCTAGTGGTGAGCGGCCTTGGAAGCTTATGGATCTTAAGGCAAGACTTAGCAAGCATTGGATGCTAAATTCTGATTGGCGTCTTATATCTCTGGGAAGAGGCTATTATCAGATTCTTTTGAAGTCTCTTGCTGAGAAGAATCATATTTGGGGGTTAGGTTCAGTTCATCTGATGCCAGGTATTCTTCGCCTACAGCCTTGGGTCCCGGATTTCAACCCATCGCTACAGAAGTCCACCAATGCTCAGGTTTGGGTTAGGCTTTTTGATCTATCGTGGGAATACTGGCATCCAAAAATTATTTCTGATTTGGCTAGAGGGATTGGGGTGCCATTACGATTGGACAAGGCTACTAGTGATGGGGATTTTGGTCATTATGCTAGAGTTCTGGTTGATGTGGATGTGTCATCAGTGCTGCCTACTTCAGTGTTGCTGGATAGGGATGAATTTCATAGTTCTTTTATAGCTGTTGAGTATGAGAATCTCCCGGCTTTTTGCTCCACTTGCTCTTCTATAGGTCATTTGCCTAGTTCTTGTCGTTGGAACAAGTCTTCCAAGGTTCCTCTAACAAGTTCTTCAAAATCGACCCAGGATATAGCGGGGGATTCTAGAGTTTTTAGGGTTGATGGTTTTCAGCCTGTTCGAACCCGTTCTTCTAAATCAGTTTATCGCCCTGTTATTTCATCTCAGGAGGAGATCCCGTTATCTAATGTTTTTTCAGCTATTCACCAGGATGTAGGTGGTCAAGATTCGGTGGTTGTCCATACTTCAGTACGGTCTAATTTGATCTCAGGATCCACTTCGTCCGCTGGTTTGGTTCTTTCTTCGGATCCTTCTTCGTCTACTGTCCCAGCTATTTCAGAAATGGTTTCGAGTTCGGTTCCTACAATGATTTCCCAGGCATTGCAGATTAGCAAGGGCTCAAGATTTGATGATGGGTCACTAACTCAGTTCTGGTTTCTAGTTCTTCGGTTGTTGATCCTTCTATTAGTTCTGTTAGTTCGGCTGTCGGGGTGGTGCATGATTCAAGGACTGTTGTTCAGGGTTCTTTGGTGGTCAATCAGGTTCGCCCGATGGTCTCGACCATTTTATCTAGGTCATCTTCTCGTCCGGGTCAATCGGCTCGTCGGTAAGTTAGGGTTTATGAGGTTTCAGGCAATCAGCCATCTGAGGAGGCAATTGTGTCTTCAGCTCTGAATGTCAATGTGGATCAGGGTAGTTTACAGGATGGAGCTAGTTTTTCTTGTTCTTCGGTTGTGGATCCTAGGGTGCAGATTCAGAACTCGGGTCCGTTGTCAGAATCTCAGGCCGAGCTTCGCCTCATTGCAGATTCTTCATGGGCTTCCCAGATGGAGGAGAGTGAGTTAGCAGATGCTGAGGTTGCTCAGAGAGCATTAAGGGTTGAGCGTAGGCTGGCTTCTTTAAAGTCCGGATACCGGGCTCCTCCGACGATTTCCGATGATTAATGTTCTCTTTTGGAATTGTCGTGGGATCCGGGGCGAGCCCACGAGGCGGGTTCTTAGAGAGTTGTGTCGTTTACATAGTCCTACTTTGGTTTGTATTGCAGAGCCTATGGTTGATTTTTCCTCTATCTCTTTAGGTTTCTGGTCTTCGCTCAGTCTTCGTCTGGTGGGCATGAACGATAGGGGTGGGTTGATTCCGACTATTTGGGTTTTCGCTTATGCTTCATTTCCTGAGACTCAGATAGTTCAATGTCATGATCAACATCTTACTGTTTCGCTCTCGATTGGTTCTCAGGTCCACTGGTACACTTTTGTTTATGCGAGCACTTCTACAGTGGTTCGTAGGTCTCTTTGGCAGTCTCTTCGTGATATGGTTAGTTTGGTTTCTTCTTCCTGGTGTGTTATTGGGGATTTTAATGCGGTTCTGGGTGCTCATGAGGCTTTGGGTTCTCGTTCTCCTGCCCGTGGTTCTTGTGAGGATTTCAGGTCGATGATTGAGGATTGTGATTTGGTTGGCATTCGTTCTCAGGGTGCCCGTTTCACTTGGGTTAGAGGTCGCAGTAACCGCACTAGAGTTGAGAGACGATTAGATAGAGTTTTGGTTTCAGATGGTTACATTTCCTGTTGGCGGGAAATTTCGTGTGTGGCTCTTCCCCATATCTGTTCAGATCATTGTCCGTTGTTGGTTCAGTTGTCAGATTTTGAGGTTTCTAGTCATAGGCCGTTTCGATTTCAGAGCATGTGGTTAGAGCATCCTGATTTTATAGCTATTGTTCGTAGGATTTGGAGCTCTCCTATTATGGGCAGGCCTCCTCAAGTTGTTATCTATAAGTTGAGAAGCTTGAAGAAGGCTCTCAAGTCTTAGAATTGGGAGGTTTTTGGGGATATTAACTCTGCCATTGCTGGGAAGTGTGCGGAGCTTCAGTCTATTCAGCTGGATTTGTCTAACTGGGGTTTTTCAGATGATCTTTTTATGGCTGAGGCGAGTGTTCATTCTGAGCTTGATGTGTTGTTTCGTAGACATGAGTGCTTTTTTCAAGATCGATCTAGAGTTAAGTGGCTTCGTGATGGGGATCGGAACACATCTTTCTTTCATGCCTCTATCAAACGTAGGCAATATCGTAACGCTATATCAACCCTTTCAATTAATGGGGTTCTCTCGGAGGATCGGCATACCATCAGGGATCATATCATTAGTTATTATTCTAACCTCTTTTCCTCTGATGCTTCTCGAGTTGGGAGAGATTTATCTATTGTAGATGATGTGATTCCTTCCTTGGTAACTGCCGTAGAGAATACTTTCTTGACTAGCATTCCTTCTGCAGATGATATTCACGATGCAGTCTTTGCTATGGATGCTGCTTCTGCCCCTGGGCCAGATGGATTTTCTGGTAGATTTTATCAAAGATGTTGGGATGTTATAGGTAGTGATGTGGTCCTCGCTGTTCAGGATTTTTTCATCACTGGCGTTATTTTCCCGGGTCTCAATTCCAGCTTCATTGTTCTTCTTCTGAAGCTGAGGGAATCGATTTCGGTTGATCAGTTTCGACCGATTGTTCTTAGTAACTTTCTATTTAAAATTTCTTCGAAGATTTTGGCTGATCGTTTAGCTTGGGTTGCCTCCAGGATTATTTCTCCTCAGCAGTTCGGTTTCATTCGAGACCGGCATATCGAGGATTGTATTGCTTTGGCTTCTGACTGTGTGAATGTGTTGCAGAAGAAGTGCTATGGGGGTAACTTGGCCATGAAGATTGATATCCGTAAGGCTTTTGACACCCTGGAGTGGTCTTTCCTTTGTAGAGTGCTTCAGGCTTTTGGGTTTTCTTCTGTTTTTATGGATTGGATAGACGGCATCCTTCGTTCCTCTAGGCTTTCAGTTCTTTTGAATGGGGTCCCAGAGGGATATTTCTGTTGCTCAAGAGGGGTTCGTCAGGGAGATCCGCTCTCTCCGCTTTTGTTTGGTATTGTAGAGGACTTTCTTAGTAGATTATTGACGAAGTTGGTGGATTCTTCTCAAATTCTGCCGATTTCTTCCCCAAGGGGTTTTTTAGCTCCAACTCATTTACTCTATGCAGATGATGTTCTGATCTTTTGCAGAGGCACTAAAAAGAATTTGAAACATATCATGGGTGCTTTTGGGGATTATGGTGATATTTCAGGCCAGTTGGTTAACTGGGGTAAGTCTTCGATTTATTTCGGATCTTCTATCTCCCCCTCTCGGATTGGTAGTTTGCAATCTCTGGTTGGTATGCAGATTGGGCAGCTTCCGTTTTCTTATTTGGGAGTCCTTTTGTTTTGAGGTAAGCCTCGAAAAGCGGTGTTACGACCTATCGCGGATAAGATCTTGTCTAAATTCGCTAAATGGAAGGGCAAGTCCCTCTCTCTGGCCGGTCGTGCTACTTTGATCAAGTCGGTCATCACCGGTTCATTTGTGCACTCTTTCATGATTTACAAGTGGCCTGCTTCTTTACTGTCTCTGATTAACCGCAAGTTGAGAAACTTTTTATGGACTGGTTCCTGTGAGGAGACTAAGTTGGTTCGGGTCGCTTGGGATCGTTGTTGTAGGCCTTACTCTCAGGGTGGTCTTGGCCTGAAAGATCTTGGGTTCTTGAATGACTCTCTGTTGCGGAAATTCACTTGGAAGTTTATGACCTCTGATGGTTTTGCTTTCACTTTTCTTCGGGAGAGGTATCTCAGGCATTTGCAGAAGCCTCGTGGAGGGTATGTCACCTCCTCGATTTGGTCTTCTCTTCGGACAAATTATAGTTCCCTTCTTAAGGAAGGTATCTGGCTGATTGGTGAGAACTCTCAGCGGGACTTTTGGCGGGATAATTGGTTAGGGGTTCCCATTTTGGAGCTTTTGGGGATTCCAGATTATTTAGCTAATCCGCTCCGGGCGAGGGTCTCGGATTTTATTCATGAGGGTAGATGGGTGCTGGATGATTCTTTCCGAGCGCGCTTCCCAGATCTGTGTTTTCGGATTGATCGGATTGCTATTTCTCCTGTTGTGGATTCTCTGGTTTGGGCTAATTCTCGGGATGGTCGTGTTTCTTGCAAGGCTACTTATTCCCAGTTTCTTCGTGATATTCCTCATGTTGTTTGGTGGAGAGATGTTTGGTCCCGTTTTATTCCCCCCTCTCGCTCAGCTTTGACCTGGCGTCTGATGTTGAATAGGCTTCCTACTGAGGATCGCCTTTGCAGGCCTGGGTTCCAGTTGGCTTCTCGTTGCAGTATTTGTGGAGTTAGTAGTGAATCTGCCGATCATCTTTTTCTTCATTGTCCCCTGGCGGTTGCTCTTTGGGAGGCGGTTTTCTCGACGTTCCAGCGTCATGTCTCTACCGATACTTGGCAATCCTTCTTCTTGCAAGCCATGTCGATTCCCTTTAGTGAGCAGGTCAGGATTTTATGGAAAGCGGCTATCCATGCAGTGATATGGGGGGTGTGGACTGCCCGTAATCAGTGGTTTTTTGAAGGGAAGTCGGTGGACTTTAGATCAGTCCTTTCTTTGGTTTGGCGTGTGGTTTCAGAGGCTAATCGCCTGGAGATTGGTTGTATGCGTAATTGTATGGACGACCTTTTGATTCTTCGTCGTTTTGGTCTTCGGGGTCGCCCTTCTAAAGCCCCGGTGATCAAGAGTGTGGTTTGGTCGCCTCCGGCCTCTGGTTGGATCAAAGTGAATACAGATGGCGCTGCTATGGGCTCTCCGGGGGTTGGTGGTTGTGGTGGTATCTTTCGGAACTGTAGATCCTTTGTGAAGGGTTGCTTTGCTATTCCTCTTGGTCAAGTTTTCGCGTTTGAGGCTGAGCTTCTGGCAGCCTCATTGGCCATTAATTTTGCTTGGAAGTATGGGTGGCATCGAATCTGGCTTGAGAGCGATTCTTCTTATGTGGTTCATCTTCTTTCTTCTCGTTCTGACATGGTTCCTTGGAGGGTTCGTCAGGCGTGGCAGTGCTGCATCTTCCAGATCTCGCATATGGATTTTCAGGTTTCCCATATTTTTAGGGAGGGGAATCAGGTTGCAGATAAGCTTTCTAAGCATGCTTTGGAGCTTCAGGCTGATTCTTGGTGGTTCTCTGCCCCACCGTTCTGTTCTTCTTCCGTTGGCAATGACTACATGGGTCGGGAGTCTTTTCGTTTTTCTTGATGTTTTCTTTTTCTTTTTGGTGTGGCCTGCGTGCCTCTTTTTGTTTGGGGTTGTTTTCCCCCCGGGTCTTTGCGCTTTGTTGCTTTTTATCTCTTTTTTCTTTTCTTTTATCTTTTATATATATGGATACTGTCTAGGGGTTTTTCAGCATATGATCGCTTGTGATGCTTTTTCCCTTTAGATCAGTCCAATTTTATTAAAAAATGTTCAAGTCCAAAAACAATAAAACAAAAATAAATAAACACAAAGTCACACAAGCATGGCATTTCCTAGAGATAGTCCTAAAACATGCAATTTCACATTGTTTGTCAATTTGAAACTAATGCATGTGCATACTTTTTCAAATGTGTGAATGTGTTATACCAATGGTGTACAACTATATAGGGACATAAATGAATGCCATGTGTGTGTGGAGGCCTTGTAAGAGGAATGAGGTCAATTATACCTTTGTTGAGCAATGAAGCTTATTCCCCTTTCAAGACACCATCTTGCATGAAATGTAGCCGAGTCTTTCTTTGAAGCTTTGAATCATCATTTCTAAGACCACTAATCAATACAAGAAAAATATCATTTTGATATGGAATAGATGCCACCACAAACCAAAATCCTAATAGCATGTATAGACTATTAACAAGCATATTCAGTATATAGTTCAAACATAGCCTATGGATTGCATGTGGAGGATATACCAAAAATAACAAATATCACCAAGTACTTGATTCCATTATTGAATGTCTCATAGTACAAGTACATATAAAAGATACAAGAATAATCAAAGATCTAATCTCACAAGAATGTAATCAATTACAATGCACTCAAGATCAATATGATTAATCTAAACAAAATACAAGAGATAAGGAAAGAGACATTTGACACATGATATTTTCCCGTGGTAAACCTTCGAAGAGGAAACATCCACGGGTACAACCATCAACAGAAGGTTTTTTACTAGTTAAATAAGAATATACCCTCAAATGTGACCAACTCTCTTGTATCACAATCTATTGGATTACTCCCTATCTATTCCCACTAGAGAAGAACTTGCCTATTCTCTAACCGAGACACATCGCATGCCTCTAGAGAATACCCTTGCTCAGACCTATAAGAGCCTCACACCCCTTGCCAAGACTTCCATGCTTGTCTAATCGGAGCCTCACACCCCTAGACAAGACTTTGCTCAGACTTAGTTAGAGGCCTCACACCTCTTAGCCAAGACTTCCACGCTTGGACTTACTTAGAGCCTCACACTCTTAGCCAAGTCTTCCACCTTTTACAAGGCAATGATCTATGTGAAGCAAATGATGCAAGAACATTCAACATAGGACATCTGATCAATATGAGCTATGGAAACTAGAATTAGACAATGAGCACACAATGTATGATATTCTAGTTTAACAATCCAAGTGATGCAATCACACAAGAAGATGCATGAACATATGAGATATATGGATCAAGTACAAATCATGTAGACATAGACTTAATCATGTGAGCACACAAATCAAATATTGTCTAGTCATAAAAACAATGAATCGAAACCTAGAATATGTGAAACACCTAACACATGTAATTTCTAGTTTCATTCACAAAGCTAACTCTTGAATAAATCATATTCATGAAGCACAAATTCAAGATATTAGAAACATACATAAAAAATGCTAGATCAAAATATATGATTAATGAATGTTCTAGCAAGGTTATTGATCTTAGAATGAGTCAATCAAGTCACAAATAACCCTAGATATCAAGCTAAGCACAATACAACTCTCAAACATGTGATATACTAGAATCATAGAAAACTAGTTCACATTTGTCTCTAATTAGACTTGATTAGCTTTGATATGAAGCTATCTTTCTCAATAGCTTTCAATATACATACACATACATATGTAAGAAGAAAACCCAAGGCAATTGAGAATCATAAAAGATAAAATCACAAAGTTTGACTCAATACCTTGAAATCCCGAGCTAGGTCGGTTTTGACAGTGCAACTACTCTAAAACTCGATCAAACAGCTGCAAACTATTTTGGAAAGGGTAGGGGACTTGATTACGAAGATTCTTCAACTTGAATCACTCAATTCGGAGTTTGAATGAGAAAGTTATGGTGTTTGGAAGTTAGGAAAGTTGGAGAGAAAATTCTGCTCTTATTTTTTCAATTTTCTTCAACTTATGAACAATTGAGAGAGGGAAGATATTTAAAAGAGAATGGGAGGGAAAGTTTAAGTGAGTGGGACCCACTTGGGAGGCCAGCCATAGGCTATCCCCATAGGGGCACGTGGCCACCACAAGGAGGCCGAGAGGCCTCCTCCCCGTGGTGGCCACACGCCTCCATGGGAAGCCTCCCAAAGTGAGGTCTTCTCACTTAGGCTCTTCTCTTCACGCTCCCCTCACGTTCTTCGACTGTCCTTTGGCCTCCAAACATAGAATTTGAATCCGTTTCTAGATTACGAGCCATAACTCACTTACACACGAGGATGACTATGAAACTTTGACAATTGGATGAAAACTTGACTAGATATACGAAGACGAAGACAATGCATTGTAAAGGAACATAAAGTTGTGTAATTTCCTCGTTGGAACTTGAAATCAAATGAGTGAGTATCCGAAATGACCGAAACTCAACAATGAATCATTTAAGAACATATTCAAGTTCAATTCACTTATACTTAAACAAATAAACACAAGATCACATAAGCATGCATTTTCCTAGACATAGTCCTAGTATATGCATTTCTACAAAGTATGGCAATATGAGAATAATGCATGAGCATACTTAAACATGTGAATGTGTTATACTAAATTGGCACAACTATGTAGGGACACTTATGAATGAAGTGTGTGTGTGTGCACCTAAGCCCTGTAAGAGGAAAGAGGTCAAATTATCTTTGTAGACATTTAGCGATTTCCTCGAATGAAGGCAATACTTTGCTTGAAACGTTGTCCAATTTCTTTGAAGCTTGATAAACCATGAAACAAAGGACAACACAATAATACAAAGAAAATAACATTTTGATATAGAATAATGCCAACTAGTACTCAAAATCCTAACAGTCTCGTATGCTACTATCTCATTGCATGATGTTGCTTGATTTCTTTAAGTGCAAATGCTTGTTTTGATTTCACTTGATCATCTCACATTGCACTTGTCTTGGAAAATGCAGAAACTTACTTTGTTTTGAAGGATTGATTGTTATACAAGAGATTGAAGACTTCAAGTTTTAGCTTTTATTTATCTCTTTGTGATGTAGAAAATCATTGTTGACCTTTAGTTTCAATTTTGTTGTGATGATCAATATGAGTGGTGGTTTTGTCACGAAATAACCAAAGGGGGAGATTGTAAGTTCCTCAAGTTTGATTGGCTTATTTCGGTGACAAACCACATTTGTGGTTTGTGATGTAAGGGTAGCTTAGGCTTTTAATTGTTGATGATCAAGCTCAACAAAGGCCCTCTCAAGACCTCAAGATGATAAGCACTCAATAGGTAAAACACTTGTACTTATTCACATTGAAGAGATCGTAGTTGCACACACACACAACTCAAGCATATCTATACTTCTTGTATGTTGTGTGTTTTTATGTTTGTGCATTCATGTTCCTAACTCTTCATGCATTTGATTATTGCCATGCCATAAGTATCATTAGAATACATGATTTTTTTTTCATTTGGCATGCTTTGGCCTAGGCGACCGCTGTTGGTACTGTTGTGGCCTTCACAATGGTATCTGATCGCACAACAAATGTTCACATTTAGCGCTCTATTTTCCTATCTTTTGTGCTTGTTTCTTGGGTAAAATAGGGATTTTAAAGGTTTAAATAAGTGTTTCAGATAAATAGGGAAGTTCAGGGGCATTGTTGTCATTTTGGACATATTAGGGGCTAAAGTGCAATATTCGGCACATTATTGAATATTATGTGAATAAGGGAGAGATTAAGGGTACTGATTGTAATTTGCCAGCCAAAACGTAGCAACCTGCCACGACAACAATTGAAACAGCGTCGTTTTGGTGTCTTATGTGCGCGTCAGCATGACGTCATGTCTTCTTCTTTATGTAGCAAACCCAACCCGCGTGACCCGGTTTCAAATCCGATTTGAACCAGATGCTTTCCAGCTCATTTTTGGCTATTTTTTCGGCGTATCTCCGGCCAGATCGACGGTCCACCTTCTTCCGGTCACAATAGACCCACTTTTAGCCTCCCATGCAAGGGTTTTCCCTCTCCTCCAAATCATCCAAACTCCATGGCCACCAAGCTTTAAGATCACATTCCAGCGGCTTCTTTCATGCTCAAATTAGTCCAAAACAACGGGAACACCGCAAGTTCATGCCGATGGAAAGAACCCGTGAAGCAGAAGGACCCAACTTGCGGCCAATCGTGCATTATTCTCTGCGACTTCCGCCGGAGAGAAATAACCTGCGAGCCAAAGGTTTCGAACCCACGAGCACATCGTTTCAGAGGGATTTTGTGGTCTTTTTACGTCCAAACTTTGCCCATCCTTTTCTTGTATAAATACTCCTCTTTTGCCAACAAAAATACAATCCCTAATATCCACAAATACCTATAAAAACTTAGAATAGCCTAGAGTCTCACCAAGAACACCCAAACTTTTCTTAGCTCATAACTAGACTTTAGGTTAGTTTTCCAGCCACCAATCTCGACCCAAATCATCCCCACATTGATTCCTAACTTTGGAAAGCAAGAGGAGTTGAGTTAGCTTGAAGACTTCACCAAGATCATTGGGTTGTCTCTATTGTCTCTCTTATTTCCTTTAGTTTGTTGTTGATGTGTGACTAAATAGTTATGTTAAGGATTTGGTGTATTCATGTATTATTATCTATGAGACTAGTTGGACCTATTATTTGATTTGCTTGTTAATTGATTATCCAATTGTTAACTTGCAAAATAGGATTTACTTGATTAATGCAAACCTTGCTTAATTTGGTTTAGCCTATAATTGAAGTGCTTAATTGTTATGAACTAGTAATTGGATATTTTGCATGATTCATCATTTCCCAAACATATCTCATTATCACTCTTGCATAACCCTTGCATTAATTGGTAATTAGTTTAGCTAGTTAGTGTAATATAGATAATTGTAGTTGGTAAGCTTAGTGATTAGTTAGTAAATTGTCTAAGGGAATGACAACCCTTAGTTGTAGTTGGATTTAGTGTAACTTAGTTGTAATTTGATTCATGCCATTTTAGTGTAATTGTAGTGAATTAGTTAGTTAATTTGCTTGTGACCATGATTTACTTTCTTGCATGTATTTTTTTTTTTGGGTAAATAAATAGTATCATAGAAAGAGGAAAGAATATACAAATACAAGGGGCATACACCAGGAAACAAAGAAACCAGAGCACAAAGGCCCAAAACAAGCTCAACAAAAAAGCTCAAAAACAACAAGCTCATAAACAAGAGCTAAACAAAAGCTTTAACAAAGCAAAAAAAACACAAAAGAGAGCAAACAAACAGCCAACAACACAAGTATCATCTAGAGGTTACATTCCAATTCATAGCAATCAAAGGCCAATCCTTCAAATTGATAGAACAAAGTCGGCTACGAATAGTGTCAATAATGGTCCGGGAAACCTCTGCATTAGGCCTTCTAGAGCTCTTAAAAATACGATAATTTCGCTCTCTCCAAATAAAGTAGACAGCCACTGCAAGGCAAAGCTTTTTAGTCACAGTGGAAGGAGAGTTCCCTTTCCAATGAATGGAAATCCAATTAATTAAATCATTCCAGCTGAGTCCGATCCAAGTACAACCACACTTGTTCAAGACTTAGAACCGATTTAAGGTACCATACCTCCTTGTGGGAATGAACTGTACTTACTGTTATGCGTTCGTAATGATCTGTGCACTTGTGGATAAACAAGCACCTGCATATATGTTTTAGAACAATCAAGGGTGTGCCAATATCCACAGTGGTGAGGACTCTGTCTCGGCCGCTCTCTTGACCGCTGTGGTTTTCCGTAGCGGTAGCACAGCGGTTTGAGTACAGAGTGAAACAAATTAATGGTGTGTATAATATTATTCTAGAGGGGGGGTGAATAGATTTTATCCGATTTTACCCGATTTTAACGATTAGTCAATTTTCACGAAAATACCCCAAACTAGTCAAATTAACAAATCAAGAATATAAGTGCGGAAATTAAATGACGCTTGATTTTTACGTGGAAACCCTCACGGGAAAAACCACGGGCTGGTATGATATGAACCTCACCAAGAGTAGTGAGACCCGGAACCAATATATGGTAATGAAGGATCGTTTTCTAATTCAAGTTTATAAAAACAAAGAAAATAAAGGACCGTGACCCATTATCTATATGGAGATAAGAACCAACGGTATCAAGAAGGTTGTAGACGCCACACTCAAGAACAAGAAAGAATGTGAGTGATAAGTCAAGGTTTGAACGCCACAAGGTAGAACCTTGATAAGTTCATAGTTCAATGAAGAACCAAGAGAAAAAGTTCTCACAAATAATATTTTATTCAAAGTCTAATCTCATATTACATCCATTCGTCCCTTATAAACTGAAACCCTAAAACCTAAAAAGGAAATAAATATTTGGCAATTAATGTCTTACAATCAGGAAAATAAATGGGCAATTAATGCCTTACAATCAGGAAAGAAATTAAAATTAAAACATGCAATTAGTTGACTTGCTCCCTATTTGGAAGGATAAATTTTGAAACAAATCAGCCTTTTAATTTGAGAAACAAATCAACTCATTATTCTTTGGAAACTAAAAAGGATAAAGCTGAAATTCGGACTCCTCAGCTCAAGTCTTCGCGCAACAAACTAGATGGCTGATTTTGGGCCTGTTGTGATCTTTTACGGACGCCAGAGTCTTCATAACATTTGTAGGGCTCGGCTTGGGCTTTCCGAAAACATATTATAATAGACGATCCGACTTCGGATGCTCTCTGTAGAGGCCCACGAAGTTCAGCTCGGATTTGGGCCGAACTTGAACTTCAGCAACTCAGAATCAGCCCATCATTAATTGCTTCTTTGATCCTCTTGGCCCCTTGTAATTGGCCCAACCGGAACATGCAATTGATCCTTTGGTGATGCTTATTGATTCTCATCATGGTAAGTGCGCCACACTCGAACCTCGAATCCACTAATTGTGAAGGTGTTTACAATCTAATCCCGGTTTAATGATCTAATCCCAATCAATAACCCACCAACACTACCCACGGGCCTTTAAAAGCGGACCTAGTCCAATTGCTTGTGATTTACGCAACCTAATCCCGGAGGCTACACAAGACTTAGTTCTCAATGAAGAGATAATAAAGCCTATGTGAATATGTATAAATATTCAAAGAGCCAATAAAGCTAGGGAACCTTAGATGCTTATCTAAGATGATAAAATGACAATTAATACAATACTAGATATCAATAGCTAAATGACATGTCATAAAGCTTAGCTAAACATAGAATAGGCAATCCTATGAAGCTATCAAAATACAACACTCAATCATGTCAACACTGTCAATTTCTATTTTGTATCTAGAATATATTCTAAGAACATACAAATAATATAAGAGATGTCAATGATAAATAAAACACTAATCATGTAAGATAATAGTGAAGAACATACCATGGGATGTGTGTTGAGCAAAACCCATGCAAGCAAGCATCCTAACTATGCTAGAAAATGATTAGATGATGTTTAGATGCATATGAGGATGGTTTTTTGATTTGAGTGATCAAAGATGAGTTCTTGATGAAAAAGCTCTCTTTGAATATGCTCTCAATTAAAAATATGAGTTTTTTGAGTCATTAAAGTGACCTAAGGTCAAAGAGGCATGTATATATGATGTAAAATTACAACTATGTCGTCTTGGGAATTTTCCAAAAAGTTTCCACGCAAACTGATCTACGTAGGGCGGATTTTGGGCGGATTGAAAACTCAATCAGGTGCCTGCTCTACATAGGGCGAGTGAACATCGGTTTGGGCACGACAATGCATTAGCTTCAACTTCAAGCACATCAAAACATGACCAAACGACATCGAAACCTTTCGTATGATATATTGTTGGAAAGGTGTAGATGTCTACTTTCTACTTCAATTAATGGAATGACATTTTGATGTCTGTAGAAAACGTTATGGTGAATAGAGTGACCAAAGGTTAGAAACGGACAACAACATAGTTGCCCTGTTTTGGTGGTCACTTTGGAGATTTCAAAACCAATCCAAACGGTCATGAAATATTACGAATAATATATCGTTGGAAAGGTATGGGTGTCTAGTTTGTCCAAAATTTTACAAAACTCAATTTAAATCTTTTTATAAAAAGTTATGGTCACAAGACCATACAAAGGTCAGTTTTGAAAAACATTTAAAATATTGAAATCCAATCTTTTGAAACTAGACACTTTACTCCAAACAACCAAACCAAAACTACCACTTATCTAAGAGAAGAATGAGACCTTCTCAAGTGGTCAACCATCGCGCTAAGACATGCACACCATTGTGCAAGCGCGGACGTTTCCGATCACACAAACGAAAATGAATTACACCACACTTAAGACTAATCATGAAGTGCAAGTGTGGGAAGTGAATGCATCCTAATGCCTAAACATGTCATGGCATTTCAATGAACAAGATGCAATCACTTAAACATGCATGAAGAGATATTCAATAACATGAATGCACACATATAGAAACACACAACATACAAGTATTAGAGATATGCATGAGTTGTGTGTGTGTGCAACTAGATCTCTTCAAAGCAAGTAAGCACTTAGAAATTTACCTTTTGTGTTTCTTCTCTTGAGGTCTTGAGAGGGCCTTGGTTGTGCAAAGCACCAACCATCACAAGCCTAAGCTACCCTTACAACAAGCCCCACATGTGGTTTGTCCACGAAATAAGCCAATCAAAATATGAGACCTTACACAGAGCATATCATTGTCTTAACCAATGTGGAAGCCACAGCGGTCGGCACAGCGTTTTGTTGACCTGATTTCGTTTAAGTCCACCACTGTGGATACCGCTGTGGCTTTGGCAGCGGTACCCGCAGCGGTCGACCCCTGTTTTTGTAAAACGTCGTAGCTTTGTTTTGGACACCTATATAAACACTGCTTTCTGTTTAAGTCATCCCAATGACTCAAAAATTCATATTTTCACTAAGAGCATTTTCAAAGAGAGAAATTCATCCAAGAACTCATCTTTGATTACTCAAATCATTTCCATGTGCATCAATCATTCTCTAGCATCATCTAGGATCATCTAAGAGGCATCTATGCATAGGTCTTCTTCAATACACTTGATTTGGTAAGTTGAACACCATACTCATCCATTTTAGTGTTCCTTCTTATCAATTAATCTCTTTTTTTTACTTGTATGCTTTTAGATTAAATTCTATTTACAAGATTGAGATTATTGTGTTGATTGATTGAGAGTTGTATTTTGATAGCTATTGCCTAGGATTGCTTAATCTTGATAGCTATGTTGTATGCCATGTCATATAGCAATATTGACATCTAGGATTGTGATTATTGTCATCTTTCATCCTTGAAAAGCATTTAGTGTAACCTAGCATTAATTGCATAAATGAATATCATGATATTCACTTAGGTTATTGATTTCTTTAGTGAGAATTAAGTCTTGTGGCTAAGGTTGCTTAGTCTGCAAGCAAATTGATCTAGGTTTGCTATTAAAGGCTTGTTGGGTAGTAGTGGTGGGTTAGTGACTGTGTAGGGTTTGACGTGTGATCGAACCAAAATTGGTATGATTTTGGCCCTCATTCCGGTCTCTTTACGCTTGATTCTCGGGCATTTCCCCATTTTTAATGTTGCTAAATCGAGTGTTTCAAGTTTATTTAGGTCTTAAGGGCATTTGTGAAGAAGAAGAGGAGTTTGGTGCAAAAAGGAGAACAAGGTGTGAAACAGGGCATTGTCTCCCTTTTGATGTAGCCATTGTTGCTGTGGTGACAGGGAGGTGTAAATCAAGTAAATTGTCGCCACGAAATGTCACTTCGAGTATAAAGGGCGACATAGAAGAAGCATAACGTCACCACAAGTGTCACCATGGCGACAACGTAGGAATTCCAGCGTTGGCATTCCAACATTAGACATTGTCGCTATGGCGACACAACGGCGATAGAGAGGAGAAACGATCAGGTGTGAGTGTCGCCCCCAAATGTCGCCATGGATAAAACTGCGACAACTCACAACGACACTTTCAGTGTTGGAATTTCAGCCATTGATGAGGGGTATTCTTGTCCTTTCATGCCCATTTCGTGACCTAATTCCAATACCCTATAAATACATCATAGCTTTTCCTTTGAAACAACTCTTGACAACCAAGAAACCTCCTTTCTTCTACCATTCCTAATCCCACCATTCTCTTTTTTCCCAAATTCAATGTTTAATCTAGATTACCTTCCCCCAATCATTCCTTTCTTCCTATCTTCTCCACATATCTCCTTAATCACTTCCCATTTGACTCCTCCTAGCTAGACACATCCTCATCATCCACTCTTTGCACAAGGAGCATCGAAGGCAAGGAAAGGATCAAGCTCTACAAAAGGAGGCCTAATGGTGATTTCCTAATCTTTTACTTGCCTTCCCTTTGATTGTAATATGTGTAACAAAACCCCTTTTCTAGGGGATTGATGTGAGAACATTTGGATTAGGTTTTGCTTAAGCTTTAATATGTATTGAATCTCTATTTGTGTTCTATTCATTTTATAACTAGATTCAATTCATTATATATATATTTTTTGGGGTAAATAAATAGTATCATAGAAAGAGGAAAGAATGTACAAATACAAGGGGCATACCCCAGGAAACAAAGAAACCAGAGCACAAAGGCTCAAAACAAGCTCAACAAAAAGCTCAAAAACAACAAGCTCATAAACAAGAGCAAAACAAAAGCTTTAACAAAGCAAAAAAACACAAAGAAAGAAAACAAACAGCCAACAACACAAGTATCATCTAGAGGTTACATTCCAATTCATAGCAATCAGAGGCCAATCCTTCAAATTGATAGAACAAAGCTGGCTACAAATAGTGTCAATAATGGTCCGGGCAACATCTGCATTAGGCCTTCTAGAGCTCTTAAAAATACAACAATTTTGCTCTCTCCAAATAAAGTAGACAGCCACTGCAAGGCAAAGCTTTTTAGTCACAGTGGAAGGAGAGTTCCCTTTCCAATGAATGGAAATCTAATCAATTAAATCATTCCAGCTGAGACCAATCCAAGTACAACCACACTTGTTCAAGAGATGAGTCCAAATGGCTTTGCTATACAAACACTCAAAGAAAAGGTGGGCATGAGTTTCATTTTGAGAATTGCAACGGACACATGTAGCAATAACTTGAGGATTGTAGCGCTGAACACGGTCCAAGCTAGAAAGCCTACCTTCAATAGCCAACCAAAGGATGAAACCGATCCTCGGAATATAATTGACATATATACCCACTAGTTGACTATACTCTTGTTTAGGATAATTTTTTTATATAATCTTGATTGGATTGACATCCTTGATGGACTGAGAACATAGTGAGTAGGATAGATTGTCGGTGGGTATATCAACCACGATAATCTAAACCTTTAATTGTAATAAACCGATTCTACCTTGACCCTCTCTCTTTAATCGGTTAGGTATTGCGGTGGGAAGTTGTTTAGGGTTCATAGTGATGGTATAAACACATTTAAGAATACAATTGGTTAACATTTGTGAGATTGGTTCACTAAGGTGGCTTAAGAATCATTACCCGTAATCCACTTGCGATCCCATCAATTCCCTAGCAATTCTCTTAATTGTTTATTCCATATATCTTATCTAGATTTGTTGAGCATTCTAGCATATTTTATTAGTTTTATTTTACATGTATGTTTGATCGCTTGACAAACCATACAACCATCCATTTCTTATGATGTACTTAATTGCATTTAGGAATTGTTAATTTATTTAACTATTACTCTAATTCCCTGTGGAACGAATCCTAACTTACCACTTTACTAATTTTCCATCTAAGTGGATTTTCTAGTAGTGAAATTGGTTTTCAAAACGATCACATAAAAACATTATTTTGTTGTGCAAAACGACCGCATCAAAATTAGCGTCGCTGCCGGGGAATTGGTAGTGACTATTGAATCAATTAACTTTTCTTATTTTTAATAAAATTGGACTGATCTAAAGGGAAAAAGTATCACAAGCGATCATATGCTGAAAAACCCCTAGACAGTATCCATATATATAAAAGATAAAAGAAAAGAAAAAAGTGACAAAAAACAATAAAGCACAAAGACCCAGGGGGAAAACAACCCCAAACAAAAAGAGGCATGCATGCCACACCAAATAAGAAAAAGAAAACATCAAGAAAAACGAAAAGACTATCGGCCCATGCAGTCATTGCCAACTAAAGAAGAACAGAATGGCGGGGTAGAGAACCACTAAGAATTAGTCTGAAGCTCCAAATCATGCTTAGAAAGCATATCTGTAACCTGATTCCCCTCCCTGAAAATATGGGAAACCTGAAAATCTATATGCGAGATCTGGAAGATGCAGCGCTGCCACGCCTGACGAACTCTCCAAGGAACCATTTCAGAACGAGAAGAAAGAAGCTGAACCACATAAGAAGAATCGCTCTCAAGCCAAATTCACTGCCACCCATACTTCCAAGCAAAATTAATGGCCAATGAGGCCGCTAGAAGCTCGGCATCAAACGCGAAAACCTAACCAAGAGGAATAGCAAAGCAACCCTTCACAAAGGCTCTACAGTTCTGAAAGATACCACCACAACCACCAACCCCCGAAGAGCCCATGGCAGCGCCATCTGTATTCACTTTGATCCAACCAGGGGCCGAAGGCAACCAAACCACACTCTTGATCACCGGGGCTTTAGAAGGGCGACCTTGAAGACCAAATCAATGAAGAATCAAAAGGTCGTCCATACAATTATGCATACAACCAATCTCCAGGCGATTAGCCTCTGAAACCGCACTCCAAACCAAAGAAAGGACGGATCTAAAGTCCACCGACTTCCTTTCAAAGATCCATTGATTACGAGTAGTCCACACCCCCCAAATCACTACATGGATAGCCGTTTTCCATAAAATCCTGACCTGCTTACTAAAGGAAACTAACATGGTCTGCAAGAAGAAGGATTGCTAAGTATCGGTAGAGACATGTCGCTGGAAAGTCGAGAAAATCGCCTCCCAAAGAGCAACCGCCAGAGGACAATAAAGAAAAAGATGATCTGCAGATTCACTACTAACCCCACAAATACTGCAACGAGAAGCCAACTGGAACCCAAACCTGCAAAGACGATCCTTAGTAGGAAGCCTGTTTAACATCAAACGCCAGGTCAAAGCTGAACGAGAAGGGGGGAATAAAACGGGACCAAACATCTCTCCACCAAACAAACTGAGGAATATCACGGAGAAACTGGGAATAAGCAGCCTTGCAAGAAACACGACCATCCCGAGAATTAGCCCAAACTAGAGAATCCACAACAGGAGAAATTGCAATCCGATCAATCCAAAAATACAGATCCGGGAAGCGCCCTCGGAAGCAATCGTCTAGCACCCATCTACCCTCATGAATAAAATTTGAGACCCTTGCCCGGAGCGGATTAGCTAAATAATCTGGAATCCCTAAAAGCTCCAAAATGGGAACCCCCAACCAATTATCCCGCCAAAAGTCACTCTAAGAATTCTCTCCAATTAATCAGATACCTTCCTTAAGAAGGGAACTATAATTTGTCGGAAGAGAAGACAAAATCGAGGAGGTGACATACCCTCCACTAGGCTTCTGCAAATGCCTGAGATACCTCTCCCGAAGAAAAGTGAAAGCAAAACTATCAGAGGTCATAAACTTCCAAGTGAATTTCCGCAACAGTGAGTCATTCAGCAACCCAAGATCTTTCAGGCCATGACCACCCTGAGAGTAAGACCTACAACAACGATCCCAAGTGACCCGAACCAACTTAGTCTCCTCACAGGAACCAATCTCCTAAAAGTTTCTCAACTTGCGGTTAATTAGAGACAGTAAAGAAGAAGGCCACTTGTAAATCATGAAAGAGTGCACAAATGAACCAGTGATGACCGACCTGATCAGAGTAGCACGACCAGCTAGAGAGAGCGACTTGCCCTTCCATTTAGCGAATTTCTTTGTAGTGGTTAGTTTAGTTTTAATAATTTTTAGTTGTTTTTAGTCTTTTTAGTTCCTTTTTAGTTCTTTAGTAGTTTTTGTTTCTTTGTGTTTCAGGATTCTATGGATTTCATCATGGATTATCAAGGGCCGAGCTACGAGACTTATGGGAATAACTTCAATATGGATTGGTGGACTAACCAAGGCTCCATCTCATCATACCAATCAAACGCCATTGATGTTGAGAGGAAAAATTTCATGGAGAATCATTTTCAGGAGATTGAGAGCATCCAAGCTTCTCAACAGAAAACCATGGAGTTATTCCAATTTGCACAACAAGCACCTGTAAAGAAGATGACCAACCATGTGTTACCTAGCTGTTCGGATCAGTCATTAGAATCGGTCTATCCCAAGCAAGGGAGGACAAGGAACCGTGTACACGCTCTTGTACAAGTATTTGAGAAGGGTGTGGAAACCGAGGAAGGACCACCAAAGACCTAAGAGCGAAGCACAAAGTTAGAGGAAAAATTAGCTTTACTTCAAGAGAGATAAGTGAAAACCTCCCAAGAGAAAGAAGAAGTGAGGGAAGAATTGGAGAGAAAGTTACAACTCGTGATGAGGAATTTGGAAGAAAAGGAGGCCTTAGGAAAAGTGAAGGTTGATGAGCTTGAAACTCTAAACAAGAAGCTCTCTCTTGAAGTAAAAATGCTCAAAGAGGAGAATGGTACCTTTCGGAGAAAGGTAGGAGAAGTCTCCAACAAGAACAAGGAGGTGGAAATACAAGTTGGGAGACTTGAAGTTGAGAGAAATTCCGCATCTAAGGGATTCGAAGACCTTGCAAAGCTATGTGAAGAATTTGAAGAAGAATATGCAAGGAAGTCAAGGAAGTTGCTTATGGAAGCAGAGCGAAAAGCGAAAGCTTTGGAAGAAACGAAGGAAGCACTTGGTAGGAAGGATGAAGCCCTCAACGTAGCCAAGGTCAAAGAACGTGACTACATAGTCAATCTAGACAAGGTGGAGAAGGAGGTCAAAGCACTACAAATGAGACAACACCATAGACCTCATAGTCACCTACCAAGAGGGAGTTTTCTTAACCATCCTCCTACTTGCTATTTTTGCTTGCAGAAAGGGCACTTAAAAGCTCATTGTTTTAAATTCCATAAGCACAAAAAAATGAGAGAGTCTAGGAATAGGAAGAGTCCACCTAGAGTTAAGCGAATTTGGTTAAGAAAAGACTTGGTTAACCGAGTTAGACCCAAAGGAAAAGAAAAGGGGAAATCAACTCAACTTGTTTGGGTTGTGAAAAAGAACCAATTTCCAAACTTGGTAATACCTCCTTTATTTGATGCCACCCCTAGCACAAGTACATAATTTAGAAAAATTCTTTTGAGCATTTTTTTTTATGCTTTATGTTGTTTAAAAATTGCACAATCTATTTCCCTTCCTTAATCTAGTATTTCTCTCTATGCATGGAATTGTATATGGTAGTTGAGAGGAGAGAAAACATTAGGTTTGGGGGAAAAATCTATTGTGGGATTTGTTTAGTTTATTTCTTTTGAATAAATGGTGTTCCAAGCTCTTGTTGGCAATTGCATGTATTGAGTAGATTTTTATTTGCCGGAACTTTCTAATATGCTTTGTGCGTGTGTAGATTTTATATTGCTTCTTGAGGAAGCATGTTGTGTTGCTTGTACGTTGATTCAAGGTTTCTTTATCTCTTGGGATGAAACAAAGACAACTTGTGAGCCTTGGAGGGACGAGCAAGCCAAGAGTGCTCATAAAAAGGGCGAGGGACTTATCCTAAGGAAAGCAACATTTTGGAGTTCGGAGTGCGGGAGTACCATGCCACGTCTTGCCTAGATGTTAAATCATACACTTGGTGGGAGGCAACCCACTTAGGTACATTTCTTTTAGAGTTTAAATTTTGTTTTTAATTAGTTGTTTCAAGTTTGAATTCTTTTTCTTTATTTTATTTTTGCTTAGAATAAGGGTGTGATATGATTGTGATAGTGGATATAGGACTTTGATGACATATCATTTTATATCCTTGGATTAGGGATGAGAATTATGATTGAACTTCATTTTCACATCTCTTGTGATGAGTATGTACATAATGGAATGAACACAACACTTGATTGTGTTTTTAAAACTCTTTGATTGTGGATATGTGTTGCGCCGCGTTTACCGGTTTATATGCCCCAAAGACATTAAGGACAATGTCTAATTTAGGTTTGGGGGTGTGTGCGCAACACCATCCCTTGTTTGCAAATTGTGTGCAAATATTTTGAGCTTAATTTTTTCCAAAATTTTGAAAATCTTGTAATAATGCCATGCTTGAGCATATTTTTGCCATTGTGTATGCAAGTAAGGAATTGTGCATCTTTGCGTTGCCTAATTTAGATTAACTTCATGCCATTTAGTTTTGCATTCAGCAAAGCGCGCTAGTTCTTTTCTTTTGATGTTGGAGTGAATATTCAATTGTGCTTGAAGGTTAGGAATTAATAGTGGAGACTTCCCGTGAGGTTCACAAACATGGCCTAAAAAGCTTATTTTGTGGGACAGTGAACACTCTTTAAACACTCATTCAAACACACACGTTAATCATATTTAAAATGTCTCATTCGCACTTAAATGCTGTTTGCCATAGAACATATGGACTGCTTGTGGATGTCTTAATTGACTTTATGGACAAATCTTTAGAGATGATTTTAGGCAATGCATGTGAAAAACCACCAAATTGGCCTAAATACTTCCAATCCCTCTAATGTGTGTGCTCCATTGCCCATTTGAAGCCAAAAACAATTAAGCTTTTCATTCATAAACCACATCAACATAAACCATATAGCCTATACACTAGACTTACCTTGTACCAAATGGTTTGCTAAGGCTTAGGGGTTAAATGTAAGCCTTGAGGTGTATTAAAATGTAAGGTGTGTACCTAGGCATGTATGTATGTGCAAACATATTAAAAAGATGAAATGCAACGCTTGAAAAGAAAAGAAAAGACAAGCAAAGAAAAGAAAAGAAAGAAAAAGAAAAGATGAATGAGGCACAAATTGCCTAGATGAAATTAAATGAGCTACTCAATGAGAATTAAGAGTAGTAAATGCACAAAGTGAATTGTAAACCTAGACGCCAAAGTGTGCTAAAATTAGAATGTATGCCCTTTTTTTTTTTTTGGGTAAATAAATAGTATCATAGAAAGAGAGAAAGAATGTACAAAATACAAGGGGCATACCCCAGGAAAAACAAGAGCAAAAACAAAAGCTCAAACCAGCTCAAACATGAGCAAAAACAAGAAGCAAGAGCTAAACAATGGCTCAAACAAACAAAAACACAAGGCAAACAAATCAACTAATAGAAATATTCCACTTTAAAGCAACATGAGGCTAATCATTCAAGTTGATAGATAAGAGCCTACAATGAATAGTATCAATAATGGAATGGTAACGACTTTGCTGGTCTTATGAGGGCTCCCAAAAATTCTATTGTTCCTTTCTCTCCAAATAGAGTTAACCGCCATAGCAAGACAAAGCTTCTTAACAAAAATGGAAGGAGATTTCCCCCTCCAATGTTGAGAAGCCCAAGCAATAAAACTAGGCCATCTCTGACCATTCCAAGGTCGGCCACACTTATCCTTCAATTGAGACCATATTTCTTTGCTATAAGCACACTCAAAGAAAAGGTGGGCATGAGTCTCAGGGAAAGCGGAGCAAAAAACACAAAGAGTACTAGCATGAGGAGTATAATGATGAACACGGTCCAACGTTGAAAGTCTCCCTCTAATAGCTAACCAAAGAATGAAGCTCATCCTTGGAATGTTATGTGAATACCACACAAGCTCAAACCAAGGAACCAAAGGATGAGGGGCCTTACGACTAGCCATGGCAGAGGCTGCCGTGTAAATACCATCAGGTGTAGGAAGCCACTTAATACAATCATCCAAACTAGAATTAGGGTTGTAAGAAGGCATGTGGTTTTTGATTTCAAGGAGGTCAATCGACATAGAGTAAGGCCAAACCCACTGATCACCAAGAATAATAGAACTAACTTTAGCCTTACTCGGAAGACCTGAGTCGTAAATTGCCTTAGAGCTCCAATTTAAAAGAATAGGGCCATCGGGATGCCAATTATCAAACCACAAGGAAGTGCTGAGACCATTACCAATGATATGCTGGTAAAGCATATCATTGGTAATGGTCTCGGCACTTCCTTGTGGCGGTTTACTCTATTTGGAGAGAAAGGAACAATAGAATTTTTGGGAGCCCTCATAAGACCAGCAAAGTCATTACCTGTTCCATTATCTATCAACTTGAAGGATTGGCCTCATGTTGCTTTAAAGTGGAATATTTCTATTAGTTGATTTGTTTGCCTTGTATTTTTGTTTGTTTGAGCCCTTGTTTAGCTCTTGCTTCTTATTTTTGCTCATGTTTGAGCTGGTTTGAGGTTTTGTTTTTGCTCTTGTTTTTCCTAGTGTATGCCCCTTGTATTTTGTACATTCTTTCTCTTTTTCCATGATACTATTTATTTACCCAAAAAAAAAAAAGATATGCTGAATCAAGGGACGAGCAATGGGACGAAGCTTGAGGAGCTTTCTCCAATTCCAAGAACACGTTTGAGGAGCTTTCTCCAATTCCAAGAACACGTTTGAGGAGCTTTCACCTCCCAAATACTCCTATCTTTGAGGTGATGGGTTTGAATCCATGTAGACCAGAGGTTATTAGAACCATGCACTAGATTCCACGGATGCTGAATCATTAGAGCTTTATTCCAAGAAATGAGATCCTTGATGCCGAGACCACCCTCATTTTTAGGAAGACATATATCGGCCCAAGCAACTTTCGCCCCTTTACAATTTCCATCAACACCTTTCCACAAAAAGGAGCAAAGCTTTTGCTCAATATTCCTCATAACCTTTGAAGGAAGACAAAGGTGACTAGCCCAAAAGACTTGAATACTAGACAAAACTGAGATAATAAGTTGCAACCGACCCGCATATGAAAGACAACGATTCATCCAAGAAGAAATTCTGGTCAAAACTTTAACCAAAAGAGGAGAGCAATCAAGTTGACTTAACTTTGAAGAAATGATTGGAATCCCCAAATACCTGATAGGGAGCGAGCCAACATTATAGCCAAAAATATTGATGAGCAGCCTACTGTCATTATGCACCCCGGAAAGAAAAATATTACTCTTGGCCGGATTAGCTTTGAGGCCCGAGAGAGAAGAGAAATCATCAAGAGACTTCTTGAGAACAATAGCAGAAGGAGTAGAACAATGACAAAGCATAATAAGATCGTCCGCAAAACAAAGGTGAGATGGCTTAATCTTGTCACACTTCCAGTGAAATTTAAAGTGAGGGGAATCTTGAATGTGCTTGGCTAATAACTTAGTGAGAACCTCCATCGCAATAACAAAGAGATAGGGAGACATAGGATCTCCTTGACGAAGCCCCCTCTTACTATGAAAGAAACCAGCAAGCTCACCATTTATAGAAATAGAGAACTTAGGAGTTGTGATGCACACCTTAACCCAGTTAATAACCTTCGAAGGAACATGAAAAGCAGCAAGTGTCTCTAACAAGAAGTCCCATTCCACCGTATCAAAGGCCTTCATTAAATCCACCTTCAGAGAACACTTGGGAGATCCATCATCTTTATGGTAATTCCTCATAAGCTCTTGGACAAGAAGGATATTATCACCAATCCATCTTCCAGCCACAAAAGCTGATTGCGGAGAGCTTATAATGTTAGGAAGGATGATCTTAATCCTATTAGCAATGATCTTCACGATGATCTTATAGAGAGTATTGCAACAAGTGATCGGTCTAAAGTCCGTCATTCTAGAAGGATTTGGAACTTTAGGAACCAAAGCTAAGATTGTTGTATTGAGCTCATTGAGAAGATTACCGGTTCGAAAAAATTCTTGAACAGCGTTGATCACGTCTCCACCAACTATATCCCATGTCTTTTTAAAGAAATGGGCATTAAAACCATCAGGCCCTGGAGCTTTATTAGGGTGAAGCAAGAAGCAAACCTCACGAATCTCTTCATTGTTGACACCCCTGCTCATCAAATTAGCTTGATCATTTGAAATATGATTATGAATTAAAGTTCGAAGCGTACCAACTCTATTCAAAGTAGGAACTGAGCAGCCAAGAATATTTTGAAAGTGGCAGATAGCCTCATTTTGAACAGGAACATTACCATTAATCAAAGCACCGTCTTCCCCCAAAATAGATAGAATTTTGTTTCGATTGTGTCTACCATTGATGGCCTTGAAAAAGTAGGACGAATTCCGATCCCCGGCATGTAACCATTGGATTCTTGACTTTTGCTTAAGAAAATCTTCCTCAACTTGAAGCGCCCTAGTATAAGATTTAATAATATCCTTTTCTTGCAATCTAAGAGTATTATCAGTGGGATTGGCATCAAGAAGACGTTGACACTCTTCAAGTGCTTCTTTAGCCTCATTTAACTTGACCGTCACATCACCAACCAGGTTCTTATTAAGAGATTTTAAAGCCTTCTTGAGAATGCGAAGCTTAGAGCAAAGCTTAAATTGCATGGTACCATGACCATGTTCCTGCCAACAACTCTTAACAAGAGGAAGAAAATCTTCCCTCTCCGTTAGAAAATTAAAAAACTTAAACGGGCAGTTCTTCCTTCTTCCTTGTAACCCAAGCTTAACAAATGAAGGACTATGATCAGAGATGCTAGGGGAAAGAAAAATAGCTTCAAAGTTCATGAACTTACCAAGCCAAGCATCATTAACGAGCACTCTATCCAATTTCTTAGAGATACAGTCATCATTACTCCGTTTGTTACACCAAGTGTGAAAAAAACCCGAAAAACGTAGATCATCAAGTTCAGCAGCTTGTAAACAATTTTCAAATTCATCCATAGCAGCTGATCTTCTTAAAGAACCCCCACTAGTATCATGAACCCCTCTAGCAACGTTTAAGTCTCCAAGAACAATCCAAGGGGTACCAGCTGAAAGATTAGCACACATATTCTCCCAAAGAGCTCTCCTTGCTCTATCATCATTAGAACCATAAACAAAAGAGATTCTAAATGTGTCATTATTATCAAGAAGACAAGCATCACAGTGAATGTCTGCCTTAATGTGACCTTTGGGTGATTGTTATCAATTCTTCCTATTTATTGACTCACCATTCACCTTAGGCCCCATTACAACCAAATGACAGACCTATTTGTTCGTTAGGGATGTCCACTTTGTAAATTTTGGTTGATATATTTTCTTTTCAGTTCATGGCTTTTAACTCCATTCATGAGACTAATTTTCAGAAATTGTGTTTTTAAATGAACACGTGCAATTATATTTGATATCTTGAACATAAACTCATATTGCATATGGATTATGAGTGAAGCCTAGGATCTGTGTGAAAATGAGAGAATCTGGTGAGGATTAGATGTCAAGGCGAATTACATTCCCTACCTAAAGGCACTCTAGTTCTTGAAGCTCTAGCATCTTGAATGTAGGATCGCATTGCGTGTAATGTTTACTTAGAGTGGCATGATTTTAATCTTCATTTAGCATCTCTTACATGCATGTGTCCTAATGAGCACAACGTTGATTAAATCTCTTCGCTTTTGGTTTAGCAAGTCGAATATTGACTTTTGAGTTTTTTACAAAGAGTTGGTGTTTTAATGATTGATTGTTTGATATTTAGACACATGTCCATGAGTGCTTATGTTTGTTTTGCTTGAGGACGAGCAAAATATAGGTTTAGGGGTATTTGATCAAACCAAAATTGGTATGATTTTGGCCCTCATTCACTTCTCTTTATGCTTGATTCTTGGGCATTTCCCCATATTTAATGTCGTTAAATTGAGTGTTTCAGATTTATTTAGACCATAAGGGCATTTGTGAAGAAGAAGAGGAGTTTGGTGCAAAAAAGAAAATAAGGCGGTGAAACAAGGCATTGTTGCCCTTTTGATGTAGCCGTTGTCACTATGGCGACAGGGAGGTGTAAATCAAGAAAATTGTCGCCACGAGATGTTGCTCCGAGTATAAAGGGCGATATAGAAGAAGCAAAGTGTCGCCACGAGTGTCACCATGGCGACAACGTAGGAATTCCAGCGTTGGCATTCCAACGTTGGAAATTGTCGCTATGGCGACACAATGGCGACAGAGAGGAGAAACGATCAGGTGTGAGTGTCGCCCCTAAATGTCACCATGGACGAAACTGTGACAACTCACAACAACACTTCCAGCGTTGGAATTTCAGCCATTGATGAAGGGTATTCTTGTCCTTTCATGCCCATTTCGTGACCTAATTCCAATACCCTATAAATACATCATAGCTTTTCCTTTGAAACTATAAGATCTTAGATTTGTGTTGACTTGATTCCATTGCAAAACACTCTTTATTTGTAATGGTTAGTTGTTTAGGTGGTTGTTGGTGAAAAGAAGCTTCAAAAGAGAAAAACAACTTCTCATGCAAATTTCATCTTCAATAGGAAAAACGATTACTTGAATGCTAAGGTTGAAATTCCTTTAAGCAATAGTGTATTATATACCTAGAAAGGGGGGAGGGGGGTGAATAGGTATAGGCCCAAATCTCTTCAACTTCAAAATATGCGGATTACAAGAATGAAATGTACACTTGAAAATGATATAGCAATTGTATAGTATGAGTCAATACATGTGGAAATCAATATACAAGAGATACATTCAATACATGATATGGATGATAATGAAAAGTAAAGTGAAAATAGACACAAGGATTTTTACGTGATAAAACCTCAAAGAGGAAACATCCACGGGTTGATACCACAACCACCAGCAAAGTAATTCACTATGAAAGAAAGAGATACACACCCAATACAATCAACTCCTAGTCTAACCACAAGACCAAGTGAATCACTCCCCTACTCCCTATCCAAGATGAATCTTTCACCTCTAGGAAGCAACTTCCTATCCAAGGCTCTCAAGCCTCTAGGAAGTTTTCCTTGCTTAGCTATCTATATCCAAAGATTCTAGTCAAGCTTCCCTAGCTCAACCATCCGGAGTATGACACTCCTAGCTAAGTCTTTCGCTTAGTTATCCGGATCCTCTTGATCCTAACTAAGACTTCTCGCTTGGCTATCCTGATACGAACCTCGTCGATTGTATCAAGATTGATGCCTAGGATCGTTCTAACCTCTGGTTCGGATGGAAACCGCGACCCAACACCTATAATGAGATGTGAACCTTGGTATGAAGGAGGACGCCACAATCAAGGATGGAATACTCGATTGATAAGTCAAGGAAGAACGCCACAGAGAAATCTGATAAGTTCCAATTAGTTCTCAAAGAACAAAAGAGAAAATTCTCTCAAATTTCATTCAAAATCAAGTCTGCCGAAAAATACATCAAAAGGACCCTTAAATACTGAAACCCTAAAACCAAAAAGGAAATAAAAATTTGGCAATTAATGCCTTACAAACGGGAAAGAAAATAAACTAAAACAAGCAACTAATTGACTTGCTCCCTATTTGGAAGGCTATATTTTGGAAACAAATCAGCCCTTAATATTTGGAAACAAATCAATTCATTATTCATTAGAAACCAATAAGGAAAACTGAAATTCGGACTCCTCAGCATCAAGTCTTCGCGCAACAAACTAGATTGCCGATTTTGGGCCTGTTGTGATCTTTTACGGATGCCGGAGTCTTCATAACATCTGTAGGGCTCGTCTTGGGCTTTCCGAAAACATATTATAATAGACAATCCGACTTCAGATACTCTCTGTAGAGGCCCACGAAGTTTAGCTCGGATTTGAGCCGAACTTGAACTTCAGCAACTCAGAATCAGCCCATCATTAAATGCTTCTTTGATCCTCTTGGCCCCTTGTAATTGGCCCAACTGGAATATGCAATGGATCCTTTGGTGATGCTTCTTGATTCTCATCATTCCCCCACACTTCAAAAGGATTCGTCCTCGAATCTTCACCGTAATGTTGTTGATAGCCTGCGACACTTCATCAAAACACTGCAAAAGAGAAACAAGAACACTAGGCCAAGAAGTTGGCTGATTTGAAAACAATGCCTTTTTTATCTCTCTTTTTTTTTCTTCACTAGCGAAAATTTTTGTTTCCTTTTCACTTTTTTTTTCCTCATGAGCAAAAAATTCTGTTTCTATTTCCCTCTTTTTTTTCTCACTCACAAATTCTTATTTCTTTTTCGCTCTTTTTTTCCTCAATAGCATAATTTTCTGTTTCTTTTTCACTCTTTTTTTCTTTTTTTGCTGTCTCGATCTCTCTTTCTTTTGTCTCTCTTTCTTTTGAACTCTCACTCTCCTTTTTTACATCTCTCTTTTCTTTTAACCTCACTTGATCTTCATATACATGTATTGGGGTTAAGGGTACAAGAGTGATTCGTTTTTTATTGAGTACAAATGAGTATCTATTTGTATAACCATCATGAGTTACACGCCTATCAAACTGCCATGGTCGCCCCAAAAGGATATGGGTCGCATGCATCGGTACCACATCACACAAGACTTCATCTTTGTAATTCCCAAAGGAAAAAGATACCAACACCTGTTTAGTCACCTTTATCTCCCCACTATCATTCAACCATTGTAGATTATAAGGTTTTGGGTGCTTCAAAGTGGCCAAATTCAGTTTTTCCACCAAACTAGTGCTAGCCATATTAGTACAACTCCCCCCATCAATAATCATGCTACATACCTTATCATTAACATGACATCGGGTGTAAAAAACATTGTCACGTTGTACATCGTCAAACATTTTTTTTTTTTTTGGTAACGGATCTGAACAAACTCTTTTTTTTTTTTTGACTTAATCAAAACGAAATTCAGCAAGGTCTATTTTTTTTTTTTTTTTTTTTTTTTGATCAACGAAATCAAAGAAGAAGAATAACAAAGATAGATTAAACCTGATGTTAGAGGCCGAAGCTCTGATACCAAATGATACGAACCTCGTCGATTGTATCAAGATTGATGCCTAGGATCGTTCTAACCTCTGGTTCGGATGGAAACCGTGACCCAACACCTATAATGAGATGTGAACCTTGGTATGAAGGAGGACGCCACAATCAAGGATGGAATACTCGATTGATAAGTCAAGGAGGAACGCCACAGAGAAATCTGATAAGTTCCAATTAGTTCTCAAAGAACAAAAGAGAAAATTCTCTCAAATTTCATTCAAATCAAGTCTAATGATAATTACATCAAATGGATCCTTAAATACTGAAACCCTAAAACTTAAAAGGAAATAAATATTTGGCAATTAATGCCTTACAAACGGGAAAGAAAATAAACTAAAACAATCAACTAATTGACTTGCTCCCTATTTGGAAGGCTATATTTTGGAAACAAATCAGCCCTTAATATTTGGAAACAAATCAATTCATTATTCATTAGAAACCAATAAGGAAAACTGAAATTCGGACTCCTCAGCATCAAGTCTTCGCGCAACAAACTAGATTGCCGATTTTGGGCCTGTTGTGATCTTTTACGGATGCCGGAGTCTTCATAACATCTGTAGGGCTCGTCTTGGGCTTTCCGAAAACATATTATAATAGACAATCCGACTTCAGATGCTCTCTGTAGAGGCCCACGAAGTTTAGCTCGGATTTGAGCCGAACTTGAACTTCAGCAACTCAGAATCAGCCCATCATTAAATGCTTCTTTGATCCTCTTGGCCCCTTGTAATTGGCCCAACTGGAATATGCAATGGATCCTTTGGTGATACTTCTTGATTCTCATCATATCCGGAATCCTTTCCTAGCCAAGTCTTCTTGCTCAAGATAAAGCTTCACTCACTTTAATCAAGAGACTTCAACCTTTTCACAAGGCAATGATCTAGGTGATGCAAATGATGCAAAACACAATCAAATAAAGCTAGATGATCAAACAAGCTTTATGAACATGCTTAGAGATATTCTAGGATTTGATATCAACAACCAATCACAAATGTACCTAGAAATCAATGCATGTAAATCAATAAGAACAAGTCAAGAGTATTCAATATTTCACACAAAATACATTGTTCTTAGATCATGAAATTAAACCTAGAAACTATCAAGAGATACATCATACAAGATATTTCTAGAGTCAATTTCAAGAAACATCTTCTTCTCACTTTCTCTTTTGATCATCTCTTTTAATCTTCCTATTTGATTGATGAAATGTGTTAAGAATGATGTTAATTCATATTCTCAGTTTGTTTGATCGATTGATTGTTGAGTTTTAGCTTTATGATCTCATTTGAATATATTCTAGCTAAACTTGATTCACATGAAATTGATTCTAAAAATGTTTTGTATGATGTGCTTCATGATAATTTCTAGGTTTAATTTCATAATCCAAGAACTAGGATTTTTGTGTGTGATATTGTATATCCTAATCTAGTTCTTATTGTTTCACATACTTTGATTTCTAGATAACTTTGTAATTGAGTGTTGAATAGCATATTCTAGTTATCTCTTACATGTTCATAGAGCTTGTGTGATCTACTTGTTCTATTTGATTGTGTTTGCATCATTTGCATCACTTAGATCATTTTGCCTTGCAAAAGGTTGAAGTCTCTTTCAAAGTGAGTAAAGCTTTGTATAAAGCAAGAAGACTTGGCTAGGAAAGTGTTCCGGATAGCCAAGCAAGAAGTTTTAGTTATGATCAAGGGGATCCGGATAACTAAGCAAGAAGTCTTAGCTAGGAGTGTGATACTTCGGATGGTTGAGCTAGGGAAGCTTGACTAGGATCTTTGTGATCCGGATAGCTAAGCAAGAAATCTTCCTAGAGACGTGAGCGTCTTGGATAGGAAGTTGCTTCCTAAAGGTGTAGGACACATCTTGGATAGGAAGAATAGAAAGTGATTCACTTGGCCTTGAGGGTAGACTAGGAGTTGATAGCTTAGGGTATTTATCATGTGTTGATTGCCTTTGGTGTGTATCTCCTTTTTATCATAGTGAATTGCTTGCCGGTGGTTGTGGTATCAACCTGTGGATGTTTCCTCTTTTTGGCTTTACCACGTAAAAACAATTGTGTTAATTTTTGTTTTTATATTTCTTTATCTTCCATATCTTGTATTGATTGCATCACTTTCATATTGATTTCCGCATATGTTGGTTAAAACAATTCAATTGTTAAGACACATCACGTGTGCATTTCATTGTGGTATCAGAGCGGGTGTCTAGAAGCGATTAGATAGATCCTTTCTTTGTAGTGTTTGTGTTTTATTTGTGATAGTCATGATTAATGAAATGTGTTCCTATGTGGCTTCTTTTGTTGAACCTATTGACTTGGATGAGAAAAAAAATCAATGATCTTATTCTTGAAAATGAACGATTATCTAAAGTCAATGTGTCCCTCAATAAGAAGCTAGAGAATCATGGTCTAGCCTCAAAAGATTTTGAAACTAATATTACGCGGTGTGTATAAAACTATCTAGAGGGGGGTGAATAGATTTTAATCCTATTGTTAACCACCAAAAATGGCATGAGTTCAAAGAAGAATTTTCCATCCGCACGTGGGAATATTTTAGGTAGAAAAAAAAAAACTTCATAGAAGAGCCTCCTGGTACCCCGCCATAAAAACTGACTGGGTACGCCCTCTATCAATCAAGATCAAGATCAAGGGTTCCTAGACTCCAAAGTACCAGGGAACACAGAAGGCAAATTACTAAGGACACCACTACTACAGAATCCTAGTACCCCGCTACCATACCGACCCAATATCTCAATACTCCAATACAATGATACCATGATCCAGTAGGAGGTGGGATGCCTGTGTACCCTGATCCCTCCTAGAGCTGGCCAACCAAGCAACAAGAGTACTAGATTAACAGGTTATCAAAGTAAGGTCAGGTACGCCAATATCAAGCTACAAAGAAGGACAGTGAGACGTCGACGTTTAAAAAACAAAGGAAATTGATTCATTCCTGCCACTCAAGAGTTTTATTTGAAAGCAAAGTCAACTCTGTCAAAATCCGCCAAAAAAGGGATCACTTGATTCCTTGAACCAATCCTGAATCAATCTTACGATCTTCTCGCCCATCGCCACAGAACAACCGAAAATCACTAAGTCACTGGACCGAATTTAAGGAAGTGCACAACAAGTAATGGGAGGTATATATACAACATGTTACCATATAGAAAAGGGACCGCAACTCGAGTCCATAACCCTACAGTTTTTTCTTTCCACTTATTGACATGCACGAGATCTCTATCGCCAACTATGTTTAATCCTCTTACCATAACCACTGAAAGTCTCCATTGTATTCACACTACGTGTTTATCATCAATAAAAAAGAGTTATATGTGATCTTCTAGCTATTATATTTTTTATTCACCATTATCGTTATACTGAATTTGCTTTATTAAGTGCTCATAGGTATCAAACTACGTGATACCTCTCCGATTGTGATCCACCCCGATTTCAGTCATAAGAATTGTTAATTGGAAATTCACCTCTGTGACAATTTTTTGTTAACACCTATAATTACCAATTTTCGCAATTAGTCAATTTTATGAAAATAACCCCAATCTAGTCAAAACAATAAATCAAGTGTAAAGTGCAGAATTAAATAACATTTGATTTTTACATGGAAACTGTCAACAAGGAAAAACCACGGGCTGTTATGTACGCCGCACATGAACCTCGAATCCACTAATTGCAATGGTGTTTACAACCTAGGTTGACCTCAACCTCTCACGGTTTATAACCCACCAGTACTACCTGCAGGCCTTTAAAAGTGAACCTGGTCCAATTTGCTTGTGGCCTAAGCAACCTTAGATGCAAGACTTACTTCTCAATGAAGAGATAAAATAGTCTATGTGAATATAAATGATATTCAAAATGCAAATAGAGCTAGGGAACACTAAATGCTTATCTAGAATTATAAGATGACAATTAAATCAATCCTAGATATCAAATGCTATATGACATGGCATAAAGCTTAGCTAACTTAGATTAAACAATCCTAGGTATAGCTATCACAATGCAATACTCAATCAAAACACCACAAAAAATCTCTATCTTGTATCTAGAATATATTCTAAGAGCATAAAAGTAATTAAAGAGATGAGTTGTTAAGAAAGACGCTAAGATTAGATGAAATTAGTGAAAACCTTACCAAGCAAGATGTGATGTTGCAAGACCATGCATGGATGCATCCTATATGGTCATAGATGATGCAAGATGGATTTTGATGCACAAAGGAATGACTTTGAGTGTTTAAAGGTGAGTTCTTGTGAATATTTTCTCTTGAAAAATGTTCTAAGGGAAAAATATGATTTTTGAACTCTTAAAAACTCGACCTAATAATAAAGAGGCATATATATAGTGTGGCAAAATGAAGTGACATCGTTTTGAAAAGTTTTCAAAAATTATGCCTTGGCCGCTCTACACCCGTTGTACGTAGGGCAGTTGTAGGGCGGCTCACCTGGGAAAATGAAGAACATGTTCTTCATGGCCTTTGTTCACCAAGGTGAGAAATGGGTGAACCAAAGGTGATTTCTCTCGGGTTTGGAGAGACACCGTTCACCCGCTCTACGAAGGGCGGGTGTAGGGCGAACCACCAGCGAAAATAAATTTGATCAGGTGCCCCGTTGTACGTAGGGCAGGTAAGAGCAATTCTGCTCTTTGCCTTTGGTAGGCACTACACGTAGGGCGACCCAAGGGCGGGTGTACAACGCCTCCCATATAAAATGCATCCTAAATGCCTAAGCAAGATATGGCAATTAACACACAAGATGCAATCAAATAAATATGCATGAACATATATTAAAAACATGAATGTACACATATAAAACCACACAACATACAACAATAGGAAATATGCATGAGTTGTGTGTGTGTGTGTGTGTAACTACATCTCTTCAAAGCAAGTAAGCACTAGAAATTAACCTTTGGTGTGCTTTTTCTCTTGAGGTCTTAAGAGGGCCTTGGTTGTGCAAAGCATCAACCATCAAATGCTTAAACTACCCTTACATCAAACCCCACATGAGGTTTGGGTTATACCAATGAGTAGGAAACTCCTTCATCTAACAAATCTATTTTTGTCAAAGCAAGTGTTGAAACAAATGTAGGTACTCTCTCTCAAGATAAAGCAATGAAAGCAACCGGAGGTGCCTCTACTTTGATCGGTATATTTATGTACCTATTTTAGGCCCCTATTTCCTACCTTTTGTGCTCGGTTTCGAGTGTTTTGTGTATATAATATGTGTTTTAGCTTTATGTAGGTTCATTTCTCTAAAGTTAGGTGTTTGAGCCTAAAGTGAAGGTTTGGAGGCAAAAAGGAGGAAAAAGAGCTGAAATTGATTTGGCTTGTGCAGATTACCTAACTTGCAAAAGCCATATCTCCCTCCTTGGAATGAACTGGGTGTTGAGCCACATGTTTTCAGAAAGCCCCAGGAGTCTAGTTTCTACATAATTTTACGGATCACAATTCCGAGCGTTCTAGAAGAAGTTACGTCCATTTCAATGACTGGTGCGCGGAGCAGAAAAATCTACAAGTTAAGGATTGCGAATTAGTGAAATCTGCGAGTTCGTACTCACAGAACGAAGTCGCAGATCAATTCCAGACCCTTCTGTGAGTTGAGCACTATGAGTACAAAGTAACAGTCCCAAGTCGCAGATCCATCCCACAGCCAACTATGAGTTGGGACTGCGAGAATGAAGTTGTAGATCTTGGTCGGCCACATATATCTACTTACAGGCCACATGATTTTTGATGGGGAAACTTGACTTTTCAACCCCAGTTAATGCCCTAACCTTCAACCTGTATAAATCCAACACTTTTTTATCTTTAAAATATCTCATCCTACCAATCTCATATCTAGATATTTTCATACACTCTTTTAGAGAGACACCACAAAAGAGAGAGAGGAGCTCTCAAAGCTTCCATGGAGGTTCTCCTCCATGGGAAGCTCACCACTACCACCTCTACACTTCATCCATCCATCTTTGAAGTAGATCCAAGGAGAAAGGAGATCAAATGAAATGTAGATCTTGGTTATCTCTAAACTCTTCTCTTTGTTTTATTTTCTATTTCTTTGATGTGTAATCCCCAATAAAGAATATTTGTAACCTAACACTTGAGCTTGTTATATATGATCTTTACTCAAAATTCGATTTGGATCTTGACTCTATTATTTGAGTTTTGCTATATCTCTCTTTTCTTGACATGTATGTTGGTGAATGGGTAGAAATTGATGTGTTTTTCATAAGTGAGGCTTTAGATTAAAGCAATGATGTAGTGTAAACAATGATGTAGTGCAACAAACAATGATGATTGAGATAATATCTTTGCGTTCCAGTAAAGGCATGTCATGTATGCTTTTGGCTCTATGTTTTGACTAGCATTCATGCCATCTATAATTGTTGCATCACTTAAATTTGTGTGTACAGTGCCAATCTTTTGATGTTGAAGTGGATAGAACTCTTTGCTTGTTTAGCTTAGGAGAATAGTGGAGACTAACCTTGTGAGATTTTGTGCTTTAATGTTCATTTTAGAGGGTGTATTTCATTTCTACTCTTAAACACTTATCTTGTTCTTCATTGTATAGATTGATCTCTATAGGATTTTGCATTGGATATTAAAGAACAATCATTTTATGATATCACATGTTGTTTGCTTTACTTTTTGTTGGTTGATCCTTGAGAAGTGATGCTAGGCAATGTGTGCTTAAACTACAAAATGGCCTAAACACTAATTCCTACCCTATGTGTGTGCTCCAATAGCCAATTTGAAACCAAACACATAGCCTTTTCTTTCATCACCCTAACTTACAACCAAGCGTCTATAATGAAACTGTACCTAATTAGCGTGGACTATATGGTGATATGATGTTAGAGATTATTGGGGTGTGTTGTAATTACTAGAATTTTTGGAGAGAAACCAATGAGTTTCTTGGGTAAAATTGTAAAGTGTAGTTGCATGTACTAAGGCTTGAATGAGAAGCATCAAAATTTATATGTGTATAGTCATTGAAAAGAAAGAAAAAAAAAATTGAATATATACTGAAAAGAAAAAAAAAAAAAAAAGGAGTATGAAAAAGAAAACAAAAGGGAAGCCTAGATGCATACTTGTAATAGATTGACTTAAGGATGTAGATATTGCATTGTAGATGGTAAGCATTCCTACGATACAATCTATGGTTGGGATACGTTATTGAATTGTAGATGGTTAGCAATCCCATGATATGGTCTGAGGTATTTTGTTTTCCTTTTCCCATTCTTTCTTAGCCTACACCCATGGCCCCATTACAACCGGAAAAGACCTAGCGGATCTCTTGGTAATGCTTGCTTAATTGTAAAGTTGCATGTGCTCTATCTATGTTCTTAATATTTAATTCGTTCATGAGATCCTTTGCACTTATATGAGCGTTCTTTCTAATTTTATGAATATGCAAATATATTTTGATTCCATGTACCCAAACTCCATTTCACATATGTTGATGAGTGTTATCGCCTAGGTTCTTAGAGAAAATATGAGAGCAATCCGGTGAGGATTAGAAGTTGAGGCGAATTCTAGCCCGGGCATTCGAGCTTTGTTGTTTTGTAATTTGAAAACATCTTTAGTATTGGCATACATGCATTGTGTGAGATATTGATTTAAACGGCATATTTTTAGTCTTAATATAGAGATTTTAGCATGCATGTAGTTTTTGCTTGGTATGTTTGAGGTGGCATCTCATGTATTGCTTTGAAGAGTTGCGTTTGTGGGTACCGTATTGGTAAACCCTCTGGAGACTATAATCCTCCTACTAGGGACACCTAGGGGTTTAAAAGGCTTGTGGTACATGCTAAGTGCCATCGTTTCTCCCACGAAAGTGGACTGATTAGTTTTTACTTGTTTATTGCTTTTATGTGTTTTTAGATTTCTTATTTGTTGTTAGTTTTATTTTTCGTTTTTAGTTTTGCTCGAGAACGAGCAAATGTTAGGTTTGGGGGTATTTGATCGGTACATTTATGTACCTATTTTAGGCCCCTATTTCCTACCTTTTGTGCTCGGTTTTGAGCATTTTTGTGTATATAATATGTGTTTTAGCTTTGTGTAGGTTCATTTTGATGAGAATCAAGAAGCTTCACCAACGGATCCATTCCATGTTGCAGTTGGGCCGATTACAAGGGGCCAAGAGGATCAATGAAGCATTTAATGGGCTGATCTGATTTGTTGAAATCCAAGTTCGGCCCACATGAAGACCAAGCTAGGGCTTGGGCATGTGGTACAAGTTAGGGTTAGAGAAGATTCAATTTCAACTTTTTCCTTCTTAATTTCCAAAGAATAATGAGCTGATTTGTTTCCCAAAGTAAGGGGTTGATTTGTTTCCAAATTTAGCCTTCCAAATAGGGAGCAAGTCAACTAATTACAAGTTTTAATCTTTATTTTCTTTCCTGATTGTAAGGCATTAATTGCCCATTTATTTTCCTGATTGTAGGGCATTCATTGTCGAATATTTGTTTCCTTTTAGGTCTTAGATATTTTAGTATTTAAGGGACTCATTGATGTATTATTAGACAAGACTTTGAATGGAATAATATTATTTGAGAGAACGTTTTCTCTTGGTTCTTCATTGAACTATGAACTTGATACGAACCTCGTCGATTGTATCAAGATTGATGCCTAGGATCGTTCTAACCTCTGGTTCGGATGGAAACCGCGACCCAACACCTATAATGAGATGTGAACCTTGGTATGAAGGAGGACGCCACAATCAAGGATGGAATACTCGATTGATAAGTCAAGGAGGAACGCCACAGAGAAATCTGATAAGTTCCAATTAGTTCTCAAAGAACAAAAGAGAAAATTCTCTCAAATTTCATTCAAAATCAAGTCTGCCGAAAAATACATCAAAAGGACCCTTAAATACTGAAACCCTAAAACCAAAAAGGAAATAAAAATTTGGCAATTAATGCCTTACAAACGGGAAAGAAAATAAACTAAAACAAGCAACTAATTGACTTGCTCCCTATTTGGAAGGCTATATTTTGGAAACAAATCAGCCCTTAATATTTGGAAACAAATCAATTCATTATTCATTAGAAACCAATAAGGAAAACTGAAATTCGGACTCCTCAGCATCAAGTCTTCGCGCAACAAACTAGATTGCCGATTTTGGGCCTGTTGTGATCTTTTACGGATGCCGGAGTCTTCATAACATCTGTAGGGCTCGTCTTGGGCTTTCCGAAAACATATTATAATAGACAATCCGACTTCAGATGCTCTCTGTAGAGGCCCACGAAGTTTAGCTCGGATTTGGGCCGAACTTGAACTTCAGCAACTCAGAATCAGCCCATCATTAAATGCTTCTTTGATCCTCTTGGCCCCTTGTAATTGGCCCAACTGGAATATGCAATGGATCCTTTGATGATGTTTCTTGATTCTCATCAGAACTTATCAAGGGTTATACCTTGTGGCGTTCAAACTTGACTTATCACTCACCTTCTTGATACCGTTGGTTCTTATCTCCATATAGATAATGGGTCATGGTCCTTTATTTTCTTTATTTTTATAAACTTGAATTAGAAAACGATTATTCGTTACCATATATTGGTTCCGGGTCTCACTACTCTTGGTGAGGTTCATATCACATTTCTCTAAAGTTAGGTGTTTGAGCCTAAAGTGAAGGTTTGGAGGCAAAAAGGAGGAAAAAGAGCTGAAATTGAGATGGCTTGTGCAGATTGCCTAACTTGCAAAAGCCATATCTCCCTCCTCGAAATGAACTGGGTGTCGAATTATATGTTTTCAGAAATCCCCGGGAGTCAAGTTTTCACAGAACTTTACGGATCACAATTCCGATCTTTCTAGAAGAAGTTACGCCCATTTCAGTGACTGGTGCGCAGAGCAAAAAATTCTACGAGTTGAGGATTGCGAGTTGGGACTGTGTGATGAGAATCAAGAAGCATCACCAAAGGATCCATTGCATATTCCAGTTGGGCCAATTACAAGGGCCAAGAGGATCAAAGAAGTATTTAATGAAGGGCTGATTCTGAGTTTCTGAAGTCCAAGTTCGGCCCAAATTTGAGCTGAACTTTGTGGGCCTCTACAGAGAGCATCTGAGGTCGGATCATCTATTATAATATGTTTCCGGAAAGCTCAAGACGAGCCCTACAGATGTTATGTAGACTCTGTCCTCCGTAACAGTTCACAACAGGCCTAAATTCGGACATCTATCTTGTTGTGAGAAGACTTGAGCTGAGGAGTCTAAATTTCAGCTTTTTTCCTTTTTTAGTTTCCAAAGAATAATGAGCTGATTTGTTTCCTAAATTAAAGGGCTGATTTGTTTCCAAATTTAGCCTTCCAAATAGGGACTAAGTCAACTAATTGAATGTTTTAATTTTAATTTCTTTCTTGATTGTAAGGCATTAATTGCCCATTTATTTTCCTAATTGTAAGGCTTTAATTGCCGAATATTTTATTTCCTTTATCTTTCTTTCTAGGGTTTAGATATTTTAGTATTTAAGGGACGCATTGATGTATTATTTGTGGATCAGACTTTTGAATGGAATAATATTATTTGAGAGAACATTTTCTCTTTGGTTCTTCATTGAACTGCGAACTTATCAAGGTTCTACCTTGTGGCGTTCAAACATTGACTTATCAATTGAGTATTCCATCCTTGATTGTGGCGTCCTCCTTTATACCAAGGTTCACATCTCAATATAGGTGTTGGGTCGCGGTTTCCATCCGAACCAGAGGTTAGAACGATCTTAGGCATCAATCTTGATACAATCGACGAGGTTCGTATCACTGTGAGTTAGTGAAATCTGCGAGTTTATGCTCGTAGAACGAAGTCGTAGATCAATTCCAGACCCTTCTACGAGTTGAGCACTGCGAGTACAAAGTCACAGTCCCAAGTCGCAGATCCATCCCAGAGCCAACTGCAAGTTGGGACTGCGAGAATGAAGTCACAGATCTAGGTCAGCCACAAATATCTACTTACAGGCCATGTGATTTTTGATGGGGAAACTTGACTTTTCAACCCCAATTAATGCCCTAACCTTCAACCTGTATAAATCCACCACTTTTTGATCTTTAAAATATCTCATCCTACCAATCTCATATCTAGATATTTTCATACACTCTTTTAGAGAGACACCACAAAAGAGAGAAAGGAGCTCTCAAAGCTTCCATGGAGGTTCTCCTCCATGGGAAGCTCACCACATTTCATCCATCCATATTTGAAGTAGATCCAAGGAGAAAAGAGATCAAATGAAATAGAGATCTTGGTTATCTCTAAACTCTTCTCTTTGTTTTAATTTCTATTTCTTTGATGTGTAATCCCCAATAGGGAATATTTGTAACCTAACACTTGAGCTTGTTATATATGATCTTTACTTAAATTCGATTTGGATCTTGACTCTATTATTTGAGTTTTGCTATATCTCTCTTTTCTTAACATGTATGTTGGTGAATGAGTAGAAATTTATGTGTTTTGCATAAGTGAGACTTTAGATGAAAGCAATGATGTAGTGTAAACAATGATGTAGTGTAACAAACTTTGTAGTGTAAAAGTAGAGTCTTTGCATGTTGGTGACGAAAGGGAATTAATATGTATGAATTGATTTGAGTGAAAGAGCACATCCAGGTTCCAATTGATCAATTGTGAATGGATCTTTAATGTTAACTCTTGAATGGAGAATACTTGATTTATGCATGCCTATGCTAGATTAGGTTGTTTCGTGTTCTTGTGCTTAATGGGTCTTTGACCAAGGACACAATTTCTCACTCGATGATTTTGGGTGAGTGATGAATGGATTTTGGTATTCCTTAATCAACAAATGATCATAATAATAGATGATATGGTTTTGGAATCCTTAATCGAGTGAACTATCCCTTGTATCCAAGTTGAATGATGCTTGAATGTTTATGATCAACATGACTTGCTTGTATGTTTGGTGAACTTATATACCTATTGTAACCACTATCTTGCATCTCTCCAAGCCACATTTATTTTGGTATATAGGGTGCTTAGCCTATAGTTTATTTGCTTTGCTACTTTAAAATGCTTTGTAGATTAATTGCCTTGCCTCTTTACATTGCTTTGTAATGTAATTGATTTCCATGTAGTTAGATTTAGAAAGGCAAGCACCCGGTTACATTTCTATCCTTAGTGTAATTTAACGTAGTTTAGTTTTATTCACAACCTCACACACCATCCACATTATGCATACACTTCACACACACCATTCTCATCACTTCCATGTTCTATTTACATCGCTTTCAATAACGCTTTAGTTAGAGACGGTTATACGGATTCCACCTCTCTATGGGAACGACCCTTGCTTACTTGTTATACTAGTCCTTTAACTCGATGCATTTGCGAGGTAATTAGAATAAAGAAATATCTTTTTTTGATGGGTGTCAACGACCGCCTCATCATACTTCAACAAGGAACTTCATTGGAAGATCACAACAAGATCAAATTCAAAAAGCATCAACCTCAAATGCAAGAGGTGAAGCATCAAGGGTTGCACTTCAAAGAGGTAAAATTGTGAGATGACCAAATGCTTTGGACGCAAATGCAAATGGTAAATTTCTTAAATTCATACCTATTTGTCATCATTGTAATATGGTAGGACATATTCAACCTAGGTGCTTTGAATATAATCGGAAATGCAAATTTGATAATGGTTTTCATGATATGTCTTTGAATGGTCCTAGGCAATCATCCATATATGGATTTAGTACTAGACCTAGGAAGATAGTGGAAAAGCATGTTGTCAAGAAACTTGTTGATGACTTACTTGCTAAATCTTGTGTTGTTCCTCACTCTACTATGCATAAGAAAATTAATAATGCTTTGTTTGATATATTTGAAAATGTGACCAATGAGGTCAAGATGCATATTAAAAAGTCTAACATTGAGTCAAAGCATGATAGTGTTAAGAGTGAGAGGCATATTGTGAAGAGTGTGTGGGTTAGAAAAGACACACCTAAATGTCTAGTTGCACAATATGCTCTAAGAGCCAACTCCTCCTACTCTTGGTACCTAGATAGCGGTTGCTCTTGGAACATGACCGGGAACAAAGAGTTCTTTAAGAATCTTGTGTTAAAGGATGGAGGATGGATCACTTTTGGTGATGGCACCAAAAAGCAAGTTCTAGGCAAGGGAACAATATGTATCCCCAGATTGCCTAAACTTTGCAATACTTTGTATGTTGATGGGTTACAAGCTAACATAATAAGCATCACTCACTTGTGTGAAATCTTTAAGGAAATTAGCTTTAACAAAAATGTGTGCACAATAATTGATAAAAAGGGCAATGTTGTCTTAAGAGTCAAAAGGTTTATAGACAATTGCTATTGACTTGAGATAGATCCTCTAACTTGTAACATGGCACATGAGTGCAACAAGCTAAATTTGTGGCATCAACGTTTGGACCACATGAACTTTAAGGATTTAAAGAAGCTTGAAAAACATGGTATTGTTAGAGGTCTCCCCAATCTTGGTAAGAAGCTAGATGTTGTTTGTGAACCTTGCCAATTAGGTAAACAAACCAAAATGCCTCACAAAAAGAGCACTTACATAGCTACCAAGAGACCTTTAGAACTTGTGCACATGGCCCTAATAGGGCCAATTCAAACCGAGAGCATCAATGGCAAAAGGTACATTTTTGTATGTGTTGATGACTACGCTAGGTTTACTTGGGTTTATTTTCTTAGAAACAAGACCGAGGCTTTTGATAACTTCAAGAAGTTTTGTAATCAAGTTTAAAATGAAAAAGGTCTTGATATCAAGAAAATATGTCACATTAGGAGTGATCATGGGACGGAATTTGAAAATAAAAATTTTAGTGAGTTTTGTGATGGTTTAGGGATATCTCATGAGTTCTCGGCACCTAGAACTCCTCAACAAAATAGAGTTGTTGAGAGGAAAAACCGAGTCTTGCAAGAGATGGCTAGGGTCATGCTCAATAGTAAGAAAGTCCATATAAACCTATGGGCCGAAGTGGTCAATACCGCTTGTTATGTGTCAAATAGAGTATTTAGGAGGCCTGGCACAAAACAAACGTCCTATGAGCTATGGAAGGGCAAAAAGCCCAATGTTGGTTACTTCCATACTTTTAGAAGTAAGTGTTACATTTTGAATGATAGAGATCACTTAGGAAAGTTTTGTAAAGTCTCATTTATTGATTAGCTTATTTCGTGGACAAACCACATATTGGGGTTTGATTTGCAAGGGTAGTTTAGGTGATTGAGGATCAAGCTCGAAGGCCCTTTCAAGACCTCAAGGTGACAAGCTCTCCAAAGGTATAATCTCTAGTGCTTAGTTTTCTTTGAAGAGATTTAGTTGCACATACACACTTAGCATACTTGCATTTGTGTGCATTCTCTTCACATGCCACATTTCACACTTGCATTTGATTGTTGTATCTTGTTGTGTGCTTTTGTATCTTGTAATTCGTTTCCAGAATATGTTCGGAAATGTCCGCGCTTTCACGAATGTGTGCTTAGCTTAGCGCGAAGACCGCATACGGAGAATGCCCATGGCTTTTTTTTTTTTTGGGTAAATAAATAGTATCATAGAAAAGAAGGAAATAATGTACAAATTCATGGGGCGTACCCCAGGAAGCAAAGAGACAAGAGCCGAAAGGCCCAAAAAACAAGCACAACAAAGCTCAAACAAGAGCTAAACAATGGCTACAACAAAGCACAACCAAACACAAAAGCCAAAAGCAAACAAGCAGGCCTACAACACAATGGATTATCTAGAGTTGATGTTCCAATTCAGTGCTAGAAGAGGCCAATCCTTCAAGTTGATAGAGGAGAGCCGGCAACGGATAGTGTCAATAATGGACCGGGCAACCTCAGCATTAAGCTTTCGAGAGCTTTTAAAAATGCGACAATTTTGTTCTCTCCAAATAAAATAGACAGCCACCGCAAGCCAAAGCTTTTTAGTCACCATGGAGGGAACCTTCCAATGAATGGACACCCATTCTATAAAATCATACCAGCTGAGACCAATCCAAGGACAACCACATTTATTCAGAAGTTGTGTCCATATGGCTTTGCTATACGAACACTCAAAGAAAAGGTGAGCATGAGTCTCAGCTTGAGAGTTGCAAAGGACACACGTAGCAACAACTTGAGGGTCATAGCACTGAACATGATCCAAGGTAGAAAGCCTACCTTTAATAGCCAACCAAAGGACAAAACCCATTCTCGAAATATTCTGAGGGAACCACACAATTTCATACCAAGAAACAAGAGGATGAGGGGTTCTAAGAGACTCCATAGTAGAAGTAGCTGAATAAATGCCATTTGAAGAAGGAAGCCACCGAATACTATCATCCAAATTAGTGTTTGGGTTGTAAGAAGGCATACGACTCCTTATTTCAGTAAGATCAATGGACATAGCAACATGCCATTTCCAATTATCACCTACAACAATGGCATTAACCTTAGCATTAATAGAGAGGCTAGAATCATAAATTACATGTGATATGAACCTCACCAAGAGTAGTGAGACCCGGAACCAATATATGGTAGCAAAGATCGTTTTCTAATTCAAGTTTATAAAACAAAGAAAATAAAGGACCGCGACCCGTTATCTATAAGGAGATAAGAACCAACGGTATCAAGAAGGTTGTAGACCCCACACTCAAGAACAAGAAAGAAGGTGAGTGATAAGTCATGTTTGAACGCCACAAGGTAGAACTTTGATAAGTTCGCAGTTCAATGAAGAACCAAAGAGAAAATGTTCTCTGAAAATATTATTTCATTCAAAAGTCTAGTCTGTCAAATAATACATCAATACATCCCTTAAATACTAAACATATCTAAACACTAGAAAGAAAGATAAAGGAAATAAAATATTCGGCAATTAATGCCTTACAATCAGGAAAGAAAATAAAGATTAAAACATGCAATTAGTTGACTTGCTCCTTATTTGGAAGGCTAAATTTGGAAACAAATCAGCCCTTTAATTTAGGAAACAAATCAGCTCATTATTCTTTGGAAACTAAAAAAGGAAAAAGCTGAAATTCGGACTCCTCAGCTTAAGTCTTCGCGCAACAAGATAGATGTCCGAATTTGGGCCTGTTGTGAACTGTTACGGAGGACAGAGTTGTCATAACATCTGTAGGGCTCGTCTTGGGATTTCCAGAAATATATTATAATAGACGATCTGATCTCAGATGCTCTCTGTAGAGGCCCACGAAGTTCAGCTTGGATTTGGGCCGAACTTGGACTTCAGCAACTCAGAATCAGCCCATCATTAAATGCTTCTTTGATCCTCTTGGCCCCATTGTAATTGGCCCAACCGGAACATGCAATTGATCCTTTGGTGATGCTTATTGATTCTCATCATTCCCACTCTCTTCAAAAGAATTCGTCCTCGAATCTTCACCATAACGTTGTTGATAGCCTGCAACACTTCATCAAAGTCCTGAAAAAGAGAAACTAATTGTAGGGTTTCAAATAAGGCTCTCTCCCATGGGGTCGGATTGAGTCCTCAAATTGATGATATTTCAGATGGTAAGATACTATTGGTTATGGAGCTGGTTTGTCTCTTGAGAATGAAGGTTTATCAGCTAATGAGCAGCAAAAGAAAGGAACTTTGGATGTCTCCGACATTGTTCAACCTGAAAATAGGCATGTTAGCTACAGTAATGTGCTTCAGAATGTTCTTACTTCTCAAAACGCAGGTGGTTCTAACCGAATGCCCATGAAGCTAAAATTCCATCAGCCTATTAACAATGGAAATAGGAGATGTGTCGCCCCACCTGTGAAAGTTGCTGATGATGGATGTAAGGCTTGGAGGAACTGCTTAGTGGGTTATTTTATTGAGAATAAGCTTCCTTTCTCTCTTATTAACAATATTGCTAAGAGGATTTAGGGTAATTGTGGTCTTCTAGAGGTGCTTGCTAATGAAAAAGGGTTCTATTTTTTCAAGTTCTCAGACGATGTATCTTGCTCTAAAATTCTTGAGGATGGTCCATGGCTTTTTGCTGGCAGAATGATAATTCTTAAGAAATGGCACTCTCGGCTTGTTTTAACGAAGGAATCTTACTCTAAGGTTCCAGTATGGGTCAAGTTCTTTAATATTCCTCACGAATATTGGACAGAAGAAGGGCAAAGCTATATTGCTAGTGCCGTTGGGAAGCCTCTTTATGCTGATAGCCTAACTGAAACAATGAAAAGAATTTCGTACGCAAGAATTTGTGTTGAAATTGATGCTACTAGCAAGTTAGTTGATTCTTTTGATTTACTTATGGGCGATTGTGATGAGCACAATAATGGGGAGAGTGTTGAAATTCTAGTTGAATACCAATGGAAACCAAATATTTGTCCTGATTGCAAATCGTTTGGTCATTCCGCTGCTACTTGTCGACGACTAAAGCATGTGGATGGTAGATTTGATGAGAACCGTAGTTCCAAAATGAAGCAAGAATGGGTGGAAGACAGCCTCTGTTGGTAAGAAGGTTAATGAAGCTCCAGATATTGGTGGAAGACAGCCTTTCCCCCTTTCTATTTGTATTTCTAAGGATGTGCCAATTACGGGTATTACTTGTCTTCCTCTTCAGATTTTGGCAAGTGAGGTCCATAGCATTGCTGCTAGTTCTAAGAAGAAGTAGTTGATACCTCCAACAAGTTCTTGGCTCTTATTGAAGATGAAGAAGAGGCTTATAGTAATGAAGATTCTCCTGCCACAGCTTCTCCAGATTTATCACCTTGGGGTTCCAAGATCAGGAATATTGATGGGATTCCTATTGTAGGACTTTCTAGCGCCGCCGTTACCTTTAGTAGAAAGAAGAAGAAGTGAAATTCGAAAGCCTCTAAGTCAAGCGATGTTCATAGCTCTAAAGCTAAGGTGGAGTCTCTCATCACCTCTAGATGATTAGTATGGCTTGCTGGAACATTAGGGGTCTTAATGCTACCCCTAAACAAATGGAGGTAAGGAAGATGTTGATTGATTTAAAGCTTAGTTTGATTTGCTTGGTTGAAACTCGGGTGAGAATTATTAATAAACCCAATGTTATCAAATCTATTTTTAGAGAATGGGACATGCTTGACAACTACTATAGTCATAGACTTGGAAGGATTTGGGTTGGTTGGGACCCTAGAATTCTTAAAGTGAGCAAAATTTGTGAAACCGATCAGATTATCCACTGTCATGCTTGTCTTCTTGATAATAATGAACCTTTTAGAATCTCTTTTGTTTATGGTTCTAATGATGATAGAGAAAGGAGAGCTCTTTGGCAGAATATGTGTGCTAATCTTTCAGCTGGTACCCCTTGGATTGTTCTTGGAGACTTTAATGTTGCTAGAGGGGTTCATGATACTAGTGGGGGTTCTTTAAGAAGATCAGCTGCTATGGATGAGTTTGAAGATTGTTTACAAGCTGCTGAACTTGATGATCTTCATTTTTTGGGTTTTTTCCACACTTGGTGTAACAAACGGAGTAATGATGACTGTATCTCTAAGAAATTGGATAGGGTGCTCGTTAATGATGCTTGGCTTGGTAAGTTCACGAACTCTGAAGCCATTTTTATTTCCCCTAGCATCTCAGATCATTGTCCTTCTTTGGTTAAGCTTGGGTTACAAGGAAGAAGGAAGAACTACCCGTTTAAGTTTTTTAATTTTCTAACGGAGAGGAAAGATTTTCTTCCTCTTGTTAAGAGCTGTTGGTAGGAACAAGTTCATGGTACTATGCAATTTAAGCTTTGCTCTAAGCTTCGTATTCTCAAGAAGGCTTTAAAATCTCTTAATAAGAACCAGGTTGGTGATGTGACGGTCAAGTTAAATGAGGCTAAAGAAGCGCTTGAAGAGTGTCAACATCTTCTTGATTCCAATCCCACTGATAATACTCTTAGATTGCAAGAAAAGGATATTATTAAATCTTATACTAGGGCTCTTCAAGCTGAGGAAGATTTTCTTAAGCAAAAGTCAAGAATCCAATGGTTACATGCCGGGGATCAGAATTCGTCCTACTTTTTCAAGGCCATCAATGGTAGACAAAATCGAAACAAAATTCTTTCTATTTTGGGGGAAGACATTGCTTTGGTTGATGGTGATGTTCCTGTTCAAAATGAGGCTATCCGCCACTTTCGAAATATTCTTGGCTGCTCGGTTCCCTCTTTGAATAGAGCTGGTACGCTTTGAACTTTAATTCATAATCATCTTTCAACTGATCAAGCTGATTTGATGAGTAGGGGTGTCACTAATGAAGAGATTCGTGAGGTTTGCTTCTCGCTTCACCCTAATAAAGCTCCAGGGCCTGATGGTTTTAATGCCCATTTCTTTAAAAAGACGTGGGATATAGTTGGTGGAGATGTGATCAATGCCGTTCAAGAATTTTTTTAAACCGGTCATCTTCTCAAAGAGCTCAATACAACGATCTTAGCTTTGGTTCCTAAAGTTCCAAATCCTTCTAGAATGACAGACTTTAGACCGATCTCTTGTTGCAATACTCTTTATAAGATCATCGCGAAGATCATTGCAAATAGGATTAAAATCATCCTTCCTGACATTGTAAGCTCTCCGCAATCAGCTTTTGTGGCCGGAAGACGGATTGGTGATAATATCCTTCTTGTCCAAGAGCTTATGAGGAATTACCATAAAGATGATGGCTCTCCCAAGTGTTCTCTGAAGGTGGATTTAATGAAGGCCTTTGATACGGTGGAATGGGACTTGTTAGAGACCCTTGCTGTTTTTCATGTTCTTTCGAAGGTTATTAACTGGGTTAAGGCATGCATCACTACTCCTAAGTTTTCTATTTCTATCAATGGTGAGCTTGCTGGTTTCTTTCATAGTAAGAGGGGGCTACGTCAAGGTGATCCTATGTCTCCCTATATCTTTGTTATTGCGATGTAGGTTCTCACTAAGTTATTAGCCAAGCACATTCAAGATTCCCCTCACTTTAAATTTCACTGGAAGTGTGACAAGATTAAGCTATCTCACCTTTGTTTTGCGGACGATCTTATTATGCTTTGTCATGGTTCTACTCCTTCTGCTACCGTTCTCAAGAAGTCTCTTGATGATTTCTCTTCTCTCTCGGGCCTCAAAGCTAATCCAACCAAGAGTAATATTTTTCTTTCTGGGGTGCATAATGACAGTAGGCAGCAGCTCATCAATATTTTTGGCTATATCGTTGGATTGCTCCCTATCAGGTATTTGGGGATTCCAATCATTTCTTCAAAGTTAAGTCATCTTGATTGCTCTCCTCTTTTGGTTAAAGTTTGACTAGAATTTCTTCTTGGATGAATCATTTTCTTTCATATGTGGGTCGGTTGCAACTTATTATCTCGGTTTTGTCTAGTATTCAAGTCTTTTGGGCTAGTCACCTTTGTCTTCCTTCAAAGGTTCTGAGGAATATTGAGCAGAAGCTTTGCTCATTTTTTTTTTGGGTAAATAAATAGTATCATAGAAAAAGGAAAGAATGTACAAAAACAAGGGGCATACCCCAGGAAACAAAGAAACCAGAGCATTAAGGCCCAAAACAAGCTCAACAAAAAGCTCAAAAACAACAAGCTCATAAACAAGAGCTAAACAAAAGCTTTAACAATGCAAAAAAACACTAAAGAAAGCAAACAAACAGCCAACAACACAAGTATCATCTAGAGGTTACATTCCAATTCATAGCAATCAGAGGCCAATCCTTCAAATTGATAGAACAAAGCTGGCTACGAATAGTGTCAATAATGGTCCGGGTAACCTCTGCATTAGGCCTTCTAGAGCTCTTAAAAATATGACAATTTCGCTCTCTCCAAATAAAGTAGACAGCCACTGCAAGGCAAAGCTTTTTAGTCACAGTGGAAGGAGAGTTCCCTTTCCAATGAATGGAAATCCAATCAATTAAATCATTCCAGCTGAGACCAATCCAAGTACAACCACACTTGTTCAAGAGATGAGTCCAAATGGCTTTGCTATACAAACACTCAAAGAAAAGGTGGGCATGAGTTTCGTTTTGAGAATTGCAAAGGACACATGTAGCAATATCTTGAGGATCGTAGTGCTGAACACTGTCCAAGGTAGAAAGCCTACCTTTAATAGCCAACCAAAGGATGAAACCCATCTTTGGAATATTCTGAGGGAACCACACAATATTAAACCAAGGAACAAGAGAGTGATGGGTTCTAAAAGACTCCATAGCAGAAGCAGCAGAATAAATACCATTTGGAGAGGGGAGCCACCGAATAATATCATCTAAAATGGAGTTTGGATTGTAAGAAGGCATACGACTCTTTATTTCAGCAAGATCAATTGACATAGCAACAGGCCATCTCCAATTATCACCACGGACAATGGCATTAACCTTTGCATTTATAGGGAGACCAGAATCGTAGATAACACGGGAACTCCATTTCGAACAAATAGGGCCATCAGGGTGCCAATTATCAAACCATAAGGAAGTGTTCAAGCCACTACCAATAATGTGCTGAAATAAAGGACGAACTAAAGGCCTAAGATGAAGTAGCTTTCTCCAATTCCAAGAACAGGTATGAGGAGCTTTCACCTCTCACAAACTTGAACCTTTGAGGTGGTAGGCATTGATCCAAGAAGTCCAAAGATTATTAGTGCCATAAACCAGATTCCAAATGTGCCTAATCATTAGCGCCTTATTCCACAAAGAGAGGTCCTTGATTCCAAGACCACCCTCTTTTTTAGGAATACAAATATCAGACCAAGCAATTTTAGAACCTTTGCTGCTACCCTCAACCCCATTCCATAAAAAGCTACGAATTTTCTGTTCAATAACCTTTAAGACCTTTTTAGGAAGACAAAGATGACTAGCCCAAAACACTTGACTACTGGTTAAGACCGAGATAATAAGTTGAAGACGACCAGCATAAGAAAGGCACCGATTCAACCAAGAAGAAAGTCTACTTGAAACTTTATCAACAAGGGGAGAGCAATCATGCAAATTCAATTTAGAAGAGATGATAGGAATCCCCAAATAACGAATAGGAAGGGAACCAACCGTGTAACCAAAAAGGTTGATGAGCTGCTGACTAATTGCATCGGGCACTCCAGAAATGAAAGTGTTGCTCTTAGCATGATTAGCACCAAGACCCGACAACAAGGAGAACTCATCAATGGCTGATTTGAGAACAAGAGCTGAATGATAGGAACCATGGCAAAGCATAATAAGATCATCAGCAAAGCAAATGTGAGAAAGCTTAATCTTGTCGCACTTCCAATGATATTTGAAGTTAGGAGAGTCCGCAATATGATTGGCTAAAAGTTTTGAGAGGACCTCCATAGCCATAACAAAGAGATATGGAGACATAGGGTCCCCTTGTCGAAGACCCCTTTTTCCGGAGAAGAAACAAGCAAGCTCACCATTAATAGAGATAGAGAACTTAGGAGTAGTAAGGCAAGCTCTAATCCAATTTATGACTTTCAAAGGAAACTGAAACGCAGCAAGAGTATCAAGTAAGAAGCCCCAATCAACCATATCAAATGCTTTCATCAAATCCATTTAAGGGCCAACTTTGGCATACCGTCATCTTTGTGGTAATTTCTCATTAGCTCTTGGACAAGAAGAATGTTGTCACCAATTCTCCTACCAGCCACAAAGGCTGATTGGGAGGGGCTAATAAAACCAGGAAGACAAGGCTTGATTCTATTGGCAATGATCTTGTAGAGAGTGTTGCAGCAAGAGATTGGTCTAAAGTCTGTCATTTTAGACGGATTAGGGACCTTAGGGACCAAAGTAAGAATCGTAGCATTGAGCTCTTTAAGAAGAAGGCCAGTACGAAAGAATTCTTGAACAGCATTAATAACATCATCACCAACAATGTGCCACGTCTTCTTGAAGAAATGAGCATTAAAACCATCTGGACCAGGAGCCTTATTAGGGTGGAGAGAAAAGCAAACCTCACGAATTTAATCATTTGTGACCTTTTTACTTATGAAATCAGCTTGATCAGTGGAGATGTGTTTATCAATAACATTTCTCAAAGGACGAGAACCATGTCTAGAAGGCAAAGAGCAACCAAGAATATTTTGGAAGTGACAAACAGCCTCAGATTTTATTTGAGTATCTCCTTCAATCAAGGAACCATCTTCTCCAGTAATAGAGAGGATCTTACTTCTATTGCGTCTTCCATTGATGACTTTGAAAAAATAGGAGGTGTTACGGTCACCAGCCTTAAGCCATTGAACTCTAGATTTTTGCCTAAAAAAATCCTCCTCCGTATGAAGAGCCAAAGTGTAAGAGCTCATAAGCTCCTTCTCTTGCATTCTAAGGCCTTCATTAAGAGGCTGCAGATCAAGAAGACTTTGGCAATCAACAAGAGCAGCCTTGGCCTCAATAGATTTAACCGTCAAATCCCCCACTATATTCTTGTTAAGGGACTTTAAAACCTTCTTTAAATTTCGGAGCTTAGAGCAAAGCTGAAATTGCATATTGCCATGAAAATTCTCCTGCCAACAATTCTCCTGCCAAGAAAGTCTTCCCTTTCCGTAAGAAAATTGAAAATTTTAAAAGGGCAATTCTTCTTATTACCTTGCAATCCGAGCTTAACCAAAGATGGGCTGTGATCCGAGATGCTAGGAGGAAGAAAAATGGCTTCAGAGTGCTCAAACTTGGTCATCCATTCCTTATTAACAAGAACTCTATCCAACTTCTTAGGGATGCAGCCAATTCTTCTCTTATTACACCAAGTGTGGAGAAAACCCGAGAAACGAAGGTCATCAAGATCAGAAACATAAAGACAGTCATTAAACTCTTCCATAGCTGAGGAAATACGTGATGAACCCCCAACTGACTCATTCACCCTCCTAGAGACATTGAAATCGCCAAGAACCATCCAAGGAGTATCTTGCTGATTAGAGCATATACTATGCCAAAGAGCTCTTCTAGAACTATCAACATTAGAACCGTAAACAAAAGAGATATGGAACCTGTCATTACAATCCAAAATATGAGCTTGGCAATGTATAATCTGATCAGTTTCAAAAAATTTAGTGATATTGAGGATCCTAGGATCCCAACCAATCCAAATTCTACCAAGATCATGACTATTGTAATTGTCAAACATTTCCCAATCCGTGAAAACTGAATTGACTACAAGAGGCTTATGGATCATACTTACTCTTGTCTCAATTAAACAAACTAGATTAAGCTTGTGGTCAAGTATCATCTTCTTAACTTCTAATTGTTTAGGGGTAGCATTCAGACCCCTAATGTTCCAACAAGCTAAATTAATCATTAAGAGGTTGAAGAGATTTCACCTTAGCTTGCGAGCTGTTATCCATTCCTTTCTTTGCGGACCGTTTTTTCTTCTTCTTCTTCTTCTTGGTACTAGAGGACTCTGGAGTGCTAGAAAGCCCTACGATAGGAACCCCATCAATGTTCTTAATCTTTGGAGCCATAGGGAATGATCCGGAGAGGCTGTGGTAGGAGAGTCATCATCACTACAGTCAACAACACTATCCTTAGAGAGGACACTATAACCATTCTCATCAAGAGCAGAGAACTTGTTAGAGGTATCAACAACACTCTCCTTAGAGAGGACATTGCATTGATTCTTGATAGGCATGTTGGTAGGACACAATGGAGGCTCAATTTCAGAATGACCAGCGGCAATGACTTCATCAACATTCAAATAAGATATGGAAAGAGGAAGAGGCTCCGTATTCGCACTAGGTGAGGGAACAAGGGTTGCATCTCCTCTAGAAAGGTTCCCTGAAGAGTTGGATACATGAGCTGCAGCACCACGATTGATCTTCACCCATTCTTGCTTCACTTTGGAACCACGGTTCTCATCAAATCTGCCTTCCACAAGCTTTAGACTTGGGCAGGTTGCAGTAGAATGACCAAACAATTTGCACTCCAGACAAATCTTTGGTCTCCATTGGTATTCAACCAGAATTTCAACACTCTCCCCATTATTGAGCTCATCACAATCGCCCATAAGTAAATCAAAAGAATCAACTAACTTGCTAGTAGCATCAATTTCGACACAAATTCTAGCGTACGAAATTCTTTTCATTGATTCAGTTAGGCTATCAGCATAAAGAGGCTTCCCAATAGCACTAGCAATATAGCTTAGCCCCTTTTCAGTCCAATATTCATGAGGAATATTAAAAAACTTGACCCATACTGGAACCTTAGAACAAGATTCTTTCGTTAAAACAAGCCGAGAGTGCCATTTCTTAAGAATTATCATTATTCCAGCAAAAAGGCATGGACCAGCCTCAAGAACTGTAGAGCAAGAGTCATCATCTGAGACCTTGAAAAAATAGAACCCTTTTTCATTTGCGAGCACCTCTAGAAGACCATAATTACCCCAAATCTTCTTAGCAATATTGTTAACAAGAGAGAATGGGAGCTTCTTCTCAATAAAACAACCCACCAAGCAGTTCTTCCAAGCTTTAGAGCCATCCTCTGCAACTTCCATGGGTGGGGAGACACACGTCCTATTACCACTTTGTAAGGGCTGGTAGAATTTTAGGTTCATAGGCTTACTCATAATTGGACCATTGTGAGCACCTTTCAGCACATTACTATAAGAAAAAGTGCTTTTTTCGGAAATTATAAGAGGCAATTGACCTGCAACAATGTTAGCATCTTTATTCACCAAAGAATGAGTGATAGAGATACCTTTATTTTGGGAGACCTCCTCAAGTTGGACCATAGGGGAGGAGTCGGGAATAACTTTCCTTTGCTGCCCCCTAGCTGATAAACCTTCAATCTCATGAGACAAACCAGCTTCATTGCAAATAGTATTGGTACCAGGTAAAATATTTTCAATTTGAGGACTCAATCCATCTCCATGGGAAAGAGCCTTATTCGAAACCCTACTAGCTTCCAAGAGAGAGGGAAAACCAGCAAAGGAAGATATAGAACAGGGAGGATTCTCCATGATAGAACCAGAGAAACCCTAGAGAAAAAACACAAACCAGAACAGAAAACCTGAAAAGGACGTAACTCAGTGCTGTAAACCCCAAATCACAAAGTTATTAATTCTAGGTTGCATAGAAAATCATGATCTACAATCTTGAAGAAGAAAATATTAACTGAATCCAAACGGAACAGGGCCAAAATAGCAAAACGGCGCTGAAACCCTAATAAAAAAAACAAACCAGCGCATAGATATTGAGACTGCCGTAACTCTGTGCAAACAACGCCAAATCACGAGTTTCTTGATTCACAGTTGCATGAAATTTCACGTTCTACAACTTTGAAGAAGAACAGAAGATCAGAATCAGAACGGAAGATGTCCGGAATTGCAAAACGGCGCCGAAACCCTAAAACCTAACTCCCAACCATGCAGAGCGTTTTTCAGGCGTTCTCTTTATATGTTTTTACTCTGATTTTCTTTGTGATCTTTGCTCATTTTTGTGGAAAGGTGTTGATGGAAATTGTAAAGGGGCGAAAGTTGCTTGGGCTGATATATGTCTTCCAAAAAATGAGGGTGTTCTCGGCATCAAGGATCTCATTTCTTGGAATAAAGCTCTAATGATTCGGCATTTGTGGAATCTAGTGCATGGTTTTAATAACCTCTGGTCTACTTGGATTAAAACTCATCATCTTAAAGATAGGAGTATTTGGGAGGTGAAAGCTCCTCAAACGTGTTCTTGGAATTGGAGAAAGCTCCTCAAGCTTTGTCCCATTGCTCGTCCCTTGATTCAGCATATAATTAGTAATGGTCTCAGCACTTCCTTGTGGTTTGATAATTGGCATCCCGATGGCCTTATTCTTTTAAATTGGAGCTCTAGGGCAATTTACGACTCAGGTCTTGGGAATAAGGCTAAAGTCAGTTCTATTATTTTTGGTGATTAGTGGGTTTGGCCTTGCTCTATGTCGATTGACCTCCTTGAAATCAAGAACCACATGCCTTCTTACAACCCTAATTCTAGTTTGGAGGATTGTATTAAGTGGCTTCCTACACCTGATGGTATTTACACCACAGCCTCTACCATGGCTAGTCTTGAGGCTCCTCATCCTTTGGTTCCTTGGTTTGAGCTTGTGTGGTATTCACATAACATTCCAAGGATGAGCTTCATTCTTTGGTTAGCTATTAGAGGGAGACTTTCAACGTTGGACTGTGTTCATCCTTATACTCCTCATGTTGGCACTCTTTGTGTTCTTTGCTCCGCTTTCCCTGAGACTCATGCCCACCTTTTCTTTGAGTGTGCTTATAGCAAAGTTATATGGTCTCATTTGAAGGATATGTGTGGTCGGCCTTGGAATGGTCAGAGATGGCCTAGTTTTACTGCTTGGGCTTCTCAACATTGGAGGGGGAAATCTCCTTCCATTGTTGTTAAGAAGCTTTGTCTTGCTGTGGCGGTTTACTCTATTTGGTGAGAAAGGAACAATATAATATTTGGGAGCCATCATAAGACCAGCATAGTCGTTACCCATTCCATTATTGATACTATTCGTAGTAGACTCTTTTCAATCAACTTGAAGGATTGGCCTCATGTTGCTTTAAAGTGGAATATTTCTATTAGTTGATTCGTTTGTCTTGTGTTTTTTTTTTTTTTTGAGCCCTTGTTTAGCTCTTGCTTCTTGTTTTTGCTCGTATGTTTAAGTTGGTTTGAGCTTTTGTTTTTGCTCTTGTTTTTCCTGGGGTATGCCCCTTGTATTTTGTACATTCTTTCTCTCTTTCTATGATACTATTTATTTACCCAAAAAAAAAAAAAAAAGAACACCAGGCCAAGAAATTGGCTGATTTGAAAATAATGCCTTTTTAATCTCACTCTTTTTTGCATAGAAGCTCATTTGTTTTCTCTCTTTTTTTTTCTCATCAGACGAGATTTCTTTTTTTGCTGTTTCAATCTCTCTTTCTTTTGTCTCTCTTTCTTTTGAACTCTCACTCTCCTTTTTTTTACATCTCTCTTTTCTTTTAACCTCACTTGATCTTCATATACTTGTATTGGGGTTAAGGGTACAAGAGTGATTTGTTTTTTATTGAGTACATGATGAGAATAAGGGAGCTGCACCAAGGGATCCGTTGCATGTTCCGGTTGGGCCAATAACAAGGGCAAGGGCTAAGAGATTCAAGGAAGCACTAAATGGCCTGATTCAAGACACTTGGGCTGATTCTGAATTGTTAAAGTCCAAGATAAGCCCACATGAAGACCAAGGCTTAATTAACATCATCAAAGCAATTGATTGGGCCGAATAAGAGTTGACTTGGGCGTGTGGTAGAGAGCTTGGGCGTGTGGCACAAGCTAAGGCGTGTGGAGGAGATTCAATTTCAGTTGTTTCCTTTTTGGTTTTCAATGAATAATGGATTGATTTGTTTCATGAATTAATGGGCTGTTTTTGCTTCAATTTCAGCCTTCCAAATAGGGATCAAGTCAATAGTTGCTTGTTTTAGTTTTCTGTTTGTAAGGCCTTAATGGCCGAACATCTTATTTCCTTTTAGAGATTGGTGTGTAGACCTTCTTGTCTTTTAGGGTTTTAGTTTATAAGGATCCTTATGATGTAATATTTCGGTAGTTAAGGTGAAATCTCTTCAACCTCTTAATGATTAATTTAGCTTGTTGGAACATTAGGGGTCTGAATGCTACCCCTAAACAATTAGAAGTTAAGAAGATGATACTTGACCACAAGCTTAGTCTAGTTTGTTTAATTGAGACAAGAGTAAGTATGATCCATAAGCCTCTTGTAGTCAATTCAGTTTTCATGGATTGGGAAATGTTTGACAATTACAATAGTCATGATCTTGGTAGAATTTGGATTGGTTGGGATCCTAGGATCCTCAATATCACTAAATTGTTTGAAACTGATCAGATTATACATTGCCAAGCTCATATTTTGGATGGTAATGACAGGTTCCATATCTCTTTTGTTTACGGTTCTAATGTTGATAGTTCTAGAAGAGCTCTTTGGCATAGTATATGCTCTAATCAGCAAGATACTCCTTGGATGGTTCTTGGCGATTTCAATGTCTCTAGGAGGGTGAATGAGTCAGTTGGGGGTTCATCACGTATTTTCTCAGCTATGGAAGAGTTTAATGACTGTCTTTATGTTTCTGATCTTGATGACCTTCGTTTCTCCGGTTTTCTCCACACTTGGTGTAATAAGAGAAGAATTGGCTGCATCTCTAAGAAGTTGGATAGAGTTCTTGTTAATAAGGAATGGATGACCAAGTTTGAGCACTCTGAAGCCATTTTTCTTCCTCCTAGCATCTCCGATCACAGCCCATCTTTGGTTAAGCTCGGATTGCAAGGTAATAAGAAGAATTGCCCTTTTAAATTTTTCAATTTTCTTACGGAAAGGGAAGACTTTCTTCCTTTGGTTGAGAGTTGTTGGCAGGAGAATTTTCATGGCAATATGCAATTTCAGCTTTGCTCTAAGCTCCGAAATTTAAAGAAGGTTTTAAAGTCCCTTAACAAGAATATAGTGGGGGATTTGACGGTTAAATCTATTGAGGCCAAGGCTGCTCTTGTTGATTGCCAAAGTCTTCTTGATCTGCAGCCTCTTAATGAAGGCCTTAGAATGCAAGAGAAGGAGCTTATGAGCTCTTACACTTTGGCTCTTCATACGGAGGAGGATTTTTTGAGGCAAAAATCTAGAGTTCAATGGCTTAAGGTTGGTGACCGTAACACCTCCTATTTTTTCAAAGTCATCAATGGAAGACGCAATAGAAGTAAGATCCTCTCTATTACTGGAGAAGATGGTTCCTTGATTGAAGGAGATACTCAAATAAAATCTGAGGCAGTTCGTCACTTCCAAAATATTCTTGGTTGCTCTTTGCCTTCCAGACATGGTTCTCGTCCTTTGAGAAATGTTATTGATAAACACATCTCCACTGATCAAGCTGATTTCATGAGTAAAGAGGTCACAAATGAAGAAATTCGTGAGGTTTGCTTTTCTCTCCACCCTAATAAGGCTCCTGGTCCAGATGGATTTAATGCTCATTTCTTCAAGAAGACGTGGCACATTGTTGGTGATGATGTTATTAATGCTGTTCAAGAATTCTTTCGTACTGGCCTTCTTCTTAAAGAGCTCAATGCTACGATTCTTACTTTGGTCCCTAAGGTCCCTAATCCGTCTAAAATGACAGACTTTAGACCAATCTCTTGCTGCAACACTCTCTACAAGATCATTGCTAAGATCATTGCCAATAGAATCAAGCCTTGTCTTCCTGGTATTATTAGCCCCTCCCAATCAGCTTTTGTGGCTGGTAGGAGAATTGGTGACAACATTCTTCTTGTCCAAGAGCTAATGAGAAATTACCACAAAGATGACGGTACGCCAAAGTTGGCCCTTAAGGTGGATTTGATGAAAGCATTTGATATGGTTGATTGGGGCTTCTTACTTGACACTCTTGCTGCGTTTCAGTTTCCTTTGAAAGTCATAAATTGGATTAGAGCTTGCCTTACTACTCCTAAGTTCTCTATCTCTATTAATGGTGAGCTTGCTGGTTTCTTCTCCAGAAAAAGGGGTCTTCGACAAGGGGACCCTATGTCTCCATATCTCTTTGTTATGGCTATGGAGGTCCTCTCGAAACTTTTAGCCAATCATATTGCGGACTCTCCTAACTTCAAATATCATTGGAAGTGCGACAAGATTAAGCTTTCTCACCTTTGCTTTGCTGATGATCTTATTATGCTTTGCCATGGTTCCTATCATTCAGCTCTTGTTCTCAACTCAGCCCTTGATGAGTTCTCCTTGTTGTCGGGTCTTGGTGCTAATCATGCTAAGAGCAACACTTTCATTTCTGGAGTGCCCGATGTAATTAGTCAACAGCTCATCAACCTTTTTGGTTACACGGTCGGTTCCCTTCCTATTCGTTATTTGGGGATTCCTATTATCTCTTCTAAATTGAATTTGCATGATTGCTCTCCCCTTGTTGATAAAGTTTCGAGTAGACTTTCTTCTTGGTTGAATCAGTGCCTTTCTTATGCTGGTCGTCTTCAACTTATTATCTCGGTCTTAACCAGTAGTCAAGTGTTTTGGGCTAGTCATCTTTGTCTTCCTAAAAAGGTCTTAAAGGTTATTGAGCAGAAAATTCGTAGCTTTTTATGGAATGGGGTTGAGGGTAGCAGCAAAGGTTCTAAAATTGCTTGGTCTGATATTTGTATTCCTAAAAAAGAGGGTGGTCTTGGAATCAAGGACCTCTCTTTGTGGAATAAGGCGCTAATGATTAGGCACATTTGGAATCTGGTTTATGGCACTAATAATCTTTGGACTTCTTGGATCAATGCCTACCACCTCAAAGGTTCAAGTTTGTGGGAGGTGAAAGCTCCTCATACCTGTTCTTGGAATTGGAGAAAGCTTCTTCATCTTAGGCCTTTAGTTCGTCCTTTATTTCAGCACGTTATTGGTAGTGGCTTGAACACTTCCTTATGGTTTGATAATTGGCACCCTGATGGCCCTATTTGTTCGAAATGGAGTTCCCGTGTTATCTACGATTCTGGTCTCCCTATAAATGCAAAGGTTAATGCCATTGTCCGTGGTGATAATTGGAGATGGCCTGTTGCTATGTCAATTGATCTTGCTGAAATAAAGAGTCGTATGCCTTCTTACAATCCAAACTCCATTTTAGATGATATTATTCGGTGGCTCCCCTCTCCAAATGGTATTTATTCTGCTGTTTCTGCTATGGAGTCTTTTAGAACCCATCACTCTCTTGTTCCTTGGTTTAATATTGTGTGGTTCCCTCAGAATATTCCAAAGATGGGGTTCATCCTTTGGTTGGCTATTAAAGGTAGGCTTTCTACCTTGGACCGTGTTCAGCGCTATGATCCTCAAGTTATTGCTACATGTGTCCTTTGCAATTCTCAAAATGAAACTCATGCCCACCTTTTCTTTGAGTGTTTGTATAGCAAAGCCATTTGGACTCATCTCTTGAACAAGTGTGGTTGTACTTGGATTGGTCTCAGCTGGAATGATTTAATTGATTGGATTTCCATTCATTGGAAAGGGAAATCTCCTTCCACTGTGACTAAAAAGCTTTGCCTTGCAGTGGCTGTCTACTTTATTTGGAGAGAGCGAAATTGTCGTATTTTTAAGAGCTCTAGAAGGCCTAATGCAGAGGTTACCCAGACCATTATTGACACTATTCGTGGCCAGCTTTGTTCTATCAATTTGAAGGATTGGCCTCTGATTGCTATGAATTGGAATGTAACCTCTAGATGATACTTGTGTCGTTGGCTGTTTGTTTGCTTTCTTTAGTGTTTTTTTGCATTGTTAAAGCTTTTGTTTAGCGCTTGTTTATGAGCTTGTTGTTTTTAAGCTTTTTGTTGAGCTTGTTTTGGGCCTTAATGCTCTGGTTTCTTTGTTTCCTGGGGTATGCCCCTTGTATTTGTACATTCTTTCCTTTTTCTATGATACTATTTATTTACCAAAATATATATATATATATATATATATTTCGGTAGTTTTTTTTTTTAATGAAAATTGAGAGCATTATCTCTTTGGTTCCGAAATCAGACTTATCACTCACCTTCTTCTTTTCTTGAGTGTGGCGTCTTCCAATTTCTTGATACCGTTGGTTCTTATCTAATTATAGATAACGGGTCACGGTCCTATATTGTCTTGTTTACAAACTTGAATTTAGAAAACGATCCTTGCTACCATATATTGGTTCCGGGTCTCACTACTCTTGGTGAGGTTCATATCAGTACAAATGAGTATCTATTTGTATAACCATCATGAGTTACACGCCTATCAAACTGCCATGGTCGCCCCAAAAGGATATGGCTTGTTTGCATTGGTACCACATCACCCAAGACTTCATCTTTGTACTTCCCAATGGAAAAAGACACCAACACCTATTTAGTCACCTTGATTTCTTCACTATCATTTAACCATTTTAGCTTATAAGGTTTTGGGTGCTTTAAACAAATGAGCATTATAGCCATCGGGACCAGGTGCCTTATTAGGGTGAAGAGAGAAGCAAACCTCACGAATATCATCATTTGTAACTTCTCTACTCATGAAATCAGCTTGATCATTGGAGATGTGTTTATCAATAACATTTCTCAAAGAACAAGAACCATGTCTAGAAGCCATAGAGCTTCCAAGGATATTTTGGAAGTGACGAATAGCTTCGGATTTGACCTGGGTATGTCCTTCAATCAAGGAACCATCTTCACCAGTAATAGAGAGGATCTTACTTCTATTGCGTCTCCCATTGATGGCTTTGAAAAAATAGGAGGAGTTACGATCACCAACCTTGAGCCATTGAACTCTAGATTTTTGTCTCAAAAAATCCTCTTCCGCCTGAAGAGCCATTGTATAAAAACTCATTAGCTCCTTCTCTTGCATTCTAAGGCTTGCATCAAGAGGCTACCGATCAAGAAGACGTTGACAATCAACAAGAGCAGCCTTGGCCTCAATCGATTTGACAGTCACATCCCCCACCATATTCTTGTTAAGGGATTTTAAAGCCTTCTTTAATTTTCGGAGCTTAGAGCAAAGCTGAAATTGTATATTTCCATGAAAATTCTCTTGCCAACAACTCTCAACCAAAGGAAGAAAGTCTTCCCTTTCTGTTAGAAAATTGAAAATTTTAAAAGGGCAATTCTTCTTATTACCTTGCCACTTGAGCTTACCAAAGAGGGGCTGTGATCCGAGATGCTAGGAGGAAGAAAAAAGGCTTCAGAGTTCTCAAACTTGGCCATCCATTCCTTATTAACTATAACTCTATCCAACTTCTTAGAAATGCAGCCATTGCTTGTTTTATTTCACCAAGTATGGAGAAAACCCGAGAAACGAAGGTCATCTAGCTCCGCAGCCTGAAGACAATTATCAAACTCCTCCATAGCTACCGAAATTGTAGAAGAACCCCCAACTGATTCTTGCACCTTCCTAGAGACATTGAAGTCCCCAACAACAATCCAAGGAACACCACCATGTTGGGTAAAACTCATACTATCCCAAAGAGCTCTTCTAGCTCTATCGAATGCACATGGCTTCTCCTTTGGATTCACCACTTTTGGTGAATCGGCGGTTTGATCGGTGGCCATGACCGCCGAATGAAACTGCCGTTTGTGTCTAGAAGTTTCTGGAGCATTTCTGCGGTTATGATCAGCAGCCACGACCGCCGTTTGAAATCGCCAATCAGACATAGTTGATTTAATCTCTCGGGTTTGATTCTGCGACTGAATTGGCGGTTTGGTAACCGCCGAATGAAACCGCCGTTGTTCCCCCGTTCTTCTCGGGTTCAATTCGGCGGTTGTAATCGATGGCCTGGCCGCTGAATGAAACCGCTGATCGTGCATTTTCGGGGGCAAACTTGTCTTTTCACATGCTTTGTTTTTTATGTCTATAAATACATCACTTTCTCATTCTCTGAACTCAGTTCTTTGACTCTTAGAACCCTAAAGATCAAAAGAGAGACACTTGAGAGAAAATCAATCAAGAACTCATTTTTAAACACTCAAAACCATTCTCATATGCATTAAAATATCATCTAGCATTTTCTAGCATGTTCAACACACTTCCCTTGGTATGTTCTTCACTATTATCATATACAATTAGTGTTTTATTTATTAAGGCTTCTCTTTAATTACTTGCATGTTATTAGATTATTTTCTAATATTCAAGATAGAGATTGTTGTGTTGTTTTGATTGAGTGTTGTTTTGTGATAGCTGTCTAGGATTATTTAATCTATGTTTAGCTAAGTGTAAGGATTCTCATTTATTGATTGGCTTATTTTATGGACAAACCACATATTGGGGTTTGATTTGTAAGGGTAGTTTAGGTGATTGAGGATTAAGCTCAAAGGCCCTTTCAAGACCTCAAGGTGACAAGCACTTCAAAGATATAATCTCTAGTGATTAGTTTTCTTTGAAGAGATTTAGTTGCACACACTCACTTTGCATACTTGCATATGTATGCATTCTCTTCACATGTCACATTTCACACTTGCACTTTGATGTTGTATATTGTTGTGTGTTTATGTGTCTTGTAATTCATTTTCCGATATTGTTCGGAAATGTCCGCGCATGCACGAAATCAGAGCTTCGGCTTCTAACATCAGGTTTTATCTATCTTAGTTCTTCTTCTTCTTTGATTTCGTTGATTAAAAAAAAAAAAAAGAGTACCAAAGGTCTTACTTGTTGATCAAGGTTAAAAAAAAAAAAAAAAAAAAAAAAAAAAAAAAAAAAAAAAAAAAAAAAATTCGTGCCCTTGTTGATCAAGGTAAAATTTTTTTTTTTAGGACGATCCTGTAGTAGTTGAATATATCAACTATTGATAGTCCCCTTCTTTGTTTCGTGCAGTATCATTCAAAAAAAAAAAAATTCTGGTATTAGTTTGTTATTTCAGTTTCGTTGTGATTCGTTTTGTGTGAACCTATGAGATCTTTGTTTCATGTGAACGTGGCTAAGAAATTTTGATTATTGTTTGATTAGTTTGATAAGAACTTTTGAGAAATTACGAGTGGAAAAAGGCAAGAGTGGTGAGTACATACTGAGGGTAAAAGCCAAAAGATTTGAGTGAAACACGAGTGTGAGTGCCATCATCTTTGAGGGTAAACACGTGAGGGAGTGTTTGTGAGGCTTACTTATTCTTGTTGTTTTGCAGGTTCTAAAAATGTCACACGATAACAGTAAGGAACTGTCCAACGAAGCACCAAAAACGGTAGATCTCGACCGTTTGTTTACAGCCATGCAACAACACATGGCGCGAATGGAGATTCAGTTTGGCGAGGTGAATGATAGGTTTGGCTAGATGAATGATAGGTTACACAAAGTGGAGTCTAGTTCACAAAGAGAGCAGCCAATCAGGGCTCCTAATGTGGAACGAAGAGAAAGGAACCTACCTAGGAATGATTATGAAGATGATTATGGGAATGACCTAGAGGAGGAGGATCGCATGTCTAATGTGGGTGCTGGCAGATTTAGGCATGGATTGGGAGGTAGAGGAGTTAGGTATGGGAATAGAGAAGATAGGTATGGGAATAGAGGAGATAGGTATGGAGAAAAGGTTGATAATAACTTGGGTAGTATAAAGGTGAAGATTCCAACCTTCCAAGGTAAAACTGATCCTGAAGCTTATTTGGAATGGGAGAAAAGAATGGAGTTGGTGTTTGATTGCCATGAATATTCCGAGTTGAAGAAGGTGAAATTGGCCGCCATAGAGTTCACTGATTATGCTATTGTTTGGTGGGATCAACTGATTATGAGTCGGAGACGAAATGGAGAAAGACCTATTGAGACATGGGAGGAGATGAAAACTGTTATGAGGAGGAGATTCATTCCAAGTCACTATTATAGGGGTTTGTTTCAAAAATTGCAAACTCTTACTCAGGGGTCTAAGTGTGTTGAAGACTACTACAAGGAGATGGAGATAGCCATGATTCGAGCTGATATAGAGGAGGACCGAGAGGCAACTATGGCTAGGTTTCTAAATGGGAGATAGCCATGATTCGAGCTGATGTAGAGGAGGACCGAGAGGCAACTATGGCTAGGTTTCTAAATGGGCTAAACCGAGACATTGCAAATGTAGTGGAGATGCAACATTATGTTGAGTTGACTGACATGGTACACGTGGCCATTAAAGTGGAACAACAATTGAAGAGGAGGGGTTCCACACGGGTTGGGCAAAATTCGGGCTCTTCATCATCATGGAAACCGAATTGGAGCAAGAGAGAGGACCAGCCTAGTTTCAATGCCAAGGCAAAGACCGAACCTTCCAAAGATCACAAGGCCGGAGGCATATTAAATCAAGGTAAATCAGATTCTCAACCTCCTAGAAACCGTGACATTAAGTGCTTTAAGTGTTTGGGAGCAGGTCATATTGCATCACAATGCCCAAACAAGAGAGTAATGGTTTTGAAGGGTGATGGCGGTATCGAATCCGAGGATGAATCTGATGATGAGTCCATGCCGCCTTTGGAGGATGTAAGTGACTTTGAATATCCGGTAGGTGGAGAGCTTTTGGTTGCAAGAAGAGCTCTTAGTGCTCAAGCTAAGGAAGATGATGAGGTACAACGTGATAACATTTTTCACACCCGCTGCCATGTTAATGATAAGGTATGTAGTATGATTATTGATGGGGGGGAGTTGTACTAATGTGGCTAGCACTACTTTGGTGGAAAAATTGAATTTGACAACTTTGAAGCACCCAAAACCTTATAGGCTACAATGGTTGAATGATAGTGGGGAAGTTAGGGTGAATAAACAGGTGTTGGTGTCATTTTCAATTGGAAAATACAAAGATGAAGTTATTTGTGACGTGGTACCCATGGATGCGGGTCATATCCTTTTAGGAAGACCGTGGCAATTTGATAGGCATGTGACACATGATGGATATACCAATAGATACTCCTTTGTACTCAATAAAAGGCCAATCACTCTTGTACCTTTAACCCCAAGACAAGTATATGAAGATCAAGTGAGGTTAAAAAAAGAGAGAGATGTTAAAAAGGAGAGTGAGAGTTCAAAAGAAAGAGAGACAAAAGAGAGAGAGTCCGAAACAGCAAAAAATGAAAAAAAAGTGGAAAAAAAAATAGAGGCTGATGAGAAAAAAGGAGAGAGAAAACAAGTGAGTTTTTATGCAAGAGATAGTGAGATCAAAAAGGCTTTGTTTTCAAATCAACCAATGATTGTACTTTTGTACAAAGAGGCTTGTTTTAGTACTAACGAAATTGACTCTTCTTTGCCTAGTGTTGTTGTTTCACTTTTGCAGGACTTTAATGAAGTGTTTCCCGAAGAGATGCCTATTGGTTTACCACCAATGAGGGGGATTGAGCACCAAATTGATTTTGTACCCGGAGCACCAATTCCAAATAGACCCGCATATAGAAGTAATCCCGAGGAGACAAAGGAACTTCAAAAGGGGGTATGTTCGTGAGAGTATGAGTCCTTGTGCAGTTCCCGTATTGCTTGTGCCTAAAAAGGATGGAACTTGGAGGATGTGCGTTGATTGTCGTGCCATCAATAATATCACTGTAAAGTATCGACATCCTATTCCTAGATTAGATGATATGCTTGATGAATTGCATGGTTCTATTGTCTTCACTAAAATTGATCTTAAGAGTGGATATCATCAAATTAGGATGAAAGAAGGTGATGAGTGGAAAACTGCTTTTAAAACAAAATATGGTTTATATGAGTGGTTAGTTATGCCTTTTGGATTAACTAATGCACCAAGTACTTTCATGAGATTAATGAACCATGTTTTGCGTGCTTTTATTGGAAAATTTGTGGTTGTTTACTTTGATGATATTTTGATTTATAGCAAAAACCTGGATGAGCATGTTGAACATTTAAAACTTGTTTTAGGTGTTTTAAGAACTGAAAAGTTGTTTGCTAATCTCAAGAAGTGTACCTTTTGCACGGATAGGCTTGTATTTCTTGGTTTTGTTGTTAGTGCTAAAGGGATTGGGGTTGATGAAGAGAAGGTTAAGGCAATTAAGGAGTGGCCGAAACCTACAAATGTGGGACAAGTGAGGAGTTTCCATGGGTTGGCTAGTTTTTATAGGAGGTTTGTGAGGGATTTTAGTAGTCTAGCCGCACCTTTAACTGAAGTTATCAAAAAGAATGTGGGTTTTAAGTGGGGTAATGAACAAGAAAAGGCGTTTAACTTGATTAAGGAGAAATTAACTAACGCACCTTTACTTGCTTTGCCTGACTTTGCTAAAGCTTTTGAGATTGAGTGTGATGCTTCAGGAATAGGTATTGGAGCTGTTCTAATGCAAGAAGGACGTCCCATTGCATTTTTTAGTGAGAAAATAAGTGGAGCAGCCTTGAATTATCCTACCTATGACAAGGAGATGTATGCTTTGGTTAGGGCATTGGAAACTTGGCAACACTACCTTTGGCCGAAAGAATTTGTGATTCACACGGATCATGAGTCCTTGAAGCATTTAAAGGGACAGCACAAGCTAAATAAGCGGCATGCCAAGTGGGTGGAGTTTATAGAAACATTTCCATATGTGATCAAGTACAAAAAAGGTAAGGAAAACGTGGTCGCTGATTCTTTGTCTAGAAGGTACGTTTTACTTTCTACTTTGGATACTAGATTGCTTGGTTTTGACTACATTAAAGAATTGTATGTGGAAGATTCTGATTTTGGTAATGTATTCAATGCATGTGAAAAGGTAGCATTTGGCAAGTTTTATAGGCATGATGGATTTTTGTTTAGAGAAACTAAATTATGTGTGCCTAAGAGTTCTTTGCGTGAATTGCTTGTTAGAGAAGCTCATGGGGGAGGTTTGATGGGGCATTTTGGTATAGCCAAGACACTAGATGTTTTGCATGAACACTTCTTTTGGCCTCATATGAAACGTGACGTAGAAAGAATCTGTGAAAAATGCATTACATGTAGACGAGCTAAGTCTAGGATCAAGCCTCATGGATTGTATACTCCTTTGCCTATACCTAGTGGACCTTGGATTGATATTTCTATGGATTTTGTGTTGGGTTTGCCTAGGTCAAAAAGGGGTAGGGATTCTATATATGTGGTTGTTGATAGGTTTTCTAAAATGGCACATTTCATTCCTTGTCATAAAACTGATGATGCATCACATATTGCTGATTTGTTTTTCAAAGAAATTGTTCGATTGCATGGCATGCCTAAGACCATTGTTTCAGATAGAGATGCTAAGTTCTTAAGCTACTTTTGGAAGACTTTGTGGGGTAAGTTAGGAACTAAACTTTTGTTTTCTACTACTTGTCATCCACAAACTGATGGTCAAACTGAAGTAGTTAATAGGACTTTATCTGCCTTGTTGCGTGCTATAATACAAAAGAACTTGAAAACATGGGAGGATTGTTTGCCGCATGTAGAGTTTGCTTATAATAGGAGTGTGCATTCTGCAACTCATTATTCACCTTTTGAAATTGTATATGGTTTTAATCCATTGACTCCTTTGGATTTAATTCCTTTACCTGTGAATGAGCATGTTAACTTGGATGGGACGAAAAAGGCAGATTTTGTTAAGCAACTCCATGAAAAGACTCGACAAAACATAGAGAGGAGAACTGAGCAATATGCCACACAAGCTAATAAAGGGCGCAAGAAAGTTGTGTTTGAACCCGGTGATTGGGTGTGGTTGCATATGAGGAAGGAACGGTTTCCAGTCCAGCGGCGTTCTAAATTACTTCCTAGGGGAGATGGCCCATTTCAAGTGCTTGAAAGGATCAATGACAACGCCTACAAGTTAGATCTTCCAGGTGAGTATAATGTTAGTGCAAGCTTCAATGTTTCTGATTTGTCTCCTTTTGATGTAGGTGACGATTTGAGGACAAATCCTTTTCAAGAGGGAGGGAATGATGAGAATAAGGGGGCCACATCAAGAGATCCATTGCACGTTCCGGTTGGGCCAATAACAAGGGCAAGGGCTAAGAGATTCAAGGAAGCACTAAATGGTCTGATTCAAGACACTTGGGCTGATTCTGAATTATTAAAGTCCAAGGTGAGCCCACATGAAGACCAAGGCTTAACTAACGTCATCAAGGCAATTGATTGGGCCGAATAAGAGAAGACTTGGGCGTGAAGTAGAAGTTTGGGCGTGTGGAGGAGAGTCAAATTTAGTTCTTTCCTTTTTCTTAGTTTTCCAAAGAATAATGAATTGATTTGTTTCCAAATAGGGAGCAAGTCAATTAGTTGCTTGTTTTAGTTTATTTTCTTTCCCGTTTGTAAGGCATTAATTGCCAAATATTTATTTCCTTTTTGGTTTTAGGGTTTCAGTATTTAAGGGTCATTTTGATGTATTTTTCGATAGACTAGATTTTGAATGAAATTTGAGAGAATTTTCTCTTTTGTTCTTTGAGAACCAATTGGAACTTATCAGATTTCTCTGTGGCGTTCCTCCTTGACTTATCAATCGAGTATTCCATCCTTGATTGTGGCGTCCTCCTTCATACCAAGGTTCACATCTCATTATAGGTGTTGGGTCGCGGTTTCCATCCGAACCAGAGGTTAGAACGATCCTAGGCATCAATCTTGATACAATCGACGAGGTTCGTATCATTTGGTAGCCATATTAGTACAACTCCCCCCATCAATAATCATGCTACATACCTTATCATTAACATGACATCGGGTGTAAAAAACATTGTCACGTTGTACATCGTCAAACATTTTTTTTTTTTTTTGGTAACGGATCTGAACAAACTCTTTTTTTTTTTTTTTTTTTGACTTAATCAAAACGAAATTCAGCAAGGTCTATTTTTCTTTTTTTTTTTTATCAACGAAATCAAAGAAGAAGAATAACAAAGATAGATTAAACCTGATGTTAGAAGCCGAAGCTCTGATACCAAATGATACGAACCTCGTCGATTGTATCAGGATTGATGCCTAGGATCGTTCTAACCTCTGGTTCGGATGGAAACCGCGACCCAACACCTATAATGAGATGTGAACCTTGGTATGAAGGAGGACGCCACAATCAAGGATGGAATACTCGATTGATAAGTCAAGGAGGAACGCCACAGAGAAATCTGATAAGTTCCAATTAGTTCTCAAAGAACAAAAGAGAAAATTCTCTCAAATTTCATTCAAAATCAAGTCTATTATGTCAAATAATACATCAATACGTCCCTTAAATACTGAAACCCTAAAACTTAAAAGGAAATAAATATTTGGCAATTAATGCCTTACAAACGGTAAAGAAAATAAACTAAAACAATCAACTAATTGACTTGCTCCCTATTTGGAAGGCTATATTTTGGAAACAAATTAGCCCTTAATATTTGGAAACAAATCAATTCATTATTCATTAGAAACCAATAAGGAAAACTGAAATTCGGACTCCTCAGCATCAAATCTTCGCGCAACAAACTAGATTGCCGATTTTGGGCCTGTTGTGATCTTTTACGGATGCCGGAGTCTTCATAACATTTGTAGGACTCGTCTTGGGCTTTCCGAAAACATATTATAATAGACAATCCGACTTCAGATGCTCTCTGTAGAGGCCCACGAAGTTCAGCTCCGATTTGGGCCGAACTTGAACTTCAGCAACTCAGAATCAGCCCATCATTAAATGCTTCTTTGATCCTCTTGGCCCCTTGTAATTGGCCCAACTGGAATATGCAATGGATCCTTTGGTGATACTTCTTGATTCTCATCAGAATGTGTGCTTGGTTCAGTGTGAAGATCGCCTTCGAAGAATGCCTTTGGATTCTTTTTTGGTTTCACCACTCATAGTGGAAAACAGGGCATTGTCGCCATTTGACATTGTCTCCCTTTGATTGATGTCGCCATGGCGATTTTCTCTCTTGAAAATCTATCAAGTATGGTGTCGCCATTTGCGTCGCTGAAATGTCACCATGGTGACAAAGTGGCGACATAGAAGAAAAATTGGTGTCACCACGATGTCACCCTGAGACAAATGGCGACATCAAATGGTGACAACTGATTTTGGCCAAAACAACACAGCTTCAATTTGACCTCCTATATATATGCCTCTTTGTTCTTAGGTCAAAAGTATGACTCAAAAATCATATTTATAATTGAGAGCTTTTTTCAAAGAGAGATTTTTAATCAAGAACTCATCTTTGATCATCTTTGTTTACTCAAATACTTTTCCATGATCATCAATCATCATCTAGCATAATCTTTGATAATCTAGATATCTTTTTGCATGGATTTTTCAACACACTTTGCTTGGTAAGTTTTTCACTTATATCTTACATATTTTGTGTCTTTCTTTACAAGCAATCTCATTTATCACTTGTATGTCATTAATATATATTTTAGATACAAGTTTGAGATTAGTGTATTGATTGTTTGAGAGTTGTATTGTGATAGCTATCTAGGTTTTCATAATCTATGTTTAGCTAAACTATTTGATATGTCATTTAGCTCTTGATATCTAGGATTGTATTTATTGTTACATCATCATCCTAGATAAGCATATAGGGTTACCTAGCTCTTTGATCGAACCAAAATTGGTACGATTTTGGCCTTCATTCCCGTCTCCTTATGCTTGAGTCTCGGGCATTTCCCCATGTTTTAATGTTGTTAATTAAGTATTTTCAGGTATTTATGAGTTGAAGGGCATTGTAGTAATTTGGAGAAACTGGGGGGGAAAGTGAAAACTATAAGGAGAAGATTGAAGTTTCCACAATAATGGAAGAGAGTAGGGGAGCTGTATGTAATTTGCCAAGTGAATAAGCCAAGCCACGCCATGTCATCAAAACTGTGCATTTTGGGCACATGCCCAATAACAAGCCCAAAGGCGCAACCCAGAACACAGGCCTAGACGTGGGCTAAACTTGTGGTCGCCATAGCCCAAACACACCCAAGCTATGTTCTAATTGCACCCTAGGCATTAAGACCATGTAGCAGCCCAAGTCTGACGCAATGGAGACCAAGCACACCCTAACCTTTTTCTATTTGCACCCTGTAAGGTTCCCGTTTATTGATTGGCTTATTTCGTGAACAAACCACATGTTGGGGTTCATTGTAAGGGTAGCTTAGTTATTGGTGTTCAAGTTCAATGCCCTTTGAAGACCTCATCTTGATAAGCACCGAAAGTAAAATTCTAAGTGCCTACTTGCCTTGAAGAGATAGTTGCACACACTCACAACTCATGCATAGTATTTAATTCTTGTAAGTTGTGTGTATTATATATGTGCATTAATGTTCATTAATCTCTCTTCTTACATGTTTATCTGATTGCATTTTGTATGTCCAAAGCCATGTCAATTAAAGACTTAGGATTGCATACATTGTGTAAGGCGCTGTAAAAAGTGCGGTTCGTACAGGACCGTTCGTACAACGCCTATCTGAGACCTGATGGAAATGGGTTTGGCACTGTACAGACCTGATCGATTTTAATCGGTCACTGTTGGGTCACTGTACAGTCGCTGTACAAATCGCTGTACGTACAGCGACGCTCTGTTTTCCTGTGAGAACAGAGTTGTGGCACTGTACAAAAGTGCTGTTCGAACAGCGCCAATGAAGAATATTCTTGATTTTCCCAGGTAGAGGTTGTACAAGTCGCTCTACGTACAGCGACCTGTACAGCTCCCAAGGCAAAAACAGGGGAACTTATTAAAACGCATCACTTTGACTTTGACCCCCTATATATATGCCTCTATGACTTTAGGTCACTAAAGTGAGTTGATTTTCAGATTTCATACTTAGGATATTTTTCAAAGTAAGAAAAATACACAAGAACTCACCTTTGTTTACTCAAACACCTTTCCATGATCATCAATCATCATATAGCATCATCCTTAATCATCTAGATATCATTTTGCATGGATTTTTCAACACACTTTGCTTGGTAAGTTTTTCACTTATATCTTACATATTTTGTGTCTTGCTTTGCAAACAATCTCATTTATTACTTGTATGTTATTCATATATATCTTAGATACAAGTTTGAGATTAGTGTTTTGAATGTTTGAGAGTTGTATTGTGATAGCTTTCTAGGTTTGCATAATCTATGATTAGCTAAGCTTTTTGACATGTCATCTAGCTCTAATATCTAGGATTGAATTTATTGTAAAATCATCATCCTAGATAAGCATATAGGGTTACCTAGCTCTTTATTGCATTTTGGATATTTAATATATTCGCATAGGCTCTTTATCTCTTCATTGAGAAGTAAGACTTGTGTAGCTTCCGGGATTAGGTTGCATAAATCACAAGCAATTGGACTAGGTTCACTTATACCGGGATTAGGTTGTAATCGTTATACACATTTAGTGGATTCGAGGTTCGAGTGTAGCTCACTTAATAGCCCATGGTTTTTCTCGTGAGGGTTTCCACTTAAATATGAAGTATTATTTAATTTCTGCACCATATTACACTTGCTATACTATATTGACTATTAGGGGCATTTTCGTAATCTTGACCTTACACAAAAATTTGGTAAAATCGATTAAAATCTATTCACCCCCCCCCCCCCCCCTCCTAGATTAATATTAAACACACTGAGTATTTGTTTCAATTGGTATCAGAGCGGGTTCCTAGATATACTTAGGTGATCCTTGCTCATTTTGGTGTGTTTTGCATTTTGTGTGATTTTTGATCATTCATACATTTGCATTCATTTTATTCATTCATAAACACTATGAGTGGAAACAGTGGAAATGGTGGTGGCAACGAGGGTGCTTCTAGCACAAGGCCTCCACTTCTTACCTGGTTGAATTATGCATCTTGGAAAGGCAAGATGGAGTCGTACATATGTCAAATCCATGATCGTGCTTGGATGGCGGTTGAAGACGGCTACACATCACCTATGATGACTTCTACAGGTGAAGGAGAGGATGTGCTCAAACCTAAAGTGCAATGGAACGCGCAAGAGTTTGAGTCATCAAAATGGAATAGGAAGGCGATGCATGCATCCTATGTGCAATGGACGAAAATCAATATAAGTTGATTCAAAACACTAGGATAGCTAAGGAGGCATGGGACATCCTAGAGGTTGCACATGAGGGAACCGAAGTGGTGAAGGACTCCAAGCTTCAAGTCCTCCAAACTCAATTCGAGATGCTTAAGATGGAGGAGAATGAGTGCTTCAATGATTTCGAGATCAAGTTGATGGACATAGTTAACCAAAGTCATCAACTTGGTGACCCGTACTCGGATAGGAGGATCAAGCAAAAGATTATAAGATCTCTCTCCGATAGATTTGAGTCTAAGGTGATGGCTTTAGAGGAGAATAGCACTTACAAGGATATGAAGCTGAGTGAGGTGATAGGTAGGCTTCTAGCTTATGAGTCTATGAAGGGTCCTACCTCCACACCTCCTAAAAAGCAAAAGGGAATTGCCTTGAAAGCCTCCAAAGATGTGAAGGAGGAGAATGATGACTCGGACGAAGAAATGGCCTTGTTGATGAGAAGGTTCAAGAAATTCTATAAGTCTGAGAAGAAGGGTTTCGGATCCAAGGGTCAAGACTTCAAGAAGTTTGAGCCTAGGCAAGAGAAGACCAAAAGGAAAGGGATCCGATGCTATGAATGTGGTGGGATAGGCCACTTTGCCCCCGAATGTGCTAATCACATTAACAAGAAAAAGGGTAAAGTGATGGCCGCCACATGGAGTGGAAGTGATGACTCCAATGAGGGAGATGAGTCTTGGGATGATGAAGAGCTCATGGCTAACTTCATAGCCTTTGCCTCTTCTCACAAAAGCAAAGGTTCTAGTGAAGAAGAGAATGAGAGTCAAGAGGAAATTGACTCAAGTGATGATGGTTATTCATCTCACTCCACGTCAAGTTTGAGAATTCAAGGTTAAAAAACAAGAGAGAGATCATGAGATTGAAGGAAGAAAACCTAGAGCTCTCATCTCATATAGACCAATTAAGTGAAGAAGTAGTGAGATCCACATCGAATGAAGATAAGCTAAGAGAGGAGTTAGCCTTATCTAAGAGGAATGAAGAAGGTTTGAAGAGGGAGCTTGATGAAGCTAAAGAATCATTAGCTAGGATGCCTTCAAGCACCAAGAAGCTTGACCATATACTTGGTGTTGGAAAGAGTCCGTGTGACAAGAGGGGTCTTGGGTATGAAGATGGTAAGGAGATCTCAAACTCTAACAAGACCGTGTTTGTCAAGAGCTTGGGCAACAAAGAAGCTTCACCGGTGCAAACTCCTAGGAAGAAAATTGATCTAGGACAATGTTCGAATAATGCACAAGTGAAGATGGCACCAAAAAGGCAACCTTAAACTCAACCTACAAGAGCCTTTCAAACCAACATTTCGAGACCTATGGCTCATAAAGGAAAGTGACCAATCATGCAAGCTATACCTCGAAAGCAAGCTAGACCGGTTCAACAACGAAGATGGATTGAACCCACTCAACCACAAAGACATGGGAAAGCTCCTATGTACGCACAAGGACAAGGTATAATTCCTTATTTTATTCCTTCATGTCATTTTTGTGGTTTTGATGGTCATATTAGACCAAAATGTTTTCGTTATATTAAAATGTGCAAAACTAGAAGCATGATTGAGAAGAAAAAGAATAGAGCCATGATGCATGTTCCTAGGAATGAAAAAATTGATTTGCATGATCTTAGGATTTCTAGAGCCCATGTACCAAAGACCACTAGGAAAGAAAATGTATTACCTAGGTGGATTAGAAAGGATGAAAATGCTTGCCATATTGCACAAATTGCCTTGAAGGCAAATTCTTCTAATTTTTGGTATTTAGATAGTGGGTGCTCTAGGCACATGACGGGGAACAAGAGTTTCTTCGAGACTCTTGTCATGGAGGAAGGAGGAAGTGTCACCTTTGGTGATGGATCCAAGAAAAGTGTAAAAGGGAAAGGAACCATTTCCATTCCCGGATTACCTTCCTTGTCCAATGCTTTATTTGTTGATGGCCTAAAAGCCAATTTGATAAGCATTTCACATCTAAGTGATGAAGGACTTTCCGTCTTATTTTGTAAAAATGATTGCTCTATCTGTCAACAAGAAAAGAGAAAGTTTGCTTAAAAACGCTCTGCATGGTTGGGAGTTAGGTTTTAGGGTTTCGGCGCCGTTTTGCAATTCCGAGCATCTTCCGTTCTGATTCTGATCTTATGTTCTTCTTCAAAGTTGTAGAACGTGAAATGGCATGCAACTTTGAATCAAGAAACTCGTGATTTGGCGTTGTTTTCACAGAGTTACGGCAGTCTCAATATCTATGCGCTGGTTTGTCTTTTTATTAGGGTTTCAGCGCCGTTTTGCTATTTTGGCCCTGTTCCGTTTAGATTCAGTTAATATTTCCTCCTTCAAGATTGTAGATCATGATTTTATATGCAACCTAGAACTAAGAACTTTATGATTCAGGGTATACGGCACTGAGTTACGTCCTTTTCAAGTTTTCTATTCTGGTTTGTGTTTTTCTCTAGGGTTTCTCTAGTTCTATCATGGAGAATCCACCCTGTTCTATATCTTCCTTTGCTGGTTTTCCCTCTCTCTTGGAAGCTAGTAGGGTTTCGAATAAGGCTCTTTCCCATGGAGATGGATTGAGTACTCAAATTGAAAATATTTTACCTGGTACCAATACTATTTGCAATGAAGCTGGTTTGTCTCATGAGATTGAAGGTTTATCAGCTAGAGGGCAGCAAAGGAAAGTTATTCCTGACTCCTCCTCTATGGTCCAACTTGAGGAGGTCTCCCAAAATAAAGGTATCTCTGTCACTCATTCTTTGGCGAATAAAGATGCTAACATTGTTGCAGGTCAATTGCCTCCTATAATTTTCAAAAAAAAGCACTTTTTCTTATAGTAATGTGCTGAAAGGTGCTCACAATGGTCCAATTACGAGTAAGCCTATGAACCTAAAATTCTACCAGCCCTTACAAAGTGGTAATAGGACGTGTGTCTCCCCACCCATGGAAGTTGCAGAGGATGGCTCTAAAGCTTGGAAGAACTGCTTGGTGGGTTATTTTATTGAGAAGAAGCTCCCATTCTCTCTTGTTAACAATATTGCTAAGAAGATTTGGGGTAATTATGGTCTTCTAGAGGTGCTCGCAAATGAAAAAGGGTTCTATTTTTTCAAGTTCTCAGATGATGACTCTTGCTCTACAGTTCTTGAGGCTGGTACATAGCCTTTTGCTGGAAGAATGATAATTCTTAAGAAATGGCACTCTCGGCTTGTTTTAACGAAAGAATCTTGTTCTAAGGTTCCAGTATGGGTCAAGTTTTTTAATATTCCTCATGAATATTGGACTGAAAAGGGGCTAAGCTATATTGCTAGTGCTATTGGGAAGCCTCTTTATGCTGATAGCCTAACTGAATCAATGAAAAGAATTTCGTACGCTAGAATTTGTGTCGAAATTGATGCTACTAGCAAGTTAGTTGATTCTTTTGATTTACTTATGGGCGATTGTGATGAGCTCAATAATGAGGAGAGTGTTGAAATTCTGGTTGAATACCAATGGAGACCAAAGATTTGTCTGGAGTGCAAATCGTTTGGTCATTCTACTGCAACCTGCCCAAGTCTAAAGCATGTGGAAGGCAGATTCGATGAGAACCGTGGTTCCAAAGTGAAGCAAGAATGGGTGAAGATCAATTGTGGTGCTGCAACTCATGTATCCAACTCTTCAGGGAACCTTTCTAGAGGAGATGCAACCCTTGTTCCCACACCTAGTGCGAATATGGAGCCTCTTCCTCTTTCCATATCTTATTTGAATGTTGATAAAGTCAGTGCCGCTGGTCATTCAGAAATTGAGCCTCCATTGTGTCCTACCTGATACGAACCTCGTCGATTGTATCAAGATTGATGCCTAGGATCGTTCTAACCTCTGGTTCGGATGGAAACCGCGACCCAACACCTATAATGAGATGTGAACCTTGGTATGAAGGAGGACGCCACAATCAAGGATGGAATACTCGATTGATAAGTCAAGGAGGAACGCCACAGAGAAATCTGATAAGTTCCAATTAGTTCTCAAAGAACAAAAGAGAAAATTCTCTCAAATTTCAATCTTGATACAATCGACGAGGTTCGTATCATTTGGTATCAGAGCTTCGGCTTCTAACATTAGGTTTTATCTATCTTAGTTCTTCTTCTTCTTTGATTTCGTTGATAAAAAAAAAAAAAAAGAGTACCAAAGGTCTTACTTGTTGATCAAGGTAAAAAAAAAAAAAAGAGTACAAAATTTTTTTTTAGGACGATCCTGTAGTAGTTGAATATATCAACTATTGATAGTCCCCTTCTTTGTTTCGTGCAGTATCATTCAAAAAAAAAAAAATTATGGTATTAGTTTGTTATTTCAGTTTCGTTGTGATTCGTTTTGTGTGAACCTATGAGATCTTTGTTTCCTGTGAACGTGGCTAAGAAATTTTGATTATTGTTTGATTAGTTTGATAAGAACTTTTGAGAAATTACGAGTGGAAAAAGGCAAGAGTGGTGAGTACATACTGAGGGTAAAAGCCAAAAGATTTGAGTGAAACACGAGTGTGAGTGCCATCATCTTTGAGGGTAAACACGTGAGGGAGTGTTTGTGAGGCTTACTTATTCTTGTTGTTTTGCAGGTTCTAAAAATGTCACACGATAACAGTAAGGAACTGTCCAACGAAGCACCAAAAATGGTAGATCTCGACCGTTTGTTTACAGCCATGCAACAACACATGGCGCGAATGGAGATTCAGTTTGGCGAGGTGAATGATAGGTTTGGCGAGATGAATGATAGGTTACACAAAGTGGAGTCTAGTTCACAAAGAGAGCAGCCAATCAGGGCTCCTAATGTGGAACGAAGAGAAAGGAACCTACCTAGGAATGATTATGAAGATGATTATGGGAATGACCTAGAGGAGGAGGATCGCATGTCTAATGTGGGTGCTGGCAGATTTAGGCATGGATTGGGAGGTAGAGGAGTTAGGTATGGGAATAGAGAAGATAGGTATGGGAATAGAGGAGATAGGTATGGAGAAAAGGTTGATAATAACTTGGGTAGTATAAAGGTGAAGATTCCAACCTTCCAAGGTAAAACTGATCCTGAAGCTTATTTGGAATGGGAGAAAAGAATGGAGTTGGTGTTTGATTGCCATGAATATTCCGAGTTGAAGAAGGTGAAATTGGCCGCCATAGAGTTCACTGATTATGCTATTGTTTGGTGGGATCAACTGATTATGAGTCGGAGACGAAATGGAGAAAGACCTATTGAGACATGGGAGGAGATGAAAACTGTTATGAGGAGGAGATTCATTCCAAGTCACTATTATAGGGGTTTGTTTCAAAAATTGCAAACTCTTACTCAGGGGTCTAAGTGTGTTGAAGACTACTACAAGGAGATGGAGATAGCCATGATTCGAGCTGATGTAAAGGAGGACCGAGAGGCAACTATGGCTAGGTTTCTAAATGGGCTAAACCGAGACATTGCAAATGTAGTGGAGATGCAACATTATGTTGAGTTGACTGACATGGTACACGTGGCCATTAAAGTGGAACAACAATTGAAGAGGAGGGGTTCCACACGGGTTGGGCAAAATTCGGGCTCTTCATCATCATGGAAACCGAATTGGAGCAAGAGAGAGGACCAGCCTAGTTTCAATGCCAAGGCAAAGACCGAACCTTCCAAAGATCACAAGGCCGGAGGCATATTAAATCAAGGTAAATCAGATTCTCAACCTCCTAGAAACCGTGACATTAAGTGCTTTAAGTGTTTGGGAGCAGGTCATATTGCATCACAATGCCCAAACAAGAGAGTAATGGTTTTGAAGGGTGATGGCGGTATCGAATCCGAGGATGAATCTGATGATGAGTCCATGCCGCCTTTGGAGGATGTAAGTGACTTTGAATATCCGGTAGGTGGAGAGCTTTTGGTTGCAAGAAGAGCTCTTAGTGCTCAAGCTAAGGAAGATGATGAGGTACAACGTGATAACATTTTTCACACCCGCTGCCATGTTAATGATAAGGTATGTAGTATGATTATTGATGGGGGGAGTTGTACTAATGTGGCTAGCACTACTTTGGTGGAAAAATTGAATTTGACAACTTTGAAGCACCCAAAACCTTATAGGCTACAATGGTTGAATGATAGTGGGGAAGTTAGGGTGAATAAACAAGTGTTGGTGTCATTTTCAATTGGAAAATACAAAGATGAAGTTATTTGTGACGTGGTACCCATGGATGCGGGTCATATCCTTTTAGGAAGACCGTGGCAATTTGATAGGCATGTGACACATGATGGATATACCAATAGATACTCCTTTGTACTCAATAAAAGGCCAATCACTCTTGTACCTTTAACCCCAAGACAAGTATATGAAGATCAAGTGAGGTTAAAAAAAGAGAGAGATGTTAAAAAGGAGAGTGAGAGTTCAAAAGAAAGAGAGACAAAAGAGAGAGAGTCCGAAACAGCAAAAAATGAAAAAAAAGTGGAAAAAAAAATAGAGGCTGATGAGAAAAAAGGAGAGAGAAAACAAGTGAGTTTTTATGCAAGAGATAGTGAGATCAAAAAGGCTTTGTTTTCAAATCAGCCAATGATTGTACTTTTGTACAAAGAGGCTTGTTTTAGTACTAACGAAATTGACTCTTCTTTGCCTAGTGTTGTTGTTTCACTTTTGCAGGACTTTAATGAAGTGTTTCCCGAAGAGATGCCTATTGGTTTACCACCAATGAGGGGGATTTGAGCACCAAATTGATTTTGTACCCGGAGCACTAATTCCAAATAGACCCGCATATAGAAGTAATCCCGAGGAGACAAAGGAACTTCAAAAGCAGGTTGATGAGCTCATGGAAAGGGGGTATGTTTGTGAGAGTATGAGTCCTTGTGCAGTTCCCGTATTGCTTGTGCCTAAAAAGGATGGAACTTGGAGGATGTGCGTTGATTATTGTGCCATCAATAATATCACTGTAAAGTATCGACATCCTAATCCTAGATTAGATGATATGCTTGATGAATTGCATGGTTCTATTGTCTTCACTAAAATTGATCTTAAGAGTGGATATCATCAAATTAGGATGAAAGAAGGTGATGAGTGGAAAACCGCTTTTAAAACAAAATATGGTTTATATGAGTGGTTAGTTATGCCTTTTGGATTAACTAATGCACCAAGTACTTTCATGAGATTAATGAACCATGTTTTGCGTGCTTTTATTGGAAAATTTGTGGTTGTTTACTTTGATGATATTTTGATTTATAGCAAAAACCTGGATGAGCATGTTGAACATTTAAAACTTGTTTTAGGTGTTTTAAGAACTGAAAAGTTGTTTGCTAATCTCAAGAAGTGTACCTTTTGCACGGATAGGCTTGTATTTCTTGGTTTTGTTGTTAGTGCTAAAGGGATTGGGGTTGATGAAGAGAAGGTTAAGGCAATTAAGGAGTGGCCGAAACCTACAAATGTGGGACAAGTGAGGAGTTTCCATGGGTTGGCTAGTTTTTATAGGAGGTTTGTGAGGGATTTTAGTAGTCTAGCCGCACCTTTAACTGAAGTTATCAAAAAGAATGTGGGTTTTAAGTGGGGTAATGAACAAGAAAAGGCGTTTAACTTGATTAAGGAGAAATTAACTAACGCACCTTTACTTGCTTTGCCTGACTTTGCTAAAGCTTTTGAGATTGAGTGTGATGCTTCAGGAATAGGTATTGGAGCTGTTCTAATGCAAGAAGGACGTCCCATTGCATTTTTTAGTGAGAAAATAAGTGGAGCAGCCTTGAATTATCCTACCTATGACAAGGAGATGTATGCTTTGGTTAGGGCATTGGAAACTTGGCAACACTACCTTTGGCCGAAAGAATTTGTGATTCACACGGATCATGAGTCCTTGAAGCATTTAAAGGGACAGCACAAGCTAAATAAGCGGCATGCCAAGTGGGTGGAGTTCATAGAAACATTTCCATATGTGATCAAGTACAAAAAAGGTAAGGAAAACGTGGTCGCTGATGCTTTGTCTAGAGGTACGTTTTACTTTCTACTTTGGATACTAGATTGCTTGGTTTTGACTACATTAAAGAATTGTATGTGGAAGATTCTGATTTTGGTAATGTATTCAATGCATGTGAAAAGGTAGCATTTGGCAAGTTTTATAGGCATGATGGATTTTTGTTTAGAGAAACTAAATTATGTGTGCCTAAGAGTTCTTTGCGTGAATTGCTTGTTAGAGAAGCTCATGGGGGAGGTTTGATGGGGCATTTTGGTATAGCCAAGACACTAGATGTTTTGCATGAACACTTCTTTTGGCCTCATATGAAACGTGACGTAGAAAGAATCTGTGAAAAATGCATTACATGTAGACGAGCTAAGTCTAGGATCAAGCCTCATGGATTGTATACTCCTTTGCCTATACCTAGTGGACCTTGGATTGATATTTCTATGGATTTTGTGTTGGGTTTGCCTAGGTCAAAAAGGGGTAGGGATTCTATATATGTGGTTGTTGATAGGTTTTCTAAAATGGCACATTTCATTCCTTGTCATAAAACTGATGATGCATCACATATTGCTGATTTGTTTTTCAAAGAAATTGTTCGATTGCATGGCATGCCTAAGACCATTGTTTCAGATAGAGATGCTAAGTTCTTAAGCTACTTTTGGAAGACTTTGTGGGGTAAGTTAGGAACTAAACTTTTGTTTTCTACTACTTGTCATCCACAAACTGATGGTCAAACTGAAGTAGTTAATAGGACTTTATCTGCCTTGTTGCGTGCTATAATACAAAAGAACTTGAAAACATGGGAGGATTGTTTGCCGCATGTAGATTTTGCTTATAATAGGAGTGTGCATTCTGCAACTCATTATTCACCTTTTGAAATTGTATATGGTTTTAATCCATTGACTCCTTTGGATTTAATTCCTTTACATGTGAATGAGCATGTTAACTTGGATGGGACGAAAAAGGCAGATTTTGTTAAGCAACTCCATGAAAAGACTCGACAAAACATAGAGAGGAGAACTGAGCAATATGCCACACAAGCTAATAAAGGGCGCAAGAAAGTTGTGTTTGAACCCGGTGATTGGGTGTGGTTGCATATGAGGAAGGAACGGTTTCCAGTCCAGCGGCGTTCTAAATTACTTCCTAGGGGAGATGGCCCATTTCAAGTGCTTGAAAGGATCAATGACAACGCCTACAAGTTAGATCTTCCAGGTGAGTATAATGTTAGTGCAAGCTTCAATGTTTCTGATTTGTCTCCTTTTGATGTAGGTGACGATTTGAGGACAAATCCTTTTCAAGAGGGAGGGAATGATGAGAATAAGGGGGCCACATCAAGAGATCCATTGCACGTTCCGGTTGGGTCAATAACAAGGGCAAGGGCTAAGAGATTCAAGGAAGCACTAAATGGCCTGATTCAAGACACTTGGGCTGATTCTGAATTATTAAAGTCCAAGATGAGCCCACATGAAGACCAAGGCTTAACTAACGTCGTCAAGGCAATTGATTGGGCCGAATAAGAGAAGACTTGGGCGTGAAGTAGAAGACTTGGGCGTGAAGTAGAAGTTTGGGCGTGTGGAGGAGAGTCAAATTTAGTTCTTTCCTTTTTCTTTGTTTTCCAAAGAATAATGAATTGATTTGTTTCCAAATAGGGACCAAGTCAATTAGTTGCTTGTTTTAGTTTATTTTCTTTCCCGTTTGTAAGGCATTAATTGCCAAATATTTATTTCCTTTTTGGTTTTAGGGTTTCAGTATTTAAGGGTCATTTTGATGTATTTTTCATAGACTTTGATTTTGAATGAAATTTGAGAGAATTTTCTCTTTTGTTCTTTGAGAACTAATTGGAACTTATCAGATTTCTCTGTGGCATTCCTCCTTGACTTATCAATCGAGTATTCCATCCTTGATTGTGGCGTCCTCCTTCATACCAAGGTTCACATCTCATTATAGGTGTTGGGTCGCGGTTTCCATCCGAACCAGAGGTTAGAACGATCCTAGGCATCAATCTTGATACAATCGACGAGGTTCGTATCATTTGGTACACTGATATGAACCTCACCAAGAGTAGTGAGACCCGGAACCAATATATGGTAACGAAGGATCGTTTTCTAATTCAAGTTTATAAAAACAAAGAAAATAAAGGACCGTGACCCATTATCTATATGGAGATAAGAACCAACGGTATCAAGAAGGTTGTAGACGCCACACTCAAGAACAAGAAAGAAGGTGAGTGATAAGTCAAGGTTTGAACGCCACAAGGTAGAACCTTGATAAGTTCATAGTTCAATGAAGAACCAAGAGAAAAAGTTCTCACAAATAATATTTTATTCAAAGTCTGATCTCATATTACATCCATTCGTCCCTTATAAACTGAAACCCTAAAACCTAAAAAGGAAATAAATATTTGGCAATTAATGCCTTACAATCAGGAAAATAAATGGGCAATTAATGCCTTACAATCAGGAAAGAAATTAAAATTAAAACATGCAATTAGTTGACTTGCTCCCTATTTGGAAGGATAAATTTTGAAACAAATCAGCCTTTTAATTTGGGAAACAAATCAACTCATTATTCTTAAAGCTGAAATTCGGACTCCTCAGCTCAAGTCTTCGCGCAACAAACTAGATGGCCAAATTTGGGCCTGTTGTGATCTGTTATGGAGGATGGAGTCTTCATAAGATCTGTAGGGCTCGGCTTGGGCTTTCCGAAAACATATTATAATAGACGATCCGACCTCAGATACTCTTTGTAGAGGCCCACGAAGTTCAGCTTGGATTTGGGCCGAACTTGGACTTCAGCAACTCAGAATCAGCCCATCATTAAATGCTTCTTTGATCCTCTTGGCCCCTTGTAATTGGCCAAACCGGAACATGCAATTGATCCTTTGGTGATGCTTATTGATTCTCATCAATATAATATGCTACTATCTCTCTTTGCTAAGTGACCCGGTTGGGGACTACTCCTTTGCCCATATCATGACAAAAAGGGGGAGTAGAATGGTGGTAAAAGGAGTTGCAAATTGTGGTAGCAATTGTGCATATTGGGGAGATAATACATTGAGGGGGAGTAACCCTTTGAGGGGGAGCATTGCCTTCATCAAACATTGCATGATGTTATTGTTGTACTTAAATTTCAAGAATGCAAATGCTTGTTTATACTCTCACTTGATTAATCTCACATTTTACTTGAATTGGAAAGTATAGAAACTTTGCTTTCACGGATTGATTGTTCTACAAGAGATTGAAGACTTCAAGATTATTTTTATATATCTCTTTGTAAAGTAGAAAATCATTGTAGACCCGTAGTTTCTATTATGTTGTGAGGAATCAATGTGAGTGGTGGTTTTGTCACGAAATAGCTAAAGGGGGAGATTGTAAGGATTCCCATATATTGATTGGCTTATTTCGTGGACAAACCACATGTTGGGGTTGATTGTGTAAGGGTAGTTTAGGTGATTGAACTTCAAGCTCGAAGGCCCTTCCAAGACCTCAAGGGACAAACACGCCAAAGGTATAATCTCTAGTGCCTGGTTTTCTTTGAAGAGACTTGGAATGCACACACACATTTAGTATACTTGCATTTGTGTGCATACTCTTCACATGTCACTTTACACACTAGCACTGTGATTGTTATCTTGTTGTGTGTATATGTGTTTAGTAATTCGTTTCCCGATAGTGTTCGAAAACGTCCACGCATGCACTAGAAGGTGCTTGGTTTTACGCGAAGACAGCCTATGGAGAAACCCTTGGCTTCTCCTTGGTTTTCACCTCTGTTGGTGATCGGCGGTTATGATCGGCGGCCTGGCCGCCGAATGGAACCGCCGTTTATGTCCAGAAGTGTATGGAGCAATTCTGCGGTCACGATCAGCAGTCACGACCGCCGTTCGAAACCACCGTTCATACCTGATCGATTTAATATCTCGGGTTTGATTCGGCGGTTGGATCGACGCTTACGAAACCGTCGAATGAAACCGCCGTTGATGCTCTGTTCTTCACGGGCTCAATTCGGCGGTCATGATCGACGGCCTAGTCGCCGATTGAAACCACCGATCGATGCGTTTCAAGGGCAAACTTGTATTTTCACATGCTTTATTTTTCATGCCTATAAATACGTCTCTTTCTCTTGTTCTGAACAATGACTCTTTGATCATCAAGAACCATATATTTTAAAAAGAGATTTTGAGAGAAAAAGCAACCAAGTTTGCTCATTTAAACACTCAAATACATACCTTTGTGCATCAAAGTTCATCTTGCATTCATCCATGAATGGGTTTGCATCATCACAACTTGCTTGGTAAGATTTTGATTAAGTTCATCTTATTTTAGTATTTTACTATCAAGCTATTCTCTTTTAATTTACTTGTATGTTTTTGATCATATGATAAATACAAGAATAGAGAATTAATTGTGATGAATTGATTCAGTGTTGTATTGTGATAGCTAATTAGGTTTTTGCTTAATCTTGATTAGCTAAGCTATTTGACATGTCATTTAGCTATTGATATCTAGGGTTGATTTAATTGATTATATCATCATCCTAGATAAGCATCTAAGGTTCCCTAGCCTTGGTTGTTATTTGAATATTCATACATATTCACATAGGTTGCATAATCTCTTTATTGAGAATTAAGTTTTGGGGTTGAGATTGCTTAGGCCTCAAGCAATTGGACTAGAGCCACTTTTAAAGGCCCGCGTGGTAGAAGTGGGGGGTTATTGACCGGAGTGTTAGACGAGGTCTACATAGGTTGTAAACTCCATTTCAATTAGTGGATTTCGAGGTTCGAGTGTGGCGCACTAAACAGCCCATGGTTTTTCCCAGTGGTTGGGTTTCCACGTATTCATCAAGTGTTATTTAAATTCCGCACTATATTACACTTGCTTGTATTTTTTACTAGTAGGGGCATTTTCGTAAAATTGACTTGCATGCGAAAATTGGGTAATAATTGTTAAAATCTATTCACCCCCCCCCCCCCTCTAGATATATTTATCATACACACCGAGCGTTTATTCGTTCCTTTCATAGGACTAGTTAATTTATTCAACTCATTACTCCGATTCCCTGTGGAACGAATCCTTACTTACCATTATACTAATCTTTACATCCTAAAAGGATTTTCTAGTGGTAAAAACATGGTTTTATAAAGATCACATTTATACATAAATATTGTATTTTGTTGAGTACCAAAACAACCTCATCACTCTTGTTGCATTTTGAGTATTTAATATATTCACTTAGGTTGTATCATCTCTTCATTGAGATGTAAGACTTGTGTAGCTTCCGGGATTTGGTTGCGTAAATAACAAGCAATTGGACTTGGTTCACTTATACCGGGGATTAGGTAGGTGTGTGATTATATGCCGGGATTAGGTTGTAATTTTTAACACATTTAGTGGATTCGAGGTTCGAGTATGGTGCACTTACTAGCCCATGGTTTTTCCTGTGAGGGTTTCCATGTAAATATCAAGTGTTATTTATATTCCGCACCATATTACACTTGCTATATTATATTGACTATTAGGGGCATTTTCATAATCTTGACCAAACATGAAAATATGGTAAAATCGGTTAAAATCTATTCAATCCACCACCCCCCCCCCCCCCCCCCCCCCCCCCCCCCCCCCCCCCCCTTCTAGATTAATATTGATCACACCTATAATTTGTTTCACTAAGCTTTATGAAATGTCATTTAGCTCTTTATATATAGGATTGAATTAATTGTCATATTATCATCCTAGATAAGCATATAGGGTTTCCTAGCTCTATTTGTTCTTTGAATATTATTATATATTCACATAGGCATTTTATCTATTCATTGAGAACTAAGTCTTGTGTAGCTTCTGGGATTAGGTTGCTTGGATCACAAGCAATTGGACTAGGTTCACTTTTATAGGTCGGCGGGCAGTGGTAGCGGGTTATATAGTCCAAGCATGGTGTAGGTCAACCTAGGATGTAAACGTTATCATAATTAGTGGATTCGAGGTTCGAGTGTGGCGCACTTACCAGCCCGTGGTTTTTCCCTATTGAGGGTTTCCACATAAATATCAAGTGTCATTTATAATTCCGCACATATTACACTTGATATTTTGTATTGACTAGATAGGGGTATTTTCGTAAATTGACTAAACAAGAAAATTTGGTAAAATCGGATAAAATCTATTCACCCCCCTAGATATATATTGTACACACCTATAATTTGTTTCAAGTTTGATGCTAAAAGTGATGTTGGTCTCTTTCTTAGGTATGCTATTAATAGTTGTGCATATAGAATTTTTAATTTGACCACAAAGACTATTATGGAATCTATCTATGTAAAGATAGATGATCATAGCATGCTTGATTTATGTGTTAATGATACTATCAATGAACCTAAAGAGAATCTTGTTAATGACATTAATGCACCTATTGATGTGGCTTGTTGTGTGTCTAGTCAAAGTGATAAAAATGATAGTTGTGTTGAAGTAGAAAGTCAAGGGTTAGAAAATGCTTTAAATGATAATCAACAAAATGACCAAGTTGTTGAACATTCTCACCCTAGACTTAGAAACTTACACTTTTAAGAAGACATCATAGGTGATTTGAATGAAGGGGTTAGAACTAGGAATCAACTAGCTAACCAAACTTCTTTTGCTTGCTACACTTCTTAAATTGAACCCAAAAATATTAATGAAACAATTGTTGATGAATATTAGGTTGGGGCTATGTAAGATCAACTTAATCAATTTGAGAGGAATGAAGTATGGTCCTTAGTTCCTAGGCCTAAAGACATAAATGTAATTGGCATTAAATGGGTTTTTAGGAATAAGATCGATGAAAGTGGCAAGACCATGAGGAATAAAGCTAGATTAGTGGCTCAAGGTTACACTCAAGTTGACGGTGTAGACTTTGATGAGACATTTGAACCGGTTGCTCGTCTCGAGTCCATTAGACTTTTGTTGTCCATTGCATGTATTAAAAAATTCAAATTGTTTCAAATGGATGTCAAAAGTGTTTTCCTTAATGGATACCTTCGAGAAGAAGTGTATGTTGAACAACCTAAGGGTTTTGTAGTTCCACACTTTCCTAATCATGTGTTTAAATTGAAAAAAGGCCCTCTATGGCCTTAAGCAAGCTCCAAGAGCTTGGCATGATAGGTTGACTCAATACCTTATTGACAACCATTATAGGAGAGTTGGCATTGATAGAACATTGTTTATCAAACATCATAATCATGATATTTTTGTTACGCAAATATATGTTGATGACATTGTTTTTGGGTCTACTAATAAAACCAGGGTTGATGAATTTGTAAGTGTGATGTCAAGTGAATTTGAAATGAGTATGGTGGGTGAGTTAAATTACTTTCTAAGAATGCAAGTGAAGCAAACTAGCATGTGCATAATGTTGAATCAATCTAAATATGCTAAAAATCTAGTTAAGAGGTTTGGCTAGAAAGTGGAAAAGAATTTGAAACTCCCATGAGTACTACTAACTTGACAAAGATGAAAAGGGAAAAAGTGTTGACCAAAGCCTTTATAGAAGTATGATAGGAAGTCTACTTTACCTAATGGCTAGTAGACCGGATATTTGCTTTAGTGTAGGCTTGTGTGCTAGATTTCAAGCAAATCCCAAAGAATCACACTTGAAAGCCGTCAAGAGGATCATTAGGTACATCAAAGGAACTCATAGACTTGATCTATTTTATTCATTAGATACCAATGGTATCCTTATAGGCTATTGTGAAGCCGATTGGGCAGGAAACATAGATAAGTGTAAAAGCACATCGGGCGATTGCTTTTATGTTGGGAATTACTTGGTTTCTTGGTCAAGTAAGAAATAAAATTCAGTTTCCCTCTCTTCTTCTGAAGCTGAGTACATTGCGACTGGAAGTGCATGCACACAATTACTTTGGATGAAACAAATCCTTAAGGACTATGAGACAAAACAAGGAAAAATGACACTTTATTGTGATAACTTAAGTGCCATTAATATCTCTAAAAATCCGATTCAACACTCCCGCACAAAGCACATAGACATTAGGCATCATTTTATTAGAGACCTAGTTGAACAATTTATTGTTACTCTAGAGCATATGCTTATTAAGAATCAACTTGCGGACTTGTTCACCAAGCCCTTGGACAAAGAGAGATTTAAAACTCTTAGAATGTCCATTGGCATGATTTGTGTTGATTGATGTCTTTGTGTGATTATGAGTGGCTTGATGAGCAAAACTTTATTTGAATATAAATATCTTTGAGAGCTACTCACTTGAGAAGTAATGATCTTAAACAAATAACTTCTATTGTTTCTAGATCATGCACTTGAGCTTGAAAATCTTATTTTTGAAAAGTGCACTAATGCTTCTCTTATATGTTTTAGTTTTGAGTATTTGTGGTTGAAAGTATGTAGATTATGGATGCCTCTAGAAGCCTATTGCTTAGTACATGATAGATGTGTAGGGAAAAACACGTGCATGCAGTGGTAACGAGACTAAAATAGGTTTAGTATATTTCAAAAAAAATTTCTTTTTAAAGATGAACCTTAACCCTTGATTAATTAATATATAATAAAAGTATCGTACCTTTGTAGCATGATCCGATTGACGTTGCATCGATGGTATTCCGCAAGAGCTTTCAATCCAATCATGAACATGAATCACCTAGAAGCGTGGTCTCCCTTTCTTTGAATTGTGTACCTGAGGATGGATAACAAAAACTTTTTCTTTTTCGTTGGTCACAAAAACTTCCAAGAGATAACAAAGAACGTTCCGGTCACTTTTGAATTCTTAATCCTTTGATTGAAATTCGCGTGAACCTAATTTGAAATTGTGCACAAAGACTTTTGATGTAAAAGCTACTAGTGCACTATCGAAATAAAATGTTCTCTTCTCTCTTTTCCCTCTTGGCCGAATTCTACACACTTGTTCTTAGAGTTGGATTTTATTTTTCAAGCAAAAGAAATAATTCTAATGAAAAACTTGGCTGGCCAAAATCTATCTCTTAGAATATATATATATATATGGTGGCCAAATTTCTTGCTCAATATAATATATATATATATATTAGGCAATTTTTTTTTTTTTTTTTTTTTGGGTAAGATAGTATCATAGAAAGAGAGAAAGAATGTACAAATAAAAGGGGAATACCCCAGGAAGCAAAGCAAGAGCTAAACAAAGGCTCAAAACAAGCTCAAACACATGAGCAAACATGAAAGCAAGAGCTAGACAAAGGCTCAAAACAAGCACAAAGACAAGAGCAAGCAACAAACAAGAACACAACTCTAAAATCAGTTAGGCTTGTTTGTTTTGCAGGTTTTAAATATGTCACACAATAATAGTCCCAATGGAAAAGAACACCCAAATTAGGTTTAAAAAACGCTCTGCATGGATGGAAGCTTAGGTTTTAGGGTTTCGACGCCGTTTTATTTTTTGAGCCTGTTCTGGTTCGATTTTGATTTTATATTCTTCATCAATATTGTAGATCATGAAATTTAATGTGAGATAGAATCAAGAATATTGTGATTTGAAGTTTGTAGCACAGACTTACGTCTGTTTCAAGTTTTTTTGTTCTGGTTTCTATTTAAATTAGGGTTTCTGCGCCGTTTTGCTTTTTTGTTCCTGTTCCGATCAGATTATGTTATTTTATCCTTCATAAAGTTTGAAGATCATGATTCTTTATGCATCCAGGAATCAAAAACTTTGTGATTTGAGGTTTTCGTCACAGAGTTACGTCCGTTTGAAGTTTGCTGTTCTGGGTTGTTTTTTCTCTTTCGTTTCTCTGGTTTTGTCATGGAAAATCCACCCTTCTCTGTATCTTCCTCTGCTGGTTTTCCCACTCTCTTGGAAGCTTGTGTTGTTAACAAGATTTCAGCTGGTAATGATACTTTTTGCAATGGAGCTAGGTTGCCTCTTGAGATTGAAGGTTTATTAGCTAAGGAGCAGCAACATTCTGACTCCTCCCCTATGGTCCAACTTGAGGAGGTGTCCCATAATAAAGGTATCTCTATCACTCCTTCTTTGGTGAGTAAAGATGCTAACACTTATAGTAATGTGCTGAAAGGTGCTCACAATGGTCCGATTATGGATATCCCCACAAGTAAGCCTATGAACCTAAAATTCTACCAGCCCTTACAAAGTGGTAATAGGAAGTGTGTCTCCCCACCCATGGAAGTTGCAGAGGATGGCTCTAAAGCTTGGAAGAACTGCTTGGTTGGTTATTTTATTGAGAAAAAGCTTCCCTTTTCTCTAGTTAACAACATTGCCATGCGTATTTGAGGCAATCGTGGTCTACTGGAAGTTTTGGCTAATGATAAGGGGTTTTACTTCTTCAAGTTCTCGAATGATGAAGCTTGTTCTAATGTGTTAGAGGCCGGCCCTTGGTTATTTGCTGGAAGATTGGTGATCCTCAAAAAATGGCATCCTAAGCTCATTCTTTCTAAAGATTCCTACTCCAAAATTCCGGTTTGGGTCAAGCTCTTCAACATTCCCCATGAATACTGGAATGAAGAAGGATTGAGCCATATTGCTAGTGCAGTTGGCAAGCCCCTTTATGCTGATAGCCTAACCGAATCCATGAAGAGAATTTCCTTTGCGAGGGTTTGTATTGAAATTGATGCCTCTTGTGACCTAGTTGATTCATTCGACCTATTTATGGGTGACAATTCGGATCCAAAACCTGGTGAAAATGTGGAAATCTTGGTTGAGTACCAATGGAAACCGAAAATCTGTACAGAATGCAAGTCTTTTGGACACTCTATTGCAACTTGCCCTCGGCTCAAGCCCTTACACCCTCCCTCTGATGTTAATTCTGCTCCCAAGCTCAAACAAGAATGGAGGAGAGTTACTAGAGGGGATGCACCCCTGGTTTCCTCACCTCATGCAGATATGGAACCTCCTCCCATTGGTTCCTTGAATGTTGATGAAGTTATTTATACTTGTAATGCTGAAAATGTGCCTTTTTTGCATCCTACCAACTTGCCTATTCATGACCAATGCAATGATCTCGTTAAGGAAAAGGTTGTTGATACCTCTAACAAGTTTGCTGCTCTTGATAAGGGTGGTGATTCTTGTACTGACCAATGCAATGACCAATGTAATTATGCTGATTCTCCTACTACAGCCTCTCCGGACCATTCCCTTTGGCACTCAAAGATCAAAAATATTGATGGGGTCAAAATTATAGGGCTCTCCAGCCCCATGGATTCCTCTAGTAAGAAGAAGAAGAAGAAACGGGCTGCTAAGAAAGGCAAGGATAATAGCTCGCAAGCTAAGGTGATGCCTTCTCAACCTCTTAATGATTAATCTCGCTTGTTGGAACATTAGGGGTCTTAATGCTGCCACTAAACAACTGGAGGTAAGGAAGATGTTGATTGATTTAAAGCTTAGTTTGGTTTGCTTGGTTGAAACTCGGGTGAGAATGATTAATAAACCCAATGTTATCAAATCTGTTTTCAAAGAATGGGACATGCTTGATAACTACAATAGTCATAGCCTTGGAAGGATTTGGGTTGGTTGGGACCCTAGAATTCTTAAAGTGAGCAAAATTTGTGAAACCGACCAGATTATCCACTGTCATGCTTGTCTTCTTGATAATAATGACACATTTAGAATTTCTTTTGTTTATGGTTCTGATGATGATAGAGCAAGGAGAGCTCTTTGGGAGAATATGTGTGCTAATCTTTCAGCTGGTACCCCTTGGATTGTTCTTGGAGACTTTAACGTTGCTAGAGAGGTTCATGATACTAGTGGGGGTTCTTTAAGAAGATCAGCTGTTATGGATGAATTTGAAGATTGTTTACAAGCTGCTGAACTTGATGATCTACGTTTTTCGGGTTTTTTTCACACTTGGTGTAACAAACGGAGTAATGATGACTGTATCTCTAAGAAATTGGATAGGGTGCTCGTTAATGATGCTTGGCTTGGTAGTTCATGAACTCTGAAGCTATTTTTCTTTCCCCTAGCATCTTTGATCATAGTCCTTCTTTGGTTAAGCTTGGGTTACAAGGAAGAAGGAAGAACTGCCCGTTTAAGTTTTTTAATTTTCTAACGGAGAGGGAAGATCTTCTTCCTCTTGTTAAGAGTTGTTGGCAGGAATAGGTTCATGGTACTATGCAATTTAAGCTTTGCTCTAAGCTTCGTATTCTCAAGAAGGCTTTAAAATCTCTTAATAAGAACCAGGTTGGTGATGTGACGGTCAAGTTAAATGAGGCTAAAGAAGCACTTGAAGAGTGTCAACGTCTTCTTGATGCCAATCCCACTGATAATACTCTTAGATTGCAAGAAAAGGATATTATTAAATCTTATACTATGGCTCTTCAAGTTGAGGAAGATTTTCTTAAGCAAAAGTCAAGAATCCAATGGTTACATGCCGGGGATTGGAATTCGTCCTACTTTTTCAAGGCCATCGATGGTAGACACAATCGAAACAAAATTCTATCTATTTTGGGGGAAGACGGTGCTTTGATTGATGGTGATGTTCCTGTTCAAAAGGAGTTGTGATGCACGCCTTAACCCAATTTATTACCTTCGAAGGAACATGAAGCTGAAAGCCAAAAAGAAAGTTTGCATGCCAAAGAGAACGCCTGAAAAACGCTCTGCATGGTTGGGAGTTAGGTTTTAGGGTTTCAGCTCCGTTTCGCAATTCCGGGCATCTTCCGTTCTGATTCTGATCTTATGTTCTTCTTGAAAGTTGTAGAACGTGAAATGTCATGCAACTTTGAATCAGGAAACTCGTGATTTGGCGTTGTTTTCACAGAGTTACGGCAGTCTCAATATCTATGCGCTGGTTTGTTTTTTTTTATTAGGGTTTCAGCGCCGTTTTGCTATTTTGGCCCTGTTCCGTTTGGATTTAGTTAATATTTCCTTCTTCAAGATTGTAGATCATGATTTTCTATGCAACATAGAATTAAGAACTTTGTGATTCGGGGTTTACAGCACTGAGTTACGTCCTTTTCAAGTTTTCTGTTCTGGTTTGTGTTTTTCTCTAGGGTTTCTCTGGTTCTATCATGGAGAATCCTCCCTGTTCTATATCTTCCTTTGCTGGTTTTCCCTCTCTCTTGGAAGCTAGTAGGGTTTCGAATAAGGCTCTTTCCCATGGAGATGGATTGAGTACTCAAATTGAAAATATTTTACCTGGTACCAATACTATTTGCAATGAAGCTGGTTTGTCTCATGAGATTGAAGGTTTATCAGCTAGGGGGCAGCAAAGGAAAGTTATTCCCGACTCCTCCGCCATGGTCCAACTTGAGGAGGTCTCCCAAAATAAAGGTATCTCTATCACTCATTCTTTGGTGAATAAAGATGCTAACATTGTTGCAGGTCAATTGCCTCCTATAATTTCCAAAAAAAGCACTTTTTCTTATAGTAATGTGCTGAAAGGTGCTCACAATGGTCCAATTATGAGTAAGCCTATGAACCTAAAATTCTACTAGCCCTTACAAAGTGGTAATAGGACGTGTGTCTCCCCACCCACGGAAGTTGCAGAGGATGGCTCTAAAGCTTGGAAGAACTGCTTGGTGGGTTATTTTATTGAGAAGAAGCTCCCATTCTCTCTTGTTAACAATATTGCTAAGAAGATTTGGGGTAATTATGGTCTTCTAGAGGTGCTCGCAAATGAAAAAGGGTTCTATTTTTTCAAGTTCTCAGATGATGACTCTTGCTCTACAGTTCTTGAGGCTGGTCCATGGCTTTTTGCTGGAAGAATGATAATTCTTAAGAAATGGCACTCTCGGCTTGTTTTAACGAAAGAATCTTGTTCTAAGGTTCCAGTATGGGTCAAGTTTTTTAATATTCCTCATGAATATTGGACTGAAAAGGGGCTAAGCTATATTGCTAGTGCTATTGGGAAGCCTCTTTATGCTGATAGCCTAATTGAATCAATGAAAAGAATTTCGTACGCTAGAATTTGTGTCGAAATTGATGCTACTAGCAAGTTAGTTGATTCTTTTGATTTACTTATGGGCGATTGTGATGAGCTCAATAATGGGGAGCGTGTTGAAATTCTGGTTGAATACCAATGGAGACCAAAGATTTGTCTGGAGTGCAAATCGTTTGGTCATTCTACTGCAACCTGCCCAAGTCTAAAGCATGTGGAAGGCAGATTCGATGAGAACCGTGGTTCCAAAGTGAAGCAAGAATGGGTGAAGATCAATCGTGGTGCTGCAGCTCATGTATCCAACTCTTCAGGGAACCTTTCTAGAGGAGATGCAACCCCTGTTCCCTCACCTAGTGCGAATACAGAGCCTCTTCCCCTTTCCATTTCTTATTTGAATGTTGATGAAGTCATTGCCGCTGGTCATTCTGAAATTGAGCCTCCATTGTGTCCTACCAACATGCCTATCAAGAATCAATGCAATGTCCTCTCTAAGGAGAGTGTTGTTGATACCTCTAACAAGTTCTCTGCTCTTGATGAGAATGGTTATAGTGTCCTCTCTAAGGATAGTGTTGTTGACTGTAGTGATGATGACTCTCCTACCACAGCCTCTCCGGATCATTCCCTATGGCTCTCAAAGATTAAGAACATTGATGGGGTTCCTATCTTAGGGCTTTCTAGCACTCCAGAGTCCTCTAGTACCAACAAGAAGAAGAAGAAGAAACGGTCAGCAAAGAAAGGAATGGATAATAGCTCGCAAGCTAAGGTGAAATCTCTTCAACCTCTTAATGATTAATTTAGCTTGTTGGAACATTAGGGGTCTGAATGCTACCCCTAAACAATTAGAAGTTAAGAAGATGATACTTGACCACAAGCTTAGTCTAGTTTGTTTAATTGAGACAAGAGTAAGTATGATCCATAAGCCTCTTGTAGTCAATTCAGTTTTCACGGATTGGGAAATGCTTGACAATTACAATAGTCATGATCTTGGTAGAATTTGGATTGGTTGGGATCCTAGGATCCTCAATATCACTAAATTTTTTGAAACTGATCAGATTATACATTGCCAAGCTCATATTTTGGATGGTAATGACAGGTTCCATATCTCTTTTGTTTATGGTTCTAATGTTGATAGTTCTAGAAGAGCTCTTTAGCATAGTATATGCTATAATCAGCAAGATACTCCTTGGATGGTTCTTGGCGATTTCAATGTCTCTAGGAGGGTGAATGAGTCAGTTGGGGGTTCATCACGTATTTCCTCAGCTATGGAAGAGTTTAATGACTGTCTTTATGTTTCTGATCTTGATGACCTTCGTTTCTCGGGTTTTCTCCACACTTGGTGTAATAAGAGAAGAATTGGCTGCATCTCTAAGAAGTTGGATAGAGTTCTTGTTAATAAGGAATGGATGACCAAGTTTGAGCACTCTGAAGCCATTTTTCTTCCTCCTAGCATCTCGGATCACAGCCCATCTTTGGTTAAGCTCGGATTGCAAGGTAATAAGAAGAATTGCCGTTTTAAAATTTTCAATTTTCTTACGGAAAGGGAAAGTCTACGGAAAGGGAAGACTTTCTTCCTTTGGTTGAGAGTTGTTGGCAGGAGAATTTTCATGGCAATATGCAATTTCAGCTTCGCTCTAAGCTCCAAAATTTAAAGAAGGTTTTAAAGTCCCTTAACAAGAATATAGTGGGGGATTTGACGGTTAAATCTATTGAGGCCAAGGCTGCTCTTGTTGATTGCCAAAGTCTTCTTGATCTGCAGCCTCTTGATGAAGGCCTTAGAATGCAAGAGAAGGAGCTTATGAGCTCTTACACATTGGCTCTTCATACGGAGGAGGATTTTTTGAGGCAAAAATCTAGAGTTCAATGGCTTAAGGCTGGTGACCGTAACACCTCTTATTTTTTCAAAGTCATCAATGGAAGACGCAATAGAAGTAAGATCCTCTCTATTACTGGATAAGATGGTTCCTTGATTGAAGGAGATACTCAAATAAAATCTGAGGCTATTCGTCACTTCCAAAATATTCTTGGTTGCTCTTTGCCTTCTAGACATGGTTCTCGTCCTTTGAGAAATGTTGTTGATAAACACATCTCCACTGATCAAGCTGATTTCATGAGTAGAGAGGTCACAAATGATGAAATTCGTGAGGTTTGCTTTTCTCTCCACCCTAATAAGGCTCCTGGTCCAGATGGTTTTAATGCTCATTTCTTCAAGAAGACGTGGCACATCGTTAGTGATGATGTTATTAATGCTGTTCAAGAATTCTTTCGTACTGGCCTTCTTCTTAAAGAGCTCAATGCTACGATTCTTACTTTGGTCCCTAGGGTCCCTAATCCGTCTAAAATGACAGACTTTAGACCAATCTCTTGCTGCAACACTCTCTACAAGATCATTGCCAATAGAATCAAGCCTTGTCTTCCTGGTATTACTAGCCCCTCCCAATTAGCCTTTGTGGCTGGTAGGAGAATTGGTGACAACATTCTTCTTGTTCAAGAGCTAATGAGAAATTACCACAAAGATGACGGTACGCCAAAGTTGACCCTTAAGGTGGATTTGATGAAAGCATTTGATATGGTTGATTGGGGCTTCTTACTTGACACTCTTACTGCGTTTCAGTTTCCTTTGAAAGTCATAAATTGGATTAGAGCTTGCCTTACTACTCCTAAGTTCTCTATCTCTATTAATGGTGAGCTTCCTGGTTTCTTCTCCGGAAAGAGGGGTCTTCGACAGGGGGACCCTATGTCTCCATATCTCTTTGTTATGGCTATGGAGGTCCTCTCGAAACTTTTAGCCAATCATATTGCGGACTCTCCTAACTTCGAATATCATTGGAATTGCGACAAGATTAAGCTTTCTCACCTTTGCTTTGCTGATGATCTTATTATGCTTTGCCATGGTTCCTATCATTCAGCTCTTGTTCTCAAATCAGCCCTTGATGAGTTCTCCTTGTTGTCGGGTCTTGGTGCTAATCATGCTAAGAGCAACACTTTCATTTCTGGAGTGCCCGATGCAATTAGTCAGCAGCGCATCAACCTTTTTGGTTACACGGTTGGTTCCCTTCCTATTCGTTATTTGGGGATTCCTATTATCTCTTCTAAATTGAATTTGCGTGATTGCTCTCCCCTTGTTGATAAAGTTTCGAGTAGACTTTCTTCTTGGTTGAATCGGTGCCTTTCTTATGCTGGTCGTCTTCAACTTATTATCTCGGTCTTAACCAGTAGTCAAGTGTTTTGGGCTAGTCATCTTTGTCTTCCTAAAAAGGTCTTAAAGGTTATTGAGCAGAAAAATCATAGCTTTTTATGGAATGGGGTTGAGGGTGGCAGCAAAGGTTCTAAAATTGCTTGGTCTGATATTTGTATTCCTAAAAAAGAGGGTGGTCTTGGAATCAAGGACCTCTCTTTGTGGAATAAGGCGCTAATGATTAGGCACATTTGGAATCTGGTTTATGGCACTAATAATCTTTGGACTTCTTGGATCAATGCCTACCACCTCAAAGGTTCAAGTTTGTGGGAGGTGAAAGCTCCTCATACCTGTTCTTGGAATTGGAGAAAGCTACTTCATCTTAGGCCTTTAGTTCGTCCTTTATTTCAGCACATTATTGGTAGTGGCTTGAACACTTCCTTATGGTTTGATAATTGGCACCCTAATGGCCCTATTTGTTCGAAATGGAGTTCCTGTGTTATCTACGATTCTGGTCTCCCTATAAATGCAAAGGTTAATGCCATTGTCTGTGGTGATAATTGAAGATGGCCTGTTGCTATGTCAATTGATCTTGCTGAAATAAAGAGTCGTATGCCTTCTTACAATCCAAACTCCATTTTAGATGATATTATTCGGTGGCTCCCCTCTCCAAATGGTATTTATTCTGCTGCTTCTGCTGCTTCTGCTATGGAGTCTTTTAGAACCCATCACTCTCTTGTTCCTTGGTTTAATATTGTGTGGTTCCCTCAGAATATTCCAAAGATGGGTTTCATCCTTTGGTTGGCTATTAAAGGTAGGCTTTCTACCTTGGACCGTGTTCAGCGCTACGATCCTCAAGTTATTGCTACATGTGTCCTTTGCAATTCTCAAAACGAAACTCATGCCCACCTTTTCTTTGAGTGTTTGTATAGCAAAGCCATTTGGACTCATCTCTTGAACAAGTGTGGTTGTACTTGGATTGGTCTCAGCTGGAATGATTTAATTGATTGGATTTCCATTCATTGGAAAGGGAACTCTCCTTCCACTGTGACTAAAAAGCTTTGCCTTGCAGTGGCTGTCTACTTTATTTGGAGAGAGCGAAATTGTCGTATTTTTAAGAGCTCTAGAAGGCCTAATGCAGAGGTTACCCGGACCATTATTGACCATTATTGACTAAAAAGCTTTGCCGGCTTTGTTCTATCAATTTGAAGGATTGGCCTCTGATTGCTATGAATTGGACTGTAACCTCTAGATGATACTTGTGTTGTTGGCTGTTTGTTTGCTTTCTTTAGTGTTTTTTTGCATTGTTAAAGCTTTTGTTTAGCTCTTGTTTATGAGCTTGTTGTTTTTGAGCTTTTTGTTGAGCTTGTTTTGGGCCTTAATGCTCTGGTTTCTTTGTTTCCTGGGGTATGCCCATTGTATTTGTACATTCTTTCCTTTTTCTATGATACTATTTATTTACCTAAAAAACAAAAAAAAGATGTTCCTGTTCAAAATGAGGCTATTCGCCACTTTCAAAATACTGTTGGCTACTCGGTTCCTTCTTTGAATAGAGCTGGTACGCTTCGAACTTTAATTCATAATCATATTTCAAATGATCAAGCTGATTTGATGAGCAGGGGTGTCACTAATGAAGAGATTCGTAAGGTTTGCTTCTCGCTTCACCCTAATAAAGCTCCAGGGCCTGATGGTTTTAATGCCCATTTCTTTAAAAAGACATGGGATATAGTTGGTGTAGACATGATCAACGCTGTTCAAGAATTTTTTGAACCAATCATCTTCGCAAAGAGCTCAATACAATGATCTTAGCTTTGGTTCCTAAAGTTCCAAATCCTTCTAGAATGACGGACTTTAGACCGATCTCTTGTTGCAATACTCTCTATAAGATCATCGCGAAGATCATTGCTAATAGGATTAAGATCATCCTTCCTGATATTATAAGCTCTCCGCAATCAGCTTTTGTGGCTGGAAGACGGATTGGTGATAATATCCTTCTTGTCCAAGAGCTTATGAGGAATTACCATAAAGATGATGGCTCTCCCAAGTGTTCTCTGAAGGTGGATTTAATGAAGGCCTTTGATACGGTGGAATGGGACTTCTTGTTAGAGACACTTGCTACTTTTCATGTTCCTTCGAAGGTTATTAACTGGGTTAAGGCATGCATCACAACTCCTAAGTTCTCTATTTCTATAAATGGTGAGCTTGCTGGTTTCTTTCATAGTAAGAGGGGGCTTCGTCAAGGTGATCCTATGTCTCCCTATCTCTTTGTTATCGCGATGGAGGTTCTCACTAAGTTATTAGCCAAGCACATTCAAGATTCCCCTCACTTCAAATTTCACTGGAAGTGTGACAAGATTAAGCTATCTCACCTTTGTTTTGCAGATGATCTTATTGTGCTATGTCATGGTTCTATTCCTTCTGCTACTATTCTCAAGAAGTCTCTTGATGATTTCTCTTCTCTCTCGGGCCTCAAAGCTAATCCGGCCAAGAGTAATATTTTTCTTTACGGGGTGCATAATGACAGTAGGCAGCAGCTCATCAATATTTTTGGCTATAATGTTGGCTCGCTTCCTATCAGGTATTTGGGGATTCCAATCATTTCTTCAAAGTTAAGTCATCTTGATTGCTCTCCTCTTTTGGTTAAAGTTTCGACCAGAATTTCTTCTTGGATGAATCGTTGTCTTTCATATGCCGGTTGGTTGCAACTTATTATCTCAGTTTTGTCTAGTATTCAAGTCTTTTGGGCTAGTCACCTTTGTCTTCCTTCAAAGGTTCTGATGAATATTGAGTAGAAGCTTTGCTCCTTTTTGTAGAAAGGTGTTGATGGAAATTGTAAAGGGGCAAAAGTTGCTTGGGCTGATATATGTCTTCCTAAAAATGAGGGTGGTCTCGGCATCAAGGATCTCATTTCTTGGAATAAAGCTCTAATGATTCGGCATCTGTGGAATCTAGTGCATGGTTCTAATAACCTTTGGTCTACATGGATTCAAACCCATCACCTCAAAGATAGGAGTATTTGGGAGTTGAAAGCTCCTCAAACGTGTTCTTGGAATTGGAGAAAGCTCCTCAACCTTCGTCCCATTGCTCGTCCCTTGATTCAGCATATCATTGGTAATGGTCTCGGCACTTCCTTGTGGTTTGATAATTGGCATCCCGATGGCCCTATTCTTTTAAATTGGAGCTCTAGGGCAATTTACGACTCAGGTCTTCCGAGTAAGGCTAAAGTTAGTTCTATTATTCTTGGTGATCAGTGGGTTTGGCCTTGCTCTATGTCGATTGACCTCCTTGAAATCAAGAACCACATGCCTTCTTACAACCCTAATTCTAGTTTGGAGGATTGTATTAAGTGGCTTCCTACACCTGATGGTATCTACACGGCAGCGTCTACCATGGCTAGTCTTAAGGCCCCTCATCCTTTGGTTCCTTGGTTTGAGCCTGTGTGGTATTCACATAACATTCCAAGGATGAGCTTCATTCTTTGGTTAGCTATTAGATGGAGACTTTCAACGTTGGACCGTGTTCATCCTTATACTCGTCATGCTGGTACTCTTTGTGTTCTTTGCTCCGCTTTCCCTGAGACTCATGCCCACCTTTTCTTTGAGTGTGCTTATAGCAAAGAAATATGGTCTCATTTGAAGGATAAGTGTGGCCGGCCTTGGAATGGTCAGAGATGGCCTAGTTTTATTGCTTGGGCTTCTCAACATTGGAGGGGGAAATCTCCTTCCATTGTTGTTAAGAAGCTTTGTCTTGCTGTGGCGGTTTACTCTATTTGGAGAGAAAGGAACAATAGAATTTTTGGGAGCCCTCATAAGACCAGCAAAGTCGTTACCCGTTCCATTATTGATACTATTCGTAGTAGGCTCATATCTATCAACTTGAAGGATTGGCCTCATGTTGCTTTAAAGTGGAATATTTCTATTAGTTGATTTGTTTGCCTTGTATTTTTGTTTGTTTGAGCCCTTGTTTAGCTCTTGCTTCTTATTTTTGCTCACGTTTGAGCTGGTTTGAGCTTTTGTTTTTGCTCTTGTTTTTCCTGGGGTATGCCCCTTGTATTTTGTATATTCTTTCTCTTTTTCTATGATACTATTTATTTACCCAAAAAAAATAAAAAACAAAAAAAAAAAATCAGTTAGCATTGACATTCCAATTCAAATTAATAAGCGGGTGATCCTTTAGATTGATAGAAGAGAGCCGGCAGCGAATGGTGTCAATAATGGAGCGCGCAACAACTGAACTAGTCTTTTTGGTGCCTTCAAAAATGCGACAATTGCACTCCCTCCAAATATGATACACAGCTACCCCAAGACAAAGCTTCTTTGCGACGTTAATAGGGGTGTCCCCTCTCCAATGGGTGGATGCCCAAGCAATAAAAGTATTTCAACAAAGGCCATTCCAAGGAGACCCACAATAGTTCAGAAGTTGAGTCCAAATGGATCTACAAAATAAACACTCAAAGAACAGGTGAGCATGAGACTCAAGATGGGAGTTGCAAAGAACACAAGTAGTAACAGCCCTTGGGTCATATTTATGAATGCGGTCACGGGTTGAGAGCCTACCTCTAACAGCCATCCAAAGTATGAAACTCATTCTCAGATGTTTTGAGGGAACCAAACCAGCTTGAACCAAGGAACAAGAGGTTGAGGGGCTCTAAGAGAAGCCAAAGCAGAAGAGGCTGAGTAAATACAATTAGAAGAAAGGAACCACCGAATACTATCCTCTAGATTGGAGTTAGGATTGTAAGTAGGCATATGACTTCTAATTTCAACAAGATCAATGGACATAGCAGCAGGCCATCTCCAAGAATCACTGAGAACAATTGCATTAACCATTGCGTTGATAGGAAGACCAGAGTCATAGACCACACGAGGGCTCCATTTCGAAAGGAGAGGACCATCAGGATGCCAATTGTCAAACCATACGGAGGTATTATAACCATTGCCAATGAAGTGCTGGATTAAAGGACGAACAATAGGCCGAAGATGGAGAAGTTTCCTTCAATTCCAAGAGCAGGTTTGAGGAGCTTTAGCCTAGGTTAGTGCCTTTGAGGTGATAGGCTTTGATCCAAGAAGTCCAAAGATTATTAGTGCCATAAACTAGGTTCCAGATGTGTCTAATCATAAGCGCCTTATTCCATGGCGAGAGGTCCTTGATTCCAAGACCACCCTCTTTCTTTGGAATACAAATATCAGACCAAGCGATTTTAGAACCTTTGCTGTTACCCTCAACCCCATTCCATAAAATACTTCAGAATTTCGGCTCAATGCTCTTCAAGATCTTCTTTGGGAGACAAAGATGACTAGCCCAAAAGACTTGGATACTGGTTAAGACTGAGATAATAAGTTGAAGACGACTAGCATAAGACAGGCACTGATTCAACCAAGAAGAAAGTCTACTCGAGACCTTATCCACAAAGGGAGAGCAATCACGAAAATTTAGTTTTGTGGAGATGATAGGAATTCCCAAATAGCGAATAAGAAGGGAGCCAACCGTGTAACCAAAAAGGTTGATGAGCTGCTGACTAATAGCATTGGGCACTCCAGAAGTGAAAATGTTGCTCTTAGCATGATTAGCACAAAGACCCGAAAACAAATAGAACTCATCAAGGGCTAGTTTGAGAACAAGAGCTGAATGATAGGATCCATGACAAAGCATAATGAGATCATCAGCAAAGCAAAGGTGGGATAGCTTTATCTTATCACATTTTCAATGATATTTGAAGTTAGGAGAGTTCGCAATATGATTGGCCAAAAGCTTAGAGAGGACCTCCATTGCAATAACAAAGAGATACGGAGACATTGAGTCCCCTTGCCGAAGACCCCTCTTTCCGGAGAAGAAACCAGTAAGCTCACCATTAATAGAGATAGAGAACTTGGGAGTAGTAAGGCAAGCTTTAATCCAATTAATGACTTTCAATGGAAAGTGAAACGCAGCAAGAGTGTCAAGTAAGAATCCCCAATCCACCGTATCAAATGCTTTCATCAAATCCACCTTAAGAGCCAACTTTGGTGTACCAACATCTTTGTGATAATTCCTCATAAGCTCTTGAACAAGAAGGATGTTGTCTCCAATTCTCCTACCTACCACAAAAGCTGATTGGGAGGGGCTGATAATGTCTAAAAGACAAGGTTTGATTCTATTGGCAATGATCTTAGCAATGATCTTGTAAAGAGTGTTGCAGCAATAAATTGGTCTAAAGTCCATCATCTTTGAGGGATTAGGGACCTTAGTGACCAAGGCAAGAATCGTAGCATTGAGCTCTTTAAGAAGAAGACCAGAATGAAAGAACTCTTGAATTGCATTAATCACATCATCACCAACAATGTGCCATGTCTTCTTGAAGAAATGAGCATTAAAACCGTCTAGACCAGGAGCCTTACTAGGGTAAAGAGAGAAGCAAACCTCACGAATCTCATCATTTGTAACATCTCTACTCATGAAATCAGCTTGATTAGTGGAGATGTGAGTATCAATAACATTTCTCAAAGAACAAGAACCATCTCTAGACGGCATTGAGCAACCAAGGATATTATGGAAGTGACGAATAGCTTCAGATTTGACTTGGATATATATTGTTGTATGTATAAATTCACCAAACTGACACGTCACCAAAGGAATCAATAAATGATGAAGAAAAGGTTGCCACATCACTCGTTGACCGGGTCAAGGGAGAAAATGTGGCCGGTCAGAATATCAACGTCCTAAATCAATAGTCAAAGATATGGTCGCCAGAGCTGGATATATACACGCCAAAGGTAGAAACGTGGTCGCCAAAGAATAAAACCCAGAAGTGAAGGTACTCGCTGCATCAGCATGCTGTGCCCAAAGCAACTCGGCAGAAACGCAGAAATAAAACCCTAGCCTTTAGCAGACCCATGATAACAAGGGATCGCAAAAAGGAAAGAAGATAAAGCATGTCCGGATCCGTGAGAACATGAGAATCCTAGTACGAATCAAAGGGGGAATCCTACCACCAACACGGCTAAAAACAAGGGGAAACCCTAATTAACGTATATAAATAGAACCATCTATCTCATGAGAAAGGGGTCAGAAACCTAGAGAGAAAAGAGCAATTGTACGAGAGAATTGAGTGTGTAACAGAGCAATAGAATCGAGTATTATATTTCTGCCCTCTCGGGCGCCATGGTTTTTTCCCATTCAAGGGTTTTCCACGTAAAAACTGTCTCTTGCATGCATTCTTGATCTTCTCGTTTTAAACTAAATTAATATAACTGTTGAGTGCATGGCAATCCAAATTTCACCGTCAACAATTGGCGCTAGAAGGAGGGGGATTCAAGAACAAAAACTTCGACGAACCCTTGCGAATTGAAGAATATGAACAACGACAGTGACAGAGATGGTAACTTCAGCGGAGATCTAATTGTTGATCCAACCGCACTGACGGGAGATAGGGCGGTGGCGGTCGGGGAACAATCGGCGGCAATACCAGGAAATAGGGCAGCCGACCCCGGGGTTCTGCAACACTTTTCAAACTGCATTGATAAACCTAATCAGCGAAGCTAGCAAAATAGGGCTTTCGTTGCCCTTAGGGTTGGGAATTTCTTCTCCTTACGAGTTAACCACTCTCGGAATCTGTCCACCCGGAAGACTACGGTCAGAAGTTCACATTACAACCCCTGATGCTCAAGCAAGACAATCCACTGAAGAGACTCCCTAGGATCACCCTGAGGATTTCGAAGGGGGAAAACAAAGGAAGGGAAAAGGTGTGATGAATGAAGAATCTAGGGAGGAACGAGACCAGATACGAACACATGGGGTCAATTCCAGTGACACTTACCAAAGGAACCGGCGAAGACACCGTTCTATCTCATCTGAAGATAAGAGTCCTCGTCCACGAAGGGAATTACGATCCAAAAGGGCATGGCGAAGGAGATCCGAAAGCACAGAAGACTGAAAGAGCCCGGATGATAGAGGCAATCATGGGAGAAAGACAATCAAGAGCAGACTCGATCCAGAAGGGGAACCAACTGGCCAGCGAGATGTCACCCTACAAGAGCTATCAAGAAAGGTTTCAGCGATGGCACGAAAATATGGTCGTAACGTATCTTTAGATGATGAATCAGATAGCCCATTCATCAATAACATTGCTCGCACCCAATTTCTAGACAGATTTATAATGCCGACCATTGAGCAGTATAAGGAGAACAGGGATCCGAAGGAACATGTTCGCCGATTTCGTAACATCATGGCCTAGTATTCATCCAATGACGGGCTATTGTGCCTGACCTTCCAGCAAACATTTGGCGACCTCGCCTCCAGGTGGTTTGGAAGACTCCCAAACGGAAGTATAAGTAGTTTTTCGAACCTCAGCAAAGCATTCATAAGGCAATTCATGGGGAGCGTCCAGAGAAGAAAATCACTCGCTCACCTATCAAACTTGAAGCAGGAGCGCAATGAGTCAATCAAGAAATACCTGGCAAGATTCGGGAAGGAGGTTGCTCAAATCGAGGACGCCAGTGATGTAGCTGTGATCGCCGCTTTTACCAATGGGTTACAAAGTGGGCGATTATCTTTTGACCTGCGAAGAGAGAGACCGAAAACTTATGAAGAAATGATGGAGATAGTCGGCGACTATGCATTAGCAGAAGAAGAAGAAGTAGCATAAGGGGGTAGCTACGTACACGGACACAAGCCTGACTCAAAACCAGATCACAAGGATGATAAAAAGACGCAATCACGTGATCGCCAGAGAGACGAGAAAGGCCAAAAGGGACATTCAAGAGAAAGCAAAGGAAACGCTCGAGCCAATAGGTTTCGAGGAAGGTACAACCATTACACCCCTTTAACCGGCGATCAGGATGAAATACTTTCTGTGGTAGAAGACAAAGGACTTGCTAAATACCCTCGACAACAATCAACAAATGCCAGGAAAGATACTACCAAAAACTGTCTATTTCACAAAGATCATGGACATGAAACTTCAAAGTGTTTCCAGCTGCGTGATCACATTGAAAGCTTGATCAGAGACGGGCACCTGAAGGACTTTGCTTTGAGAGGGGACAACCAGGGTGGTCGCCAGAATAACCGCCAAGGAAACGGGCAGGAAAGGAAGAGTCCAAGAAGAAACAGCCCTAACGCCACTATAAACACCATTTTTGGCGGACCTCATACTGGGAGAAGCAATCGGGAAAGGATGTCAGAAGTTCGAGAAGTAATGTACGAAAGCAGAAGCATGGAGATTAATTCTGTGCAAAGAAACCCCAAGAAAGGAAGAGAATGGCATGATCCCATAACATTTACAGCAGAAGACTCAGAAGGAATTGATGCAAAGCCTAACGATGCAATCGTAGTGGGGGTTCGAATAGCCCATAGGGATGTCCTCCCGGTAATGATTGACAACGGAAGTTCAGCTGATATTTTAAGTGCTAGGGTATACGATGAGTTACGGCTGGACAGAAAAGATCTTGAACCTTTCCATGTGCCGTTGAAAGGTTTCGGGGGTGCAGAAGTAAGATCATTAGGAACTGTGAAGCTGCCGGTGAGGTTCGGCACAGCACCATGCCGGCGAACAATCCTGCTGGACTTTGTTGTAGTCGACATCCATAATTGGCCGTATAATGCTTTGTTTGGTCGACCGTTTCTCAACAAAGCTCGAGCCGTCACTTCAACCCACGCGTTAAAGGTAAAATTCCCTACAGAATTTGGAGTTGGAGAATTGAAAGGGTCACAGGAGATGGCACGCCATGCCAACCTATCAATCTTTAAGGATAAGGCCGGGATGGAGACCTTAAGCATATTCGAGGTGGACAAAGAAGTGCATGAGGATAATCCAGAAACTTTTGAATTGGACCCAAGGGACAAAACGAGCAGAGAAAAGGAGGAGCCGACTGAATCGATTGTTTTAAACAAAGCTGAACCGAACAAAACAGTCAAGATTGGGGCAAGGCTGACCGAACAAGTTAAGAGAGATGTGATAAACTTGTTAAGAGAATACAAGGAGATTTTTGCTTGGAGCCATGAAGACATGCCAGGGATTGAAAGAAGCGTGATTTCACACAACCTGGCCACAAACGAAAAATGCAAACTAGTAGTGCAAAAGAGGAGAAGCTTTAACCCAGAGAGAAGTACGGCAATAAAAGAAGAGGTGTCTAAGTTACTCGCCGCAGGATCAATCAAAGAGGTTAAGTATCCGGAATGGGTAGCGAATGTAGTTCTGGTGAAAAAGAAGAACAGTCAATGGAGGATGTGCGTCAACTTCACCGATTTGAACAAAGCCTGCCCCAAGGACAGTTTCCCACTACCAAGAATTGACCAACTGGTCGATGCAACATCTGGACATGAAACGTTGAGCTTCATGGACGCATATTCAGGATACAACCAGATAAAAATGCACAAGCCAGATGAGGAAAAAATAGCGTTCACCACAGATCAAGGATTATACTGTTACACAGTCATGCCATTCGGTCTGAAAAACGCTGGAGCAACTTACCAGCGTTTAGTCAACAAAATGTTCGCCAGGCAAATAGGAAGAAATATGGAGGTGTATGTCGACGATATGCTGACAAAAAGCATCACAGCGGATAAGCATATAGGCCTAAGAGAGACATTCGAGGTGTTGGTGAGGTATGGAATGAAATTGAATTCGGCAAAATGTGTGTTCGGCGTACCATCCGGAAGGTTTCTAGGGTATCAAGTGCATCAAAGAGGAATAGAGGTGAATCTCGAAAAAATACAAGCACTGGCAGAAATGGTCTCTCCAAGAACTTTGAAAGACGTCCAAAGACTCACGGGATGCCTGGCATCGCTGAGCAGATTCATAGCTAAATCGACAGATCGATGCCTACCATTTTTTAAAGCCTTAAAGAAAGGAAAGGGAGTCGAGTGGAATGAGGATTGTGAAAGAGCTTTCCAGGCCTTGAAAGATTACCTTGGGCGGGCACCGCTGTTATCAAAGCCAGTAATAGGAGAAACACTGTATATGTACTTGTCCATTTCTGAGGCAGCCACAAGCTCCGTACTAGTAAGGCAGGAAGAGGGGATCCAGAAACCGATATACTACACCAGCAAAGCACTGTTACCAGCCGAAACAAGGTACTCGCCGGCCAAAAAAATGGCACCCGCTCTAATAACAGCGGCAAGGAAGTTAAGGCCTTATTTCCAAGCTCATAAAATCGGAATATACACCAATTGCCCACTGAAATTAATCCTGCAGAAACCAGAAGTATCCGGTCAATTAACGAAGTGGGCGATCGAGTTAAGTGAATTCGACATAGAGTATCTCCCAAGGACGGCGATTAAAGCTCAAGCAGTGGCAGACTTTGTAGCAGAGTTTACCGAGCCAAGTATAGAGGTGGCGAGAATGATGGTGGAGCAAAATAAGAAAGTATTCAAATGGCAACTCCGCATTGATGGCTCGTCAAATATGCACGGCAGCGGGGCAGGGGTAGTAGTGTCAACATCGGAAGGAGATTCAGTTGAATGTGCCTTACGTTTTGACTTCAAAGCAACTAATAATCAATCTGAATACGAGGCACTCATAGCAGGCTTAAAGGTTTGCACTGTCCTAGGAGCAGATGAGGTAGAAATCTTCAGCGACTCTCAAGTTGTTGTTAATCAGGTGCTAGATGAATACCAGGCGAGAGAGGAAAGCATGATCACCTACCTAGAGCTAGCAAGGGAGCTACTGGAAAGATTCAAAGAATACAGAATTATTCATGTCCCCAGAGAAGAAAATGAGCAGGCTGACGCATTGGCTAAGTTAGCATCCGCCACAATCAACATCTGGCCCAAAACTATCTCTATGATCCGCCTATTACAGCCAAGTATAGTCAGATCGAAGGAAGTGGGGGCAGTCTTTGGTGAGAGGAACAGCTGGGTCACACCAATCCAAGAATATCTCGTCAATGACGTACTCCCAAGTGACCCATTGGAAGCAAAACGGTTGAAGTACAGAGCTACAAGGTATTCAATGCTCAATGGAGAACTATACAAAAGGGGGTACTCAAGGGCACTGCAGAGATGTGTCGGGCCTGAAGAAGCAGAAGGTATCCTAAGAAGCATACATAGTGGAAACTGTGGGAACCACGCTGGGGGTGTCAGCTTAGCACACAAAACATTAAGACAAGGTTTTTATTGGCCAACACTATTCGCCGACGCTAAAAGAGTGGCAACGAGATGTGAGGCGTGTCAAAAGATTGGCAATAACATCCGCCAACCACCTGAACTCTTGAAGAGTATTACCTCGCCTTGGCCATTCGCCATGTGGGGAATTGACTTGATCGGCCCAATGCCAACAGCAACTGGAGGAGCAAAGCACGCTATATTAGCTGTACATTATTTTAAGAAGTGGGTAGAAGCCGAACCATTGGTACATATAACAAAAGCAAACACCATAAGCTTTGTGAAGAAAAATATCCTGTACATATTCGGGATACCAAACACCATCATCACGGACAATGGGACCCAATTCGACAGTAAGAAATTTAGGGAGCTGTGCGACAAGTACGGCATTAACAACTACTACGCCTTCCCAGCACATCCACAAACGAATGGCCAGACTGAAGCAGTGAACAAGATCATAAAACACAACCTGAAAGCTAAGTTGGCAACAAAAAAAGGGAACTAGGTAGATAAATTACCACAGGTACTCTGGGCATATCGAACCACAGAAAGGGGTTCAACAGGTGAGACCCCATATTCCATGGCATATGGGGCTGAAGCTGTCATTCCCGTAGAAACAACATTCTCTTCACCAAGGGTACAGCTTTTTCAACCAGAACTCAACATTGATATGCTAAAGTACGGTCTGGATAAGTTAGAAGAAAGAAGAGAGCGCACACAAATAAGGAATACTGCATACCAGCAGAGGGTAGCCAGATACTACAACTCACATGTGCATGAAAGAAGGTTCTCGCTTGGTGACTTAGTGCTGAAAAGGGTGAACCCAGGAACAAGAGACAAAGCTGCAGGGTCACTCGCAGACAAATGGGAAGGACCTTATCAAATTACAGGCATAGCTGGCCACGGGGCATATCGCATTACTCGAGAGGGTTTAAGCGAACTACCTCATCCATGCAATGCGCAGTACTTGAAGATATATAACCCTTGATTTTCCATAACTTTTAGGATTTATTTCAATCTTTTATTCTTAGACAATTTTCGTTTTTAGCAGTTTTATCTGTGACTAAGTTAACGAGTTGCAGGAAGTATTCAATAAAGAGTAATTTATTACTAACGATTCGTGATTTGACTCGCCAGTTACAAAGGGCATTCGCCCTCATGCATCACTACCATCGCGTACAGATAAATCTAGTACTCGCAGCAAACTTGCGGGAAAAATAAAATCCCAAGTCATAGAAATTGGCAATTGCCATTACGGGAAAAGTAAAATCCCTAAAAAGACGAGCAGAAAGCATGAGGGAGACGTCCCAATAATATGCTAAAACTCAGCAATGGCAGCTGACTAAATAACATGTTAAAAACTTAGTGTATGGTCGGATACGTCCTGACAAACACTGAGTACGCCGAAACTCAACGATGGTAGCTGAATAAAGCTGTAAAATATGCTAAAAACTTGGTGAAAAACTAAGTACGCCGAAACTCAGCAATGGCAGCTGAACAAAGCTGTAAAATATGCTAAAAACTTGGTGAAAAACTAAGTAAGCCGAAAACTCAGCAATGGCAGCTGAATAAAGCTGTAAAATATGCTAAAAACTTGGTAAAAAACTAAGTAAGCCGAAAACTCAGCAAAGGCAGCTGAACAAAAATAGAGCTAGAGGAGTTGTAAAATAATTTATAGAATCAAAAAGTCATTTACACTTAGGTTCAAAAAAGATATAAAAATTTACAATTGAAGAACTAATTTCAACTAGCTGCAGGAGGTCCCTCGCTGTCTTCCTCATCTTCGATCTCCTCTTCAGAAGGCCAGGTAATCTCTTCATCCCCATCCGGCATAAAAGGTCTATAATCCCTACCGGCAACAGGACCCAAATCAGGTTCAGCACCAGAACCAGAAAAGCTGCCCTTCTGACCGGAGTAGTAAGTGTTGAAAACACGCCTACTGGGAATTTCTAAATGCATAGGATGAGGCTCAGTCCTGTTATAATGGCAGTGGGCTTTCCATCATTTTATCTGATCTTTAATCGAACCCACTCCGCTGGCCATGTGCTGTTTAAGAGACCTGTCAAAGCGGTTTAAAGCTTTTTCATTCGAATGGTCCTTCATGGCGAAGAACTTCTTCGACTGCCTCATGCCCCGTTCAAATTCACGCAGCAAAAGCGCATCATAGGTAGGGGATCTCTTGAAACTATCAACTGCTTCAACCTCCAGCACAGCTTTGAGATTATCGAAGATGAGTTCACGCGAAGACAACTGACTGCGTAAGTCCAGCGCCTCATGCTCAGCTTTTTCCTTAGCTTCCTTAGCCACCCGCTCAGCCTCCAAACGCGCTACAAAGGATTCTTGACTTGCAGACAAAAGCTCCTTCAGTGAGCGAATCTCCTCCTCAGCAGCAGATAGTTTTTCCTCGGCAGCCAGTTGAGCAGACAAATGGCCATCGGAAGATTCTTGTAGCTGAGCTAGCTGTTGAGCGTAGGATTCTTCAGCAGTAAGCTTCTCAGCAGCCAAAGTTGAAGCCTACTCGCGCAAACGTTTAATCTCCCAGGAAGCTTTGTTCCCATACTTATAGTTATCAGCCAACTCAGACATCATCTGAAAAAGAAAAAACAGCCAAATAAGGAAGAATATATGAATGAGAGACAGATTTATGGTGAGAGGATTACCAAAGAGTGGCAATTGAAGAAAAATTCCATCTTCTTGTTGCATGATTTGCCTTTGACATGCTCCCAGCCCTCACCTATGTACACATCATTATCAATCAGGTGCGCACAAATTTCGGTAGCTGAAAAATCAGATAGAGACACGGTCCCTTCATTGGCTTCTGTGGGCCCTACGGGAGGGGCTGCATGGGCAAAACCTGAACCAGAAGCAAAGGTCCCAGGTTGCTTCGAGGGTCCTGGCCGATCAACCGACTCTGGCTGGCTAGACGGCCTAGGCTGATCTGAAAAAGCATTTAACTCGCCCATGGCCACCGGAGGAGAGGCTGTTCGAGGTGGAGTAGAAGCAGGGATATGTAATTCGTTAACCTCCTCAAGGGGAGGCACCGCTGCATCAATCCCCTCAACAGGCCCCTCGCGAGCAGCCGTTTGAGTAGGGGGAGTCTCTCTAATAGCTGGCTCGTCAACTCCCTCCTCGTCCGAAGAAACGATATACTGCACTACCCTAGATGCCCGCTTAGGGGGTCGAGCAGCATGATCAAGAGTACCCTTAGCTGGGCGTTTACCTCTACCAGCCCTGGGGATTAAATCACTTGCAGGATCAAGAGGAGTCTCAGGGACATCCGCGTCAAAAGTAGGGATGTCACTGACCCCTCCTGAAGCACCCACTTTCTCTTTACCTTTGCGACTGGGGGTAGTCGCAGGAGGAGTATTCACAGGAGGGGTAGCCGCAACAGGAGCATTCGCAGGAACTTCTGCACGAATAGGGGGCTCCCCCGATTCGACACCTCCCCCAGTAACATCACCAGCCTCCTCGCCATCCGAGGGATCTTCGCCATCCGGGCTAGCAATTCCCTCCTTGGCCAAACCATTAGCATGTCTTTTACTGGCAGCCTCGGAATTCTTTACTCCCCGGGCTTGTAAGTCGTAAACGGTGTCAAAATCACTCACTGCAAGAAAAATAAACCAAGTATCACTAACAGAATGAAAAGAAACGGCAATACGAAAGTGAAAAAGAACGGGTAAACTTACGACGAGGTAGCCTAGTAGGTAGGCGTGGGAAAATCCGTTCTTTGATCATTTTTTCCTTATCCAAGAGGAAGGACCTATCCCTCAAGTTTAACGGTAGGACGGCCGCCACGGCAAGGTGAGAGATCTCCCCATCCAGCAAAATGGGGACTGCCTTCGACCAGGCTTCGGGAGATGTGAAGTGCCTGGGAACTTTCTTCGCCGAAAGGTTACGGCGACTGCTGGCTGGCACATCCCGGCCCCACTCGCCACCAGTAAAAAACCAACTGTTTTTCCACCTCTTGTTTGAAGTGGGAAAACCACATATAAAACCTTTTTTCTTATCGTCACCTGAAATCTCCACCTGACCAGGGTTTGGCGCACCCTCAGGGATCCAATTCTCTACAGGTGAAGAGAGAAGGAAATACGTACCACCATTGCCCGCCTGTCTTAATGTGTAAAAATGACGGATCTCGCGAGGTGTAGGAGGCCCATAACCTTTCAACTTCCACATTAGGCATAAGCACATCAGTATCCTATAACTGTTTGGGGCGAGTTGAGCCGGCGCAATTCGGGCCTCCGTGAGGAACCTGGCAATGAAAGGCTGAAGGGGAAGGGTTACCCCACAGCTAAGCATGGCACCATAAACAGCGACCGCATTCTCGGGGGAGTTCCAGACAGCTCGATCACCAGGTGGCATCAAGGTCACCGAGTCTAGAATAGCGAATCGACTCTTGTACTTGAGGAGCTCGCCTTGGCCAACCACATTGACTTCCGTATCGAAAGAACACGGACGATCTAACGAAAAAAGTAGCCTATCTCGTTGATGAGCTTCAACGTTAGAATCAACAGTCGTCTACGCATCCAGTAAGGACTCACGAGGAGCCCTAGAGGCGCGTCGTTTGCTGCCACTTGATTTAGAAGACTTCGGCATCGCTGGAGAATCACTAATGGAGGACGAAGGAGAAATATTAGGGATAAAATTATCTTCAGAAGATGGAACGAAAACAGAAAGTGGAACCGGAGAATCCAGGCAAAAATTACGAATAAAAGATTTGATTTTATCCGCAGTACATTTATCACCAAGCTCTATAGCTTGCATCATCTGATTAAAAAGAATAGAACGCAAGGAGGGATCCATGAAAACTCACCAGAAAAACCCTAGGTTCGAAGGATGAGCAAGAAGATTGAGAACGTCGAAGTTGCAAGCACGATCGATTTCGAAGCAAGCCGTCTGACAGGGAAACGAAATGGAAGAAATTCATGATAGAGATTTCTGAGGGAGATGAAGGAACTCTGTTTTGAGAGAAGGAGAAAATAGAAAAATAAATGGAGAGAGCAAAGTGGAGAAGAAGAAGAGATCAGGCCTTAAAAAGAGGGAATTTTGAAATTCAAAAAGAAAAAAAAAAGGGAGAGAAAATCAAATAAAAGATATGCAATTAATGTGAGTGACGGCCACAGTAACCAGCCACAACAGTCACCACCAAACATTGGACAGGTGGCGTCTCGGGGATCACCAAGCACCCAGAATGTCCCATCACCTGTTAAGTAAGTGGAAGCGTTGAAAGTTGTGTGGTTAAAATTAAAAACTTACCCCGGAAGAATCAACCAATCGATGCAACGCGTGATGAAAAGAAGAAAGAGAGAGTTAATTACAAAAGGCGCCGAAATCTTAAAGGCATATATATAAATACTGCTCGCAAAGGCAAGCGAAGTAAAAGGAGCAAGTCATTCGCCCAGCTCGAAGTATTTATGGGGGTACTGTTGTATGTATAAATTCGCCAAACAGACACGTCACCAAAGGAATCAATAAATGATGAAGAAAAGGTTGCCACATCACTCGTTGACCGGGTTAAGGGAGAAAATGTGGCCGGTCAGAATATCAACGTCCTAAATCAATAGTCAAAGATATGGTCGCCAGAGCTGGATATATACTCGCCAAAGGTAGAAACGTGGTCGCCAAAGAATAAAACCCAGAAGTGAAGGTACTCGCTGCATCAGCATGCTGGGCCCAAAGCAACTCGGCAGAAACGCAAAAATAAAACCCTAGCCTCTAGAAGACCCATGATAACAAGGGATCGCAAAAAGGAAAGAAGATAAAGCATGTCCGGATCCGTGAGAACATGAGAATCCTAGTACGAATCAAAGGGGGAATCCTACCACCAACACGGCTAAAAACAAGGGGAAACCCTAATTAACGTATATAAATAGAACCATCTATCTCATGAGAAAGGGGTTCAGAAACCTAGAGAGAAAAGAGCAATTGTACGAGAGAATTGAGTGTGTAACAGAGCAATAGAATCGAGTATTATATTTCTGCCCTCTCGGGCGCCGTGGTTTTTTCCCATTCAAGGGTTTTCCACGTAAAAACTGTCTCTTGCATGCATTCTTGATCTTCTCGTTTTAAACTAAATTAATATAACTGTTGAGTGCGTGGCAATCCAAATTTCACCGTCAACATATATATATATCCGCATTCAACTTGCTATATATATTATATATATGTATTGCAATCAACTTGCCATATATATATTATATATATGTATTGCATTCCGAATTCAACTTGCCATATATAGTGAAAGCCTAAATCTTCTCCCAAGTAGGATTTATGCCTTGTAGCCTAAATCCTAACCCTAGATAGATTTCTTATCTTTGGCCAAAATCCTATCTCAAGAAGGATTTGTGTTTCCACCAAAGACTCCTATCAATCTTTAGAAATCCAACTCTTTAGTGTATTATCCAATTATGACTATATCAAAGACTTTTTAATTTGACTAGATAAATAAATTCCTTTTATTTATCTACTTACCAAATAAAGTCTTTGATTCTTATTATACTACTAACAATAGTGTAACACTAAGAAACATATTTCCTAGTTAGAAAAAGATTTTTCCTTTTAATTAAATAATTAATTAATTAATTAATTAATTTCCATTTAATTAAATAATAAAATAAAACAATATAATAGGCCAACATTTTAGCCTTGCCGCCCATGTCCAAGATATGAGCTATATATTATTTTTTTTATTATTATTATTAAATCCATTGGACTTTAATAAAAAAGTCCACATGTGAACTAGACCCATTCTTACTAAAAGAAACAAGTCCACATGTCTCAAATTAATTCATTAATATAATTTAACAGCCCGTTAAATAAATAATGTGCAAATTATATTCTTAATGTATTAATTACAATTCTAGATGGACCCATAATTAGTCCGGTAGAATATATCAAGTGATCCATGCAAGTCCGTATGGATTGGGAATCTTGGCAGGCTATCTAAATTTAAGCTTCAATAGACATAACCCAATCACAATCAACGAATGATTCATTTGGGTTCGATCTATTAATTTTAGTTCATTCCACTAAAGAAATAAAATTGCACTCTTAAATAAAGATAGAATATGATAAGGATCAAGAAGCATCACCAAAGGATCCATTGCATGTTCCAGGTGGGCCAATTACAAGGGGCAAGAGGATCAAATAAGCATTTAATGGGGGCTGATTCTGAGTTGCTGAAGTCCAAGTTTAGTCCACATGAAGACTAAATCCGGGCTGAACTTCGTGGGCCTCTACAGAGAGCATCTGAAGTCAGATCGTCTATTATAATATGTTTTCGGAAAGCCCAAGATGAGCCCTACAGATGTTATAAAGACTCCGTCATCTGTAACAGATCAAAACAGGCCCAACTTCGGCCATCTAGTTTATTGCGTGAAGACTTGAGCTGAGGAGTCCGATTTTCAGCTTTATCCTTTTCAGCTTCCAAAGAATAATGAGTTGATTTGTTTCCCAAATTAAAAGGCTAATTTGTTTCAAAATTTATCCTTCCAAATAGGGAGCAAGTCAACTAATTGCATGTTTTAATTTTAATTTCTTTCCTGATTGTAAGGCATTAATTGCCCATTTATTTTCCTGATTGTAAGGCATTAATTGCCAAATATTTATTTCTTTTTTAGGTTTTAGGGTTTCAGTTTATAAGGGACGAATGGATGTAAGATTTAGACTAGACTTTGAATGGAATAATATTATTTGAGAGAAAGTTTTCTCTTGGTTCTTCATTGAACTATGAACTTATCAAGGGTTATACCTTATGGCGTTCAAACTTGACTTATCACTCACCTTTTTCTTGTTCTTGAGTGTGGCGTCTATAACCTTCTTGATACCGTTGGTTCTTATCTCCATATAGATAATGGGTCGTAGTCCTTTTTATTTTCTTTATTTGTAAACTTGAATTAGAAAACGATCCTTGCTACCATATATTGGTTCCGGGTCTCACTATTCTTGGTGAGGTTCATATCAGAATAAGCAAGTATTTCTCATTCGTACCCTAGACAATCTTATTGGAGATAGTGTATCCTCATGAAGAATATCAATAATCGCCAAGAGCTCATAGACCGCCTATAGCTCTCCAAGTTACCATATTTACTCATATGACCACATTTTGAACTTGGATATTTTGACTTGTCCAGAAGCCATGTTTCGATAGACACTATCGAAAACTTAACGTTAAGATTTAATATCCAATACCTCAAAAAATCCATATGATGATATTCTACTCTCATTTAATAAATGGAGCCACGATGTCCATATCTATAAATGAAGTCTTCTATTGATTAGCAAATGAATATCACCAAACTATCGAGGATAGACTATGCTATATAATCATACTCATTGATAGCTCAAATGATAATACTTGTAACTATAAGTCCACCATTTATCTCAGGATTAAGATAGATTCTCCGATTGTCCTCGTAATAAAAAACTTTTATATACTGACGGTTCTAGATAAAGTATTTCATTGTGATCCTATTCAATACACCTAGTGCACTAGATTCTTACACCCAAAGTCACTACACTTTGATGATTTTAGACTAATCATAACACATTTGATCCCACTCAAATGCTAGCAAAAGAATCTACAACTTTAACAAGGTCAAGGTGCCCAATCTTTATCTTAAGTTGTGAACATTATTCAAGACTAATTAAAGAATTGTGTCTACCTCATACATATCCAGATGTACGAACAATTCTTCATTTCTCATAGTCTTTTGACCTTATGATTATTTACTTTTGACAATTATAATAATTAAACTATAAATGCTATAAGATTTGTTAAACCAGAAATCACTTTATTAATATGAAAAGATTGTGAAAAACATTATTACACTCTTGCTATTAAGCATAATCCTAACAAGATGACCTATGTTATGTATCCATTCTGCTTTGGCACTACATAGAATTCAACGAGCACCCTCATAGAAAGGGCTACGCCATTGTGATGAGTGAAAGCCGCCATGAGGTGTATATATTTATGTTAGACAAATCAAAGAAATGTTGAAAAGAATCATTAAAAAAAAAATTCTTTGATTCTAACCCTAAAAGAAATGAAAAATAAAAGGCTTAATGATGTATAGTTGAGAATTGTGAAATGCTCAGGTTGTCAAATAGAAATGAGTAAACGAGCCACATGCACACACACGCTCACATGTTGAAATCTATTCTCTTTAAAAGCAAAAACCTGGATGAATATCGGTTTGACCTAGATTGGAAATCCTTTAGATGGATAGGTGTGAATATAGTTTGCATGTTGATATCACAATTACTCCTTGTATATATGTCAGAAGCATTCACACACACACACACACATATTTTTCTTATATGCTTGATTCATTAGCAATGTGAGAATATTTTTGAGAGATTAATGAAAATCTATGATTCTCTCTTGGACTTTGAAAATGTGATGAAATATTTTCTCTTATTGCTTAAATGTGTGAATGTGTGGAGTCCCCTGTGAACAAATCTACTTGGTGATCATATGTGGAGCATATGTTAAGGGAGAGCTTAGTTTATTCAACTTCGCTTTCTATACGATTTGCTTGCTTAATATCTCGTTATTTATCTCTTGTGTCATTTGTCTATTCCTTGACAAAAAGGGGGTGAAAATGTACTCCTCACCATGTTTGATAAAAAGGGGGAGAAAAATGTATTCATGTGTGAGAAATATTCCAAATGTGTGAGATATTCATCTTTGTGCTTAATTGAGACTTTGTCTTAAGGGGAGAATTCTTGCCTTAAGGGGGAGAAAAGAATTCTTGTTTGATAATGTTATAGGTCTTAGGTTGAGCTTTAATATGAATATTCATTTGCTTGAGATAATGCTTTTTTGTTTGGGATAAGGGAAGTTCTTGTTTGTTTTTGGTAAAATATCTCACCATTCTTCTTTGGAGAAGATCTCTTGTTTGGTTTGCTACTTTTTCTCATAGGTACCTTGAAGTTCAAAGAAGGGATTCTTGAAGACTTATGAAGACATGAAGATATTTTTGTCTAGGGATCTCATTGTAATGTAAGTTTGAGAGTATGCAATCAACTATGAGTTTATTGGAGTGAACATTGTATGGTGAGGATGAGGTTTTGCCATGGAATAGCCAAAGATTGAGATTGTAAGATACTTGATTTATGTTGGGTTGATTCCAATGCAAAACATTCTTTATTTGTAATGGTTAGTTGCTTAAGTGGTTCTTGGTGAAAAGAAGCTTCAAAGGAGAAAAGCAACTTCTCATGCAAAGATCGTCTTAAAGAGGAAAAGCGCTTATTTGGATGCTAAGGTATCAAGATACTTCTTCCTCTTGCAAGACGTAAGCGCACACACACACAATTCATTCTTGTGTGTCCCTGAATCGTTGTGCTACATTTGGTATAACACATTCACACACTTATTGTAGTATGCACATGCATTTGTATCATATTGAATAACATTGTAAAATTGCATGTTCTAGGACTATCTTTAGGAAATGGCATATTTGTGTGATGTTGTGTTTATTTGTTTGTGTTTCTTTTGTTTTGGACTTAAACATGTTCTCATATGATTTCTTATTGAGTCCCGGTCATTTCGGTTACTCATTTATTAGGTTTCGAGTCCAAACTAGGAAGCTACGCTACTTTACGTTCTCATACGTTGTGTTGTCTTTGTCATCATATATCAAGTTGAATTCTTAACCTTTTGTCAAAGTTTCATAGTCTTCTTTGTGTGTGAGGGAGTCATGGTTCGTAATCTGAAGACAGATTCGAATTCGGATTTCAAATTCCCGAATATGACTGAAGAACGCGAGAGGAGCGTGAGAGAGGTGAGCAATGGCAAAAGGTCATTTGAGGGACCTCCTGTGAGGGGCATGTGAGGCTCACGGCGTCAACACCCCTTTGCCCCGTGGGGCTCACGCACCTCTCACGGGGATGGGTGATGTGGCCTCCTTTGGTTGGCCACCGAATCTCCCTCTTTTTGTCTTTTAAATATTCTCCTTCTTCCCTCCAAACATATGTGAAGAAAAAATTGAAAAATAGAGAGCAGAAAATTTCTTCAAGTTTTTGATTTCTTGTTTTGATCATAACTCTCTCATTTGAACTCCGAATCAAGTGATTCAAAATCCAAAAATGTTGGTCAGAGAAACGAACCCCAAGCATTTTCAGAACCAAATAATTTCGTGATTTTGAATAGTGAACAGATTTCAGTTCGTGGTTCATCATTTGCAGGTGAAACATCTTCTTCTCACTTTCTCTTTTGATCATCTCTTTTAATCTTCCTATTTGATTGATGAAATGTGTTAAGAATGATGTTAATTCATATTCTAGGTTTTTTTGATCGATTGATTGTTGAGTTTTAGCTTTGTGATCTCATTTGAATATATTCTAGCTAAACTTGATTCACATGAAATTGATTCTAAAAATGTTTTGTATGATGTGCTTCATGATGATTTCTAGGTTTAATTTCATGATCTAAGAACTAGAATTTTTGTGTGTGATATTGCATATCCTAATCTAGTTCTTATTGTTTCACATGCTTTGATTTCTATATAACTTTGTGATTGAGTGTTGAATAGCATATCTAGTTATCTCTTGCATGGTCATAGAGCTTGTGTGATCTACTTGTTCATTTGATTGTGTTTGCATCATTTACGTCACTTAGATCATTTTGCCTTGCAAAAGTTTAAAGTCTCTTTCAAAGTGAGTGAAGTTTTGTATAGAGCAAGAAGACTTGGCTAGGACAGTGTTCTGGATAGCCAAGCAAGAAGTCTTAGTTAGGATGAAGGGGATCCAAATAACTAAGTAAGAAGTCTTAGCTAGGAGTGCGATACTCTAGATGGTTGAGCTAGGGAAGCATGACTAGGATCTTTGTGATCCAAATAGCTAAGCAAGAAATCTTCCTAGAGACATGAACGTCTTGGATAGGAAGTTGCTTCCTAGAGGTGTAGGACTCATCTTAGATAGGAAGTAGAGAAGGTGATTCACTTAGCCTTGAGGGTAGACTATGAGTTGATAGCTTAGGGTGTTTATCATGTGTTGATTGCCTTGAGTGTGTATCTCTTTTTCATCATAGTGAATTACTTGCTGGTGGTTATGATATCAACTCGTGGATGTTTCCTCTTTGAGGTTTTACCACGTAAAAACAATTGTGTTAAGTTTCGTTTTTATATTTCTTTATCTTCCGTATCTTGTATTGATTGCATCACTTGTATATTTATTTCCACATGTGTTGGTTAAAATAATTCAATTGTTAAGACACATCAAGTGTGCATTTCATTGTTGTATTCCACAAAAAGAAAATTGGAAGAATTTGGGCCTATACCTACTCACCCCCTCTCTCGGTATATATTATACTATATTGCTTAAGGGAATTTCAGTTATTTAATTTCCTCATTTTACACTTAATTGTAACTTTGACTAGATAGGGGTTTTTACTGAATATTGACTAATCAAGAAAAATTGGTAATTAACTAGATTAAAATCTATTCACCCCCCTCCCCCTCTAGATATAATTAGACATACCGTAATTGTTTCATTCCTTCAAAGCAAGGCTAGTGGCAAAGGGTATTGTCATCTTTCATCCTAGATAAGCATTTAATGTAACCTAGCTTTAATTGCATAATTGAATATCATGATATTCACTTAGGTTGTTGATCTCTTTAGTGAGAATTAAGTCTTGTGGCCAAGGTTGCTTAGTTCGCAAGCAAATTGATCTAGGTTTGCTATTAAAGGCCCGTTGGGTAGTAGTGGTGGGTTAGTGACTGTGTAAGGTTTGACGTGGTGAAAGCTCCTCAAACCTGTTCTTGGAATTGGAGAAAGCTACTTCATCTTAGGCCTTTAGTTCATCCTTTATTTCAGCACATTATTGGTAGTGGCTTGAACACTTTCTTATGGTTTGATAATTGGCACCCTGATGGCCCTATTCGTTCAAAATGGAGTTCCCGTGTTATCTACGATTCTGGTCTCCCTATAAATGCAATGGGTAATGCCATTGTCCGTGGTGATAATTGGAGATGGCCTGTTGCTATGTCAATTGATCTTGCTGAAATAAAGAGTTGTATGCCTTCTTACAATCCAAACTCCATTTTAGATGATATTATTTGGTGGCTCCCCTCTCCAAATGTTATTTATTTTGTTGCTTCTGCTATGGAGTCTCTTAGAACCCATCACTCTCTTGTTCCTTGGTTTAATATTGTGTGGCTCCCTCAGAATATTCTGAGGATGGGTTTCATCCTTTGGTTGGCTATTAAAGGTAGGCTTTCTACCTTGGACCGTGTTCAGCACTACGATCCTCAAGTTATTGCTACATGTGTCCTTTGCAATTCTCATAATGAAACTAATGCCCACCTTTTCTTTGAGTGTTTGTATAGAAAAGCCATTTAGACTCATCTCTTGAACAAGTGTGGTTGTACTTGGATTGGTCTCAATTTCCATTCATTGGAAAGGGAACTCTCCTTCTACTGTGACTAAAAAGCTTTGCCTTGCAGTGGCTGTCTACTTTATTTGGAGAGAGCGAAATTGTCATATTTTTAAGAGCTCTAGAAAGCCTAATGTAGAGGTTGCCTGGACCATTATTGACACTATTAGTAGCCGGCTTTGTTCTATCAATTTGAAGGATTGGCCTCTGATTGCTATGAATTGGAATGTAACCTCTAGATGATACTTGTGTTGTTCGCTATTTGTTTGCTTTCTTTAGTGTTTTTTTGCATTGTTAAAGCTTTTGTTTAGCTCTTGTTTATGAGCTTGTTGTTTTTGAGCTTTTTGTTGAGCTTGTTTTGGGCCTTAATGCTCTGGTTTCTTTGTTTCCTGGGGTATGCCCCTTGTATTTGTACATTCTTTCCTCTTTTTATGATATTATTTATTTACCCAAAAAAAAAAAAAATGTTTGACGTGGTCAACCTAGGATGTAAACACCATTACAAATAGTGCATTCGAGGATCGTGTATGACACACATATTAGCCCGTGGTTTTTCCTTTTTGAAGGTTTCCACGTAAAAAAAATCAAGTATTATTTAATTTCTGCATTTTACAATTGATTGTAGTTTTGACTAGATAGGGGTTTTTATTGAATATTGACTAATCAAGAAAAATTAGAAATTAACTTAATTAAAATCTATTCACCCCCCCCCCCCCCCCCCCCTCTCTCTCTCTCAATAATTAGATACACCATAATTGTTTCAATCCTTCAAAACAAGGGTAGTGGTAAAGAGTTATACCCAAAAGGAGGGGGTCGATTTTGACGAGACCTTCTCGCTAGTAGCTATGTTTAAGTCTATTAGGATACTCTTATCCATTGCAGCCCATTTCGATTATGAAATTCGGCAAATGGACGTCAAGACTGCATTCTTGAATGGCAATCTTGACGAGAGCATCTACATGATGCAACCAGAGGGATTTGTGTCCCAAGATCAAGAGCAAAAAATTTGCAAGTTGCAAAGGTCTATTTGAAACTAATAATGCATAGTGTGTTCTAAATATTATCTAGATGGGGGGTGAATAGATTTTAATCGTTGTTACCCAATTTTCACGATTAGTCAATATTACGAAAAAAAACCCAATCTAGTCAAAGCAATAAAATCAAATGTAAAGTGCTGAATTTAAATAACATTTGATTTTTTACGTGGAAACCTTCAACAAGGAAAAACCATGGGCTGTTATGTGCGCCACACACGAACCTCGAATCCACTAATTGTAATGACGTTTACAACTTAGGTTGACCTCAACCTCTCATGGTCTATTACCCGCCACTACTACCAGCAGGCCTATTAAAGTGGACCTAGTCCAATTTGCTTGTGGCCTAAGTAACCTTAGCCACAAGTCTTACTTCTCAATGAAGAGATTAAACAACCTAATGTGAATAATATGATATTTAAAGAGCAAGTAATGCTAGGTTACACTAAATGCTTATCTAGGATAAAAGATGACAATAATCACAATCCTAGATATCAATCTTCGCTATATAACATGGCATAAAGCATAACTATATAAGATAGGACAATCCTAATAATAGCTATCAAAATACAACACTCAATCAAAACAGCACAAACAATCTCTATCTTGTATGTAGAATATATTCTAAGAGCATAAAAGTAATCAAAGAGATGACTTGTTAAGAAAGACACTAAGATTAGATGAAATTAGTGAAAGCCTTACCAAGCAAGATGTGATGTTGCTAAACCATGCATAGATGCATCCTATATGGTTATAGATGATGCAAGATGAACTTTGATGCATAAAGGAATGACTTTGAGTGTTTAAAGGTGAGTTCTTGTGAATTTTTTCTCTTAAAAAATGTTCTAAGGGAAAAATATGATTTTTGAACTTCTTGAACTTGGCCTAAAATGAAAGAGGCATATATATAAGGTGTCAAAATGAAGTGACAACGTTTTCATAAGTTTTCAAAAAATATGCATTGACCGTTGTTCACCCGTTCTATGTAGGGCAGGTGTACAGCGGTACACCTAGTAAATTGAAGAACATGTTCTTCATGGTCGATGTTCACCAAGGGCGTTATTGGGGCGACCAAGGAGCGATTGCTCTTGAGTCTGGTGAGCCGCTGTTCACCCCGCCCTACGTAGGGCAGTTGAACAGCGGCTGAACAGTGATGGAAAAAATCCATTAGGTACCCCGCTGTACATAAGGCGGGCGTACAACGGGAAGAGCATCTTTGCTCATTGCCTTTGGTAGGCGCTATACGTAGAGCGTCCCAAGGACGGGTGTACAGCGCCTCTCATATAAAATGCATCCTAAATGATCTATCATGACATGGCATTTTAATCCAAAGATGCAATCAATTTAAACATGCAAGAAGAGAGATTAATGAACATTAATGCACACATATTAAAAACACACAACATACAAGTGAAAGTATACAAACGTAGTTAAATAACTTAAAGCATACCTAGAGGGGGGTGATCGGACCAAAATTGGTATGATTTTAGCTCTCACTTCCTTCTCCTTTTGCTTGATTCTTGGGCATTATCCCATGATTTAATTGTGTAAATTAAGTGTTTTCAAGTATTTATAAAGTTCAGGGACATTGGAGTAATATTGGTGGCAAAAGGGGTTGAAATTGTAAAAAGTGTGTACAGATCATTCATCTTCAAAGGGTCATATCTCTCTCCTCACATTGAACCACGTTTCGAATTACATATATTTGGAAAGCCCCAGAAGTCTACTTTTCAACGGTTTTTATGGATTGCAATTTTGAGTCTTCTAGAGAAAGTTATGCCCATGTTAGTAACTGCTGCGCATTCCCTGTCGCCATGGCGACCCCACAGTGTCGCTGCACTTTCCAGAGGATGTTTTCAAGCCATTTTAGAGGGGTAATGTTGTCCTTTTATACCTATTCTAAACCCTAGACTTCAAAACATATAAATACATCATTTTTTATAGAGATTTGACAACTCTTGGCCATTCTTGACAACCAAGAAACCTCCTTTCTACCATTCCTAATCCCTCCACTTCTCTCCTACCAAAGCTAAATATCTAGATTTCCTTCCTCAAATCATTCCTTTCTTCCAACTTCTCCACAAATCTCCTTAGTCACTCCCCATTTGACTCCACCTATCTAAACACATCCTCATCATCCACTCTTTGCACAAGGAGCATCAAAGGCAAGGAAAGGATTAAGCTTACAAAAGGAGACCTAAGGGTGATTTCCTAATCTTTTACTTGCCTTCCCTTTGGTTGTAATATGTGTAATTAAACCCCCCTTTCTAGGGTTTTTTATGTGAGAACATGTGGATTGGGTTTTGCTTAAGCTTTTATATATTTTAATCTCTATTTGTGTTCTATTCATTTTATAAATAGATTCTAGGCATTATATGATTGACATGTATATCCACTAGTTGATTATACTCTTGCTTAGGATAATTTGTTATATAATCTTGATTGGATTGACAACCTTGATGGATTGAGAACATAGTAACTAGGATAGATCATCGGAGGGTATATCAACCGCGATTATCTAAACCGTTAATTGTAACAAACCGATTCCGCCGTGACCCCCTCTCCTTAATCGGTTAGGCATTGCGGTTGAAAGTTGTTTAGGGTTCATAGTAATAGTCTAAACACAATTTTGAAATAAATTGGTTAACATTTGTGAGATTGGTTCACTAAGGTAGCTTGAGAAGCACTTCTCGTAATCCACGTGTGATCCCATTAATTCCCTAGCAATTTCATTAATTGTTTATTCCATATCTCTTATCTAGATTTCTATCTATTTTATTAGGTTTATTAGGTTTATTTTACATGTATGTTTGATGGATTGACAAACCATTCAACCATCCATTTCTTATGATTTATTTTATCGCGTATAAGAATTGTTAATTTATTCAACTATCACTCTAATTCCCTGTGGAACAAATCCTACTTGCCACTTTACTAATTATATATCTAAGTGGTGAAATCGGTTTTCAACACGAACACATTTTAAAAACAATCATTTTGTTGAGTACCAACGATGGCTCATCAGGGGGTGAATAGGTTTTTACGCCTTTTTTAATCCCTTAAACAAACTTACGTTTGTCCCTTAACCAAGCCACTGCCTATGAGTCACCGGCTCATTCTTCAACAGGCACACCGTCAGAGCCCTGGTCTCCTCCCACTGCTTGGGAGCTTACGGTTTCATGTTCTATTTCACTCCCCAATGGGGGTTCTTTTCACCCTTCCCTCACGGTACTACTTCGCTATCGGTCACCCAGGAGTATTTAGCCTTGCAAGGTGGTCCTTGCTGATTCACACGGGATTCCACGTGCCCCATGCTACTCTGGTCAGAGCATAAGCTAGTGATGCTTTCGGCTACTGGACTCTCGCCATCTAGGGTGCAGCACTCCACCGCTTCGCCTAGCAGCACGACGCTTGTATTGCTCTCCCACAACCTTACATACAACACATAAACCAAGAATTCATACATAGACAATATAAGCATGTGATCATTTAAGTATAGTCTATGTATATCAATTAATTGCATGAGGTAAAATAACACAAAAACTCAATAGCACGGAATACTTGTATTTCAATAATTTGTTCAAAGTATTACAAGTATTAACACATATAACAATACACAAAGGTAACGCTATACAAAAGAATTATATTTACAAATATGATCAAATGAATTTGATTACAAATCACACTTTACAAAATCTTGTTTTAATATACATCACAAGTGAATAATATGCAACAAGATAACAATATACACATATACAAATATAAGAGATAGAGATAGAAAGAATTAACACAAGAAATTTTTTAACGTGGTAAAACATCCAAGGAGGAAACATCCACGGGTTGAACTACAACCATTGGGTACTATATATATTTGATGATAGATTAGAAATTCCTCAAAAGTGACCAACATATGATCTACTCTCTGTTGGAGTCTATGTCTACCCAATCCCTATTGAAAGATACAAAATCCCTCAATGATGCGAAACCATATGTTGGACTCAATACCAAACCAACATCGTTGGACGATTAGAAATTCCTCAAGCATGCATACACATCCCATGCACTACACTCTATTGGAGTCTATATCATACCAAACGCCCGGGACTACCCATAATGTAGCCAACTCCTTATCCAAGGCACTCATGCCTCTAGAGAGCCTCCCATGCATGACTATTCGGTCCTTCCCGATCCTAGCCATGACTTCTTGCTTGGTTATCCAGACCTCTTGTCCTAACCAAGACTTCTTTGCTTGACTATCCGGACACCTTGTCCTAGTCAAGACTTCATGCCTTTTACAAGGATTTCCTAGTGTGATCATGTGAATGCAAATGATGCAAACAATCAATTCATCATAGAACATTTGATCAATACATTCCATGGATCAACTAGACCTAAACATGTGAGAACACAAGTAATATAGTCTAGATGCCAAAACATGAATTAAACCTAGAGCATGTGAAAAACACCTAACACAAAAGCTCCTAGTTTCATTCACACAAATAACACTTGAATAAATCATAATCATGGACATTCTATTCTCTTAATAACTTGGAGAAAAACGCTCTGCATGGTTGGGAGTTAGGTTTTAGGGTTTCGGCGCCGTTTTGCAATTCCGGACATCTTCCGTTCTGATTCTGATCTTCTGTTCTTCTTCAAAGTTGTAGAACGTGAAATGATATGCAAATTTGAATCAAGAAACTCGTGATTTGGTGTTGTTTTCACAGAGTTACGGCAGTCTCAATATCTATGCGCTGGTTTGTTTTTTTTTTTTTTTTTTTTTTTTTTTTTTTTTTTTTAATTAGGGTTTCAGCGCCGTTTTGCCATTTTGGCCCTGTTTCGTTTGGATTCAGTTAATATTTCCTTCTTCAAGATTGTAGATCATGATTTTCTATGCAACCTAGAATTAAGAACTTTGTGATTTGGGGTTTACAGCACTGAGTTACGTCCTTTTCAAGTTTTCTATTCTGGTTTGTGTTTTTTCTCTAGGGTTTCTCTGGTTCTATCATGGAGAATCCTCCCTGTTCTATATCTTCCTTTGCTGGTTTTCCCTCTCTCTTGGAAGCTAGTAGGGTTTCGAATAAGGCTATTTCCCATGGAGATGGATTGAGTCCTAAAATTGAAAATATTTTACCTGGTACCAATACTATTTGCAATGAAGCTGGTTTGTCTCATGAGATTGAAGGTTTATCAGCTAGGGGGCAGCAAAGGAAAGTTATTCCCGACTCCTCCCCTATGGTCCAACTTGAGGAGGTCTCCCAAAATAAAGGTATCTCTATCACTCATTCTTTGGTGAATAAAGATGCTAACATTGTTGCAGGTCAATTGCCTCTTATAATTTCCGAAAAAAGCACTTTTTCTTATAGTAATGTGCTGAAAGGTGCTCAAAATGGTCCAATTATGAGTAAGCCTATGAACCTAAAATTCTACCAGCCCTTACAAAGTGGTAATAGAACGTGTGTCTCCCCACCCATGGAAGTTGCAGAGGATGGCTCTAAAGCTTGGAAGAACTGCTTGGTGGGTTATTTTATTGAGAAGAAGCTCCCATTCTCTCTTGTTAACAATATTGCTAAGAAGATTTGGGGTAATTATGGTCTTCTAGAGGTGCTCGCAAATGAAAAAGGGTTCTATTTTTTCAAGTTCTCAGATGATGACTCTTGCTCTACAGTTCTTGAGGCTGGTCCATGGCTTTTTGCTGGAAGAATGATAATTCTTAAGAAATGGCACTCTCGGCTTGTTTTAACGAAAGAATCTTGCTCTAAGGTTCCAGTATGGGTCAAGTTTTTTAATATTCCTCATGAATATTGGACTGAAAAGGGGCTAAGCTATATTGCTAGTGCTATTGGGAAGCCTCTTTATGCTGATAGCCTAACTGAATCAATGAAAAGAATTTCGTACGCTAGAATTTGTGTCGAAATTGATGCTACTAGCAAGTTAGTTGATTCTTTTGATTTACTTATGGGCGATTGTGATGAGCTCAATAATGGGGAGAGTGTTGAAATTCTGGTTGAATACCAATGGAGACCAAAGATTTGTCTGGAGTGCAAATCGTTTGGTCATTCTACTGCAACCTGCCCAAGTCTAAAGCATGTGGAAGGCAGATTCGATGAGAACCGTGGTTCCAAAGTGAAGCAAGAATGGGTGAAGATCAATCGTGGTGCTGCAGCTCATGTATCCAACTCTTCAGGGAACCTTTCTAGAGGAGATGCAACCCTTGTTCCCTCACCTAGTGCGAATACGGAGCCTCTTCCTCTTTCCATATCGTATTTGAATGTTGATGAAGTCATTGCCGCTGGTCATTCTGAAATTGAGCCTCCATTGTGTCCTACCAACATGCCTATCGAGAATCAATGCAATGTCCTCTCTAAGGAGAGTGTTGTTGATACCTCTAACAAGTTCTCTGCTCTTGATGAGAATGGTTATAGTGTCCTTTCTAAGGATAGTGTTGTTGACTGTAGTGATGATGACTCTCCTACCACAGCCTCTCCGGATCATTCCCTATGGCTCTCAAAGATTAAGAACATTGATGGGGTTCCTATCATTGGGCTTTCTAGCACTCCAGAGTCCTCTAGTACCAAGAAGAAGAAGAAGAAGAAGAAACGGTCCGCAAAGAAAGGAATGGATAACAGCTTGCAAGCTAAGGTGAAATCTCTTCAACCTCTTAATGATTAATTTAGCTTGTTGGAACATTAGGGGTCTGAATGCTACCCCTAAACAATTAGAAGTTAAGAAGATGATACTTGACCACAAGCTTAGTCTAGTTTGTTTAATTGAGACAAGAGTAAGTATGATCCATAAGCCTCTTGTAGTCAATTCAGTTTTCACGGATTGGGAAATGTTTGACAATTACAATAGTCATGATCTTGGTAGAATTTGGATTGGTTGGGATCCTAGGATCCTCAATATCACTAAATTGTTTGAAACTGATCAGATTATACATTGCCAAGCTCATATTTTGGATGGTAATGACAGGTTCCATATCTCTTTTGTTTACGGTTCTAATGTTGATAGTTCTAGAAGAGCTCTTTGGCATAGTATATGCTCTAATCAGCAAGATACTCCTTGGATGGTTCTTGGCGATTTCAATGTCTCTAGGAGGGTGAATGAGTCAGTTGGGGGTTCATCACGTATTTCCTCAGCTATGGAAGAGTTTAATGACTGTCTTTATGTTTCTGATCTTGATGACCTTCGTTTCTCCGGTTTTCTCCACACTTGGTGTAATAAGAGAAGAATTGGCTGCATCTCTAAGAAGTTGGATAGAGTTCTTGTTAATAAGGAATGGATGACCAAGTTTGAGCACTCTGAAGCCATTTTTCTTCCTCCTAGCATCTCGGATCACAGCCCATCTTTGGTTAAGCTCGGATTGCAAGGTAATAAGAAGAATTGCCCTTTTAAAATTTTCAATTTTCTTACGGAAAGGGAAGACTTTCTTCCTTTGGTTGAGAGTTGTTGGCAGGAGAATTTTCATGGCAATATGCAATTTCAGCTTTGCTCTAAGCTCCGAAATTTAAAGAAGGTTTTAAAGTCCCTTAACAAGAATATAGTGGGGGATTTGACGGTTAAATCTATTGAGGCCAAGGCTGCTCTTGTTGATTGCCAAAGTCTTCTTGATCTGCAGCCTCTTAATGAAGGCCTTAGAATGCAAGAGAAGGAGCTTATGAGCTCTTACACTTTGGCTCTTCATACGGAGGAGGATTTTTTGAGGCAAAAATCTAGAGTTCAATGGCTTAAGGCTAGTGACCGTAACACCTCCTATTTTTTCAAAGTCATCAAAGGAAGACGCAATAGAAGTAAGATCCTCTCTATTACTGGAGAAGATGGTTCCTTGATTGAAGGAGATACTCAAATAAAATCTGAGGCTGTTCGTCACTTCCAAAATATTCTTGGTTGCTCTTTGCCTTCCAGACATGGTTCTCGTCCTTTGAGAAATGTTATTGATAAACACATCTCCACTGATCAAGCTGATTTCATGAGTAAAGAGGTCACAAATGAAGAAATTCGTGAGGTTTGCTTTTCTCTCCACCCTAATAAGGCTCCTGGTCCAGATGGATTTAATGCTCATTTCTTCAAGAAGACGTGGCACATTGTTGGTGATGATGTTATTAATGCTGTTCAAGAATTCTTTCGTACTGGCCTTCTTCTTAAAGAGCTCAATGCTACGATTCTTACTTTGGTCCCTAAGGTCCCTAATCCGTCTAAAATGACAGACTTTAGACCAATCTCTTGCTGCAACACTCTCTACAAGATCATTGCTAAGATCATTGCCAATAGAATCAAGCCTTGTCTTCCTGGTATTATTAGCCCCTCCCAATCAGCTTTTGTGGCTGGTAGGAGAATTGGTGACAACATTCTTCTTGTCCAAGAGCTAATGAGAAATTACCACAAAGATGACGGTACGCCAAAGTTGGCCCTTAAGGTGGATTTGATGAAAGCATTTGATATGGTTGATTGGGGCTTCTTACTTGACACTCTTGCTGCGTTTTAGTTTCCTTTGAAAGTCATAAATTGGATTAGAGCTTGCCTTACTACTCCTAAGTTCTCTATCTCTATTAATGGTGAGCTTGCTGGTTTCTTCTCCGGAAAGAGGGGTCTTCGACAAGGGGACCCTATGTCTCCATATCTCTTTGTTATGGCTATGGAGGTCCTCTCGAAACTTTTAGCCAATCATATTGCGGACTCTCCTAACTTCAAATATCATTGGAAGTGCGACAAGATTAAGCTTTCTCACCTTTGCTTTGCTGATGATCTTATTATGCTTTGCCATGGTTCCTATCATTCAGCTCTTGTTCTCAAATCAGCCCTTGATGAGTTCTCCTTGTTGTCGGGTCTTGGTGCTAATCATGCTAAGAGCAACACTTTCATTTCTGGAGTGCCCGATGTAATTAGTCAGTAGCTCATCAACCTTTTTGGTTACACGGTCGGTTCCCTTCCTATTCGTTATTTGGGGATTCCTATTTTCTCTTCTAAATTGAATTTGCATGATTGCTCTCCCCTTGTTGATAAAGTTTCGAGTAGACTTTCTTCTTGGTTGAATCGGTGCCTTTCTTATGCTGGTCGTCTTCAACTTATTATCTCGGTCTTAACCAGTAGTCAAGTGTTTTGGGCTAGTCATCTTTGTCTTCCTAAAAAGGTCTTAAAGGTTATTGAGCAGAAAATTCGTAGCTTTTTATGGAATGGGGTTGAGGGTAGCAGCAAAGGTTCTAAAATTGCTTGGTCTGATATTTGTATTCCTAAAAAAGAGGGTGGTCTTGGAATCAAGGACCTCTCTTTGTGGAATAAGGCGCTAATGATTAGGCACATTTGGAATCTGGTTTATGGCACTAATAATCTTTGGACTTCTTGGATCAATGCCTACCACCTCAAAGGTTCAAGTTTGTGGGAGGTGAAAGCTCCTCATACCTGTTCTTGGAATTGGAGAAAGCTTCTTCATCTTAGGCCTTTAGTTCGTCCTTTATTTCAGCACGTTATTGGTAGTGGCTTGAACACTTCCTTATGGTTTGATAATTGGCACCCTGATGGCCCTATTTGTTCGAAATGGAGTTCCCGTGTTATCTACGATTCTGGTCTCCCTATAAATGCAAAGGTTAATGCCATTGTCCGTGGTGATAATTGGAGATGGCCTGTTGCTATGTCAATTGATCTTGCTGAAATAAAGAGTCGTATGCCTTCTTACAATCCAAACTCCATTTTAGATGATATTATTCGGTGGCTCCCCTCTCCAAATGGTATTTATTCTGCTGCTTCTGCTATGGAGTCTTTTAGAACCCATCACTCTCTTGTTCCTTGGTTTAATATTGTGTGGTTCCCTCAGAATATTCCAAAGATGGGGTTCATCCTTTGGTTGGCTATTAAAGGTAGGCTTTCTACCTTGGACCGTGTTCAGCGCTACGATCCTCAAGTTATTGCTACATGTGTCCTTTGCAATTCTCAAAATGAAACTCATGCCCACCTTTTCTTTGAGTGTTTGTATAGCAAAGCCATTTGGACTCATCTCTTGAACAAGTGTGGTTGTACTTGGATTGGTCTCAGCTGGAATGATTTAATTGATTGGATTTCCATTCATTGGAAAGGGAAATCTCCTTCCACTGTGACTAAAAAGCTTTGCCTTGCAGTGGCTGTCTACTTTATTTGGAGGGAGCGAAATTGTCGTATTTTTAAGAGCTCTAGAAGGCCTAATGCAGAGGTTACCCGGACCATTATTGACACTATTCGTGGCCAGCTTTGTTCTATCAATTTGAAGGATTGGCCTCTGATTGCTATGAATTGGAATGTAACCTCTAGATGATACTTGTGTCGTTGGCTGTTTGTTTGCTTTCTTTAGTGTTTTTTTTGCATTGTTAAAGCTTTTGTTTAGCGCTTGTTTATGAGCTTGTTGTTTTTAAGCTTTTTGTTGAGCTTGTTTTGGGCCTTAATGCTCTGGTTTCTTTGTTTCCTGGGGTATGCCCCTTGTATTTGTACATTCTTTCCTTTTTCTATGATACTATTTATTTACCAAAAAAAAAAAAAAAATCATGAAGCACATATTCAAGATGTTACAAACATACCCAAAAATGCTAGAATCATAAAATGTATTCAATGAATATTCTAGCCAAAGTTTTAGAGCAAGGATATAATGATAAATCAATTAAATCATAGATGTCTCTAAAAACACATATACAAGCATTAATCCTAGATATTATCAATCAAAGGATCAAAACACATTTCAAGGATTATTAATCATAAAATGATTCAATCAAGTCACAACTAATCCTAGATATCAATATAATCATAATACAACTCTCAAACATGTGAAAAACGTAGAATCTAAGAAACTAGTTAACATATGTCTCTAAATAGACTTTTAATTATGATTGATTATTATGAAGCTATCTTTCTCAATAGCATTCACCATACATATACATACATATAGAAGAAGAAACCCCAAGCAAATTGAAGGTTATAAAAGAAGAAATCTCAAAGATATGAACATTACCTTGCAATCACGAGCTGGTTCGGTTTTCTGGGTAGAACCACCACATCAATTGATCAAACAGCTGCAAGATCACTTGGAAAAGGTATAGGACTCGATTACGAACAATCTCCAACTTGAATCAACCAATTCTGGTTTTGTATGAGAAAGTTATGGTATTTGGAAGGTGAGAAAAATTGAGAGAAAAATTATGGTCTTAGATTTCTAATTTTTGCTTCTTCTAAATGAATGGGAGGGAATGGAGATATTTAAAAAAGAAGAGTGAGAGGCAAAACACGAGCCAATAAGAGGCTACCACATCAGCTCCTTGTGTAGATTGTGTGTGGCACACGTGGGCAGAGGGCAGTGCTGGCCGTGTGGCACATGTGGCTCACACGTGGACACCTTGCTTGGCTTTTGGCCGAGCAAGCTCCTCCCGCGTCCCTCTCGCGTTCTTCAACCGTATCCAGGCCTCTGAACTCTGATTTCGAATCTATCTTCGGATTATGAATTGTGACTCCCTCTTGCACAACGATGACTACAAAACTTTGACAAAAGGTTGAGAATTCATCTTGGAAAATGATGACGAAGACAACTCAACGAATGAGAACGCAAAGTAGCGTAGCTACATCATTTGGACTGAAAACCTAATGAATGAGTAACCGAAATAACTGTGACTCAATAAGGAATCATAAGAGATCATGTTAAAGTCTAAAATCAATAAAACGGAAACAAATAAATACAAGTTCACACAAGTATGCCATTTCCTAGACATAGTCTTAAAACATGCATTTCTAAAATGTATGACAATATGAGTTCAATGCATGAGCATACTAAAACATATGAAAGTGTTATATAAATGGTGTACAACAATGCAGGGACACTCATGAATGATTTGTGTGTGTGTGCCTATGCCTTGTAAGAGGAATGAGGTCAATTATACCTTTGATGAGCAATGAAGCTAATTCCCCTTAACAAGCCACCACCTTGCATGAACCGTAGCCAAGTCTTTCCTTGAAGCTTTGTATCATTATGATAATGACCACTAAACAATACAAGATAAACATCGTTTTGATATGGAATACATGCCAAGACAAACCAAAAACCTAACAATCTCCCCCTTTGGCAAATTCCATGTCAAAATCCCTATACATATACTAAAACATTTACAAAGAAAATATGGTCACAATGAGTACAATGAGTTACACATTTCTAGGCACAATTTTCAACAACAAGTCTTGAACTTCATCTTGGTCTTCTCTTGATATCACCTAAAATAAACTTGAAAGCACAATAATTTCTAAGAGACAACACATATGGCAATATTCATTCTTAGGCAAGAAAATAAAACATTTAAGTTCAAATAGATTGTGTATGCTCCCTCTTAATACATGCTATCCAACAAAATATTCTAGCCAAGATCAACAAATACCAAAATTTTTTTTTTTTTTTTGTTTTTTTTTTTGGGGTAAATAAATAGTATCATAGAAAAGAAGGAAAGAATGTACAAATTCAAGGGGCATACCCCAGAAAGAAAAGAGACAAGAGCCGAAAGGCCCAAAAAACAAGCACAACAAAGCTCAAACAAGAGCTAAACAATAGCTACAACAAAGCACAACCAAACACAAAAGCCAAAAGCAAACAAGCAGGCCTACAACACAATGGATTATCTAGAATTGATGTTCCAATTCAGTGTTAGAAGAGGCCAATCCTTCAAGTTGTTGATAGAGGAGAGCCGGTTACGTGCCATAAAGTTCAAACTTGATACCAAAACACACTAAAAATAAAAACTAAAAAATGAGACTAAGCAAGCTAGATATATATCTCCCATATTTCTTCCCCTTTTTGACATGATATGAAGCCAAAAGGAAAGAGTAAGAAAATATACCTCAAGATACTCTCTAGCCACTTGTGCTACCAAGGAAAGTTGTGTGATGTGATGATCTCCCATAATGCTTTGTAGTAGTTGCTTTTCCTTCCAATTCTTTGATTTTCTTATCTTGAACCACTATCTTAGCATTAAGATCTTCAATCTTCCTTTGTGACGCCTTAATCATCCTTTGTGACTCTTCAACCTCTTTCTTCAATTGTATAGCCCAACTTGGAAGAATAGGAGTGCTAGATATATGGCTTGAATCATGAGATTCAACAAACAGCCTAAATGTATCACTAGGCTTTCCCTTACCCTTGTATGACATGGACGCCACACGTTTCTCACTTAACTTCTCTAAGGGAGGAAGTAGCACATCATCATCATAATTCTTCAATCCTTTAGCTAAACACAATTGAGAAATAAACCCCGGAAATGCTAATTTCTTCTCCGTACGACTTGAACAAGCTGCGATCTCAATATGTTCAATAAGCACTTCACCAAGATTAATAGGTTTGTTTGTCACCAAAGCATACACAATCTTGATTGTTTCTCTATTAAGTTCGGTAGCATTAGTAGAGACAACAAGATTAGCACAAATAAATAAATACCAAAAAGCACTAATTTTGGTCAACTCACTTTGCCTAATAAAGGTACGTTTACCCCACTCAAAATTCACATCATCACAAAGAGTCTTACCCATCAAATCAAGGTTTTCCACGACATCAATATTAAGGAAATCCGACTCAATATCATCGGGCAATCCTAGAAACTCATTCAATTTCCAAGTGCAAACTCTAAAAATAACACCTCTCATATTCATAACGGCATCCTCCACATTAGTACGTTCCTTGTAAACATGATAAAATTCCCTAACCATGGTCTCATTAGCTAATCCTAGCATGTTAATCCAAGAATTCCAATTTCTCTTTATGATAACCTTATGAACATAAGTACCAATACAAGAATTCAAATCTATACCTTTCTCTTGAATAATCTTTTTGCATCCAAAAATTCCCAAACCCTTCATCTTGTTAGCTTTGGTAATCTTGGAAGAAGATGTAGGCTTAGACTTGTCAACGGAATTTGAAGAATTGCTACCACCAACTTTCTTGACTTTTCCCATGACCATGTATCACAAAAACACTAAAAACAAATATGAGTGGAAACATCAAAGCAAGTTAGTGACCAATAAACATATACAAAGGCAAAAATATTATTTTTGAACAAATCAACATGCATATAAGAAATTATCATAGCATCTCCAAGATTTATCAAAAATAAGAATAATGCCAACAAACAACAATTTTGAAGAATCATGTGAACAAATAATACAAGAAAACAAAACATAGCATATATTGCTCCCCCTTGATAAATGCCCCATCTAACATCTAGACAAACAATTGTTCACATGTATCGCCACACATTCACATCACAAGCAATTTTCATAGTTTTATCAAATAAGCTTCAAATAACAATGAGAGTTCCACCATGATTTTCAATCACTCTCATATGTCTTCAAAAATTGCTAGAGTATAAAAAATACCAAATAAGCAAAATGTGAGTGTGTGAAGATTTTGCTTCAAGTATATGAAATGAAGTAGTTTAGTAATCAAACATGCAAACATTTTCAACATCTATTCATCCTTAGACTTTCCATAAAAAAGTCAAACCGATTTTCATTCGAATTTTGCATATAAAGAGAATAGTTTTCAACTTGTGAGCGTTGTGTGTGCATGTGGCTCGTATATCCATTTCTATTTGTCAACTCGAGCTAACTTGATTATTTAACTAAACTCCATAAGCCTTTTTGTTTTGTTTTAGGCTTGAATCAAAGTATATATATATATTTAATGATTCTTTTCAACACTACTTTGATTTTTCTAACATAAACATATACACCTCATGACGGCTTTCACTCATCACAATGACGTAGCCCTTTCCTACATTGGGCAACTGCACAACCAAGGAGTGTAGCCCTTTCCATGAGGGTGCTCGTTGAGTACTATGTCGCCGAAGCAAACGGATACAAACCAAAGGTCATTTCTAAATGTACTAATCTTAGAACATCAAGAGTATCCAACACTCACATCTATCAAACTCAATGACAAAACAAAGCATATAAGAGAATCAAAGTGCATTTTGAAACCAAATTTTAAGGTTTAAAAGCACATGATCGAAAATCAAGTAAAGAGACTTACTTAAGATCTCTACTTCTCAAGAGAGTAGCTTTCAAAGAATATAAAGCATATTTTTCAAAACTTACCACTCAACAATCATACAAACAATAACACACATCATGATTAAGATCAATGTGAACAATTATCACCAAAAGATTTTAGACTAGCAAATGTCAATGAGGACCATATAAACACTATATTAGTTCTCAAGTATGACATGCTTCATGAAGTGGTACACACAATGAGTTGAGAGATGAAAAGATAAGAATGCAAGCAATATGATATAGAGATACCTTCACAAGCTATTTTCATCAAATGCAAGGTCTTCACCCTTTTTTATGAGTCCTCTTGGCTTGTAAGTCCTCATGACTACAAGTTATAGGTGTGTCAATTCCGAGAGACTAAAGACTATGCATTGCAACTCAATCAACAAAAAAATGACTTTCTCTAAAAGTCTTAACATGATTGTCACCCTATAGATTTCATAAAACAACTTATTAAAAAGTTAATTAATAGATTTTGACTATCATAACAAGAATGTGAGATAGTTAAGTTCATGTCAAGTTGTAGAGATACAAAGCAAACAAGCTAAACTTCTGAACAACAAAACACTAATCTTAAAACTAACTCACATATGTAACTTACACTATTGGTAAGAGTACTCACCCTTGACAAATTTTGTCTTGGGTGAACCTACACAAACATTATCAAGATTCTCTTTGACAACAATGATGAATCTAGAATAAAGTTCTTCCACAACTTGATTCACAATAATATCATTGATACTCTTCTTTTCAACATTATTAGCAACACATGCATTGTCAAATTTTGCAAGGTTTCCATTCTTCACATTCTGGACATTTTTAACATGCTTTGTGACATTATCATGCTGTCCATATTCAAAAGCTTTAGCATGCTTAAAATGAAGTCCAATCTCTCTATCCCTAGATGCATTTCCTATGTTGCAATATTCAATGAATTTAAAGCACTTGGGCTTGATATGACCTACGGTATTGCAAAAATAACATATGGGAACAAACGAAGAGATTTTACCTTCCGGGATGGGAGAAGCACAAATGGGAGTTTCAAGGAGTACCTTGTGATACGAACCTCGTCGATTGTATCACGATTGATGCCTAAGATCGTTCTAACCTCTGGTTCGGATGGAAACCGCGACCCAACACCTATAATGAGATGTGAACCTTGGTATGAAGGAGGACGCCACAATCAAGGATGGAATACTCGATTGATAAGTCAAGGAGGAACGCCACAGAGAAATCTGATAAGTTCCAATTAGTTCTCAAAGAACAAAAGAGAAAATTCTCTCAAATTTCATTCAAATCAAGTCTATCGAAAAATACATCAAAAGGACACTTAAATACTGAAACCCTAAAACCAAAAAGGAAATAAATATTTGGCAATTAATGCCTTACAAACGGGAAAGAAAATAAACTAAAACAAGCAACTAATTGACTTGCTCCCTATTTGGAAGGCTAAAATTTTGAAGCAAATCGGCCCCTTAATATTTGGAAACAAATCAATTCATTATTCTTTGGAAAACTAAGAAAAAGGAAAGAACTGAATTTGACTCTCCTCCACAAGCCCAAGCTTCTACTTCACACCCAAGTCTTCTCTTATTCAGCCCAATCAATTGCCTTGATGACGTTAGTTAAGCCTTGGTCTTCATGTGGGCTCATCTTGGACTTTAATAATTCGGAATCAGCCCAAGTGTCTTGAATCAGGCCATTTAGTGCTTCCTTGAATCTCTTAGCCCTTGCCCTTGTTATTGGCCCAACCGGAACGTGCAATGGATCTCTTGATGTGGCCCCCTTATTCTCATCATTCCCTCCCTCTTGAAAAGGATTTGTTCTCAAATAGTCATCTACATCAAAAGGAGACAAATTAGAAACATTGAAGCTTGCACTAACATTATACTCACCTGGAAGATCTAACTTGTAGGCGTTGTCATTGATCCTTTCAAGCACTTGAAATGGGCCATCTCCCCTAGGAAGTAATTTAGAACGCCGCTGGACTGGAAACCGTTCCTTCCTCATATGCAACCACACCCAATCACCGGGTTCAAACACAACTTTCTTGCGCCCTTTTTTAGCTTGCGTGGCATATTGCTCAGTTCTCCTCTCTATGTTTTGTCGAGTCTTTTCATGGAGTTGCTTAACAAAATCTGCCTTTTTCTTCCCATCCAAGTTAACATGCTCATTCACAGGTAAAGGAATTAAATCCAAAGGAGTCAACGGATTAAAACCATATACAATTTCAAAAGGCGAATAATGAGTTGCAGAAGGCACACTCCTATTATAAGCAAACTCTACATGCGGCAAACAATCCTCCCATGTTATCAAATTTTTTTGTATTATAGCACGCAACAAGGCAGATAAAGTCCTATTAACTACTTCAGTTTGACCATCAGTTTGTGGATGACAAGTAGTAGAAAACAAAAGTTTAGTTCCTAACTTACCCCACAAAGTCTTCCAAAAGTAGCTTAAGAACTTAGCATCTCTATCTGAAACAATGGTCTTAGGCATGCCATGCAATCGAACAATTTCTTTGAAAAACAAATCAGCAATATGTGATTCATCATCAGTTTTATGACAAGGAATGAAATGTGCCATTTTAGAATACCTATCAACAACCACATATATAGAATCCCTACCCCTTTTTGACCTAGGCAAACCCAACACAAAATCCATAGAAATATCAATCCAAGGTCCACTAGGTGTAGGCAAAGGAGTATACAATCCATGAGGCTTGATCCTAGACTTAGCTCGTCTACATGTAATGCATTTTTCACAGATTCTTTCTACGTCACGTTTCATATGAGGCCAAAAGAAGTGTTCATGCAAAACATCTAGTGTCTTGGCTATACCAAAATGCCCCATCAAACCTCCTCCATGAGCTTCTCTAACAAGCAATTCACGAAAAGAACTTTTAGGCACACATAATTTAGTTTCTCTAAACAAAAATCCATCATGCCTATAAAACTTGCCAAATGCTACTTTTTCACATGCATTGAATACATTACCAAAATCAGAATCTTCCACATACAATTCTTTAATGTAGTCAAAACCAAGCAATCTAGTATCCAAAGTAGAAAGTAAAACGTACCTTCTAGACAAAGCATCAGCGACCACGTTTTCCTTACCTTTTTTGTACTTGATCACATATGGAAATGTTTCTATGAACTCCACCCACTTGGCATGCCGCTTATTTAGCTTGTGCTGTCCCTTTAAATGCTTCAAGGACTCATGATCCGTGTGAATCACAAATTCTTTCGGCCAAAGGTAGTGTTGCCAAGTTTCCAATGCCCAAACCAAAGCATACATCTCCTTGTCATAGGTAGGATAATTCAAGGCTGCTCCACTTATTTTCTCACTAAAAAATGCAATGGGACGTCCTTCTTACATTAGAACAGCTCCAATACCTATTCCTGAAGCATCACACTCAATCTCAAAAGCTTTAGCAAAGTCAGGCAAAGCAAGTAAAGGTGCGTTAGTTAATTTCTCCTTAATCAAGTTAAACGCCTTTTCTTGTTCATTACCCCACTTAAAACCCACATTCTTTTTGATAACTTCAGTTAAAGGTGCGGCTAGACTACTAAAATCCCTCACAAACCTCCTATAAAAACTAGCCAACCCATGGAAGCTCCTCACTTGTCCCACATTTGTAGGTTTCGGCCACTCCTTAATTGCCTTAACCTTCCCTTCATCAACCCCAATCCCTTTAGCACTAACAACAAAACCAAGAAATACAAGCCTATCCGTGCAAAAGGTACACTTCTTGAGATTAGCAAACAACTTTTCAGTTCTTAAAACACCTAAAACAAGTTTTAAATGTTCAACATGCTCATCTAGGTTTTTGCTATAAATCAAAATATCATCAAAGTAAACAACCACAAATTTTCCAATAAAAGCACGCAAAACATGGTTCATTAATCTCATGAAAGTACTTGGTGCATTAGTTAACCCAAAAGGCATAACTAACCACTCATATAAACCATATTTTGTTTTAAAAGCAGTTTTCCACTCATCACCTTCTTTCATCCTAATTTGATGATATCCACTCTTAAGATCAATTTTAGTGAAGACAACAGAACCATGCAATTCATCAAGCATATCATCTAATCTAGGAATAGGATGTCGATACTTTACAGTGATATTGTTGATGGCACGACAATCAACGCACATCCTCCAAGTTCCATCCTTCTTAGGCACAAGCAATACGGGAACCGCACAAGGACTCATACTCTCACGAACATACCCCCTTTCCATGAGCTCATCAACCTGCTTTTGAAGTTCCTTTGTCTCCTCGGGATTACTTCTATATGCGGGTCTATTTGGAATTGGTGCTCCGGGTACAAAATCAATTTGGTGCTCAATCCCCCTTATTGGTGGTAAACCAATAGGCATCTCTTCGGGAAACACTTCATTAAAGTCCTGCAAAGAGAAACAACAACACTAGGCAAAGAAGAGTCAATTTCGTTAGTACTAAAACAAGCCTCTTTGTACAAAAGTACAATCATTGGCTGATTTGAAAACAAAGCCCTTTTGATCTCACTCTCTCTTGCATAAAAACTCACTTGTTTTCTCTCTCTTTTTTTCTCATCAGCCTCTATTTTTTTTTCCACTTTTTTTTTTATTTTTTGCTGTTTTGGACTCTCTCTCTTTTGTCTCTCTTTCTTTTGAACTCTCACTCTCCTTTTTAACATCTCTCTCTTTTTTTAACCTCACTTGATCTTCATATACTTGTCTTGGGGTTAAAGGTACAAGAGTGATTGGCCTTTTATTGAGTACAAATGAGTATCTGTTGGTATATCCATCATGTGTCACATGCCTATCAAATTGCCACGGTCTTCCTAAAAGGATATGACCCGCATCCATGGGTACCACGTCACAAATAACTTCATCTTTGTATTTTCCAATTGAAAATGACACCAACACCTATTTGTTCACCCTAACTTCCCCACTATCATTCAACCATTGTAGCCTATAAGGTTTTGGGTGCTTCAAAGTTGTCAAATTCAATTTTTCCACCAAAGTAGTGCTAGCCACATTAGTACAACTCCCCCCATCAATAATCATACTACATACCTTATCATTAACATGGCAGCGGGTGTGAAAAATGTTATCACGTTGTACCTCATCATCTTCCTTAGCTTGAGCATTAAGAGCTCTTCTTGCAACCAAAAGCTCTCCACCTACCGGATATTCAAAGTCACTTACATCCTCCAAAGGCGGCATGGACTCATCATCATATTCATCCTCGGATTCGATACCGCCATCATCCTTCAAAACCATTACTCTCTTGTTTGGTCATTGTGATGCAATATAACCTGCTCCCAAACACTTAAAGCACTTAATGTCACGGTTTCTAGAAGGTTGAGAATCTGATTTACCTTGATTTAATGTGCCTCCGGCCTTGTGATCTTTGGAAGGTTCGGTCTTTGCCTTGGCCTTGAAACTAGGCTGGTCCTCTCTCTTGCTCCAATTCGGTTTCCATGATGATGAAGAGCCCGAATTTTGCCTAACCCGTGTGGAACCCCTTCTCTTCAATTGTTGTTCCACTTTAATGGCCATGTGTACCATGTCAGTCAACTCAACATAATGTTGCATCTCCACTACATTCGCAATGTCTCGGTTTAGCCCATTTAGAAACCTAGCCATAGTTGCCTCTCGGTCCTCCTCTACATCAGCTCGAATCATGGCTATATCCATCTCCTTGTAGTAGTCTTCAACACACTTAGACCCCTGAGTAAGAGTTTGCAATTTTTGAAACAAACCCCTATAATAGTGACTTGGAATGAATCTCCTCATCATAACAGTTTTCATCTCCTCCCATGTCTTAATAGGTCTTTCTCCATTTCGTCTCCGACTCACAATCAGTTGATCCCACCAAACAATAGCATAATCAGTGAACTCTATGGCTGCCAATTTCACCTTCTTCAACTCGGAATATTCATGGCAATCAAACACCAACTCTATTCTTTTCTCCCACTCCAAATAAGCTTCAGGATCAGTTTTACCTTGGAAGGTTGGAATCTTCACCTTTATACTACCCAAGTTATTATCAACCCTTTCTCCATACCTATCTCCTCTATTCCCATACCTAACTCCTCTACCTCCCATTCCACGCCTAAATCTGCCAGCACCCACATTAGACATGCGATCATCCTCCTCTAGGTCATTCCCATAATCATCTTCATAATCATTCCTAGGTAGGTTCCTTTCTCTTCGTTCCACATTAGAAGCCCTGATTGGCTGCTCCCTTTGTGAACTAGACTCCACTTTGTGTAACCTATCATTCATCTCGCCAAACCTATGATTCACCTCGCCAAACTGAATCTCCATTCGCACCATGTGTTGTTGCATGGCTGTAAACAAACGGTCAAGATCTACCGTTTTTGGTGCTTCGTCGGACAGTTCCTTACTGTTATCATGTGACATTTTTAGAACCTGCAAAACAACAAGAATAAGTAAGCCTCACAAACACTCCCTCACGTGTTTACCCTCAAAGATGATGGCACTCACACTCGTGTTTCACTCAAATCTTTTGGCTTTTACCCTCAGTATGTACTCACCACTCTTGCCTTTTTCCACTCGTAATTTCTCAAAAGTTCTTATCAAACTAATCAAACAATAATCAAAATTTCTTAGCCACGTTCACACGAAACAAAGATCTCATAGGTTCACACAAAACGAATCACAACGAAACTGAAATAACAAACTAATACCAGAATATTTTTTTTTGAATGATACTGCACGAAACAAAGAAGGGGACTATCAATAGTTGATATATTCAACTACTACAGGATCATCCTAAAATTTTTATTTTTTATTTTTATTTATTTTTATTTTTTATTTTTTTACCTTGATCAACAAGTAAGACCTTTGGTAATTTTTTTTTTTTTTGATCAACGAAATCAAAGAAGAAGAAGAACTAAGATAGATAAAACCTGATGTTAGAAGCCGAAGCTCTGATACCAAATGATACGAACCTCGTCGATTGTATCAAGATTGATGCCTAGGATCGTTCTAACCTCTGGTTCGGATGGAAACCGCGACCCAACACCTATAATGAGATGTGAACCTTGGTATGAAGGAGGACGCCACAATCAAGGATGGAATACTCGATTGATAAGTCAAGGAGGAACGCCACAGAGAATTCTGATAAGTTCCAATTAGTTCTCAAAGAACAATAGAGAAAATTCTCTCAATTTGCATTCAAATCAAAGTCTGCCAAAAAATACATCAAAAGGACCTTTAAATACTGAAACCCTAAAACCAAAAAGGAAATAAATATTTGGCAATTAATGCCTTACAAACGGGAAAGAAAATAAACTAAAACAAGCAACTAATTGACTTGCTCCCTATTTGGAAGGCTAAAATTTGGAAGCAAATCGGCCCCTTAATATTTGGAAACAAATCAATTCATTACTCTTTGGAAAACTAAGAAAAAGGAAAGAACTGAATTTGACTCTCCTCCACAAGCCCAAGCTTCTACTTCACGCCCAAGTCTTCTCTTATTCGGCCCAATCAATTGCCTTGATGACGTTAGTTAAGCCTTGGTCTTCATGTGGGCTCATCTTGGACTTTAATAATTCGGAATCAGCCCAAGTGTCTTGAATCAGGCCATTTAGTGCTTCCTTGAATCTCTTAGCCCTTGCCCTTGTTATTGGCCCAACCGAAACGTGCAATGGACTCTTGATGTGGCCCCCTTATTCTCATCAGCAACTGGCTCACCACTCAATGGAATCCACCAATGAGATACATAGACCAAACTCGCCACCCAAAGGAAATCCACCCAAGGGATAAGAGTTAAAATATAAGAAATCCTTCTTCTAAGGAAGCACACAGCTTATTTTCTGAATATTCAATATATTCATTAACTTACTTTATACAAGGATAAAGGCTCATTATATAGCCTAATCATGGAACAACCCTCCATGCATAGGAAAGGAATGAAAATAAAAGATAACAACACATTTCAAAGCATTTTAAACAAAGAAATTAAAGATATTAAAGCTTGACTCTTCAAATCCCGCAATTGTTGACTGCTGAACCTTGAAAGTAAAAAGAGTAATAACTTCTTCTAGGAAACCTCAAACGATGCAATTCAATAGTGAAAAATGTAGTTAAGATGTAGAAATTTCGAATGAGATAAAGCACATCAGCCAACTCTTCCGGAATCAAAAGTTATAAAGTCTCGAAAATACCCCTGCGAGTTGAATCTGATGCATAACAAACCATAGTGAGAATTTGGAATCCCTTTGTGTCTTGAACCGAAGTCATGCAATGGGACACTCCTGTGTCAGGGGGTTCTTCTAGAATTTCAGTGGCTATGGAGGAGTTTGATAATTGACTTCAGGCTGCGGAGGTAGATGACCTTCGTTTCTCGGGTTTTCTCCATACTTGGTGTAATAAAATAAGCAATGGCTGCATTTCTAAGAAGTTGGATAGAGTTCTAGTTAATAAGGAATGGATGGCCAAGTTTGAGCACTCTGAAGCCTTTTTTCTTTCTCCTAGCATCTCGGATCACAGCCCCTCTTTGGTTAAGCTCTGGTGGCAAGGTAATAAGAAGAATTGCCCTTTTAATTCAATTTTCTAACGGAAAGGGAAGACTTTCTTCCTTTGGTTGAGAGTTGTTGGCAAGAGAATTTTCATGGAAATATGCAATTTCAGCTTTGCTCTAAGCTCCGAAAATTAAAGAAGGCTTTAAAATCCCTTAACAAGAATACGGTGGGGGATGTGACTGTCAAATCAATTGAGGCCAAGGCTGCTCTTGTTGATTGTCAACGTCTTCTTGATCGGCAGCCTCTTGATGCAAGCCTTAGAATGCAAGAGAAGGAGCTAATGAACTCTTTTACAATGGCTCTTCAGGCGGCGGAGGATTTTTTGAGACAAAAATCTAGAGTTCAATGGTTCAAGGCTGGTGACCGTAACTCCTCCTATTTTTTCAAAGCCATCAATGGGAGACACAATAGAAGTAAGATCCTCTCTATTACTGGTGAAGATGGTTCCTTGATTGAAGGACATACCCAGGTCAAATCCGAAGCTATTCGTCACTTCCAAAATATCCTTGGAAGCTCTATGGCTTCTAGACATGGTTCTTGTTCTTTGAGAAATGTTATTGATAAACACATCTCCAATGATCAAGCTGATTTCATGAGTAGAGAAGTTACAAATGATGAGATTCGTGAGGTTTGCTTCTCTCTTCACCCTAATAAGGCACCTAGTCCCGATGGCTATAATGCTCATTTCTTTAAGAAGACATGGCACATAGTTGGTGATGATGTTATTAACGCAATTCAAGAGTTCTTTCGCTCAGGTTTTCTTCTTAAAGAGCTCAATGCTACGATCCTTGCTTTGGTCCTTAAGGTCCCTAATCCCTCTAAGATGACGGACTTTAGACCAATCTCTTGCTGCAACACTCTCTACAAGATCATTGCTAAGATCATAGCGAACAGAATCAAACCTTGTCTTCCGGACATTATTAGCCCCTCCTAATCATCTTTTGTGGCAGGTAGGAGAATTGGGGACAACATCCTTCTTGTTCAAGAGATTATGAGGAATTATCAGAAGGATGCTAGTACACCAAAGGTGGCTCTTAAGGTGGATTTGATGAAAGCGTTTGATATGGTGGATTGGGGCTTCCTTCTTGACACTCTAGCTGCATTTCACTTTCCTTCGAAAGTCATTCATTGGATTAAAGCTTGCCTTACTATCTCTATTAATGGTGAGCTTGCTGGTTTCTTCTCCGGAAAGAGGGGCCTTCGGCAAGGGGACCCTATGTCTCCGTATCTTTTTGTTATTGCTATGGAGGTACTCTCTAAGCTTCTGGCCAAACATATTACGGACACTCCTAAGTTCAAATATCATTGGAGGTGTGACAAGATAAAGCTTTCCCACCTCTCCTTTGCAGATGACCTGATTATGCTTTGCCATGATTCCTATAATTCAGCTCTTGTTCTCAAATCAGCCCTTGATGAGTTCTTTTTGCTTTTGGGTCGTTGTGCTAATCATTGCAAGAGCAACATTTTCATTTCAGGAGTGCCCTATGCTATTAGTCAGCAGCTCATCAACCTTTTTGGTTACCCGGTTGGCTCTCTTCCTATTCATTATTTGGGAATTCCTATCATCTCTTCAAAGTTGAATTTTCATGATTTTTTTTGGGGTAAATAAATAGTATCATAGAAAAAGGAAAGAATGTACAAATACAAGGGGCATACCCAAGGAAACAAAGAAACCAGAGCATTAAGGCCCAAAACATGCTTAACAAAAAGCTCAAAAACAACAAGCTCATAAACAAGGGCTAAACAAAAGCTTTAACAAAGCAAAAAAACACTAAAGAAAGCAAACAAACAGCCAACAACACAAGTATCATCTAGAGGTTACATTCCAATTCATAGCAATCAGAGGCCAATCCTTCAAATTGATAGAACAAAGCCGGCTACGAATAGTGTCAATAATGGTCTGGGTAACCTCTGCATTAGGCCTTCTAGAGCTCTTATAAATATGACAATTTCGCTCTCTCCAAATAAAGTAGACAGCCACTGCAAGGCAAAGCTTTTTAGTCACAGTGGAAGGAGAGTTCCCTTTCCAATGAATGGAAATCCAATCAATTAAATCATTCCAGCTGAGACTAATCCAAGTACAACCACACTTGTTCAAGAGATGAGTCCAAATGGCTTTGCTATACAAACACTCAAAGAAAAAGTGGGCATGAGTTTCATTTTGAGAATTGAAAAGGACACATGTAGCAATTACTTGAGGATCGTAGCGCTGAACACGGTCCAAGGTAGAAAGCCTACCTTTAATAGCCAACCAAAGGATGAAACCCATCCTCGGAATATTCTGAGGGAGCCACACAATATTAAACCAAGGAACAAGAGAGTGATGGGTTCTAAAAGACTCCATAGCAGAAGCAGCAGAATAAATACCATTTGGAGAGGGGAGCCACCGAATAATATCATTTAAAATGGAGTTTGGATTGTAAGAAGGCATATGACTCTTTATTTCAGCAAGATCAATTGACATAGCAACAGGCCATCTCCAATTATCACCACGGATAATGGCATTAACCTTTGCATTTATAGGGAGACCAGAATCGTAGATAACACGGGAACTCCATTTCGAACGAATAGGGCCATCAGGGTGCCAATTATCAAACCATAAGGAAGTGTTCAAGCCATTACCAATAATGTGCTGAAATAAAGGACGAACTAAAGGCCTAAGATGAAGTAGCTTTCTTCAATTCCAAGAACAGGTATGAGGAGCTTTCACCTCCCACAAACTTGAACCTTTGAGGTGGTAGGCATTGATCCAAGAAGACCAAAGATTATTAGTGTCATAAACCAGATTCCAAATGTGCCTAATCATTAGCACCTTATTCCACAAAGAGAGGTCCTTGATTCCAAGACCACCCTCTTTTTTAGGAATACAAATATCGGACCAAGCAATTTTAGAACCTTTGCTGCTACCCTCAACCCCATTCCATAAAAAGCTACGAATTTTCTGCTCAATAACCTTTAAGACCTTCTTAGGAAGACAAAGATGACGAGCCCAAAACACTTGACTACTGGTTAAGACCGAGATAATAAGTTGAAGACGACTAGCATGAGAAAGGCATCGATTCAACCAAGAAGAAAGTCTACTTGAAACTTTATCAACAAGGGGAGAGCAATCACGCAAATTCAATTTAGAAGAGATAATAGGAATCCCCAAATAACGAATAGGAAGGGAACCAACCGTGTAACCAAAAAGGTTGATGAGCTACAGACTAATTGCATCGGGCACTCCAGAAATGAAAGTGTTGCTCTTAGCATGATTAGCACCAAGACCCGACAACAAGGAGAACTCATCAATGGCTGATTTGAGAACAAGAGCTGAATGATAGGAACCATGGCAAAGCATAATAAGATCATCAGCAAAGCAAAGGTGAGAAAGCTTAATCTTGTCGCACTTCCAATGATATTTGAAGTTAGGAGAGTCCGCAATATGATTGGCTAAAAGTTTCGAGAGGACCTCCATAGCCAAAACAAAGAGATATGGAGACATAGGGTCCCCTTGTCGAAGACCACTCTTTCCGGAGAAGAAACCAGCAAGCTCACCATTAATAGAGATAGAGAACTTAGGAGTAGTAAGGCAAGCTCTAATCCAATTTATGACTTTCAAAGGAAACTGAAACGCAGCAAGAGTGTCAAGTAAGAAGCCCCAATCAACCATATCAAATGCTTTCATCAAATCCACCTTAAGGGCCAACTTTGGCGTACCATCATCTTTGTGGTAATTTCTCATTAGCTCTTGGACAAGAAGAATGTTGTCACCAATTCTCCTACTAGCCACAAAGGCTGATTGGGAGGGGCTAATAATATTAGGAAGACAAGGCTTGATTCTATTGGCAATGATCTTAGCAATGATCTTGTAAAGAGTGTTGCAGCAAGAGATTGGTCTAAAGTCCGTCATTTTAGACGGATTAGGGACCTTAGGGTCCAAAGTAAGAATCGTAGCATTGAGCTCTTTAAGAAGAAGGCTAGTACGAAAGAATTCTTAAACAGCATTAATAACATCATCACCAACAATGTGCCACGTCCTCTTGAAGAAATGAGCATTAAAACCATCTGGACCAGGAGCCTTATTAGGGTGGAGAGAAAAGCAAACCTCACGAATTTCATCATTTGTGACCTCTTTACTCATGAAATCAGCTTGATCAGTGGAGATGTGTTTATCAATAACATTTCTCAAAGGACGAGAACCATGTCTAGAAGGCAAAGAGCAGCCAAGAATATTTTGGAAGTGACGAACAGCCTCAGATTTGATTTGAGTATCTCCTTCAATCAAGGAACCATCTTCTCTAGTAATAGAGAGGATCTTACTTCTATTGCGTCTTCCATTGATGACTTTGAAAAATAGGAGGTGTTACGGTCACCACCTTAAGCCATTGAACTCTAGATTTTTGCCTCAAAAAATCCTCCTCCGTTTGAAGAGCCAAGGTGTAAGCGCTCATAAGCTCCTTCTCTTGCATTCTAAGGCCTTCATCAAGAGGCTGCAGATCAAGAAGACTTTGGCAATCAACAAGAGCAGCCTTGGCCTCAATAGATTTAACCGTCAAATCCCCCACTATATTCTTGTTAAGGGACTTTAAAACCTTCTTTAAATTTCGGAGCATAGAGCAAAGCTGAAATTGCATATTTCCATGAATATTCTCCTGCCAACAACTCTCAACCAAAGGAAGAAAGTCTTCCCTTTCCGTTAGAAAATTGAAAATTTTAAAAGGGCAATTCTTCTTATTACCTTGCAATCCGAGCTTAACCAAAGATGGGCAGTGATCCGAGATGCTAGGAGGAAGAAAAATGGCTTCAGAGTGCTCAAACTTGGTCATCCATTCCTTATTAACAAGAACTCTATCCAACTTCTTAGAGATGCAGCCAATTCTTCTCTTATTACACCAAGTGTGGAGAAAACCCGAGAAACGAAGGTCATCAATGATGAGAATAAGGGGGCCACATCAAGAGATCCATTGCACGTTCTGGTTGGGCCAATAACAAGGGCAAGGGCTAAGAGATTCAAGGAAGCACTAAATGGCATGATTCAAGACACTTGGGCTGATTCCGAATTATTAAAGTCCAAGATGAGCCCACATGAAGACCAAGGCAATTGATTGGGCCAAATAAGAGAAGACTTGGGCGTGAAGTAGAAGACTTGGGCGTGAAGTAGAAGCTTGGGCGTGTGGAGGAGAGTCAAATTCAGTTCTTTCCTTTTTTTTCTTAGTTTTCCAAAGAATAATGAATTGATTTGTTTCCAAATATTAAGGGGTCGATTTGCTTCCAAATTTTAGCCTTCCAAATAGGGAGCAAGTCAATTAGTTGCTTGTTTTAGTTTATTTTCTTTCCCGTTTGTAAGGCATTAATTGCCAAATATTTATTTCCTTTTTGGTTTTAGGGTTTCAGTATTTAAGGGTCCTTTTGATGTATTTTTCGGCAAACTTGGATTTTGAATGCAAATTGAGAGAATTTTCTCTGTTGTTCTTGAGAACTAATTGGAACTTATCAGAATTCTCTGTGGCGTTCCTCCTTGACTTATCAATCGAGTATTCCATCCTTGATTGTGGCGTCCTCCTTCATACCAAGGTTCACATCTCATTATAGGTGTTGGGTCGTGGTTTCCATCCGAACCAGAGGTTAGAACGATCCTAGGCATCAATCTTGATACAATCGACGAGGTTCGTATCATTTGGTATCAGAGCTTCGGCTTCTAACATCAGGTTTTATCTATCTTAGTTCTTCCTCTTCTTTGATTTCGTTGATCAAAAAAAAAAAAAAAAAAAAAAAACTTGATTCCGTTCATCAAGTCTGAATATATCAACTATTGATAGTCCCCTTCTTTGTTTCGTGCAGTATCATTCAAAAAAAAAATAATTCTGGTATTAGTTTGTTATTTCAGTTTCGTTGTGATTCGTTTTGTGTGAACCTATGAGATCTTTGTTTCGTGTGAACGTGGCTAAGAAATTTTGATTATTGTTTGATTAGTTTGATAAGAACTTTTGAGAAATTACGAGTGGAAAAAGGCAAGAGTGGTGAGTACATACTGAGGGTAAAAGCCAAAAGATTTGAGTGAAACACGAGTGTGAGTGCCATCATCTTTGAGAGTAAACACGTGAGGGAGTGTTTGTGAGGCTTACTTATTCTTGTTGTTTTGCAGGTTCTAAAAATGTCGCACGATAACAGTAAGGAACTGTCCAATGAAGCACCAAAAACGGTAGATCTCGACCGTTTGTTTACAGCCATGCAACAACACATGGCGCGAATGGAGATTCAGTTTGGCGAGGTGAATGATAGGTTTGGTAAGATGAATGATAGGTTACCCAAAGTGGAGTCTAGTTCACAAAGGGAGCAGCCAATCAGGGCTCCTAATGTGCAACGAAGAGAAAGGAACCTACCTAGGAATGATTATGAAGATGATTATGGGAATGACCTAGAGGAGGATGATCGCATGTCTAATGTGGGTGCTGGCAGATTTAGGCGTGGAATGGGAGATAGAGGAGTTAGGTATGGGAATAGAGAAGATAGGTATGGGAATAGAGGAGATAGGTATGGAGAAATGGTTGATAATAACTTGGGTAGTATAAAGGTGAAGATTCCAACCTTCCAAGGTAAAACTGATCCTGAAGCTTATTTGGAGTGGGAGAAAAGAATAGAGTTAGTGTTTGATTGCCATGAATATTCCGAGTTGAAGAAGGTGAAATTGGTAGCCATAGAGTTCACTAATTATGCTATTGTTTGGTGGGATCAACTGATTGTGAGTCGGAGATGAAATGGAGAAAGACCTATTGAGACATGGGAGGAGATGAAAACTGTTATGAGGAGGAGATTCATTCCAAGTCACTATTATAGGGGTTTGTTTCAAAAATTGCAAACTCTTACTCAGGGGTCTAAGTGTGCTAAAGACTACTCAAGGAAATGGAGATAGCCATGATTCGAGCTGATGTAGAGGAGGATCGAGAGGCAACTATGGCTAGGTTTCTAAATGGGCTAAACCGAGACATTGCAAATGTAGTGGAGATGCAACATTATGTTGAGTTGACTGACATGGTACACATGGCCATTAAAGTGGAACAACAATTGAAGAGGAGGGGTTCCACACGGGTTGGGCAAAATTCGGGCTCATCATCATCATGGAAACCGAATTGGAGCAAGAGAGAGGACCAGCCTAGTTTCAAGGCCAAGGCAAAGACCGAACCTTCCAAAGATCACAAGACCGGAGGCACATTAAATCAAGGTAAATCAGATTCTCAACCTTCTAGAAACCGTGACATTAAGTGCTTTAAGTGTTTGGGAGCAGGTCATATTGCATCACAATGCCCAAACAAGAGAGTAATGGTTTTGAAGGATGATGGCGGTATCGAATCCGAGGATGAATATGATGATGAGTCCATGCCGCCTTTGGAGGATGTAAGTGACTTTGAATATCCGGTAGGTGGAGAGCTTTTGGTTGCAAGAAGAGCTCTTAGTGCTCAAGCTAAGGAAGATGATGAGGTACAACATGATAACATTTTTCACACCCGCTGCCAGGTTAATGATAAGGTATGTAGTATGATTATTGATGGGGGGAGTTGTACTAATGTGGCTAGCACTACTTTGGTGGAAAAATTGAATTTGACAACTTTGAAGCTCCCAAAACCTTATAGGCTACAATGGTTGAATGATAGTCGGGACGTTAGAGTGAATAAACAGGTGTTGGTGTCATTTTCAATTGGAAAATACAAAGATGAAGTTATTTGTGACATGGTATCCATGGATGCGGGTCATATCCTTTTAGGAAGACCGTGGCAATTTGATAGGCATGTGACACATGATGGATATACCAATAGATACTCTTTTGTACTCAATAAATGGCCAATCACTCTTGTACCTTTAACCCCAAGACAAGTATATGAAGATCAAGTGAGGTTAAAAAAAAAAAGATGTTAAAAAGGAGAGTGAGAGTTCAAAAGAAAGAGAGACAAAAGAGAGAGAGTCCGAAACAGCAAAAAATAAAAAATAAAAGTGGAAAAACAAATAGAGGCTGATGAGAAAAAAAGAGAGAGAAAACAAGTGAGTTTTTATGCAAGAGAGAGTGAGATAAAAAAGGCTTTGTTTTCAAATCAGCCAATGATTGTACTTTTGTACAAAGAGGCTTGTTTTAGTACTAACGAAATTGACTCTTCTTTGCCTAGTGTTGTTGTTTCACTTTTGCAGGACTTTAATGATGTGTTTCCTGAAGAGATGCCTATTGGTTTACCACCAATGAGGGGGATTGAGCACCAAATTGATTTTGTACTCGGAGCACCAATTCCAAATAGACCCGCATATAGAAGTAATCCCGAGGAGACAAAGGAACTTCAAAAGCAGGTTGATGAGCTCATGGAAAGGGGGTATGTTCGTGAGAGTATGAGTCCTTGTGCAGTTCCCGTATTTCTTGTGCCTAAGAAGGATGGAACTTGGAGGATGTGCGTTGATTGTCGTGCCATCAACAATATCACAGTAAAGTATCGATATCATAATCCTAGATTAGATGATATGCTTGATGAATTGCATGGTTCTGTTGTCTTCACTAAAATTGATCTTAAGAGTGGATATCATCAAATTAGGATGAAAGAAGGTGATGAGTGGAAAACTGCTTTTAAAACAAAATATGGTTTATATGAGTGGTTAGTTATGCCTTTTGGATTAACTAATGCACCAAGTACTTTCATGAGATTAATGAACCATGTTTTGCGTGCTTTTATTGGAAAATTTATGGTTGTTTACTTTGATGATATTTTGATTTATAGCAAAAACCTGGATGAGCATGTTGAACATTTAAAACTTGTTTTAGGTGTTTTGAGAACTGAAAAGTTGTTTGCTAATCTCAAGAAGTGTACCTTTTGCACGGATAGGTTTGTATTTCTTGGTTTTGTTGTTAGTGCTAAAGGGATTGGGGTTGATGAAGAGAAGGTTAAGGCAATTAAGGAGTGGCCGAAACCTACAAATGTGGGACAAGTGAGGAGTTTCCATGGGTTGGCTAGTTTTTATAGGAGGTTTGTGAGGGATTTTAGTAGTCTAGCCGCACCTTTAACTGAAGTTATCAAAAAGAATGTGGGTTTTAAGTGGGGTAATGAACAAGAAAAGGCGCTTAACTTGATTAAGGAGAAATTAACTAACGCACCTTTACTTGCTTTGCCTGACTTTGCTAAAGCTTTTGAGATTGAGTGTGATGCTTCAGGAATAGGTATTGGAGCTGTTCTAATGCAAGAAGGACGTCCCATTGCATTTTTTAGTGAGAAAATAAGTGGAGCAGCCTTGAATTATCCTACCTATGACAAGGAGATGTATGCTTTGGTTAGGGCATTGGAAACTTGGCAACATTACCTTTGGCCGAAAGAATTTGTGATTCACACGAATCATGAGTCCTTGAAGCATTTAAAGGGACAGCACAAGCTAAATAAGCGGCATGCCAAGTGGGTGGAGTTCATAGAAACATTTCCATATGTGATCAAGTACAAAAAAGGTAACGAAAACGTGGTCGCTGATGCTTTGTCTAGAAGGTACGTTTTACTTTCTACTTTGGATACTAGATTGCTTGGTTTTGACTACATTAAAGAATTGTATGTGGAAGATTCTGATTTTGGTAATGTATTCAATGCATGTGAAAAAGTAGCATTTGGCAAGTTTTATAGGCATGATGATGGATTTTTGTTTAGAGTTCTTTGCGTGAATTGCTTGTTAGAGAAGCTCATAGGGGAGGTTTGATGGGGCATTTTGGTATAGCCAAGACACTAGATGTTTTGCATGAACACTTCTTTTGGCCTCATATGAAACGTGACGTAGAAAGAATCTGTGAAAAATGCATTACATGTAGACGAGCTAAGTCTAGGATCAAGCCTCATGGATTGTATACTCCTTTGCCTATACCTAGTGGACCTTAGATTGATATTTCTATGGATTTTGTGTTGGGTTTGCCTAGGTCAAAAAGGGGTAGGGATTCTATATATGTGGTTGTTGGTAGGTTTTCTAAAATGGCACATTTCATTCCTTGTCATAAAACTGATGATGCAACACATATTGCCGATTTGTTTTTCAAAGAAATTGTTTGATTGCATGGCATGCCTAAGACCATTGTTTCAGATAGAGATGCTAAGTTCTTAAGCTACTTTTGGAAGACTTTGTGGGGTAAGTTAGGAACTAAACTTTTGTTTTCTACTACTTGTCATCCACAAACTGATGGTCAAACTGAAGTAGTTAATAGGACTTTATCTGCCTTGTTGTGTGCTATAGTACAAAAGAACTTGAAAACATGGGAGGATTGTTTGCCGCATGTAGAGTTTGCTTATAATAGGAGTGTGCATTCTGCAACTGATTGTTTACCTTTTGAAATTGTATATGGTTTTAATCCATTGACTCCTTTGGATTTAATTCCTTTACCTGTGAATGAGCATGTTAACTTGGATGGGATGAAAAAAGCAGATTTTGTTAAGCAACTCCATGAAAAGACTCGACAAAACATAGAGAGGAGACCTGAGCAATATGCCACGCAAGCTAATAAAGGGCGCAAGAAAGTTGTGTTTGAACCGGGTGATTGGGTGTGGTTGCATATGAGGAAGGAACGGTTTCCAGTCCAGCGGCGTTCTAAATTACTTCCTAGGGGAGATGGCCCATTTCAAGTGCTTGAAAGGATCAATGACAACGCCTACAAGTTAGATCTTCCAGGTGAGTATAATGTTAGTGCAAGCTTCAATGTTTCTGATTTGTCTCCTTTTGATGTAGGTGACGATTTGAGGACAAATCCTTTTCAAGAGGGAGGGAATGATGAGAATAAGGGGGCCACATCAAGAGATCCATTGCACGTTTCGGTTGGGCCAATAACAAGGGCAAGGGCTAAGAGATTCAAGGAAGCACTAAATGGCCTGATTCAAGACACTTGGGCTGATTCCGAATTATTAAAGTCCAAGATGAGCCCACATGAAGACCAAGGCTTAACTAACGTCATCAAGGCAATTGATTGGGCCGAATAAAAGAAGACTTGGGCGTGAAGTAGAAGACTTGGGCGTGAAGTAGAAGCTTGGGAGTGTGGAGGAGAGTCAAATTCAGTTCTTTCCTCTTTTTTTCTTAGTTTTCCAAAGAATAATGAATTGATTTGTTTCCAAATATTAAGGGGCCGATTTGCTTCCAAATTTTAGCCTTCCAAATAGGGAGCAAGTCAATTAGTTGCTTGTTTTAGTTTATTTTCTTTCCCGTTTGTAAGGCATTAATTGCCAAATATTTATTTCCTTTTTGGTTTTAGGGTTTCAGTATTTAAGGGTCCTTTTGATGTATTTTTCGGCAGACTTGGATTTTGAATGCAAATTGAGAGAATTTTCTCTATTGTTCTTGAGAACTAATTGGAACTTATCAGAATTCTATGTGGCGTTCCTCCTTTACTTATCAATTGAGTATTCCATCCTTGATTGTGGCGTCCTCCTTCTGATGAGAATCAATAAGCATCACCAAAGGATCAATTGCATGTTCCGGTTGGGCCAATTACAAGGGGCCAAGAGGATCAAAGAAGCAATTAATGATGGGCTGATTCTGAGTTGCTGAAGTTCAAGTTCGGCCCAAATCCGAGCTGAACTTCGTGGGCCTCTACAGAGAGCATCCGAAGTCGGATCGTCTATTATAATATGTTTTCGGAAAGCCCAAGCCGAGCCCTACAGATGTTATGAAGACTCCGGCGTCCGTAAAAGTTCACAACAGGCCCAAAATCGGCCATCTAGTTTGTTGCGCGAAGACTTGAGCTGAGGAGTCCGAATTTCAGCTTTATCCTTTTTAGTTTCCAAAGAATAATGAGTTGATTTGTTTCCCAAATTAAAAGGCTGATTTGTTTCAAAATTTATCCTTCCAAATAGGGAGCAAGTCAACTAATTGCATGTTTTAATTTTAATTTCTTTCCTGATTGTAAGGCATTAATTGCCCATTTATTTTCCTGATTGTAAGGCATTAATTGCCAAATATTTATTTCCTTTTTAGGTTTTAGGGTTTCAGTTTATAAGGGACGAATGGATGTAATATGAGATTAGACTTTGAATAAAATATTATTTGTGAGAACTTTTTCTCTTGGTTCTTCATTGAACTATGAACTTATCAAGGTTCTACCTTGTGGCGTTCAAACCTTGACTTATCACTCACCTTCTTTCTTGTTCTTGAGTGTGGCGTCTACAACCTTCTTGATACCGTTGGTTCTTATCTCCATATAGATAATGGGTCACGGTCCTTTATTTTCTTTTTTTTTATAAACTTGAATTAGAAAACGATCCTTCGTTACCATATATTGGTTCCGGGTCTCACTACTCTTGGTGAGGTTCATATCACCTTCATACCAAGGTTCACATCTCATTATAGGTGTTGGGTCGCGGTTTCCATCCGTACCAGAGGTTAGAACGATCCTAGGCATCAATCTTGATACAATCGACGAGGTTCGTATCAATCAAGATCAGAAACATAAAGACAGTCATTAAACTCTTCCATAGCTGAGGAAATACGTGATGAACCCCCAACTGACTCATTCACCCTCCTAGAGACATTGAAATCGCCAAGAACCATCCAAGGAGTATCTTGCTGATTAGAGCATATACTATGCCAAAGAGCTCTTCTAGAACTATCAACATTAGAACCATAAACAAAAGAGATATGGAACCTGTCATTACCATCCAAAATATGAGCTTGGCAATGTATAATCTGATTAGTTTCAAAAATTTTAGTGATATTGAGGATCCTAGGATCCTAACCAATCCAATTCTACCAAGATCTTGACTATTGTAATTGTCAAGCATTTCCCAATCCGTGAAAACTGAATTGACTACAAGAGGCTTATGGATCATACTTACTCTTGTCTCAATTAAACAAACTAGACTAAGCTTGTGGTCAAGTATCATCTTCTTAACTTCTAATTGTTTAGGAGTAGCATTCAGACCCCTAATGTTCCAACAAGCTAAATTAATCATTAAGAGGTTGAAGAGATTTCACCTTAGCTTGCGAGCTGTTATCCATTCCTTTCTTTGCGGACCGTTTCTTCTTCTTCTTGTTGTTGGTACTAGAGGACTCTGGAGTGCTAGAAAGCCCTAAGATAGGAACCCCATCAATGTTCTTAATCTTTGAGAGCCATAGGGAATGATCCGGAGAGGCTGTGGTAGGAGAGTCATCATCACTACAGTCAACAACACTATCCTTAGAGAGGACACTATAACCATTCTCATCAAGAGCAGAGAACTTGTTAGAGGTATCAACAACACTCTCCTTAGAGAGGACATTGCATTGATTCTTGATAGGCATGTTGGTAGGACACAATGGAGGCTCAATTTCAGAATGACCAGCGGCAATGACTTCATCAACATTCAAATAAGAAATGGAAAGGGGAAGAGGCTCCGTATTCGCACTAGGTGAGGGAACAAGGGTTGCATCTCCTCTAGAAAGGTTCCTTGAAGAGTTGGATACATGAGCTGCAGCACCACGATTGATCTTCACCCATTCTTGCTTCACTTTGGAACCACGGTTCTCATCGAATTTGCCTTCCACATGCTTTAGACTTGGGCAGGTTGCCGTAGAATGACCAAACGATTTACACTCCAGACAAATCTTTGGTCTCCATTGGTATTCAACCAGAATTTCAACACTCTCCCCATTATTGAGCTCATCACAATCGCCCATAAGTAAATCAAAAGAATCAACTAACTTGCTAGTAGCATCAATTTCGACACAAATTTTAGCGTACGAAATTCTTTTCATTGATTCAGTTAGGCTATCAGAATAAAGAGACTTCCCAATAGCACTAGCAATATAGCTTAGCCCATTTTCAGTCCAATATTCATGAGGAATATTAAAAAACTTGACCCATACTGGAACCTTAAAACAAGAGTCTTTCGTTAAAACAAGCCAAGAGTGTCATTTCTTAAGAATTATCATTCTTCCAGCAAAAAGCCATGGACCAGCCTTAAGAACTGTAGAGCAAGAGTCATCATCTGAGAACTTGAAAAAATAGAACCCTTTTTCCATGATTGCTCTCCCCTTGTGGAAAAGGTTTCGAGTAGGCTTTCTTTGATACGAACCTCGTCGATTGTATCAAGATTGATGCCTAGGATCGTTCTAACCTCTGGTTCGGATGGAAACCGCGACCCAACACCTATAATGAGATGTGAACCTTGGTATGAAGGAGGACGCCACAATCAAGGATGGAATACTCGATTGATAAGTCAAGGAGGAACGCCACAGAGAAATCTGATAAGTTCCAATTAGTTCTCAAAGAACAAAAGAGAAAATTCTCTCAAATTTCATTCAAAATCAAGTCTATTATGTCAAATAATACATCAATACGTCCCTTAAATACTGAAACCCTAAAACTTAAAAGGAAATAAATATTTGGCAATTAATGCCTTACAAACGGTAAAGAAAATAAACTAAAACAATCAACTAATTGACTTGCTCCCTATTTGGAAGGCTATATTTTGGAAACAAATCAGCCCTTAATATTTGGAAACAAATCAATTCATTATTCATTAGAAACCAATAAGGAAAACTAAAATTCGGACTCCTCAGCATCAAATCTTCGCGCAACAAACTAGATTGCCGATTTTGGGCCTGTTGTGATCTTTTACGGATGCCGGAGTCTTCATAACATTTGTAGGGCTCGTCTTGGGCTTTCCGAAAACATATTATAATAGACAATCAGACTTCAGATGCTCTCTGTAGAGGCCCACGAAGTTCAGCTCGGATTTGGGCCGAACTTGAACTTCAGCAACTCAGAATCAGCCCATCATTAAATGCTTCTTTGATCCTCTTGGCCCCTTGTAACTGGCCCAACTGGAACATGAAATGGATCCGTTGGTGAAGCTTCTTGATTCTCATCATTCCCCCTCTCTTCAAAAGGATTCGTCCTCGAATCTTCACCAAAATATTGTTGATAGCCTTTGACACTTCATCAAATTCCTGCCAAAGAGAAACAAGAACACTAGGACAAAAAGTTGGCTGATTTGAAAACAAGGCCTTTTTGGTCTCACTCTTTTTTGCATAGAAGTTCATTTGTATTCTCTCATTTTTTTCCACACTAGTAAGAACTTCTGTTTCTTTTTCACTCTCTTTTTCCTCACTAGCGAAAATTTCTAGCTTTTTCTCACCAGCAAAAATTTCTATTTCTTTTTCACTCCTTTTTTCTCTTTTTGTTGTTTCAATCTCTCTTTCTTTTGAACTCTCACTTTCTTTTTTTACATCTTTCTCTTTATTCAACCTCACTTGATCTTCATACACTTGTATTGGGGTTAAGGGTACAAGAGTGATTCGCTTTTTATTGAGTACAAAGGAGTATCTATTTGTATAACCATCATGAGTTACACACCTATCAAACTGCCATGGTCGCCCCAAAAGGATATGGGTCGCATGCATTGGGACCACATCACACAAGACTTCATCTTTGTAATTCCTAAAGGAAAAAGATACCAACACCTGTTTAGTCACCTTTATCTCTCCACTATCATTCAACCATTGTAGATTATAAGGTTTTGGGTGCTTCAAAGTGGCCAAATTCAGTTTTTCCACCAAACTAGTGCTAGCCATATTAGTACAACTCCCCCCATCAATAATCATGCTACATACTTTATCATTAACATGGCATCGGGTGTAAAAAACATGGTCACGTTGTACATCGTAAAACATTTTTTTTTTTTTTTTTGTAACGGATCTGAAAAAAAAAAAAAACTTTTTTTTTTTTTGACTTGATCAAAACGAAATTCAGCAAAGTCTAAATTTTTTTTTGTTTTTTTTTTTTTTTTGTCAACGAAATCAAAGAAGAAGAAAAACTAAGATAGATAAAACCTGATGTTAGAAGCCGAAGCTCTGATACCAAATGATACGAACCTCGTCGATTGTATCAAGATTGATGCCTAGGATCGTTCTAACCTCTGGTTCGGATGGAAACCGCGACCCAACACCTATAATGAGATGTGAACCTTGGTATGAAGGAGGACGCCACAATCAAGGATGGAATACTCGATTGATAAGTCAAGGAGGAACGCCACAGAGAAATCTGATAAGTTCCAATTAGTTCTCAAAGAACAAAAGAGAAAATTCTCTCAAATTTCATTCAAAATCAAGTCTATTATGTCAAATAATACATCAATACGTCCCTTAAATACTGAAACCCTAAAACTTAAAAGGAAATAAATATTTGGCAATTAATGCCTTACAAACGGTAAAGAAAATAAACTAAAACAATCAACTAATTGACTTGCTCCCTATTTGGAAGGCTATATTTTGGAAACAAATCAGCCCTTAATATTTGGAAACAAATCAATTCATTATTCATTAGAAACCAATAAGGAAAACTGAAATTCGGACTCCTCAGCATCAAATCTTCGCGCAACAAACTAGATTGCCGATTTTGGGCCTGTTGTGATCTTTTACGGATGCCGGAGTCTTCATAACATTTGTAGGGCTCGTCTTGGGCTTTCCGAAAACATATTATAATAGACAATCAGACTTCAGATGCTCTCTGTAGAGGCCCACGAAGTTCAGCTCGGATTTGGGCCGAACTTGAACTTCAGCAACTCAGAATCAGCCCATCATTAAATGCTTCTTTGATCCTCTTGGCCCCTTGTAACTGGCCCAACTGGAACATGAAATGGATCCGTTGGTGAAGCTTCTTGATTCTCATCATTCTTCTTCGCTGAATCGGTGCCTTTCTTTTGCTGGTCGTATTCAACTTATTATTTCGGTCTTATCAAGTATTCAAGTCTTTTGGGCTAGTCACCTTTGTCTTCCAAAGAAAATCTTGAAGAGCATTGAGTAGAAATTCCAAAGTTTTTTATGGAATGGGGTTGAGGTTAACAACAAAGGCTTTAAAATTGCTTGGTACGATATTTGTATTCCAAAGAAAGAAGGTGGCCTTGGAATCAAGGACCTCTCTTTGTGGAATAAGGCGCTTATGATTAGACACATATGGATTCTGTTTTATGGCACTAAAATCTTTGGACATCTTGGATCAAAGCTTATCACCTCAAATGTACTAATTTGTGGGAGGTGAAAGCTCTTCATACCTGTTCATGGAATTGGATAAAGCTTCTTCATCTTAGGCCTTTCCTTCGTCCTTTAATTCAGCACATCATTGGTAGTGGCTTGAAAACTTCCCTACGGTTTGATAATTGGCACCCGGATGGCCCTATTCATTCGAAATGGAGCTCCCGTGTGATTTATGATTCTGGCCTCTATATCAATGCTAAGGTTAATGCCATTGTTGTAGGTGATAATTGGAAATGGCCTGTTGATATGAACCTCACCAAGAGTAGTGAGACCCGGAACCAATATATGGTAGCAAGGATCGTTTTCTAATGTCAAGTTTATAAAACAAAGAAAAATAAAGGACCGTGACCCGTTATCTATATGGAGATAAGAACCAACGGTATCAAGAAGGTTGTAGACGCCACACTCAAGAACGAGAAAGAAGGTGAGTGATAAGTCAAGTTTGAACGCCACAAGGTATAACCCTTGATAAGTTCATAGTTCAATGAAGAACCAAGAGAAAACATTCTCTCAAATAATATTATTCCATTCAAAGTCTAATCTGTCAAATAATACATCAATACGTCCCTTAAATACTAAAAATATCTAAACCCTAGAAAGAAAGATAAAGGAAATAAAATATTCGGCAATTAATGCCTTACAATCAGGAAACTAAAATGGGCAATTATTGCCTTACAAACAGGAAAGAAAATAAATATTAAAACATGCAATTAGTTGACTTGCTCCTTATTTGGAAGGCTAAATTTGGAAACAAATCAGCCCTTTAATTTAGGAAACAAATTAGCTCATTATTCTTTGGAAACTAAAAAAAAGGAAAAAGTTGAAATTCGGACTCCTCAGCTCAAGTCTTCGCGCAATAAGATAGATGTCCGAATTTGGGCTGGTTGTGGACTGTTACGGAGGACGAAGTCTTCATAACATCTGTAAGGCTCATCTTGGGCTTTCCGGAAACATATTATAATAGACGATCCGACCTCAGATGCTCTCTGTAGAGGCCCACGAAGTTCAGCTCGGATTTGAGCGGAACTTGGACTTCAGCAACTCAGAATCAGCCCATCATTAAATGCTTCTTCGATCCTCTTGGCTCCTTGTAATTGGCCCAACCAAAACATGCAATTGATCCTTTGGTGATGCTTATTGATTCTCATCACAATCAAAAGCTGCCACACAACCCACACCATGAGAGGCATGTGAGGCTCATAGGGGCAGAGTGGTGGCCTTACCGTGAGCCTCACGCGGCCTCAAAAGAAGATGGTGCAAAATGGTCTTTGGCCATCGCCTCCTTCGCGCTCCTCTCGCGTTCTTCGACCGTTCTCCGGCCTCCGAACTCCAAATTTGAATTTGTTTTAGATTATGAACCGTGACTCCCTCACTCACGTGGAAGACTACAAAACTTTGCAAAAAGGTTGAGAATTCGACTCGATACATGATGACGAAGACAACTCGACGTATGAGAACGTAAAGTAACGTAGCTTCCTAGTTTGGACTCAAAACCTAATGAGTAACCAAAATGACCGGGACTCAATAAGGAATCAAATGAGATCATGTTCAAGTCCAAATACAATAAAACACAAATATATAAACACAAGATCACACAAGTATGCCATTTCCTAAACATAGTCTTAAAACATGCAATTCTACAATGTATGACAATATGAGTTCAATGCATGAGCATACTAAAACATGTGAATGTGTTATATAAATGGTGTACAACAATGCAGGGACACTCGTGAATGAATTGTGTGTGTGTGCCTTACACCTTGCAAGAGGAAGAAGAATCTTGATACCTTAGCATCCAAATACGCTATTTTCCTCTTGAAGACGATATTTGCATGAGAAGTTGCTTTTCTTCTTTGAAGCTTCTTTTCACTAAGAACCACCTAAGCAACTAACCATTACAAATAAAGAGAGTTTTGCAATGGAATCAAGCCAACAAAGATCTAGGATCTTACAACTATCTTTTCCATTCAACACTCAACACGAAATCATGATTACTTCACTTAACCATTCCTCTCCTGCCATTCTCTACATCCCAATACCTTTGTCACTCACCATTAGACTTCCACCCATCTAGACTCATCCTCTTCTACCACTATTTGCACTAAAGAGCATCTAAGGAAAGAAAGGAGCAAGTACTAAAGAATGAGGCCTAAGGGTGATTTCCTTATCTATTACTCTCTTTTCTTATTGATTGTAACTATGTGTAACTAAACCCCTAATCTAGGGAATATATGGTAGGAACATTTGGACTTAGGTGTTGCTTAAACTATATTTTAATTGGATCTCTATTTGTGTTCTATTTATTCTCTCATTAGATTCTATTCACTATGTGATTGACTTGTATGCCAACTTATTAATTATAATCTTGTTTAGAATAATATGTTATGCAATCATCCTTAGATTGACACCCTTGTGTGATTAAGAATCCAATGTATAGGATAGATTATTAGAGGGAATACCAACCAAACCAATCCCACCTTGACCCCCTTTCCTTAATTGGTTAGGGATTTCGGTGGGAAGATGTTTATGATTCATAGTTATGACCTAAACACACTCAAGAATACAAATGGTTAACTTATAAGAGATTGGTCCTTTAAGGTAGTTTGAAAAGCACACCCCTAATCCACTTGCCACTCCATCAATCCCCTAGCATCTCTCTTAATTGTTTACACCCACTATTCTTATCAAGGTTGTTGAGCATTCTCTTTTTCCTACCACTTTTGTTACTTTTACTTTATGTATGTTTGGTGGTACATCAAACCACACACTATCCACTTATTATGATTTATTTTACCGCATTTTAGATTAGTTAATCAATCTAGCATATTACTCCATTTTCCCTGTGGAACGAATCTCACTTACCATTTTACTAAGTTTTCCATCCAAAGAAGGATTCCTAAGTGGTAAAACATTGTTTTCTAAAGATCACATAAACACATTGTTTTGTTGTGCACAAACGGCCATATCAAAATTGGCGCCGCTGCTGGGGAACTTGGTAACGATTGTAAAATTCATTAACTTTTCCTTGTAGTTTAGACCGTTGGTAATTAGTTTACTTCATTTTGTTTTGTATTGCATTTTTAAATTTTAGTTTCATAAGAATTCTTTACGTTTTGGATATTGTGTTTTTACTCGCATTTCAGGATATGGATCCTTTTGACGCACAAATGGCAAACTTCAATGAGGGCATGTCATCATTTTCCTCAAGAGCTTCAAGGTTAAATGAGAGTCAAGATCAAAAGGAAAGGGATGTGAGATTGCAAGGAAGAGACATAGAAGATTAGATGAAGAGGAATCTTCATGATACACAAGCCAGTTATGAGAAAATTTTGAATGGGTTTATGGGAAGCAAGTCAAAATAGGATCTCTAAGTTAGAGGAGTCAATAAGGAGAATCGAAGGACACATAGGAAGGATTGCGGATAGGGTGTTGAATAAGAAGATCGAAAGCTCAAGGTATTCATTCAATCTAGGTAGTGCTAGAGCCATTTTGAGAAGTGGTAGAATAGTGAATGATCGGACCAAATATGGTACGATTTTGTACCCTTATTTCATATTCTTTATGCTTGATTCTCGGGCATTTCCCCATGTTTTAATGTTGTTATTTAAGTATTTTCAGGTATTTACAAAGTTCAAGGGCATTGTAGTAATTTGGAGAAACTAGGGGCAAAAGCATAAAACATAAGGATAAGTTTGAAGTTTTCGCAATATTGGAAGAGAGCAGGGGAGCTTTCTATAATTTTCCAAGTGAATCAGGCAAAGGGCCATTCACCTTAGTGAAACGGGGCGTTTCAAGCATGGGCACAAATCAGGCATGGCCTAAACTCAGGCCCAACGCCAAGCCCAAACACTGGCCTACCTACCTCTAAACGTACCCCAGCCAATAGCTAATTGCACCCAAAGAAGCAAGGCTAGACACGCCTATACACACTTCTATTTATTGCTAAGTACACCCCTTTAGAGACAAGCAAAGCAGCTGATTGCACCCCATCCCGTTGCTGAATGCACCCCATCTTCACTAAAGATCATCTTCTTCCTCACAAAGCTGTCGCCATTGATGGTCAAACCCTAGTGCAGCCACCGATGCCTAAAGTCAGTCCTCATCGACCTACCGCCGGCCAATTTCTACTCCAAACAAACGGCATGGTCAGCGACAACCTTGACGTCAACTTTTCTACCCTCCAAACCGTCGGGAATAGCAACCATGATCTCCTCCAAATCACGCCTCCTCCACCCAATTGTCGCCATTTGCACAGTGACATCGCCATGGCGACAGGGACTTGCTCTGGACTTGATTACTTCACCCCAGTGTCACCCTTTTTGCGTCGCCATTGAAGCCTCACATCGACCTCTACTATGTTCAAATGTCTTTGGTGTGAAAATTACACAATGTACCCCTTTGAGGGGCCATAATTGAAATTTGACAAGAACAGGGGGTCTTTTGGTAATTATCCACTCGTGACCTGATTTGAATTCACTATAAATTCATCCTATTTTCTCCTTTGAAAGACACTTGTGAAGCAAGAAATTCCTTTTTCCACCATTCCTAATCCACCCATTTCTCCTCTCCAATCTCATCAACAAACAACTAGACTACCTCACCTAAATCCTTCCTCTCTTCCCATCTTCTCCACCCATTTCCTTTGTCACTCTCCATATGACTCCACCTATCTAGACACATCCTCTTCTCTTACTCTTTGCACTAGGAGCATCTAAAGAGGGAAAGGATTGAGCATTAAAGAAGGTGACTTATGGGTGATTACCTTAGTTGTTACTTTCTTTTTATTTGATTGTAACTATGTGTAATTAAATCCATAATATCTATCATTAATTGTTAAGACCATTCTCCTATCTAGTATTGTTGATGTTGGATTTCTATCTATTCAATTTCTCTTTATATTATTGTTATTTACTTTTCTAGTTTATTATATCTTAACCAATCAAAAACCAAAAAATATGATTTATGTTTTATGCACCTAGATTAGACTAACTTAGATTATATCACAAATTGATTAATCTAACCTAATCTTTGTGGAACGAATCCTTACTTACCGTTTTACTAATCTTTACATCCTAAAAGGATTTTCTAGTGGTAAAATTGATTTACAAAACAAACACATAAAAACATCATTTTGTTGAGTACCAAAATGACCTCATCAGTGAACAATGGGAGAAATGAGGAAACCATTGATGAAAGCAACAAAAAACCTAGGGAAAGGAATGTTGAAGAAAAAGGAGTTCCGATTAGGGTAGACACCGAAGGTGGAAAAGTTTAAATTCAGGATGAAGAAGAAACACCAAAGGTGGATCCTATAAACAATAGGCTTCCTAGTCCCAGTCTTCCTAGAGTGCCATATCCAGGGAGGTTGAGGAAAGACAAGATGGAGCAATCATTCAAGGACATTTATAATGTGCTCTCTAAGGTAACTATCTGGACGCAATTCAAAAGATGCTAACATATGGGAAATTTTTTAAAGAATTAAATAAGGAGAAGTATCGGTTTAGGCCAAAGAATCAAGAGAGACTTGATGAAAATGCAAGTGCATTTATCCAAAAGAGACTTCCTCTAAAGCTAAAAAATCCAGGAAGTTTTATCATTAGCATAACCGTTGGTGGAGAGGTACAAGTAAGAGCTATGCTTGACCTAGGGGCAAGCATCAACTTGATGCCATTCACAATTTACAAGAAGTTGGGGTTGAATGAACTAAGGCCAACAAAAATGTCTCTCATTTTGGCGGATCAATCAGCTAGGCAACCTAGAGGGATAGTCGAAGATGTCCTACTCCAAGTAGATAAGCTAATCAGCCTGGCTGATTTTGTAGTACTAGATATGGAGGTGGATCCGGATGAAAAAGATTCCTTGATTCTTTTGGGACGTCCTTTCATGGCCACTGCAAAGGCAGTGATAAATGTGCACGAAGGAAAGTTGACCTTGAAGGTCCTGGATGAAGTTGTGGAATACAAGGTCTTTGAGTCCTTAGCTTATCCGATTAGGGCACATGATTGTTATAGTGTGGATATAATGGATGGCTTTGAAAAAGAGGCTAATGAGAGAGTGTTTTATCAAGAGGGGGTAGATGAATTGACTCAAGAAGTTGGTGATATATAGAAGGACTTAGAAGATGCAATGGGAGATTTGATAGGAAAGGAGAGGAACAACAAAAGAGAACCCCCCCTCCTCATCAGTTAGAATTGAAAGAACCCCCTTCAAACCTAAAGTATGCATTTATAAATGATAGTAGCAACTTTCTGGTCATCATTGTGGCAAACTTAGATCAAAAAAAGGAGCAAAGATTGCTTGAGGTCTTGAAAAGATACAAGAAGGCAATAGGATGGACTCTAGATGACATCAAGGGAATCAATCCAACATTGTGCATGCATAAGATCCTATTGGAAGTTGTCACAAAACCAACTTGGGAGGTGCAACGTAGGTTAAATCTTATCATGCAAGAAGTTGTCAAAAAGGAGGTATTGAAGCTTTTAGACGTTGGCATCATCTACCCGATATAGGACAGCAAGTGGGTGAGTCCTATACATGTGGTGATACGAACCTCGTCGATTGTATCACGATTGATGCCTAAGATCGTTCTAACCTCTGGTTCGGATGGAAACCACGACCCAACACCTATAGTGAGATGTGAACCTTGGTATGAAGGAGGACGCCACAATCAAGGATGGAATACTCGATTGATAAGTCAAGGAGGAACGCCACAGAGAAATCTGATAAGTTCCAATTAGTTCTCAAAGAACAATAGAGAAAATTCTCTCAATTTGCATTCAAAATCAAAGCTGATCTCCAATAATACATCAATGAGTCCCTTATAAACTGAAACCCTAAAACCTAAAAAGGAAATCAATATTTGGCAATTAATGCCTTACAATTAGGAAACTAAAATGAGCAATAATTGCCTTACAAATGGGAAAGAAAATAAAAACTAAAACAAGAAACTATTGACTTGCTCCCTATTTGGAAGGCTAAAAATGGAAACAAATCAACTCTTTATTCTTTAGAAACCAATAAGGAAAACTGAAATTCGGACTCCTCAGCTTAGGTCTTCGCGCAACAAACTAGATTGCCGAATTTGGGCCAGTTTTGATCTGTTACGGATGACGGAGTCTTCTTGACATCTGTAGTGATCGTCCTGGGCTTTCCGAAAACATATTATAATAGACGATCCAACCTCATATGCACTCTATAGAGGCCCACAAAGTTCAGCCCGAATTTGGTCTTCATGTGGGCCGAACTTGGATTTCAGCAACTCAGACTCGGCCCCCATTAGATGCTTCTTTGATCCTCTTGGCCCTTGTAATTGGCCCAACTGGAATATGCAATGGATCCTTTGATGATGTTTCTTGATTCTCATCATGTGGTACCCAAGAAATTCGGAATCACAGTGGTGAAGAACGAGCTGAACGAGTTGATTCCGCAACACTTACAAATAGGATGGAGGGTGTGTATCGACTATAGGAAGCTAAACACAAGCACTCGAAAAGATCATTTCCAACTCCCTTTTATCGTCCAAATGTTGGAACGCCTCGCGGGACATAGCCATTATTGTTTCCTTGATGGCTATTCCGGTTACAACCAATCTCCATAGCTCCCGAAGACCAAGAGAAAACCACATTTACATGTCTGTTTCGTACTTATGCTTATAGGAGAATGCCATTCGGGCTTTGCAATGTGCCGGCCACTTTTCAAAGGTGTATGACCTCAATATTCTCAGATATGGTGGAAGATGTAAGTTCCTCAAGTTTGATTGGCTTATTTCATAGACAAACCACATTTGGGGTTATTGTAAGGGTAGCTTAGGCTCTCAAGACCTCAAGAGAAGAAGCACCAAAGGTAAATTTCTAAGTGCTTGCTTTGCTTTGAAGAGATTTAGTTGCACACACATACATTCCACACATATCCATACTTTGTGTATAATGTGTGTCTTTATATGTGTGCATCCATGTTTATATAATATATCTTCTTGCATATTTTATTGATTGCATCTTAGGATTAGAATGCCATGTCATGATAGTGTAGGGAAAAACACACGCACACAACGGAAGCGAGACTAAAAAAGGTTTTAGTATGTTTTAAAATTTTTCCATAAGTTGAACCTTAACCCTTGATTAATTAATATATAATAAAAGTATCATACCTTTGTCGCATGATCCGATTGACGTTGCGTCGATGGTAATCCGCAAGATCTTACAGTCCAATCACGAACGTGAATCACCTAGGAGCGTGGTCTCCCTTTCTTTGAATTGTGTACCTAAGGATGGATAACAAAAACTTTTTCTTTTTCGTTAGTCACAATAACCTTCTTAGAGCAAAAAGAAGAACATCCGGTCACTTGTGAATTATCAATCTATTGATCGAAACTCACGTGAACCTAATTCGAAGTTGTACACAAAGCCTTTTGATGTAAAAGCTTACTAGTGCACTATCGAAATAAAAACAATTCTTCTCTCTTTTTGCTCTTGACCGAAATCACACTATACTAAGAGAGGGATTCTATTTTTCAAGCAAAAGAAAAATAACTCTCAACCAAGTCTTAGGGTTAGCCGAATTCTATACAAAGAATATATATATTGGCCAAAAATCACTTGCCAAAATATATATATATAGTGGACGATTTCTTGCCCCATATATATACCTCTTTAGTGGATGACTTCTTGCCATATATATATACATCTATAGTGGATGAATTCTTGCTGCCATATATATAATATATATTAGGCAAATTCTTACTGCCATCTAAATAATATATCTTAGGCGAATTCTACTTGCCATATATATAATATATATTATTTATTTGAATTCAACTCATTAGTGTATTTGTGACTATATCAAAGACTTCATAATTTGACTAGATAAATAAATTCCTTTTATTTATCTACTTACCAAATAAAGTCTTTTATTCTCATTATACTACCAACAATAGTATAACACTAAAAAACATATTTCCTAATCAGAAAAAGATTTTGACTTTTAATTAAATAATTAATCAATCAATTAATTAAGTTCCATTTAATTAAATAATAAAATAAAATAGTATATGAAGCTAATCCGTTAGCCTTGCCGCCCATATACCATACATGAGCCATATATTATTTTCCCATTTTATTTAATCCATTAGACTTTAAATAAAAAGCCCACATGTGAACTAAACCCATTCTTACTAAAAGAAACAAGCCCACATGCCTTTCATTAATATATTAATATAATTTAACAGCCCATTAAATAAATAATGTGCAAATTATATTCTTAATATATTAACTACAATTCTAGATGGACACATAATCAGTCCGGTAGAATATATCAAGTTATCCATGCAAGTCCGTGTGGATTGAGGATCATGGCGGGCTATCTAAATTTAAGCTTCAATAGACATAACCAAATCACAATCAACAAATGATTCACTTAGGTTCAATCTATTAATTTTAGTTCATTCCTCTAAAGAACTAAAATTGCACTCTTAAATAAAGATAGAATAAGTAAATGTTTCTCATTCATACCCTAGACAATCTTATTGGAGATAGTGTATCCTCGTGAAGAATATCAGTAATCACCAAGAGCTCATAGACCACCTATAGCTCTCCTAGTTACCATATTTACTCATATGACCACATTTTGAACTTGGATATTTTGACTTGTCCAGAAGCCATGTTTCAATAAACACTATCGAAAGCTTAACGTTAAGATTTGATATCCAAAACCTCAAAACATCCATATGATGATATTCTACTCTCATTTAATAAATGGAGCCATAATATCCATATCTATAAATGAAGTCCTCTATCAATTAACAAATGAATACCACCAAACAATCGAGTATAGACTATGCAATATAATTGTACTTTTTTTTTTTTTTTGGGTAAATAAACATTATCATAGAAAGAGAGAAAGAATGTATAAAATAGAAGGGGCATACCCCAGGAAAAACAAGAGCAAAACCAAAAGCTCAAACCAGCTCAAACATGAGCAAAAACAAGAAGCAAGAGCTAAACAAGGGCTCAAACAAACAAAAACACAAGGCAAACAAATCAACTAATAGAAATATTCCACCCTATCAAACGTAGGCAATATCGTAACGCTATATCAACCCTTTCAATTAATGGGGTTCTCTCGGAGGATCGGCATACCATCAGGGATCATATCATTAGTTATTATTCTAACCTCTTTTCCTCTGATGCTTCTCGAGTTGGGAGAGATTTATTTATTGTAGATGATGTGATTCCTTCCTTGGTAACTGCCGTAGAGAATGCTTTCTTGACTAGCATTCCTTCTGCAGATGATATTCACGATGCAGTCTTTGCTATGGATGCTGCTTCTGCCCCTGGGCCAGATGGATTATCTGGTAGATTTTATCAAAGATGTTGGGATGTTATAGGTAGTGATGTGGTCCTTGCTGTTCAGGATTTTTTCATCACTGGCGTTATTTTCCCAGGTCTCAATTCCAGCTTCATTGTTCTTCTTCCGAAGCTGAGGGAATCGATTTTGGTTGATCAGTTTCGACCGATTGTTCTTAGTAACTTTCTATTTAAAATTTCTTCGAAGATTTTGGCTGATCGTTTAGCTCGGGTTGCCTCCAGGATTATTTCTCCTCAGCAGTTCGGTTTCATTCGAGATCGGCATATCGAGGATTGTATTGCTTTGGCTTCTGACTGTGTGAATGTGTTGCAGAAGAAGTGCTATGGGGGTAACTTGGCCCTGAAGATTGATATCTGTAAGGCTTTTGACACCCTGGAGTGGTCTTTCCTTTGTAGAGTGCTTCAGGCTTTTGGGTTTTCTTCTGTTTTTGTGGATTGGATAGACGGCATCCTTCGTTCCTCTAGGCTTTTAGTTCTTTTGAATGGGGTCCCAGAGGAATATTTCTGTTGCTCAAGAGGGGTTTGTCAGGGAGATCTACTCTCTCCGCTTTTGTTTGGTATTGCAGAGGACTTTCTTAGTAGATTATTGACGAGGTTGGTGGATTCTTCACAAATTCTGCCGATTTCTTCCCCAAGGGGTTTTTTTAGCTCCAACTCATTTACTCTATGCAGATGATGTTCTGATCTTTTGCAGAGGCACTAAAAAGAATTTGAAACATATCATGGGTGCTTTTGGGGATTATGGTGATATTTCAGGCCAGTTGGTTAACTGGGGTAAGTCTTCGATTTATTTCGGATCTTCTGTCTCCCCCTCTCGGATTGGTAGTTTGCAATCTCTGGTTGGTATGCAGATTGGGCAGCTTCCGTTTTCTTATTTGGGAGTCCCTTTGTTTCGGGGTAAGCCTCGAAAAGCGGTGTTACGACCTATCGCGGATAAGATCTTGTCTAAATTCGCTAAATGGAAGGGCAAGTCCCTCTCTCTGGCCGGTCGTGCTACTTTGATCAAGTCGGTCATCACCGGTTCATTTGTGCACTCTTTCATGATTTACAAGTGGCCTGCTTCTTTACTGTCTCTGATTAACCGCAAGTTGAGAAACTTTTTATGGACTGGTTCCTGTGAGGAGACTAAGTTGGTTCGGGTCGCTTGGGATCGTTGTTGTAGGCCTTACTCTCAGGGTGGTCTTGGCCTGAAAGATCTTGGGTTGTTGAATGACTCTCTGTTGCGGAAATTCACTTGGAAGTTTATGACCTCTGATGGTTTTGCTTTCACTTTTCTTCGGGAGAGGTATCTCAGGCATTTGCAGAAGCCTCGTGGAGGGTATGTCACCTCCTCGATTTGGTCTTCTCTTCGGACAAATTATAGTTCCCTTCTTAAGGAAGGTATCTAGCTGATTGGCGAGAACTCTCAGCGGGACTTTTGGCGGGATAATTGGTTAGGGGTTCCCATTTTGGAGTTTTTGGGGATTCCAGATTATTTAGCTAATCCTCTCCGGGCGAGGGTCTCAGATTTTATTCGTGAGGGTAGATGGGTGCTGGACGATTCTTTCCGAGCGCGCTTCCCAGATCTGTGTTTTCGGATTGATCGGATTGCTATTTCTCCTGTTGTGGATTCTCTGGTTTGGGCTCATTCTCGGGATGGTCGTGTTTCTTGTAAGTCTGCTTATTCCCAGTTTCTTCGTGATATTCCTCATGTTGTTTGGTGGAGAGATGTTTGGTCCCGTTTTATTCCCCCCTCTTGCTCAGCTTTGACCTGGCGTCTGATGTTGAATAGGCTTCCTACTGAGGATCGCCTTTGCAGGTCTGGGTTCCAGTTGGCTTCTCGTTGCAGTATTTGTGGGGTTAGTAGTGAATCTGCCGATCATCTTTTTCTTCATTGTCCCCTGGCGGTTGCTCTTTGGGAGGTGATTTTCTCGACGTTCCAGCGTCATGTCTCTACCGATACTTGGCAATCCTTCTTCTTGCAAGCCATGTCGATTCCCTTTAGTGAGCAGGTCAGGATTTTATGGAAAGCGGCTATCCATGCAGTGATATGGGGGGTGTGGACTGCCCGTAATCAGTGGTTTTTTGAAGGGAAGTCGGTGGACTTTAGATCAGTCCTTTCTTTGGTTTGGCGTGCGGTTTCAGAGGCTAATCGCCTGGAGATTGGTTGTATGCGTAATTGTATGGACGACCTTTTGATTCTTCGTCGTTTTGGTCTTCGAGGTCGCCCTTCTAAAGCCCCGGTGATCAAGAGTGTGGTTTGGTCGCCTCCGGCCTCTGGTTGGATCAAAGTGAATACAGATGGTGCTGCTATGGGCTCTCCGGGGGTTGGTGGTTATGGTGGTATCTTTCGGAACTGTAGATCCTTTGTGAAGGGTTGCTTTGCTATTCCTCTTGGTCAAGTTTTCGCATTTGAGGCTGAGCTTCTGGCAGCCTCATTGGCCATTAATTTTGCTTGGAAGTATGGGTGGCATCGAATCTGGCTTGAGAGCGATTCTTCTTATGTGGTTCATCTTCTTTCTTCTCGTTCTGACATGGTTCCTTGGAGGGTTCGTCAGGCGTGGCAGCGCTGCATCTTCTAGATCTCACATATGGATTTTCAGGTTTCTCATATTTTTAGGGAGGGGAATCAGGTTGCAGATAAGCTTTCTAAGCATGCTTTGGAGCTTCAGGCTAATTCTTGGTGGTTCTCTGCCCCACCGTTCTATTCTTCTTCCGTTGGCAATGACTGCATGGGTCGGGAGTCTTTTCGTTTTTCTTGATGTTTTCTTTTTCTTTTTGGTGTGGCCTGCGTGCCTCTTTTTGTTTGGGGTTGTTTTCCCCCCGGGTCTTTGCGCTTTGTTGCTTTTTATCTCTTTTTTCTTTTATTTTATCTTTTATATATATGGATACTGTCTAGGGGTTTTTTAGCATATGATCGCTTGTGATGCTTTTTCCCTTTAGATCAGTCCAATTTTATTAAAAAAAATAAAATAAAAGAAAATAGATATTTAACCAAAAAAAAAAATAGAAATATTCCACTTCAAAGCAACATGAGGCCAATCCTTCAAGTTGATAGATAAGAGCCTACTACGAATAATATCAATAATGGTCTTATGAGGGCTCCCAAAAATTCTATTGTTCCTTTCTCTCCAAATAGAGTAAACTGCCATAGCAAGACAAAGCTTCTTAACAACAATGGAATGAGATTTCCCCCACCAACATTGAGAAGCCCAAGCAATAAAACTAGGCCATCTCTGACCATTCCAAGGCCGGCCACACTTATCCTTCAAATGAGACCATATGTCTTTGCTATAAGCACACTCAAAGAAAAGGTGGGCATGAGTCTCAAGGAAAGCAGAGAAAAGAACACAAAGAGTACAAACATGAGGAGTATAAGGATGAACACGGTCCAACGTTGAAAGTCTCCCTCTAATAGCTAACCAAAGAATGAAGCTCATCATTGGAATGTTATGTGAATACCACACAAGCTCAAACCAAGGAACCAAAGGATGAGGAGCCTTAAGACTAGCCATGGTAGAGGCTGCAGTGTAAATACCATCAGGTGTAGGAAGCCACTTAATACAATCCTCCAAACTAGAATTAGGGTTGTAAGAAGGCATGTGGTTATTGATTCCAAGGAGGTCAATCGACATAGAGCAAGGCCAAACCCATTGATCACCAAGAATAATATAACTGACTTTAGCCTTATTCGGAAGACCTGAGTCGTAAATTGCCCTAGAGCTCCAATTTAAAAGAATAGGGTCATTAGGATGCCAATTATCAAACCACAAGGAAGTGCCGAGACCATTACCAATGATATGCTGAATCAAGGGACGAGCAATGGGACGAAGCTTGAGGAACTTTCAACAATTCCAAGAACACGTTTGAGGAGCTTTCACCTCCCAAATACTCCTATCTTTGAGGTGATGAGTTTTAATCCATGTAGACCAGAGGTTATTAGAACCATGCACTAGATTCCATAGATGCCGAATCATTAGAGCTTTATTCCAAGAAATGAGATCCTTGATGCCGAGACCACCCTCATTTTTAGAAAGACATATATCAGCCCAAGCAACTTTCGCCCCTTTACAATTTCCATCAACACCTTTCCACAAAAAGGAGCAAATCTTCTACTCAATATTCCTCAGAACCTTTGAAGGAAGACAAAGGTGACTAGCCCAAAAGACTTGAATACTAGACAAAACTGAGATAATAAGTTGCAACCGACCCGTATATGAAAGACAACGATTCATCCAAGAAGAAATTCTGGTCAAAACTTTAACCAAAAGAGGAGAGCAATCAAGTTGACTTAACTTTGAAGAAATGATTGGAATCCCCAAAAACCTGATAGGGAGCGAGCCAACATTATAGCCAAAAATATTGATGAGCTGCTGCCTACTATCATTATGCACCCCAGAAAGAAAAATATTACTCTTGGCCCGAGAGAGAAGAGAAATCATCAAGAGACTTCTTGAGAACAGTAGCAGAAGGAGTAGAACCATGACAAAGCATAATAAGATCGTCCGCAAAACAAAGGTTAGATAGCTTAATCTTGTCACACTTCCAGTGAAATTTAAAGTGAGAACCTCCATCGCAATAACAAAAAGATAGGGAGACATAGGATCACCTTGACGTAGCCCCCTCTTACTTTGAAAGAAACCAGCAAGCTTACCATTTATAGAAATAGAGAACTTAGGAGTTGTGATGCACGCCTGAACCCAGTTAATAACCTTCGAAGGAACATGAAAAGCAGCAAGTGTCTCTAACAAGAAGTCCCATTCCACCGTATCAAAGGCCTTCATTAAATCCACCTTCAGAGAACACTTGGGAGAGCCATCATCTTTATGGTAATTCCTCATAAGCTCTTGGACAAGAAGGATATTATCACCAATCCATCTTCCAGCCACAAAAGCTGATTGCGAAGAGCTTATAATGTCAGGAAGGATGATCTTAATCCTATTAGCAATGATCTTCGCAATGATCTTGTAGAGAGTATTGCAACAAGAGATTGGTCTAAAGTCCATCATTCTAGAAGGATTTGGAACTTTAGGAACCAAAGCTAAGATCGTTGTATTGAGCTCTTTGAGAAGATGACCGGTTCGAAAAAATTCTTGAACAGCGTTGATCATGTCTCCACCAACTATATCCCATGTCTTTTTAAAGAAATGGGCATTAAGACCATCAGGCCCTGGAGCTTTATTAGGGTGAAGCGAGAAGCAAACCTCACGAATCTCTTCATTAGTGACACCCCTTCTCATCAAATCAGCTTGATCATTTGAAATGAATTCTCACATTAAAAACATTAAACGGATTAGAAGTGACCATGTGAGAGAATTTGAGAATGCCGTCTTTGAAAGCTATTGCAATAGCTTAGGCATCTCCCATGAGTTTTCGGCTCCTAGGACACCTCAACAAAATGGAGTTGTTGAGAGGAAAAATAGGGTCCTTCAATAGATGGCCCGTGTGATGTTGATTAGCAACAATGTCCCTGGGAACCTATGGGCTGAAGCCGTTAATACAGCTTGCTATATAAGGAATAGAGTTTTCCTAAGGCCCGGAACTAGAAATACCTCCTATGAGTTGTGGAAGGGCAGAAAGCCAAATGTTAGCTACTTCCACTCCTTTGGAAGCAAGTGCTACATTTTAAATAACTGTGATCAACTTGGCAAGTTTGATGCTAGGAGTGATAAGGGTATCTTTATTGGCTATACCGTGAATAGTAAAGCCTATAGAGTTTTCAACTTGAAGACTCGAACCGTCATGGAATCATCCAATGTTGTCATTGATGATGAAAGGCTCAAGTCAATTGACCATGAGGAGGAGGTAGTTAGAGAAGATGACTCTCATTTGGAGAAGGTTGTGGAGACTCCCAATGTTGGGACGTCCAATGGTGATAATAAGGACATACAACCTATTGATAGAGTTCATCTCTTGGACTCTAATGAACCCGCTCCATGGGTTAGAAAACTCCATGATAAAGATGACATCATTGGAGATATGAATGAGGGTGTTAGAACTAGACGTCAAATAGCTAATCTCATTAGCTTTACATGCTACACCTCTCAAATAGAACCCAAAAAGGTTGATGAAGCCTTTAATGATGAATTTTAGGATCTTGCCATGTAGGAAAAGCTAAACCAATTCGAAAGGAATGAGGTTTGGACTCTAGTTCCTAGGCCTAAAAGTACACATGTCATAGGCACTAAGTGGATTTATAGGATCAAATCTGAAGAGGATGGCAACATAGTGCGGAACAAGGCTAGACTTGTAGCACAAGGGTACTCTCAAATTAAGGGTATCGACTTTGAGGAGACATTTGCCGCCATTGCTTGTCTAGAGTCCATTAGGCTTCTCTTGTCCATTTCTTGTGTACACGAGTTCAAATTGCACCAAATGGATGTCAAGAGTGCCTTCTTCAGTGGCTTCTTGCAAGAGGAAGTGTTTGTTGAACAACCTAAGGGGTTTGTGGATACACAACACCCCAACCATGTCTATCGCCTCAAGAAGGCTCTCTATGGGTTGAAACAAGTACCGATGGCTTGGTATGAGCGCCTCACTCAATTTCTTGTTAACAATGACTACACAAGATGTAGTGTTGACAAGACCTTGTTCATCAATAGAAACAAATATGAGTTATTTATAGCTCAAATCTATGTTGATGACATTGTAATTGGCTCCACCAACAACATCAAGGTCCAACAATTTGTTGGTGAGCTTAGTTACTTCCTAGGTTTGTAAATTAGGCAATTGAATGATGGGATTTTTATAACCCAAGCCAAATATGCTAAGAACCTAGTGAAGAAGTTTAGTCTTGAAAATGCCAATTATTGTGATACACCCATGAGTACCACTTTGAAACTTAGCAAGGATGCAAGTGGAAAAAGTGTCGAACAATCTCTATATCGGGGCATGATAGGAAGCTTGTTTTATTTGACCGCAAGTAGGCCCGATATATCTTTTAGTGTGGGTGTGTGTGCTAGGTACCAAGCGGATCCTGAGGAGTCTCATCTCTCTTCCGTAAAGAGAATCATTCGTTATGTGAATGGGACGTCCAACTACGGGATTTGGTACTCTTTTGACACTAATGCTAGTCTTGTAGGCTTTAGTGATGCAGATTGGGCAGGAAATTATGATGATAGAAATAGCACATCGGGCAGTTGCTTCTTTCTAGGAAACAACTTGGTGTCTTGGTTTTGCAAGAGGCAAAACTCGATTTCCTTGTCCACGGCCGAGGCAGAGTATATAGCCGCGGGGAATGGATGCACAAACTCCTTTGGATAAAGCAAATGTTAGTCGACTACGGATTCAATCAAGGTACTCTCACTCTCTTTTGTGATAACATGAGAGCTATTAATATTTCCAAGAATCCGGTACAACACTTTAGAACTAAGAATATTGACATCCGCCATCATTTCATAAGAGAACTAGTTGAGAATAAATGCATAGTACTTGAACATGTAGGTACTAATGATCAACTAGCGGACTTATTTACTAAATCCTTAGATGTTACTCGTTTTAAAATACTAAGTAGATCTATTGGGATTTATCTCGTGGAATGATGAGTTTTAGTGATTGACCCCATAAGGGGAACTCAAGCAAAGAGAGCTATTTTGCATACTTGTCATATGCAAAAATTTGAAATATCTTATGCTTCTTTTTTAATTGCTTGAGTAAGCTTGGTGGCAAATATGTATATATGTTTTCAATTCAATAAGTGTGAACCATGCTTTATTTACAATCCATGCCATATTTATGTTCAAACATGCATTTTTGGACTAGGAGATCTATATAGGAAGTACATGTTGAATGACCTATAGTTATCTCCATGACATGATGATTCTTATATAACATGCTAATGACAAATGAAAAGCATGAAATTCATATGACATGTTCAAATGAAAAAGTATGAATTGATGATTGCATATTCTTAAATGCAAAACTTGTGTGAAAAAACTTATAAGACTCCAAATGAATAAAGAATCTTGTATCCGTTCAAAGGATTTTAAAATCCAAATGTCTCTCTTTCTTTATTGGTTGAACATAGCTACTATTATACGGGTATCTCACCCAGAAAAATCAAATAGGGTGCAAAGTGACTCATGCCATGTTTCGCTTATAAAGTTAGATATAGCTGCTCTTAAATTGAAATAAATAATATCTCTATATCCTTGCCTTACTCATGAAAATGGTGAAATGGGTTTGAATTCTTATTAGAAACCCTTATCATTTGCTTTGCCAAATACCATTGTATTTTGGATTTGAATGCTACATGTGTTGTACACAAAGCATGGTTGATTCACACATTTTCATTAAATAAATCTCATTGTTTCTCTCCAATTAATTGAGATGCATAAAGTGACTTATATAATTATGCAATTATCTTGTATGCTACTATCTCTCTTTGCTAAAAGTGACCTGGTTGAGGACTACTCCTTTGCCTATATCATGACAAAAAAGGGGAGTAGAAGTGGTAAGGGGAGTTGCTAATTGTAAGTAGCAAATGTACATGTTGGGGAGATTACAAATTGAGGGGGAGTAACCCAATAAGGGGGAGCATTGCATTCACATATATTGCATGATGTTGTACTTAAATTCTTAAATTCAAATACTTGTTTTAACTTCACATGATCACCTTGTTAGGATTATGTTTAATAGCAAGAGTGTAATATTGTTTTTGACAATCTTTTCATATTAATAAACTAATTTATGTTTTAACAAATCTTATAGCATTTATAGTTTAAATATTATAATTGTCAAAAGTAAATAATCATAAGGTCAAAAGACTATGAGAAAAGAAAAATTGTTCCTACATCTGGATATGTATGAGGTAGACACAATTCCTTAGTTAGTCTTGAATAATGTTCACAACTTAAGGTAAAGGTTGGGCATCTTTATCTAGTTAAAGTTGTAGATTATTTTGCTAGTATTTGAGTGGGATCAAATGTGTTATGATGAGTCTAAATCATCAAAGTGTCTTTGAGTAAAAGAATCTAGTGCACTAGGTGCATTGAATAGGATCACAATGAAATACTTTATCTAGAATCGTCAGTAGATTAAAGTTTTTTTCATTATGAGGACAATCGGAGAGTCTATCTTAATCCTGAGATAAATGATGGACTTATGGTTAAAAGTGTTATCATTTGAACTATCAATAAGTACAATTATACAACATAGTCTATCCTCAATAGTTTGATGGTATTCATTTGCTAATCGATAGAGGACTTCATTTATAGATATGGACATCGTGGCTCCATTTATTAAATGAGAGTATAATATTATCATATGAATGTTTTGAGGTACTGGATGTTAAATCTCAACGTTGAGTTTTCGATACTGTTTATTGAAAACATGGCTTCTAGACAAGTCAGAATATCCAAGTTCAAAATGTGGTCATATGAGTAAATATAGTAAATAGAAGAGCTATAGGCGGTCTATGAGCTCTTGGCGATTACTGATATTATTCACGAGGATACACTCTCTCAAATAAGATTGTCTAGGGTATGAATGAGAAACATTTACTTATTCTATCTTTATTTAAGAGAGCAATTTTAGTTCTTTAGTGGAATGAACTAAAATTAATAGATCGAACCTAAGTGAATCATTTGTTGATTGTGATTGGGTTATGTGTATTGAAGCTTAAATTTAGATAGCCCGCCAAGATCTCCAATCCACACGGACTTACATGGATCACTTGATATATTCTATCGGACTAATTATGGGTCCATCTAGAATTGTATTAAGGCATGTGGACTTGTTTCTTTTAGTAAGAATGGGCCTAGTTCACATGTGGGCTTTTTAATTAAAGTCCAAGGGATTTAATAAAATGAAAAAAAAAAAAATTTTTGGCCCATGTATGTATATATGGGCAGCATGGCTAAAATAATAGTCTAATATATTATTTTATTTGATTATTTGATTATTACCTGTTTCTCTGTGATATTCCTCAGGTTGTTTGTTGGAGGAATGTTTGGTCCTGTTTTATTCCCCCTTCTTGTTCAGCTTTGACCTGGCGTCTGATGTTGAACAGGCTTCCTACTGAGGATCGCCTTCGCAGGTCTGGGTTCTAGTTGACTTCTCGTTGCAGTATTTGTGGGGTTAGTAGTGAATCTGCAGATCATCTTTTTCTTCATTGTCCCCTGGCGGTTGCTCTTTGGGAGGCAGTTTTCTCGACTTTCCAGCGACGTGTCTCTACCGATACTTGGCAATCCTTCTTCTTGCAGGCCATGTCGGTTTCCTTTAGTGAGCAGGTTAGGATTTTATGGAAAGCGGCTATCCATGCAGTGATATGGGGGGTGTGGACTGCCCGTAATGAGTGGATCTTTGAAGGGAAGTCAGTGGACTTTCAGTCCGTCCTTTCTTTGGTTTGGCGTGTGGTTTCAGAGGCTAATCGCCTGGAGATTGGTTGTATGTGTAATTGTATGGACGACCTTTTGATTCTTCATCGTTTTGGTCTTCAGGGTCGCCCTTCTAAAGCCCCGGTGAAGTGTGGTTTGGTCACCTCCGGCCCCTGGTTGGATCAAAGTGAATACAAATGGCGCTGCCTTAGGCTCTCCGAGGGTTGGTGGTTGTGGTGGTATCTTTCGGAACTGTAGAGCCTTTGTGAAGGGTTGTTTTGCTATTCCTCTTGGTCAGGTTTTCGCGTTTGAGGCCGAGCTTCTGGCGGCCTCATTGGCCATTAATTTTGCTTGGAAGTATGGGTGGCATCGTATCTGGTTCAGCTTCTTTCTTCTCGTTCTCAAATGGTTCCTTGGAGGGTTCATCAAGCGTGGCAGCGCTGCATCTTCCAGATCTCGCATATGGATTTTCAGGTTTTCCATATTTTCAGGGAGGGGAATCAGGTTGCAGATACGCTTTCTAAGCATGCTTTGGAGCTTCAGGCTGATTCTTGGTGGTTCTCTGCCCTGCCGTTCTGTTCTTCTTTAGTTGGCAATGACTGCATAGGCCGGGAGTCTTTTCGTTTTTCTTGATGTTTTCTTTTTCTTTTTTGGCGTGGCCTGCGATCCTCTTTTTATTTGGGGTTGTTTTCCCCTTGGGTCTTTGTGCTTTATTGCTTTTTGTCACTTTTTTCTTTTCTTTTATCTTTTATATATATGGATACTGTCTAGGGGTTTTTCAGCATAAGATCGCTTGTGATACTTTTTCTCTTTAGATCAGTCCAATTTTATTAAAAAAAAAAATATATATATATACATTAACCCTAAAAAAACAAAAAAGATTATTTGATTAAATGGAAATTAATTAATTAATTAATTAATTAATTATTTAATTAAGAATGAAAATCTTTTTCTAACTAGGAAATATGTTTCTTAGTGTTGATGAGAATCAAGAAGCATCACCAAAGGATCCATTGCATATTCCAGTTGGGCCAATTACAAGGGGCCAAGAGGATCAAAGAAGCATTTAATGATGGGCTGATTCTAAGTTGCTGAAGTCCAAGTTCGGCCCAAATCCGAATATGAGGTCGGATCGTCTATTATAATATATTTTCGGAAAGCCCAAGACGAGCCCTATAGATGTTATGAAGACTCCGTCCTCCGTAACAGTTCACAACAGGCCCTAATTCGGATATCTATCTTGTTGTGTGAAGACTTGAGTTGAGGAGTCCGAATTTCAGCATTTTCCTTTTTTTTAGTTTCCAAAGAATAATGAGCTGATTTGTTTCCCAAATTAAGGGGCTGATTTGTTTCCAAATTTAGCCTTCCAAATAGGGAGCAAGTCAACTAATTGCATGTTTTAATCTTTATTTTCTTTCCTGTTTGTAAGGCAATTATTGCCCAATTTAGTTTCCTGATTATAAGGCATTAATTGCTGAATATTTTATTTCATTTATCTTTCTTTCTAGGGTTTAGATATTTTTAGTATTTAAGGGATGCATTGATGTATTATTTGAGACTTGATTTGAATGAAAATTGAGAGAATATTTCTCTTTTGTTCTTTCAGAACTAATTGGAACTTATCAAATTTCTCTATGGCGTTCCTCCTTGACTTATCAATCAAGTATTTCATCCTTGATTGTGGCGTCATCCTTTATACCAAGGTTCACATCTCGTTATAGGTGTTCGGTCGCGGTTTCAATCCGAACCAGAGGTTAGACAATCTTAGGCATCAATCTTGATACAATCGACGAGTTTTGAATGTAGGATCGCGCTGCGTACAATCATATCTAGAGTGGCATGCTCTTAATCTTTGCTTGACATTTTCTTACATGAATAGGTCCTCACTAGTAGATCATTGTTTTAATCTTTTCATTTTGGTTTCGCATATTAATCAAGGGATAGTAAAACCTTTTTTTTTGGGTAAATAAATAGTATCACAGGGAGAGAAAGAATGTACAAAATACAAGGGGCACACCCCAGGAAAAACAAGAGCAAAAACAAAAGCTCAAATCAGCTCAAACACGAGCAAAAACAAGAAGCAAGAGCTAAACAAGGGCTCAAACAAACAAAAACACAAGGCAAACAAATCAACTAATAGAAATATTCCACTTTAAAGCAACATGAGGCCAATCCTTCAAGTTGATAGATAAGAGCCTACTACGAATAGTATCAATAATGGAACGGGTAACGACTTTGCTGGTCTTATGAGGGCTCCCAAAAATTCTACTGTTCCTTTCCCTCCAAATAGAGTAAACCGCCACAGCAAGACAAAGCTTCTTAACAACAATGGAAGGAGATTTCCCCCTCCAATATTGAGAAGCCAAAGCAATAAAACTAGGCCATCTCTGACCATTCCAAGGCCGGCCTCACTTATCCTTCAAATGAGACCATATTTCTTTGCTATAAGCACACTCAAAGAAAAGGTGGGCATGAGTCTCAGGGAAAGCGGAGCAAAGAACACAAAGAGTACCAGCATGAGGAGTATAAGGATGAACACGGTCCAACGTTGAAAGTCTCCCTCTAATAGCTAACCAAAGAATGAAGCTCATCCTTGGAATGTTATGTGAATACCACACAAGCTCAAGCCAAGGAACCAAAGGATGAGGGGCCTTAAGACTAGCCATGGTAGAGGCTGCCGTGTAAATACCATCAGGTGTAGGAAGCCACTTAATACAATCCTCCAAACTAGAATTAGGGTTGTAAGAAGGCATGTGGTTATTGATTTCAAGGAGGTCAATCGACATAGAGCAAGGCCAAACCCACTGATCACCAAGAATAATGGAACTGACTTTAGCCTTACTCGGAAGACCTGAGTCGTAAATTGCCCTAGAGCTCCAATTTAAAAGAATAGGCCCATCGGGATGCCAATTATCAAACCACAAGGAAGTGCCGAGACCATTACCAATGATATGCTGAATCAAAGGACGAGCAATGGGACGAAACTTGAGGAGCTTTCTCCAATTCCAAGAACACATTTGAGGAGCTTTCACCTCCTAAATACTCCTATCTTTGAGGTGATGGGTTTTAATCCATGTAGACCAGAGGTTATTAGAACCATGCACTAGATTCCACAGATGCCGAATCATTAGAGCTTTATTCCAAGAAATGAGATCCTTGATGCCGAGACCTCCCTCATTTTTAGGAAGACATATATCAGCCCAAGCAACTTTCACCCCTTTACAATTTCCATCAACACCTTTCCACAAAAAAGAGCAAAGCTTCTGCTCAATATTCCTCAGAACCTTTGAAGGAAGACAAAAGTGACTAGCCCAAAAGACTTGAATACTAGACAAAACTGAGATAATAAGTTGCAACCGGCCCGCATATGAAAGACAATGATTCATCCAAGAAGAAATTCTGGTCGAAACTTTAACCAAAAGAGGAGAGCAATCAAGTTGACTTAACTTTGAAGAAATGATTGGAATCCCCAAATACCTGATAGGGAGCGAGCCAACATTATAGCCAAAAATATTAATGAGCTACTGCCTACTGTCATTATGCACCCCAGAAAGAAAAATATTACTCTTGGCCGGATTAGCTTTGAGGCTCGAGAGAGAAGAGAAATCATCAAGAGACTTCTTGAGAACAGTAGCAGAAGGAGTAGAACCATGACAAAGCATAATAAAATCATCTGCAAAACAAAGGTCAGATAGCTTAATCTTGTCACACTTCCAGTGAAATTTAAAGTGAGGGGAAGCTTGAATGTGCTTGGCTAATAACTTCGTGAGAACCTCTATCGCAATAACAAAGAGATAGGGAGACATAGGATCACCTTGACGAAGCCCTCTCTTACTATGAAAGAAACCAGCAAGCTCACCATTTATAGAAATAAAGAACTTAGGAGTTATGATGCATGCCTTAACCCAGTTAATAACCTTCGAAGGAACATGAAAAGCAGCAAGTGTCTCTAATAAGAAGTCCCATTCCACCGTATCAAATGCCTTCATTAAATCCACCTTCAGAGAACACTTGGGAGAGCCATCATCTTTATGGTAATTCCTCATAAGCTCTTGGACAAGAAGGATATTATCACCAATCCGTCTTCCAGCCACAAAAGCTGATTGCGGAGAGCTTATAATGTTAGGAAGGATGATCTTAATCCTATTAGCAATGATCTTCGCGATGATCTTATAGAGAGTATTGGAACAATAGATCGGTCTAAAGTCCGTCATTCTAGAAGGATTTGGAACTTTAGGAACCAAAGCTAAGATCGTTGTATTGAGCTCTTTGAGAAGATGACCGGTTTGAAAAAATTCTTGAACAGCATTGATCACGTCTCCACCAACTATATCCCATGTCTTTTTAAAGAAATGGGCATTAAAACCATCAGGCCCTGGAGCTTTATTAGGGTGAAGCAAGAAGCAAACCTCACGAATCTCTTCATTAGTGACACCCCTGCTCATCAAATCAGCTTGATCATTTGAAATATGATTATGAATTAAAGTTCGAAGCGTACCAGCTCTATTCAAAGTGGGAACCGAGCAGCCAAGAATATTTTGAAAGTGGTGGATAGCCTCATTTTGAATAAGAACATCACCATCAATCAAAGCACCGTCTTCCCCCAAAATAGATAGAATTTTGTTTCGATTGTGTCTACCATTGATGGCCTTGAAAAAGTAGGACGAATTCCGATCCCCAGCATGTAACCATTGGATTCTTGACTTTTGCTTAAGAAAATCTTCCTCAACTTGAAGAGCCCTAGTATAAGATTTAATAATATCATTTTCTTGCAATCTAAGAGTATTATCAGTGTGATTGGCATCAAGAAGACGTTGACACTCTTCAAGTGCTTCTTTAGCCTCATTTAACTTGACTGTCACATCACCAACCTGGTTCTTATTAAGAGATTTTAAAGCCTTCTTGAGAATACGAAGCTTAGAGCAAAGCTTAAATTGCATGGTACCATGAACCTGTTCTTGCCAACAACTCTTAACAAGAGGAAGCAAATCTTCCCTCTCCGTTAGAAAAATAAAAAAGTTAAACGGGCAGTTCTTCCTTCTTCCTTGTAACGCGAATGACTATGATCAGAGATGCTAGGGGAAAGAAAAATAGCTTCAGAGTTCGTGAACTTACCAAGCCAAGCATCATTAACGAGCACCCTATCCAATTTCTTAGAGATACAGTCATCATTACTCCGTTTGTTACACCAAGTGTGAAAAAAAACCCGAAAAACGTAGATCATCAAGTTCAGCAGCTTGTAAACAATCTTCAAATTCATCCATAGCACTGATCTTCTTAAAGAACCCCCACTAGTATCAAGAACCCCTCTAGCAACGTTAAAGTCTCCAAGAACAATCCAAGGGGTACCAGCTGAAAGATTAGCACACATATTCTCCCGAAGAGCTCTCCTTGCTCTAATCATTAGAACCATAAACAAAAGAGATTCTAAATGTGTCATTATTATCAAGAAGACAAGCATGACAGTGGATAATCTGGTCGGTTTCACAAATTTTGCTCACTTTAAGAATTCTAGGGTCCCAACCAACCCAAATCCTTCCAAGGCTATGACTATTGTAGTTATCAAGCATGTCCCATTCTTTGAAAACATATTTGATAACATTGGGTTTATTAATAATTCTCACCCGAGTTTCAACCAAGCAAACCAAACTAAGCTTTAAATCAATCAACATCTTCCTTACCTCCAGTTGTTTAGGGGCAGCATTAAGACCCCTAATATTCCAACAAGTGAGATTAATCATTAAGAGGTTGAGAAGGCATCACCTTAGCTTGCGAGCTATTATCCTTGCCTTTCTTAGCAGCCCGTTTCTTCTTCTTCTTCTTACTAGAGGAATCCATGGGGCTAGAGAGCCCTATAATTTTGACCCCATCAATATTTTTGATCTTTGAGTGCCAAAGGGAATGGTCCGAAGAGGCTGTAGTAGGAGAATCAGCATAATTACATTGGTCATTGCATTGGTCAGTACAAGAATCACCATCCTTATTAAGAGCAGCAAACTTGTTAGAGGTACCAATAACCTTTTCCTTAACAAGGTCATTACATTGGTCATGAACAGGCAAGTTGGTAGGACGCAAAGAAGGCACATTTTTAGCATTACAAGTGGAAATAACTTCATCAACATTCAAGGAACCAATGGGAGGAGGTTCCATATCTGCATGAGGTAAGGAAACTAGGGGTGCATCCCCTCTAGTAACTCTCCTCCATTCTTGTTTGAGCTGGGGAGCAGAATTAACATCAGAGGGAGGGTGTAAGGGCTTGAGCCGAGGGCAAGTTGCAATAGAGTGTCCAAAAGACTTGCATTCTGTACAGATTTTCGGTTTCCATTGGTATTCAACCAAGATTTCCACATTTTCACCAGGTTTTGGATCCGAATTGTCACCCATAAATAGGTCGAACGAATCAACTAGGTCACAAGAGGCATCAATTTCAATACAAACCCTAGCAAAAGAAATTCTCTTCATGGATTCGGTTAGGCTATCAGCATAAAGGGGCTTGCCAACTGCACTAGCAATATGGCTCATTCCTTCTTCATTCCAGTATTCATGGGGAATGTTGAACAGCTTGACCCAAACCGGAATTTTGGAGTAGGAATCTTTAGAAAGAATGTGCTTAGGATGCCATTTTTTATGGATCACCAGCCTTCCAGCAAATAACCTAGGGCCGGCCTCTAACACATTAGAACAAGCTTCATCATTCGAGAACTTGAAGAAGTAAAACCCCTTATCATTAGCCAAAATTTCCAGCAGACCACGATTGCCCCAAATACGCATGGCAATGTTGTTAACTAGAGAAAAGGGAAGCTTTTTCTCAATAAAATAACCCACCAAGCAGTTCTTCCAAGCTTTAGATCCATCCTCTGCAACTTCCATGGGTTGGGAGACACACTTCCTATTACCTCTTTGTAAGAGCTGGTAGAATTTTAGGTTCATAGGCTTACTTGTGGGGATATCCATAATTGGACCATTGTGAGTACCTCTCAGCACATTACTATAAGTGTTAGCATCTTTATTCACCAAAGAAGGAGTGATAGAGATACCTTTATTATGGGACACCTCCTCAAGTTGGACCATAGGGGAGGAGTTAGAATGTTGCTGCTCCTTAGCTAATAAACCTTCAATCTCAAGAGGCAACCTAGCTCCATTGCAAAAGGTATCATTACTAGCTGAAATCTTGTTAACAACACAAGATTCTATGATACTATTTATTTACCCAAAAAAAAAACAACACAAGATTCCAAAAGAGTGGGAAAACCAGCAGAGGAAGATATAGAGAAGGGTGGATTTTCCATGACAAAACTAGAGAAACGAAAGAGAAAAAACAACCCAGAACAGAAAACTTGAAACGGACGTAACTCTGTGACAAAAACCCCAAATCACAAAGTTTTTGATTCCTTGATGCATAAAAAATCACGATCTTCAAACTTTATGAAGGATTAAATAATAGAATCTGACTGGAACAGGAACAAAAAAGCGAAACGGTGCAGAAACCCTAATTTAAATAGAAACCAGAACAAAAAACACTTGAAACAGACGTAATGATACAAACCTCGTCGATTGTATCAAGATTGATGTCTAAGATCGTCTAACCTCTGGTTTGGATGGAAACCGCGACCCAACACCTATAACGAGATGTGAACCTTGGTATAAAGGATGACGCCAAAATCAATGATGGAATACTCGATTGATAAGTCAAGGAGGAATGCCATAGAGAAATCTGATAAGTTCCAATTAGTTCTCAAAGAACAAAAGATAAATATTCTCTCAATTTTCATTCAAATCAAGTCTGATCTCCAATAATACATCAATGAATCCCTTATAAACTGAAACCCTAAAACCTAAAAAGGAAATAAATATTTGGCAATTAATGCCTTACAATCAGGAAACTAAAATGAGCAATAATTGCCTTACAAATGGGAAAGAAAATAAAAACTAAAACAAGAAACTATTGACTTGCTCCCTATTTGGAAGGCTAAAAATGGAAACAAATCGGCCCCTTAATTTGGGAAACAAATCAACTCTTTATTCTTTAGAAACCAATAAGGAAAACTGAAATTCGGACTCCTCAGCTCAAGTCTTCGCGCAACGAACTAGATTACCGAATTTGGGCCGGTTTTGTTCTGTTATGGATGACGGAGTCTTCTTGACACCTATAGGGATCGTCTTGGGCTTTCCGAAAACATATTATAATAGATGATCTGACCTCATATGCACTCTGTAGAGGCCCACGAAGTTCAGCCCGGATTTGGTCTTCATGTGGGCCGAACTTGGATTTGAGCAACTCAGACTCAGCCCCTATTAATGCTTCTTTGATCCTCTTGGCCCTTGTAATTGGCCCAACTAGAATATGCAATGGATCCTTTGGTGATGCTTCTTGATTCTCTTCACGTAACTCTGTGCTACAAACTTCAAATCACGAGATTCTTGACTCTATGTCGCATGAAATATCATGATCTACAATATTGATGAAGAACATAAAATCGAAATCAAACCGGAAGAGGCTCAAAAAAACAAAACGACGTCGAAATCCTAAAACCTAAGCTTCCATCCATGCAGAGCGTTTTTTTATGGATAGTAAAACCTTGCTAGGATGAGTTAGAACTTATTTAAAAATCTTTGAAATATCTTGATGCATGTCTTTGGGGGGTTGATTTGTGATTGTTTTGCTCGAGGACTAGCAAAAGATAGGTTTGGGGGTATTTGATCGAACCAAATATTGTATGATCTTGTCCCTCATTTCCTCTTCTTTATGCTTGATTCTCGAGCATTTCCCCATATTTTAACGTCGTTAATCAAGTGTTTCAGGATTATTCGTGCCACAAGGGCATTTGTGAAGAAGAAGAAGAATTGGTGCAAAATGTGCACAAAGTGGAGAAGCAAGGCATTATCGCCCTTTGAAGGTGTCGCCTATTGACACATGGCGACAGAGAGATTAAATCCTAAAAATCAATCAGGTATGGTGTCGCCATGAGATGTCGCTTCGAGAACAAAGGGCTACATAGAAGAACATATGGCGTTGCCACGAGATGTCGTTCTGAGAACAAAGGTGATATGAACCTCACCAAGAGTAGTGAGACCCGGAACCAATATATGGTAGCGAGGATCGTTTTCTAAATTCAAGCTTGTAAACAAGACAATATAGGACCGTAACCCATTACCTATAATGAGATAAGAACCAACGGTATCAAGAAGGTTGTAGACGCCACACTCAAGAACAAGAAAGAAGGTGAGTGATAAGTCAAGTTTGAACGCCACAAGGTATAACCCTTGATAAGTTCATAGTTCAATGAAGAACCAAGAGAAACGCTCTCTATCAATTTTATTTCATTCAAAGTCTAATCTGCTGAATAATACATCAATGCATCCTTTAAATACTAAGAAAAGGAAATAAACTACTCACCAATTAATTGCCTTACAATTAGGAAAGTAAAAGAATAAAAACTAGCAACTAGTTGACTTTGTTTGGGAGCCAAGCCAAGAGAAGTCTTCAAGAAAAGGCATTCAATGCTTTGAATGTGGAGGATACGGTCATATCTCCAAGGTTTGTGGTAACTTGAAGAACAAGAAAAATGGAAAGGAGATGGCCACCTCATCAAGTGATAGTGAGAGTGTGGAAGATTCTTCAAATGATGAAGAGCTTGCAAATTACTACACGGTCTTTGGAGCCTCTCATGTGGAGGTTGGAGAAGAAGGCAAAAATGCCTCTATTTGTGACCTTGAAGAAGGAGTAGATGAAAAGATATGAAATTCCCTTAAGCAATAGTGTATTATATACCTAGAGGGGGGGGGGGGGGGGGGGGGGGGGGGGGGGGTGAATAGGTATAGGCCCAAATCTCTTCTAACTTCAAAATATGCGGATAAAAAGAAAGAATTGTACACTTGAAATTATATAGCAATTGTATAGTATGAGTCAATACATGTGAAAATCAATATACAAGAGATACATTTAATACATGGTATGGAAGATAAAGAAAAGTAAAGCGAAAACAGACATAAGGATTTTAACGTGGTAAAACCTCAAAGAGGAAACATCCACGGGTTGATACCACAACCACCGGTAAAGCAATTCACTATGAAAGAAAGAGATACACACTCAATGCAATCAACTCCTAGTCTAACCACAAGACCAAGTGAATCACTCCCCTACTACCTATCCAAGGTGAGTCCTTCACCTTTAGGAAGCAACTTCCTATCCAAGGCTCTCAAGCCTCTAGGAAGATTTTCTTACTTGGCTATCTAGATCCATAGTCAAGCTTCCCTTAATAAGAACCAGGTTGGTGATGTGACGGTCAAGTTAAATGAGGCTAAAGAAGCACTTGAAGAGTGTCAACGTCTTCTTGATGTCAATCCCATTGATAATACTCTTAGATTGCAAGAAAAGGATATTATTAAATCTTATACTAGGGCTCTTCAAGTTGAGGAAGATTTTCTTAAGCAAAAGTCAAGAATCCAATGGTTACATGCCGGGGATCGGAATTCATCCTAGTTTTTCAAGGCCATCAATGGTAGACACAATCGAAACAAAATTCTATCTATTTTGGGGGAAGACGGTGCTTTGATTGGTGGTGATGTTCCTATTCGAAATGAGGCTATCCGCCACTTTCAAAATATTCTTGGCTGCTCGGTTCCTTCTTTGAATAGAGCTGGTACGCTTCGAACTTTAATTCATAATCATATTTCAAATGATCAAGCTGATTTGATGAGCAGGGGTGTCACTAATGAAGAGATTCGTGAGGTTTGCTTCTCGCTTCACCCTAATAAAGCTCCAAGGCCTGATGGTTTTAATGCCCATTTCATTAAAAAGACATGGGATATAGTTGGTGGAGACGTGATCAACGTTGTTCAAGAATTTTTTCGAACCGGTCATCTTTTCAAAGAGCTCAATACAACGATCTTAGCTTTGGTTCATAAAGTAACAAATCCTTCTAGAATGACGGACTTTAGACCGATCTCTTGTTGCAATACTCTCTATAAGATCATCGTGAAGATCATTGCTAATAGGATTAAGATCATCCTTCCTGACATTATAAGCTCTCCGCAATCAGCTTTTGTGGCTGGAGGATGGATTGGTGATAATATCCTTCTTGTCCAAGAGCTTATGAGGAATTACCATAAAAATGATGGCTCTCCCAAGTGTTCTCTGAAGGTCGATTTAATGAAGGCCTGTGATACGGTGGAATGGGACTTCGTGTTAGAGACACTTGCTGCTTTTCATGTTCCTTCGAAGGTTATTAACTGGGTTAAGGCGTGCATCACAACTCCTAAGTTCTCTATTTCTATAAATGGTGAGCTTGCTGGTTTCTTTCATAGTAAGAGGGGGCTTCGTCAAGGTGATCCTATGTCTCCCTATCTCTTTGTTATCGCGATGGAGGTTCTCACTAAGTTATTAGCCAAGCACATTTAAGCTTCCCCTCACTTTAAATTTCACTGGAAGTGTGACAAGATTAAGCTATCTGACCTTTGTTTTGCAGATGATTTTATTATGCATTGTCATGGTTCTACTCCTTCTGCTACTGTTCTTGATTTTATTATGCATTGTCATGGTTCTACTCCTTCTTGATACCGTTGCTTCTTTGATCCTCTTGGCCCCTTGTAATTGGCCCAACTGGAATATGCAATGGATCCTTTGATGATGCTTCTTGATTCTCATCATTCCCCCACTCTTCAAAAGGATTCGTCCTCGAATCTTCACCGTAATGTTGTTGATAGCCTGCGACACTTCATCAAAACACTGCAAAAGAGAAACAAGAACACTAGGCCAAGAAGTTGGCTGATTTGAAAACAATGCCTTTTTGATCTCTTTTTTTTTTTTCTCACTAGCGAAAATTTTTGTTTCCTTTTCACTCTTTTTTTCCTCATGAGCAAAAAATTCTGTTTCTTTTTCACTCTTTTTTTCCTCACTCACAAAAATTCTTGTTTCTTTTTCGCTTTTTTTTTCCTCAATAGCATAATTTTTTGTTTCTTTTTCACTCTTTTTTTCCTCACTCACAAAAATTCTTGTTTCTTTTTCTTTTGAACTCTCACTCTCCCTTTTTACATCTCTTTGTTCTTTTAACCTCACTTGATCTTCATATACTTGTATTGGGGTTAAGGGTACAAGAGTGATTCGTTTTTTATTGAGTACAAAAGAGTATCTATTTGTATAACCATCATGAGTTGCACGCCTGTCAAACTGCCATGGTCGCCCCAAAAGGATATGGGTTGCATGCATTGGTACCACATCACACAAGACTTCATCTTCATATTTACCGATCCGGAACGCCACTAACACCTGTTTAGTCACCCTCACCTCATCACTATCATTCAACCATTGCAATTTATACGGCTTAGGATGCAGCATCGTTGGCAATCCTAATTTGTTAACCATGGTTGTGCTTGCAATGTTAGTACAACTACCACCATCAATAATCATGCTACATACCTTATCATTAACAAGACATCGGGTGTAAAAAACATTGTCACGTTGTACATCGTCAGACATTTTTTTTTTTTTTTTTTGGTAACGGATCTGAACAAACTTAATTTTTTTTTTTTGACTTAATCAAAACGAAATTCAGCAAGGTCTAGTTTTTTTTTTTTTTTTTTTTTTTGTGATCAACGAAATCAAAGAAGAAGAAAAAAAAAGGATAGATCAAACCTGATTTTAGAAGCCTAAGCTCTGATACCAACTGATATGAACCTCACCAAGAGTAGTGAGACCCGTAACCAATATATGGCAACGAAGGATCGTTTTCTAATTCAAGTTTATAAAAACAAAGAAAATAAAGGACCGTGACCCATTATCTATATGGAGATAAGAACCAACGGTATCAAGAAGGTTGTAGACGCCACACTCAAGAACAAGAAAGAAGGTGAGTGATAAGTCAAGGTTTGAATGCCACAAGGTAGAACCTTGATAAGTTCATAGTTCAATGAAGAACCAAAGAGAAAATGTTCTCTGAAAATATTATTTCATTCAACAGTCTAATCTCATATTACATCCATTCGTCCCTTATAAACTGAAACCCTAAAACCTAAAAAGGAAATAAATATTTGGCAATTAATGCCTTACAATCAGGAAAATAAATGGGCAATTAATGCCTTACAATCAGGAAAGAAATTAAAATTAAAACATGCAATTAGTTGACTTGCTCCCTATTTGGAAGGATAACTTTTGAAACAAATCAGCCTTTTAATTTGGGAAACAAATCAACTCATTATTCTTTGGAAACTAAAAAGGATAAAGCTGAAATTCGGACTCCTCAGCTCAAGTCTTCGCACAACAAAGTTGATGGCCGATTTTGGGCCTGTTGTGATCTTTTACGGACACCAGAGTCTTCATAACATCTGTAGGGCTCGTCTTGGGCTTTCCGAAAACATATTATAATAGACGATCCGACTTCAGATGCTCTCTGTAGAGGCCCACGAAGTTCAGCTCGGATTTGGGCCGAACTTGAACTTCAGCAACTCAGAATCAACCCATCATTAAGTGCTTCTTTGATCCTCTTGGCCCCTTGTAATTGGCCCAACCGGAACATGCAATTGATCCTTTGGTGATGCTTATTGATTCTCATCATTCCCCCTCTCTTCAAAAGGATTCGTCCTCGAATCTTCACCGTAACGTTGTTGATAGCCTGCGACACTTCATCAAAGTCCTGAAAAAGAGAAACAAGAACACGAGGCCAAGAAGTTGGCTGATTTGAAAATAATGCCTTTTTGATCTCACTCTTTTTTGCATAGAAGTTCATTTGTTTTTTTTTTTTTTTTTTCTCATCAGCCGAGATTTCTTTTTTTGCTGTTTCAATCTCTCTTTCTTTTGTCTCTCTTTCTTTTGAACTCTCACTCTCATTTTTTACATCTCTCTTTTCTTTTAACCTCACTTGATCTTCATATACTTGTATTGGGGTTAAGGGTACAAGAGTGATTCGTTTTTTATTGAGTACAAAAGAGTATCTATTTGTATAACCATCATGAGTTACACGCCTATCAAACTGCCATGGTCGCCCCAAAAGGATATGGGTCGCATGAATTGGAACCACATCACACAAGACTTCATCTTTGTACTTCCCAATGGAAAAAGACACCAACACCTGTTTAGTCACCTTGATTTCTTCACTATCATTTAACCATTGTAGCTTATAAGGTTTTGGGTGTTTTAAAGTGGCCAAATTCAGTTTTTCCACCAAACTAGTGCTAGCTAAATTAGCACAACTCCCCCCATCAATAATCATGCTACATACTTTATCATTAACATGGCATCGGGTGTAAAAAACATTGTCACGTTGTTCATCGTCAGACATTTTTTTTTTTTTTTTTTTGTAACGGATCTGAACAAACTTTTTTTTTTTTTTTGAACCGGACCTGATCAAACTTTTTTTTTTTTCTAACTTGATCAAAACGAAATTCAGCAAAGTCTAAGTATTTTTTTTTTTTTTTTGGTAACGGATCTGAATAAACTTTTTTTTTTTGATCAAACAAAATAAATGAAATACAAAAAAATAAAAAAAAGGATAGATCAAACCTGATTTTAGAAGCCTAAGCTCAGATACCAACTGATATGAACCTCACCAAGAGTAGTGAGACCCGTAACCAATATATGGTAACGAAGGATCGTTTTCTAATTCAAGTTTATAAAAACAAAGAAAATAAAGGACCGTGACCCATTATCTATATGGAGATAAGAACCAACGGTATCAAGAAGGTTGTAGACGCCACACTCAAGAACAAGAAAGAAGGTGAGTGATAAGTCAAGGTTTGAACGCCACAAGGTAGAACCTTGATAAGTTCATAGTTCAATGAAGAACCAAAGAGAAAATGTTCTCTGAAAATATTATTTCATTCAAAAGTCTAATCTCATATTACATCCATTCGTCCCTTATAAACTGAAATCCTAAAACCTAAAAAAGGAAATAAATATTTGGCAATTAATGCCTTACAATCAGGAAAATAAATGGGCAATTAATGCCTTACAATCAGGAAAGAAATTAAAATTAAAACATGCAATTAGTTGACTTGCTCCCTATTTGGAAGGATAAATTTTGAAACAAATCAGCCTTTTAATTTGGGAAACAAATCAACTCATTATTCTTTGGAAACTAAAAAGGATAAAGCTGAAATTCGGACTCCTCAGCTCAAGTCTTCGCACAACAAAGTTGATGGCCGATTTTGGGCCTGTTGTGATCTTTTACGGACACCAGAGTCTTCATAACATCTGTAGGGCTCGTCTTGGGCTTTCCGAAAACATATTATAATAGACGATCCGACTTCAGATGCTCTCTGTAGAGGCCCACGAAGTTCAGCTCGGATTTGGGCCGAACTTGAACTTCAGCAACTCAGAATCAGCCCATCATTAAGTGCTTCTTTGATCCTCTTGGCCCCTTGTAATTGGCCCAACCGGAACATGCAATTGATCCTTTGGTGATGCTTATTGATTCTCATCACACATGCCTTCTTACAACCCTAATTCTAGTTTGGAGGATTGTATTAAGTGGCTTCCTACACCTGATGGTATTTACACGGTAGCCTCTACCATGGCTAGTCTTAAGGCCCCTCATCCTTTGGTTCCTTGGTTTGAGCTTGTGTGGTATTCACATAACATTCCAAGGATGAGCTTCATTCTTTGGTTAGCTATTAGAGGGAGACTTTCAACATTGGACCGTGTTCATCCTTATACTCCTCATGCTGGTACTCTTTGTGTTCTTTGCTCCGCTTTCCCTAAGACTCATGCCCACCTTTTCTTTGAGTGTGCTTATAGCAAAGAAATATGGTCTCATTTGAAGGATAAGTGTGGCCGGCCTTGGATTGGTCAGAGATGGCCTAGTTTTATTGCTTGGGCTTCTCAACATTGGAGGGTGAAATCTCCTTCCATTGTTGTTAAGAAGCTTTGTCTTGCTGTGGCGGTTTACTCTATTTGGAGAGAAAGGAACAATAGAATTTTTCGGAGCCCTCATAAGACCAGCGAAGTCGTTACCCGTTCCATTATTGATACTATTCGTAGTAGGCTCTTATCTATCAACTTGAAGGATTGGCCTCATGTTGCTTGAAAGTGGAATATTTCTATTAGTTGATTTGTTTGCCTTGTATTTTTGTTTGTTTGAGCCCTTGTTTAGCTCTTGCTTTTCGTTCTTGCTCATGTTTGAGCTGGTTTGATCTTTTGTTTTTGCTCTTGTTTTTCTTGGGGTATGTCCCTTGTATTTTGTACATTCTTTCTCTCTTTCTATGATACTATTTATTTACCCAAAAAAATAAGATCACAAGGCTAAAACTCAATCAATCAATCAATCATACAAACCTAGAATGTGAACTAACATCATTCTTAACACATTTCATCTATCAAATAAGAAGATTGAATGAGATGATCAAAAGAGAAACTGATAAGAAAATGTTTCACCCCACAAATGTATAATCTCGGACTGAAATCAGCTTTCTGCAAACAATCACGAAATCACTTGGCTCTGAAAATGCTTGGGGTTTGTAGCTATCATCAAGATCAACATTTTTACCTTTTGAATCAAGTGATTCAGAGTTAAGTTGAGAAAGTTATGATTGAAACAAGACACCAAAAATCATGAAGAAATTCTACACATACTTTCTTTTTCAATTTTCTTCAAGTTATTCAAGTTGTGTTTGGAGGGAAGGAAAATTATATTTAAAAGAGAGAGAGAGAGGGAAAGGAAGCACCCAATTGAAGAGTGCCACATCAGCCTCCACGTGTGGCACACGTGGGCAGAGAGGCTGTCCAGCTATGTGGCACACGTGGACAGCAAGCTTGGCAGTTGGCCATGCTTGCTCCTCTCGCGCACCTCTCGCGTTCTTTGACCATATTCAGGCCTCTGAACTCTGATTTTGAATCCATTTTTGGATTATGAATTGTGACTCCCTCACGCACAATGAAGACTATAAAACTTTGACAAAAGGTTGATAATTCATCTCGAAAAATGACGACGAAGACAACTCAACGAATGAGAACGCAATGTAGCATAGCTACATCATTTGGACTCGAAACCAAATGAATGAGTAACCGAAATGACCGGGACTCAATAAGGAATCATATGACATCATATTCAAGACCAAAATACAAGAAACACAAACAAATAAACACAATATCACACAAGTATGCTATATTCAAGCGATAGTCATAAAACATGCAATTCTACAATGTTTGTCTATCTTAGACCAATGCATGTGCATACTTAAATGAATGTGAATGTGTTATACCAAATGTTTGCACAACGATGCAAGGACACACATATATAAATTGTGTGTGTGTGTGCACTTACGCCTTGTAAAAGGAAGAAGGATCTTGATACCTTAGCATCCAAGAACGAGCTTTCCCTTTTGAAGACAACATTTGCATGAGACATTGCTATTAACCTTTGAAGCTTCTTTTCTCTAAGAATCACCTAAGCAACTAATCAATACAAATAAAGAGAGTTTTGTAATGGAACCAAGCCAACAAAGATCTAGGATTTTACAAGATAGCTAGAAGTGTGGTTGATGTAGCTACACAATGGGAAGTTGCTTGTATGACATCAAATGACCAAGGCAAAGGTCTTGATGAGGAAGTTGACTCAATTAGTGAGAGGCAATGTGATGAGTGTTGTTCATACTCATGTGACGATGATAACTCCGACTTGGAGAGTTTTGACAAGAAGGAAAGAATGAGTTATGAGGATTTCATGACTCCTTAAAGAAGAAAAAGAAGGAGATTTTTGGGTTGAAGGAAGATAACCTTCAACTAAAAGAAAAGGTGATTCTCTTAGATGAGGAAGTAAAGCTTGTCAAAGAATTGGAACTTGAAGGATTGGCCTCTTCTAGCATTGAATTGGAACATCAACTCTAGATAATCCATTGTGTTGTAGGCCTGCTTGTTTGCTTTTGGCTTTTGTGTTTGGTTGTGCTTTGTTGTAGCCTTTGTTTAGCTCTTGTCTCTTTGCTTCCTGGGGTATGCCCCTTGAATTTGTACATTCTTTCCTTCTTTTCTATGATACTATTTATTTACACCAAAAAAAAGCTTGTCAAAGAAAATAAGGACAAATTGAAGAAAGAGCTTGAAGAAGCAAGGATGTCACCTGCTAAATTCACTTTGGGTACGGAGAAGCTCAACATTATACTAGGTTATAGGAAGATGCCTAGTGACAAGAGAGGCCTAGGGTTTGTTGATAAGGAAGTCACACCATCATCCAACAAGATAACTTTTGTGAAGGAAATTGTTCCTAAGTTGCCTCCTCATTCTTCTTACCACCAAAAGACTCTTGAAGTGGGTGAATCTTCTAAGAGTGCTCCTTTGAAGATTGTCAAGGACAAAGAGATGAGGTATCTAGAAGTTTTGAATAAGGCTAAGATCAAGCAACCTCAAGCTCAAGGCAAAAGCTTAGTTTCACCTCCTCAACACCCTAGGAGGAAGATTGATCTTGGAGAGTCATCCAAGAATGGCCAAATGAAGATGCCAACAAAGGGTAAAGCTCAATCTCAACTTACAAGAGCTCCATACCCAAGCTTTGCACCACCAAGGAGCCACGTTCAACCAGCTCACCCACCTCAACAAGCTAGGCCACAAAGGTGCCACCAATCGGCTCAAGATCCAAAGAGAAGCAAATTGATGCACCTTCAAAGACAACCTCATCAACATGGCATTGCCACGATGAGATCTCAATGCAATGGTATAAATTCTTACTTTGTACCTACTTGTCATTTTTGTGGTATGATTGGTCATTTAAGACCTAATTGCGTTGATTACATTAAGAGGTGTAGGTTAGAGAGCATGAAAGAAAAACGGTTGATGTAAGGATTCCCATTCATTGATTGGCTTATTTCGTGGACAAACCACATGTTGGGGTTTGATTTTGATATGAACCTCATCGATTGTATCAAGATTAATGCCTAAGATCGTTCTAACCTCTGGTTCAGATGGAAACTGCGACCCAACACCTATATCGAGATGTGAACCTTGGTATAAAGGAGGAGGCCACAATCAAGGATGGAATACTTGATTGATAAGTCAAGAAGGAACGCCACAGAGAAATTTGATAAGTTCCAATTAGTTCTCAAAGAACAAAAGAGAAAAATTCCCTCAATTTTCATTCAAAATTAAGTTTGCCGAAAATACATCCAACCGGATCCTTATAAACTAAAACCCTAATAGCAAAAGAGAGGATACACGCCTATCTCAAGAAGGAAACAATAAATTCGGCAATTAAATGCCTTACAAAACAGAAAATTAAATCAAACTAAAACAAGCAACTAATTGTCTTGATCCCTATTTGGAAGGCTGAAATTGAAGCAAATCAACCCCTTAATTTGGGAAACAAATTAATTCATTATTCTTGAAAATCCAAAAAGGAAACAACTGATATTGAATCTCCTCCGCACGCCCTAGCTTGTGCCACACGCCTAAGCTCTCTGCCACACGCCCAAGTCAACTCTTACTCGGCTCATTCAATTGCCTTGATGATGTTAATTAAGCCTTGGTCTTCATGTGGGCTCATCTTGGACTTTAATAATTCAGAATCAGGCCATTTAGTGCTTCCTTGAATCTCTTAGCCCTTGCCCTTGTTATTGGCCCAACCGGAACATGCAATGGATCCCTTGGTGCAGCTCCCTTGTTCTTATCATTCCCTCCCTCTTGAAAAGGATTTGTCCTCAAATCGTCACCTACATCAAAAGGAGACAAATCAGAAACATTAAAGCTAGCACTAACATTATACTCACCTGGAAGATCTAACTTGTAGGCATTGTCATTGATCCGTTCAATCACTTGAAATGGGCCATCTCCCCTCGGAAGTAATTTAGAACGCTGCTGCACTGGAAATCGTTCCTTCCTCATATGTAACCACACCCAATCACCGGGTTCAAACACAACTTTCTTGCGTCCTTTATTAGCTTGAGTGGCATATTGCTCAGTTCTTCTCTCTATGTTTTGTCGAGTCGTTTCATGGATTTGCTTAACAAAATTTGCCTTTTTCTTCCCATCCAAGTTAACATGCTCATTCACAGGTAAAGGAATTAAATCCAAAGGAGTCAATGGGTTAAAACCATATACAATTTCAAAAGGCGAAAAATGAGTTGTAGAATGTACACTTCTATTATAAGCAAACTCTACATGCGGCAAACAATCCTCCCATGTTTTCAAGTTCTTTTGTATTATAGCACGCAACAAGGCAGATAAAGTCCTATTAACTACTTCAGTTTGACCATCAGTTTGTGGATGACAAGTAGTAGAAAATAAAAGTTTAGTTCCTAACTTATCCCAGAAAGTTTTCCAAAAGTAGGTTAGGAACTTAGCATCTCTAGCCGAAACAATGGTTTTAGGCATGCCATGCAATCTAACAATTTCTTTGAAAAACAAGTCAGCAATATGTGATGCATCACAAGTTTTATGACAAGGAATGAAATGTGCCATTTTAGAAAACCTATCAATAACCACATATATAGAATCCCTAACCCTCTTTGACCTAGGCAAACCCAGCATAAAATCCATAGAAATATCAATCCAAGGTCCACTAGGTATAGGCAAAGGAGTATACAAACCATGAGGCTTAACCCTAGACTTAGCTTGTATACACGTAATGCATTTCTCACAAATTCTTTCTACATCACGTTTCATATGAGGCCAAAAGAAGTGTTCATGCAAAACATCTAGTGTCTTGGCTGTACCAAAATGCCCCCATCAAACCTCCCCCATGAGCTTCTCTAACAAGCAATTCACGCAAAGAACTCTTAGACACACATAATTTAGTTTCTCTAAACAAAAATCCATCATGCCTATAAAACTTGCCAAATGCAACCCTTTCACATGCATTGAATACATTGCCAAAATCAGCATCTTCCACATACAATTCTTTAATGTAGTCAAAACCAAACAATCTAGCATCCAAAGTAAAAAGTAAAACGTACCTTCTAGACAAAGCATCAGCGACTACGTTTTCCTTACTTTTTTTGTACTTGATCACATATGGAAATGTTTCTATGAACTCCACCCACTTGGCATGCCGCTTATTTAGCTTGTGCTGCCCCTTTAAATGCTTCAAGGACTCATGATCCGTGTGAATCACAAATTCTTTTGGCCAAAGGTAGTGTTGCCAAGTTTCCAATGCCCTAACCAAAGCATACATCTCCTTATAATAGGTAGGATAATTCAAGGTTGCTCCACTTATTTTCTCACTAAAAAACGCAATGGGACGTCCTTCTTGCATTAGAACAGCTCCAATACCTATTCCTGAATCATCACACTCAATCTCAAAAGCTTTAGCAAAGTCAGGCAAAGCAAGCAAAGGTGCATTAGTTAATTTTTCCTTAATCAAGTTAAATGCCTTTTCTTGTTCATTACCACTTAAAACCCACAGTCTTTTTGATAACTTCAGTTAAAGGTGCAGCTAGACTACTAAAGTCTTTCACAAACCTCCTATAGAAACTAGCCAACCCATGAAAACTTCTCACTTATCCCACATTTGTAGGTTTCGGCCACTCCTTAATTGCCTTAACCTTTTCATCATCAACCCCAATTCCCTTAGCACTAACACCAAAACCCAGAAATACAAGCTTATCCGTGCAAAATGTACACTTTTTAAAATTAGCAAACAACTTTTCTGTTCGTAAAACACCTAAAACAAGTTTTAAATGTTCAACATGCTCATCCAAGTTTTTGCTATAAATCAGAGTGTCATCAAAGTAAACAACCACAAATTTTCCAATAAAAGCACGCAAAACATGGTTCATTAATCTCATGAAAGTACTTGGTGGGAGAAAAAAAAAATAAAGAAATTAATGAAAAAACGCTCTGCATGGCTGGGTGCTTAGGTTTTAGGGTTTTTTTTGGGTAAATAAATAGTATCATAGAAAAAAGGAAAGAATGTACAAATTCAAGGGGCATACCCCAGGAAGAAAGAGACAAGAGCCGAAAGGCCCAAAAAACAAGCACAACAAAGCTCAAACAAGAGCTAAACAAAGGCTACACCAAAGCACAACCAAACACAAAAGCCAAAAGCAAACAAGCAGGCCTACAACACATTGGATTATCTAGAGTTGATGTTCCAATTCAATGCTAGAAGAGGCCAATCCTTCAAGTTGATAGAGGAGAGCCGGCAACGGATAATGTCAATAATGGACCGGGCAACCTCAGCATTAAGCTTTCGAGAGCTTTTAAAAATGCGACAATTTCTTTCTCTCCAAATAAAATAGACAGCCACCGCTAGACATAGCTTTTTAGTCACCGTGGAGGGAGAGTTCCCCTTCCAATGAATGGACACCCAATCTATAAAATCATACCAGCTGAGACCAATCCAAGGACAACCACATTTATTCAAAAGTTGTGTCCATATGGCTTTGCTATACGAACACTCAAAGAAAAGGTGAGCATGAGTCTCGGCTTGAGAGTTGCAAAGGACACATGTAGCAACAACTTGAGGGTCATAGCGCTGAACACGATCCAAGGTAGAAAGCCTACCTTTAATAGCCAACCAAAGGACAAAACCCATTCTCGGAATATTCTGAGGAAACCACACAATTTCATACCAAGAAACAAGAGGATGAGGGGTTCTAAGAGACTCCATAGTAGAAGCAGCTGAATAAATGCCATTTGAAGAAGGAAGCCACCGAATACTATCATCCAAATTAGAGTTTGGGTTGTAAGAAGGCATACGGCTCCTTATTTCAGCAAGATCAATGGACATAGCAACAGGCCATTTCCAATTATCACCTACAACAATGGCATTAACCTTAGCATTGATAGAGAGGCCAGAGTCATAAATTACACGGGAGCTCCATTTCGAACGAATAGGGCCATCCGGGTGCCAATTATCAAACCATAGGGAAGTTTTCAAGCCACTACCAATGATGTGCTGAATTAAAGGACGAACGAAGGGCCTAAGATGAAGAAGCTTTCTCCAATTCCATGAACAGGTATGCGGAGCTTTCACCTCCCACAAATTAGTACCTTTGAGGTGATAAGCTTTGATCCAAGATGTCCAAAGATTATTAGTGCCATAAACCAGAATCCATATGTGTCTAATCATAAGCGCCTTATTCCACAAAGAGAGGTCCTTGATTCCAAGGCCACCTTCTTTCCTTGGAATACAAATATCGGACCAAGCAATTTTAGAGCCTTTGCTGTTAACCTCAACCCCATTCCATAAAAAACTTCGGAATTTCTGCTCAATGCTTTTCAAAATTTTCTTTGGAAGACAAAGGTGACTAGCCCAAAAGATTTGAATACTTGTTAAGACCGAAATAATAAGTTGAAGACGACCAGCAAAAGAAAGGCACCGATTCAGCCAAGAAGAAAGCCTACTCGAAACCTTTTCCACAAGGGGAGAGCAATCATGAAAATTCAACTTTGAAGAGATGATAGGAATTCCCAAATAACGAATAGGAAGAGAGCCAACCGGGTAACCAAAAAGGTTGATGAGCTGCTGACTAATAGCATAGGGCACTCCTGAAATGAAAATGTTGCTCTTGGAATGATTAGCACGAAGACCCGAAAGCAAAAAGAACTCATCAAGGGCTGATTTGAGAGCAAGAGCTGAATGATAGGAACCATGGCAAAGCATAATCAGGTCATCTGCAAAGGAGAGGTGGGAAAGCTTTATTTTGTCACACCTCCAATGATATTTGAAGTTAGGAGTGTCCGTAATATGTTTGGCCAGAAGCTTAGAGAGTACCTCCATAGCAATAACAAAAAGATACGGAGACATAGGGTCCCCTTGCCGAAGGCCCCTCTTTCCGGAGAAGAAACCAGCAAGCTCACCATTAATAGAGATAGAGAACTTGGGAGAAGTAAGGCAAGCTTTAATCCAATGAATGACTTTCAAAGGAAAGTGAAACGCAGCTAGAGTGTCAAGAAGGAAGCCCCAATCCACCATATCAAAGGCTTTCATCAAATCCACCTTAAGAGCCACCTTTGGAGTACTAGCATCCTTGTGATAATTCCTCATAATCTCTTGAACAAGAAGGATGTTGTCCCCAATTCTCCTACCTGCCACAAAAGCTGATTGGGAGGGGCTAATAATGTCCGGAAGACAAGGTTTTATTCTGTTGGCTATGATCTTAGCAATGATCTTTTAGAGAGTGTTGCAGCAAGAGATTGGTCTAAAGTCCGTCATTTTAGAGGGATTAGGGACCTTAGGGACCAAAGCAAGGATCGTAGCATTGAGCTCTTTAAGAAGAAGACCTGAGCGAAAGAACTCTTGAATTGCGTTAATAACATCATCACCAACTATGTGCCATGTCTTCTTAAAGAAATGAGCATTATAGCCATCGGGACCGGGTGCCTTATTAGGGTGAAGAGAGAAGCAAACCTCACGAATCTCATCATTTGTAACTTCTCTACTCATGAAATCAGCTTTATCATTGGAGATGTGTTTATCAATAACATTTCTCAAAGAACAAGAACCATGTCTAGAAGCCATAGAGCTTCCAAGGATATTTTGGAAGTGACGAATAGCTTCGGATTTGACCTGGGTATGACCTTCAATCAAGGAACCATCTTCACCAGTAATAGAGAGGATCTTACTTCTATTGCGTCTCCCATTGATGGCTTTGAAAAAATAGGAGGAGTTACGGTCACCAGCCTTGAGCCATTGAACTCTAGATTTTTGTCTCAAAAAATCCTCCTCCGCCTGAAGAGCCGTTGTATAAGAACTCATTAGCTCCTTCTCTTGCATTCTAAGGCTTGCATCAAGAGGCTGCCGATCAAGAAGACGTTGACAATCAACAAGAGCAGCCTTGGCCTCAATCGAATTGACAGCCACATCCCCCACCGTATTCTTGTTAAGGGATTTTAAAGCCTTCTTTAATTTTCGGAGCTTAGAGCAAAGCTGAAATTGCATATTTCCATGAAAATTCTCTTGCCAACAACTCTCAACCAAAGGAAGAAAGTCTTCCCTTTCCGTTAGAAAATTGAAAAATTTAAAAGTGCAATTTTTCTTGTTACCTTGCCACCCGAGCTTAACCAAAGAGGGGCTGTGATCCGAGATGCTAGGAGGAAGAAAAAAGGCTTCAGAGTGCTCAAACTTGGCCATCCATTCCTTATTAACTAGAACTCTATCCAACTTCTTAGAAATGCAGCCATTGCTTCTTTTATTACACCAAGTATGGAGAAAACCCGAGAAACGAAGGTCATCTAGCTCCGCATCCTGTAGACAATTATCAAACTCCTCCATAGCTACTGAAATTCTAGAAGAACCCCCAATCGATTCTTGCACCTTCCTAGAGACATTGAAGTCCCCAACAACAATCCAAGGAACACAACCATGCTGGGTACTCATACTATCCCAAAGAGCTCTTCTAGCTCTATCATCATTAGAACCATAAACAAAGGAAATTTTAAACCGATCATTACTTTCCAAAATACAAGCTTGACAATGAATGATCTGATCCGTTTCACTAATTTTGCTGATATTGATAATCCTAGGATCCCATCCAACCCAAATTCTACCAAGACCATGACTATTGTAATTGTCTAACATATCCCACTCTTTAAAAACAGAATTGACAACAAGAGGTTTATTGATCCATCTCACTCTTGTTTCCACTAAACAAACTAGACTTAGCTTGTGTTCAAACAACATCCTTTTAACTTCTAATTGTTTAGGGGAGGCATTCAGACCCCTAATATTCCAACAAGCAAAATTAATCATTGAGAGATAGATAGAGAAGACTCCACCTTAGCTTGAGAGCTACTATCCATTCCTTTCTTAGAAGCCTTTGACAACTGTTTCTTCTTCTTCTTCTTCTTCTTACTAGAAGTTTCAGAGGGGCTGGATAGCCCAATAATAGGGACCCCATCAATATTCTTGATCTTTGTAAGCCAAAGAGAGTGATCTGGAGAGGCTGTGGTAGGAGAGTCATCTTCACCACACAAATTACCATCATCATCAACAAGAGCTGAGAAATTGTTAGAGGTGTCAATAATTTTTTCCTTAGAAGGATCAATGCTAATAATTGGAGTAGGCACATTGGCAACATGAATGGAGTGATCCGGAGAGGCTGTGGTAGGAGAGTCATCTTCACCACACAAATTACCATCATCATCAACAAGAGCTGAGAAATTGTTAGAGGTATCAATAACATTTTCCTTAGAAGGATCAATGCTAATAATCGGAGTAGTGACAGTGGCAACATGGATTGGAGGCTCAATTTTGGGATTACACCCAGAAATAGCTTCATCACCTTTCGTAGTGGCTTTAGAAAGAGGCAAAGGCTCGAAGGCCTTTAGAGGTGTAGAAACAGAGGCTGCATCTCCTCTATTAACCTTCTTCCATTCTTGCTTTGGTTTGGAAGGAAGTTCAATATCAGAAGATGATTTCATAGGCTTGAGCCTAGGGCAAGTCACTACAGAATGGCCAAAGGACTTGCATTCAGTGCAGATTTTAGGCTTCCATTGGTATTCAACCAAAATTTCTACACTTTCACCATGATTTGGATCCGCATTGTCTCCCATAAAAAGGTCAAAAGAATCAACCAAGTCACAGGCAGCATCTATTTCAATACAAACTCTAGCAAACGAGATTCTCTTCATGGATTCCGTTAGACTATCAGCATAAAGTGGTTTGCCAACCGCACTAGCAATGTGGCTCAAGCCCTCTTCATTCCAATATTCATGAGGAATATTGAAGAGCTTAACCCATACCGGGATTTTAGAATATGTTTCTTTTGTTAAAATGAGCCTAGGATGCCATTTCTTGAGAATCAACATCCTTCCGGTAAATAACCAAGGGCCTCCTTCCAAAACATTAGAGCAAGCATCATCATCTGAGAATTTGAAAAAATAGAACCCTTTCTCATTAGCTAACACTTCCAGCAGACCACGGTTGCCCCATATACGCATGGCAATATTGTTGACTAGAGAGAAAGGGAGCTTTTTCTCAATAAAGTGACCCACCAAGCAATTCTTCCATGCCTTAGAACCATCATCAGCAACTTCCAAGGGAGGGGAGACACAAGTTCTATTTCCACTCTGAAATGGTTGGTAAAATTTTAGGTTCATAGGCCTACGAATGTGACCTTCAATATTAGAACCATAGCTGTCACCTTTAAGCACATTACAATAGGTAGTAGGAGCTATTTCAGGAATTATAGGAGAGGGGCATTTAGGTTGACCTTCAGCCTTGTTTGGATCATTAATCACCAAAAGAGAAGTGGAAGGGATGTCTTTACATTGCTGTACCTTAGAATACCCGAATAAGGCAACACCACCACGCTGGACATGCTGGCCTTCAACATTTGTGGAGGAACATGCTTTTTCTTTTGGGGCTAGCTTTTGAGCATTACCTAAAGAGGAAAAAGGCACCTGTTGCTGCAGCATAGCAGGTCTGAAAGTTTCAGTATGCTTTTCAGAGCTATCACCTTGATCCTTGGTCCCCTTCTTCTCCCCTATCACGTTCTTGGAGGGAGATACCATTTTTGAACCTTCAAGAACTCCATTGTTGCCAAAGATGACAGTGTAGATGAAGATTCTATCACGTTCTTGGAGGAAGCCACAATTTTTGAACCATCAAGAGCTCCATTTTTGCCTCCAAGAGCCTTGGTCTTCTTCACTATGTTCACAGAAGTTCCCACCAACTTTGGGCTTTGAAGAATATCCATACCTGGTAAACCTTCATTCTCAAGAGACGAACCAGCTCCTTTGCTAATAGCTTCGTGACCAGCTGCAATTTCCTCATTTTGACGACCCAATCCAGCTCCATTGCTAAGAGCTTTGTTTGAAACCTCACTAGCTTCCAAGAGAGAAGGAAAACCAGAAAAAGAAGATACATTTGAAAGAGAAGGATGCCCTCCTTTGCTGGACATAATGTTACTCTTAATAGGAACACTAGACTTTAAAATGGAAAAAGCACCTTGAGAAGAGGAAAGAGGACTGCCTTCCATGGAAGAAATGGGAGGAAGAACACTAGAAAATGAGTGTTTATGTGAGGAAGCCATGGAGGGATAAGAATCCACCATGAAAATGGGCTGGGAATAGAAGGAGGCAGCAAGGAATTCTAGAGAGAAGGAGGAGCATCTCTCTCATTTGGGCATTACACTTCAGTGTTGTACTATTGTTTTCCCAATTTAGGTTTTAGGGTTTTTAGGGTTTCGGTGCCGTTTTACGATTTCAAGCCTTTTCCGGTCCGATTCTGGTCTTTGATTCTTCGTCAAAGTTGTAGATTTTGAAATGTCATGCAATCTAGAATCAAAAATCTCGTGATTTGAAGTTGATCTCTCGGAGTTACATCAGTTTCAAGTTTCTGCACTGGTTTGTGTTTTTTTTTTATGGTTTCTCCGCCGTTTTGCTTTTTTGGCCCTCTTCCGGTAAGATTATGTTCTTTTGTCGTTCTTCAAGTTTGTAGATTGTATTTTTTTATGCAACCTAGAATCAAGAACTTTGTGTTTTGGGGTTCACGGCACTGAGTTCTGTCTGTTTCAAGTTTTCTGTTCTGGTTGGTTTTCTCTAGGGTTTCTCCGGTTCTATCATGGAGAATCCACTATGTTCTGGTTTCCCTTCTCTCTTGGAAGCTTGTGTTGTTAACAAGAGTAATTGTAGGGTTTCAAATAAGGCTCTCTCCCATGGGGTTGGATTGAGTCCTCAAACTGATGATATTTCAGATGGTAACAATACTATTGGTTATGGAGCTGGTTTGTCTCTTGAGAATGAAGGTTTATCAGCTAATGAGCAGAAAAATAAAGGAACTTTGGACGCCTCCGACATTGTTCAACCTGAAAATAGGCCTGTTAGCTACAGTAATGTGCTTCAGAATGTTCTTACTTCTCAAAACGCAGGTGGTTCTAACCGAATGCCCATGAAGCTAAAATTCCATCAGCCTATTAACAATGGAAATAGGAGATGTGTCGCCCCACCTGTGAAAGTTGCTGATGATGGATGTAAGGCTTGGAGGAACTGCTTAGTGGGTTATTTTATTGAGAAGAAGCTTCCTTTCTCTCTTGTTAACAATATTGCTAAGATGATTTGGGGTAATTGTGGTCTTCTAGAGGTGCTTGCTAATGAAAAAGGGTTCTATTTTTTCAAGTTCTCAGACGATGTATCTTGCTCTAAAATTCTTGAGGATGGTCCATGGCTTTTTGCTGGAAGAATGATAATTCTTAAGAAATGGCACTCTCGGCTTGTTTTAACGAAGGAATCTTACTCTAAGGTTCCAGTATGGGTCAAGTTTTTTAATATTCCTCACGAATATTGGACAGAAGAAGGGCTAAGCTATATTGCTAGTGCCGTTGGGAAGCCTCTTTATGCTGATAGCCTAACTGAAACAATGAAAAGAATTTCGTACGCAAGAATTTGTGTTGAAATTGATGCTACTAGCAAGTTAGTTGATTCTTTTGATTTACTTATGGGCGATTGTGATGAGCACAATAATGGGGAGAGTGTTGAAATTATGGTTGAATACCAATGGAAACCAAAGATTTGTCTTGATTGCAAATCGTTTTGTCATTCCGCTGCTACTTGCCCACGACTAAAGCATGTGGATGGCAGATTTGATGAGAACCGTAGTTCCAAAATGAAGCAAGAATGGGTGAAGGTCAATCGTGGAGCCACAGCTCCTATATCCATCTCTTCAGAGGACCTTGCTCAGACTTCCTCTGTTGGTAAGAAGGTTAATGAAGCTCCAGATATTGGTGGAATCCCCCTTTCTATTTGTATTTCTGAGGATGTGCCAGTTATGGGTATTACTTGTCTTCCTCTTCAGATTTTGGGAAGTGAGGTCCATAGCATTGCTGCTAGCTCTAAGGAAGAAGTAGTTGATACCTCCAACAAGTTCTTGGCTCTTATTGAAGATAAAGAAGAGGCTTATAGCAATGAAGATTCTCCTGCCACAGCTTCTCCAGATTTATCACTTTGGGGTTCCAAGATCAGGAATATTGATGGGATTCCTATTGTAGGACTTTCTAGCACCGCCGTTACCTCTAGTAGAAAGAAGAAGAAGCGAAATTCGAAAGCCTCTAAGTCAAGCGATGTTCATAGCTCTAAAGCTAAGGTGGAGTCTCCCATCACCTCTAGATGATTAGTATGGCTTGCTGGAACATTAGGGGTCTTAATGCTGCCCCTAAACAACTGGAGGTAAGGAAGATGTTGATTGATTTAAAGCTTAGTTTGATTAGCTTGGTTGAAACTCGAGTGAGAATTATTAATAAACCCAATGTTATCAAATCTGTTTTTAGAGAATGGGACATGCTTGACAACTACTGTAGTCATAGCCTTGGAAGGATTTGGGTTGGTTGGGACCCTAGAATTCTTAAAGTGAGCAAAATTTGTGAAACCGATCAGATTATCCACTGTCATGCTTGTCTTCTTAATAATAATGAAACTTTTAGAATCTCTTTTGTTTATGGTTCTAATGATGATAGGGAAAGGAGAGCTCTTTGGGAGAATATGTGTGCTAATCTTTCAGCTAGTACCCCTTGGATTGTTCTTGGTGACTTTAACGTTGCTAGAGGGGTTCATGATACTAGTGGGGGTTCTTTAAGAAGATCAGCTGCTATGGATGAGTTTGAAGATTGTTTACAAGCTGCTGAGCTTGATGATCTATGTTTTTCGGGTTTTTTCCACACTTGGTGTAACAAACGGAGTAATGATGACTGTATCTCTAAGAAATTGGATAGGGTGCTCGTTAATGATGCTTGGCTTGGTAAGTTCATGAACTCTGAAGCCATTTTTCTTTCCCCTAGCATCTCAGATCATAGTCCTTCTTTGGTTAAGCTTGGGTTACAAGGAAGAAGGAAGAACTACCCGTTTAAGTTTTTAAATTTTCTAACGGAGAGGGAGGATTTTCTTCCTCTTGTTAAGAGCTGTTGGCAGGAACAGGTTCATGGTACTATGCAATTTAAGCTTTGCTCTAAGCTTCGTATTCTCAAGAAGGCTTTAAAATCTCTTAATAAGAACCAGGTTGGTGATGTGACGGTCAAGTTAAATGAGGCTAAAGAAGCGCTTGAAGAGTGTCAACATCTTCTTGATGCCAATCCCACTGATAATACTCTTAGATTGCAAGAAAAGGATATTATTAAATCTTATACTAGGGCTCTTCAAGCTGAGGAAGATTTTCTTAAGCAAAAGTCAAGAATCCAATGGTTACATGCCGGGGATCAGAATTCGTCCTACTTTTTCAAGGCCATCAATGGTAGACAAAATCGAAACAAAATTCTTTCTATTTTGGGGGAAGACGGTGCTTTGGTTGATGGTGATGTTCCTGTTCAAAATGAGGCTATCCGCCACTTTCGAAATATTCTTGGCTGCTCGGTTCTTCGAACTTTAATTCAAAATCATATTTCAACTGATCAAGAAGATTTGATGAGTAGGGGTGTCACTAATGAAGAGATTCGTGAGGTTTGCTTCTCGCTTCACCCTAATAAAGCTCCAGGGCCTGATGGTTTTAATGCCCATTTCTTTAAAAAGACGTGGGATATAGTTGGTGGAGATGTGATCAATGCTGTTCAAGAATTTTTTCAAACCGGTCATCTTCTCAAAGAGCTCAATACAACGATCTTAGCTTTGGTTCCTAAAGTTCCAAATCCTTCTAGAATGACAGACTTTAGACCGATCTCTTGTTGCAATACTTTTTATAAGATCATCGCGAAGATCATTGCAAATAGGATTAAGATCATCCTTCCTGACATTATAAGCTCTCCACAATTAGCTTTTATGGCTGGAAGACGGATTGGTGATAATATCCTTCTTGTCCAAGAGCTTATGAGGAATTACCATAAAGATGATGGCTCTCCCAAGTGTTCTCTGAAGGTGGATTTAAAGAAGGCCTTTGATACGGTGGAATGGGACTTCTTGTTAGAGACCCTTGCTGTTTTTCATGTTCCTTTGAAGGTTATTAACTGGGTTAAGGCGTGCATCACAACTCCTAAGTTCTCTATTTCTATAAATGGTGAGCTTGCTGGTTTCTTTCATAGTAAGGGGGGGCTACGTCAAGGTGATCATGTGTCTCCCTATCTCTTTGTTATTGCCATGGAGGTTCTCACTAAGTTATTAGCCAAGCACATTCAAGATTCCCCTCACTTTAAATTTCACTGGAAGTGTGACAAGATTAAGCTATCTCACCTTTGTTTTGCGAACGATCTTATTATGCTTTGTCATGGTTCTACTCCTTCTGCTACCATTCTCAAGAAGTCTCTTGATGATTTCTCTTCTCTCTCGGGCCTCAAAGCTAATCCAACCAAGAGTAATATTTTTCTTTCTGGGGTGCATAATGACAGTAGGCAGCAGCTCATCAATATTTTTGGCTATTCCATTGGATCACTCCCTATCAGGTATTTGGGGATTCCAATCATTTCTTCAAAGTTAAGTCATCTTGATTGCTCTCCTCTTTTGGTTAAAGTTTTGACCAGAATTTCTTCTTGGATGAATCGTTTTATTTCATATGCGGGTCGGTTGAAACTTATTGTCTCGGTTTTGTCCAGTATTCAAGTCTTTTGGGCTAGTCACCTTTGTCTTCCTTCAAAGGTTCTGAGGAATATTGAGCAGAAGCTTTGCTCATTTTTGTGGAAAGGTGTTGATGGAAATTGTAAAGGGGCGAAAGTTGCTTGGGCTGATATATGTCTTCCTAAAAATGAGGGTGGTCTTGGCATCAAGGATCTCGTTTCTTGGAATAAAGCTCTAATGATTCGACATTTGTGGAATCTAGTGCATGGTTCTAATAACCTCTGGTCTACTTGGATTAAGACCCATCATCTTAAAGATAGGAGTATTTGGGAGGTGAAAGCTCCTCAAACGTGTTCTTGGAATTGGAGAAAGCTCCTCAAGCTTCATCCCATTGCTCGTCCCTTGATTCGGCATATCATTGGTAATGGTCACGGCACTTCCTTGTGGTTTGATAATTGGCATCCCGATGGCCCTATTCTTTTAAACTGGAGCTCTAAGGCAATTTATGACTCAGGTCTTGGGAATAAGACTAAAGTTAGTTCTATTATTCTTGGTGATCAGTGGGTTTGGCCTTGCTCTATGTCGATTGACCTCCTTGAAATCAAGAACCACATGCCTTCTTACAACCCTAATTCTAGTTTGGAGGATTGTATTAAGTGGCTTCCTACACTTTATGGTATTTACACCACAGCCTCTACCATGGCTAGTCTTAAGGCTCCTCATCCTTTGGTTCCTTGGTTTGAGCTTGTGTGGTATTCACATAACATTTCAAGGATGAGCTTCATTCTTTGGTTAGCTATTAGAGGGAGACTTTCAACGTTGGACCGTGTTCATCCTTATACTCCTCATGTTGGTACTCTTTGTGTTCTTTCCTCCGCTTTCCCTGAGACTCATGCCCACCTTTTCTTTGAGTGTGCTTATAGCAAAGTCATATGGTCTCATTTGAAGGATATGTGTGGTCAGCCTTGGAATGGTCAGAGATGGCCTAGTTTTATTGCTTGGGCTTCTCAACATTGGAGGAGGAAATCTCCTTCCATTGTTGTTAAGAAGCTTTGTCTTGCTGTGACGGTTTACTCTATTTGGAGAGAAAGGAACAATAGAATATTTGGGAGCCCTCATAAGACCAGCATAGTCGTTAGCCGTTCCATTATTGATACTATTCGTAGTAGGCTCTTATCTATCAACTTGAAGGATTGGCCTCATGTTGCTTTAAAGTGGAATATTTCTATTAGTTGATTCGTTTGCTTTGTGTTTTTTTGTTTGTTTGAACCCTTGTTTAGCTCTTGCTTCTTGTTTTTGCTCGAATGTTTGAGCTGGTTTGAGCTTTTGTTTTTACGCTTGGTTTTCCTGGGGTATGCCCCTTGTATTTTGTACATTCTTTCTCTCTTTCTATGATACTATTTATTTACCCCAAAAAAAAAAAAAAGTACTTGGTGCATTAGTTAACCCAAAAGGCATAACTAACCACTCATATAAACCATATTTTGTTTTGAAAGCGGTTTTCCACTAATCACCCTCTTTCATCCTAATTTGATGATATCCACTTTGAAGATCAATTTTAGTGAAAACAATAGAACCATGCAATTCATCAAGCATATCATTTAATCTAGGAATAGGATGTCGATACTTTACAGTGATATTGTTGATGGCACGACAATCAACACACATCCCCCATGTTCCATCCTTCTTAGGCACAAGCAATACGAGAACCGCACAAGGACTTATACTCTCACGAACATACCCCTTTTCCATGAGCTCATCAACCTGCCTTTGAAGTTCCTTTGTCTCCTCGGGATTACTTTTGTATGTGGGTATATTTGGAATTGGTGCTCTGTGTACAAAATCAATTTGGTGCTCAATCCCCCTTATTGGTGGTAAACCAATAGGCATCTCTTCGGGAAACACTTCATCAAAGTCCTGCAAATGTGAAACAACAAAACTAGGCAAAGAATCAATTTTGTTAGTACTAAAACAAGCCTCTTTGTACAAAAGTACAATCATTGGCTGATTTGAAAACAAAGCCTTTTTTATCTCACTCGCTCTTGCATAAAAGCTCACTTGTTTTCTCTCTCTTTTTTCTCACCAGCCTCTTTTTCTTTGTCAACTTTTTTTTTATTTTTTGCTGTTTCGGACTCTCTCTCTTTTGTCTCTCTTTCTTTTGAACTCTCACTCTCCTTTTTAACATCTTTTTTTTTTTTTAACCTCACTTGATCTTCATATACTTGTCTTGGGGTTAAAGGTACAAGAGTGATTAGCCTTTTATTGAGTACAAAGGAGTATCTATTGGTATATCCATCATGAGTCACATGCCTATCAAACTGCCATGGTCTTCCCAAAAGGATATGACCCGCATTCATTGGTACCACGTCACAAATAACTTCATCTTTGTATTTTCCAATTGAAAATGACACCAACACCTGTTTGTTCACCCTAACTTCCCCACTATCATTCAACCATTGTAGCTTATAAGGTTTTGGGTGTTTCAAAGTTGTTAAATTCAATTTTTCCACCAAAGTAGTGCTAGCCACATTAGTACAACTCCCCCCGTCAATAATCATACTACATACCTTATCATTAACATGACAGCGAGTGTGAAAAATGTTATCACGTTGTTCCTCATCATCTTCCTTGGCTTGAGCACTAAGAGCTCTTCTTGCAACCAAAAGCTCCCCACCCACCGGATATTCAAAATCACTTGCATCCTCCAAAGGTGGCATGGACTCTTCATTAGATTCACCCTCGGATTCGATATCACCATCATCCTTCAAAACCATTACTCTCTTGTTTGGGCATTGTGATGCAATATGACCTGCTCCCAAACACTTAAAGCACTTAATGTCACGGTTTCTAGAAAGTTGAGAATCTGATTTACCTTGATTTAATGTGCCTCCGGCCTTATGATCTTTGGAAGGTTCGGCCTTGGCCTTGAAACTAGGCTGGTCCTCCCTCTTGCTCCAATTCGGTTTCCATGATGATGAAGAACCCGAATTTTGCCCAACCCGTGTAGAACCCTTCCTCTTCAATTGTTGTTCCACTTTAATGGCCATGTGTACCATGTCAGTCAATTCAACATAATGTTGCAACTTCACTACATTTGCAATGTCTCATTGTAGCCCATTTAGAAACCTAGCCATAGTCACCTCTCGGTCCTCCTCTACATCAGCTCAAATCATGGCTATCTCCATCTCCTTGTAGTAGTCTTCAACACACTTAGACCCCTGAGTGATTTGGAATGAATCTCCTCCTCATAATAGTTTTCATCTCCTCCCATGTCTCAATAGGTCTTTCTCCATTCCGTCTCCTACTCACAATCAGTTGATCCCACCAAACAATAGCATAATCAGTGAATTCTATGGCTACCAATTTCACCTTCTTCAATTCGGAATACTCATGGCAATCAAACACCAACTCTATTCTTTTCTCAAACTCCAAATAAGCCTCAAGATCAGTTTTACCTTGGAAGGTTGGAATCTTCACCTTTATACTACCCAAATTATTATCACCCCTCTCTCCATGCCTATCTCCTCTATTCCTATACCTATCTTCTCTATTCCCATACCTAACTCCTCTACCTCCCATTCCACGCCTAAATCTTCCCACACCCACATTGGACATGCGATCATCCTCCCCCATGTCATTATCATCCTCGTAGTAATCATTAACTTCTTCTCTAACCTGAATTCTCTCTCTCCTACGTGCTTGTGGAACGGGTTATGGCTGTTCCGCACGGGCTACAACCCGTTCCACACGGGCGTTTTCCACTTGATCTAAGCGCTCATGTAATTGATCCAATTCCCCCCTCATCATCCGTCTCATCTCCCCTACTAATGCCTCCTTCCAAAGCTTTAGATCCTCTGGGACGGAAGAATCCTCAGTAGTGCCTTTATCTTTGTTTTCGGACATGTTTTCCTGCAAAAAAAAAAAGGATTAGGAAAAAAAAAAAAAAAACCTCGCAGCACTCCCTCACTTGTTTCGCTCGAATAATGAGTTCACTCAACACTCGTGTTTCCACACAATAAATTCGGCTTTTACCCTCAGTATGTACTCACCACTCTTGCCTTTTTCCACTCGTAATTTCTCAAAAATTCTTATCAAACTAACCAAACAATAATCAAGATTTCTTAGCCACGTTCACACGAAACAAAAATCTCCTAGGTTCACATGAAACGAATCACAACGAAACTGGAATAACAAAGACGAGTTTCTACTACCAGAAATTTTTTTTTTTTTTTGAATGTTACTGCACGAAACCAAGAAGGGAAAATAACAATAGTTGATATATTCAACTATAGGATCGTTCTAAAAAAAAATTTGTTTGTTTTTTTATTTATTTGTTTTTTTATTTTTTTATTTATATATATATATATATATATATATATTTTTAATAAAATTGGACTGATCTAAAGGGAAAAAGTATCACAAGCGATCATATGCTTAAAAACCCCTAGACAGTATCCATATATATAAAAGATAAAATAAAAGAAAAAAGTGACAAAAAGCAATAAAGCACAAAGACCCAAGGGGAAAACAACCCCAAACAAAAAGAGGCACGCAGGCCACACCAAAAAAGAAAAAGAAAACATCAAGAAAAACGAAAAGACTCCCGGCCCATGCAGTCATTGCCAACTAAAGAAGAATAGAACGGCGGGGCAGAGAACCACCAAGAATCAGCCTGAAGCTCCAAAGCATGCTTAGAAAGCGTATCTGCAACCTGATTCCCCTCCCTGAAAATATGGGAAACCTGAAAATACATATACGAGATCTGGAAGATGCATATATACTGGAATTGATCAAATGGAATCAAAGAAGAAGAACAACTAAGATAGATAATTTTTTTTTTCTTTACCTTGATCAACAAGCAAAGGCATTTGGTACCCTTTTTTTTTTTTTTTTTTTGTACTGGAATTGATCAAATGGAATCAAAGAAGAAGAACAACTAAGATAGATAAAACCTGATGTTAGAGGCCGAAGCTCTGATACCAAATTATACGAACCTCGTCCATTGTATCAAGATTGATGCTTAAGATCATTCTAACATCTGGTTCGGATGGAAACCACGACCCAACACCTATATCGAGATGTGAACCTTGGTATAAGGGAGGACGCCACAATCAAGGATGGAATACTTGATTGATAAGTCAAGAAGGAACGCCATAGAGAAATCTGATAAGTTCCAATTAGTTCTCAAAGAACAAAAGAGAAAAATTCCCTCAATTTTCATTCAAAATTAAGTCTGCCGAAAGTACATCCATCTGGATCCTTATAAACTAAAACCCTAATAGCAAAAGAGAGGCTACACGCCTATCTCAAGAAGGAAACAATAAATTCGGTAATTAAATGCCTTACAAAATAGAAAATTAAATCAAACTAAAACAAGCAACTAATTGTCTTGATCCCTATTTGGAAGGCTGAAATTGAAGCAAATCAATCCCTTAATTTAGGAAACAAATCAATTCATTATTCTTGAAAATCCAAAAAGGAAACAACTGAAATTGAATCTCCTCCACACACCCTAGCTTGTGCTACACGCCCAAGCTCTCTGCCACACGCCCAAGTCAACTCTTACTCGGCCCATTCAATTGCCTTGATGATGTTAATTAAGCCTTGGTCTTCATGTGGGCTCATCTTGGACTTTAATAATTTAGAATCAGCCCAAGTGTCTTGAATCAGGCCATTTAGCGCTTCCTTGAATCTCTTAGCCCTTGCCCATGTTATTGGCCCAACCGGAACATGCAATGGATCCCTTGGTGCAGCTCCCTTGTTCTTATCAGATTTGTAAGGGTAGTTTAGGTGATTGAGGATTTAGCTCAAAGGCCCTTTCAAGACCTCAAGGTGACAAGCACTCCAAAGATATAATCTCTAGTGCTTAGTTTTCTTTGAAAAGATTTAGTTGCACACACACACTTAGCATACTTGCATATGTGTGCATTCTCTTCACATTTCACACTTGCACTTTGATGTTGTATATTATTGTGTATTTATGTGTCTTGTAATTCGTTTTCTGATATTGTTCAGAAACGTCCGCACATGTATGAATGTGTGCTTGGTTCAGCGCGAAGATCGCCTTTGGAGAATGCCCTTTGCTTCTCCTTTGGTTTCACCACTTTGCACACTTACACATTGTGCTCATGTGGAAACAGGGCATTTTTGCCCTTTGTTAGGGTTGCCATTTGATGGTGTCGCCATGGCGACAATAAAACTTATTCCTGAAATTCAATCAGGTATGAGGTTGCCACGAGGTCGCCACAAGGTCGCCATGAGGTCGCCACGAGGTCACCCTGAGACAAATGGCAACAATAAAGTTTTTTATGTTGCATCAGAGGTCGACCTGAGATGTCGCCATGGCGACCAAGTGGCGACGTAGAAGAAAAATTGGTGTCGCCACGAGGTTGCCCTGAGACAAATGGCGACCTCAAATGGCGACAACTGATTTTGGCCAAAACGACATAGCTTTAATTTGACTTCCTATATATATGCCTCTTTGTTATTAGGTCAAAGTTATGACTAAAAAAATCATATTTTTAACTGAGAGCCTTTTCAAAGAAAGTTTTTTTTCTGAAGAAATCATCTTTGATCATCTTTGATCACTGATCGAACAAAAATTGGGGCGATTTTTGCCCTCGTTTCCTTCTCTTTATGCTTGATTCTCGAGCAAGATCCCATGATTTATCGATGCCCAAAAACGCAGAGAACTCAGTTTTCTAGAGAGAGATGCTCCTCCTTCTCTCTAAAACTCCTTGCTGCACCTTCCTATTCCCAGCCCGTTTCCATGGTGGATTCTTCTCCATCCATGGCTTCCTCACCTAAACACTCATCCCTTCCTTGCTTAGTCTCCAAAAAGCCTTGTTCTATGGTTTTTCCAAAGGAGTCTACCTCTAAAAATCTGCCCATTTCAGAAATTTCAGAAGTTCTTTCCCCTTCCACTTCTTGCGTTCTTCTTCCCATTTCCTCCATGAAAGGTCAACCTCTCTCCCTCCCTCATAAAGTTCCCTCTGCTGGTGTCATTTCCATTTTGAAATCTAGTGTTCCTATTAAGTGCAATATTGAGTCTAGCAAAGGAGTGCATCTTTCTAGCTTGCCCAACAATGGAGGAGTTGGGCCAAGTACACTCAACACAGCTGCTATCTCCTACTCTTCGGTGCATCCAGCTGGTTCTACCATGGAGAATCCACCCTTTTCTATATCCAATGGATCTTCTGTTGGTTTTCCTTCTCTCTTGGAAGCTAGTGTTGTTAACAAGAGTAAACTTGTTTCAAACAAAGCTCTTTCCATGGAGCTGGATTGAGTCCTCAAACTGAAGAAAATAGAGCTGGTAACAAAGCTATTTGCAAGGGAGCTGGTTTGTCTCTTGAGAATGAAGGTTTATCAACCATGGATGTTCTTCATAACTCCATGAACGTGATAGAGAAGAAGAAGGAGAGTCACAACTCCCAAAAATCTTCTGAAGCAAAAGTCTCTTCTTTCCTTTTTTGGCCATGCACAAAAGAATGCCTCTAAAGGACAAGTCAGTACTTCCACAATTGATGAGTCTCAGCAGATATAGCTGGTTGGAGTTCCCCGTTTTTTGAAAAAAAAAAGGAGCAGCAATGGGAAGGAAATTATGACACTTCCCCTTTGGATGATGTAGCCTTCAGCAATGCAATTAGTCAACCTAGAAAATCTCCCCCAAGTATTTCTGAAAATAAGCCTATTAGCTACAGCAATGTGCTTCAAAGTGTTCTTTCTTCTCAAAATGAAGGTGGTCCAAACCGAATGCCCATGAAGCCCAAATTCTACAAGCCTATTAACAATGGAAATAGGAAGTGTGTTGCCCCACCAGTGGAGGTTGCTGATGATGGATGTAAGGCTTGGAAGAACTGCTTAGTGGGTTATTTTATTGAGAAAAAGCTCCCATTCTCTCTTGTTAACAATATTGCTATGAAAATTTGGGGTAATTGCAGTCTTCTAGAGGTGCTAGCTAATGAAAAAGGGTTCTGTTTTTTCAAGTTCTCAGATGATGATTCTTGCTCTAAAGTTCTTGAGTCTGGTCCATGGCTTTTTGCTGGAAGAATGATAATGCTCAAGAAATGGCACTCCTGGCTCATTTTAACGAAAGAAACTTATTCTAAGATTCCAGTTTGGGTCAAGTTTTTTAATATTCCTCATGAATATTGGACTGAAGAGGGGCTCAGCTATATTGCTAGTGCCGTAGGGAAGCCTCTTTAAGCCGATAGCCTAACAGAATCGATGAAAAGAATTTCGTACGCCAGAATTTGTGTCAAAATTGATGCTACCAGCAAGTTAGTTGATTCTTTTGATTTACTTATGGGTGATAGTGATGAGCACAATAATCGGGAGAGTGTTGAAATTCTGGTTGAATACCAATGGATACCAAAGATTTTTCCGGAATGCAAATCATTTGGTCATTCTACTGCTACTTGCCCAAGTGTAAAGCATGTGAAAGACAGATTTGATGAGAACCATGGTACCAAAACGAATCAAGAATGGAAGAGGGTCAATCGTGGAGCAGCAGCTCCTATATCCACCTCTTCAGGGAACCTTAAGTCTACTTTGAATTCCTTTATTGGAATGAAGGTTGAGAAAGCTTTAGATAATGGTGGAGGACAGCTTACCCCCCATTCTATTTGTATTTCTGAAGATGTGCAAAGTCCGGGCACTTGCCTATCAACTTGCCTTCCTCTTCAGATTCATACCATTGCTGCTACCAACTTGCCTATCAAAAATCATTGCAATGTCCTCTCTAAGGAGAGTGTTGTTGATACCACTAACAAGTTCTCTGCACTTGATGAGAATGGTGACATATGTAGTGTTGATGACTCTCCTTCCGCAGCCTCTCCGGATCATTCCTTATGGCTCTCAAAGATCAAGAACATTGATGGGGTTCCTATTATAGGGCTTTCCAGCCCCCCGGAGTCCTCTAGTAATAAGAAGAAGAAGAAGAAGCGGAATGCAAAGAAAGGCAAGGATAATAGCTCGCAAGCTAAGGTGAAATCTTCTCAATCTCTCAATGATTAATATTGCTTGTTGGAACATTAGGGTTCTGAATGCTACCCCTAAACAGTTAGAAGTTAAGAAGATGTTGTTTGACCAAAAGCTTAGCCTAGTCTGTTTAATAGAGACAAGAGTGAGTATGATCAATAAGCCTGTTACTGTCAAATCAGTTTTCAAAGATTGGGATATGCTAGACAATTATAATAGTCATGCTCTTGGTAGAATTTGGATTGGATGGGATCCTAGAATTCTAAAAATCACTAAAATAAGTGAAACTGATCAGATTATTAATTGCCATGCTTGTATTTTGGATAGTAACGACCAATTTTGAATCTCCTTCGTTTATGGCTCTAATGTTGATAGATCTAGAAGAGATCTTTGGCATAGTATGTGTTCTAATCAGCAAGGTACTCCTTGGATTGTTCTTGGTGATTTCAAGTCTCAAGGAGGGTGAATGAGTCAGTTGGGGGTTCCTCCAGAATTTCCTTAGCTATGGAGGAGTTTAATGACTGTCTTGAAGCTTCTGAGCTAGATGACCTTCGTTTCTCTGGTTTTCTCCACACTTGGTGTAATAAGAGAAGCAATGGCTGCATTTCTAAGAAGTTGGATAGAGTTCTAGTTAATAAGGAATGGATGGCCAAGTTTGAGCACTGTGAAGCCATTTTTCTTCCTCCTAGCATATCGGATCATAGCCCCTCATTGGTTAAGCTCGGTTTGCAAGGTAATAAGAAGAATTGCCCTTTTAAAATTTTCAATTTTCTAACGGAAAGGGAAGACTTTCTTCCTTTGGTTGAGAGTTGTTGGCAGGAGAATTTTCATGGAAATATGCAATTTAAGCTTTGCACTAAGCTCCAAAATTTAAAGAAGGCTTTAAAATCCCTTAACACAATTACGGTGGGGGATGTGACGGTTAAATCGATTGAGGCCAAGGCTGCTCTTTTTGATTGCCAGCGTCTTCTTGATATGCATCCTCTTGATGAAGGCCTTAGAATGCAAGAGAAGGAGCTTATGAGTTCTTATATTATGGCACTTCAAGCGGAGGAGGACTTTTTGAGGCAAAAATCTAGAGTTCAATGGCTTAAGGCTGGTGACCGTAGCTCCTCCTATTTTTTCAAAGTCATCAATTGGAAACGCAATAGAATCAAGATCCTCTCTATTACTGGTGAAGACGGTTCCTTGATGAAGGAGATACCCAAGTCAAATCTGAAGCTATTCATCACTTCCATAATATCCTTGGTTGCTCAATGTCTTCTAGAGATGGTTCTTATTCTTTGAGAAATGTTATTGATACTCACATCTCCACTGATCAAGCTGATTTCATGAGTAGAGATGTTACAAATGATGAGATTCGTGAGGTTTGCTTCTCTCTCCACCCTAGTAAGGCTCCTGGTCCAAATGGTTTTAATGCTTATTTCTTCAAGAAGACATGACACATTGTTGGTGATGATGTGATTAATGCAATTCAAGAGTTCTTTCATTCTGGTCTTCTTCTTAAAGAGCTCAATGCTACGATTCTTGCCTTGGTCCCTAAGGTCCCTAATCCCTCAAAGATGACAGACTTTAGACCAATCTCTTTCTGCAACACTCTTTACAAGATCATTGCTAAGATCATTGCCAATAGAATCAAACCTTGTCTTCCAGACATTATCAGCCCCTCCCAATCAGCTTTTGTGGTGGGTAGGAGAATCGGAGACAACATCCTTCTTGTTCAAGAGCTTATGAGGAATTATCACAAAGATGTTGGTACACCAAAGTTGGCTCTTAAGGTGGATTTGATGAAAGCATTTGATATGGTGGATTGGGGATTCTTACTTGACACTCTTGCCGCGTTTCACTTTCCATTGAAAGTCATTAACTGGATTAAAGCTTGCCTTACTACTCCTAAGTTCTCTATCTCTATTAATGGTGAGCTTGCTGGTTTCTTCTCCGGAAAGAGGGGTCTTCGGCAAGGGGACCCAATGTCTCCGTATCTCTTTGTTATTGCAATGGAGGTCCTCTCTAAGCTTTTGGCCAATCATATTGCGAACTCTCCTAACTTCAAATATCATTGGAAATGTGATAAGATAAAGCTATCCCACCTTTGCTTTGCTGATGATCTCATTATGCTTTGCCATGGATCCTATCATTTAGCTCTTGTTCTCAAATCAGCCCTTGATGAGTTCTATTTGTTTTCGGGTCTTTGTGCTAATCATGCTAAGAGCAACATTTTCACTTATGGAGTGCCCAATGCTATTAGTCAGCAGCTCATCAACCTTTTTGGTTACACGGTTGGCTCCCTTCCTATTCGCTATTTGGGAATTCCTATCATCTCCACAAAACTAAATTTGCGTGATTGCTCTCCCCTTGTAGATAAGGTCTCGAGTAGACTTTCTTCTTGGTTGAATCGGTGCCTCTCTTATGCTGGTTGTCTTCAACTTATTATCTCAGTCTTAACCAGTATCCAAGTCTTTTGGGCTAGTCATCTTTGTCTCCCAAAGAAGATCTTGAAGAGCATTGAGCAGAAATTCCAAAGTTTTTTATGGAATGGGGTTGAGGCTAACAGCAAAGGTTCTAAAATTGCTTGGTCTGATATTTGTATTCCAAAGAAAGAGGGTGGTCTTGGAATCAAGGAGCTCTCGTCATGGAATAAGGCGCTTATGATTAGGCACATCTAGAACCTAGTTTATGGCACTAATAATCTTTGGACTCCTTGGATCAAAGCCTATTACCTCAAAGGCACTAACCTATGGGAGGCTAAAGCTCCTCAAACCTGCTCTTGGAATTGGAGGAAACTCCTCCATCTTCGGCCTATTGTTCGTCCTTTAATCCAGCACTTCATTGGCAATGGTTATATTACCTCCTTATGGTTTGACAATTGGCATCCTGATGGTCCTCTCATTTCGAAATGGAGCCCCCGTGTGGTCTATGACTCTGGTCTTCCTATCAACACAACGGTTAATGCAATTGTTCTCGATGATTCTTGGAGATGGCCTGCTGCTATGTCCATTGATCTTGTTGAAATTAGAAGTCATATGCCTACTTACAATCCTAACTCCAATCTAGAGGATAGTATTCGGTGGCTCCCTTCTTCTAATGGAATTTACTCAGCCTCTTCTGCTTTGGCTTCTCTTAGAGCCCCTCAACCTCTTGTTCCTTGGTTCAAGCTGGTTTGGTTCCCTCAAAACATTCCGAGAATGAGTTTCATACTTTGGATGGCTGTTAGAGGTAGGCTCTCAACCCGTGACCGCATTCATAAATATGACCCAAGGGCTGTTACTACTTGTGTTCTTTGCAACTCCCATCTTGAGTCTCATGCTCACATGTTCTTTGAGTGTTTATTCAGTAGATCCAATTGGACTCAACTTCTGAACTATTGTGGGTCTCCTTGGAATGGCCTTTGTTGGAATGCTTTTATTGCTTGGGCATCCACCCATTGGAGAGGCGACACCCCTATTAATGTTGCAAAGAAGCTTTGTCTTGGGGTAGCTGTGTATCATATTTGGAGGGAGCACAATTGTCGCATTTTTGAAGGCACCAAAAAGACTAGTTCAGTTGTTGTGTGCTCCATTATTGACACCATACGCTGCCGGCTCTCTTCTATCAATCTAAAGGATCACCCGCTTATTGCTTTGAATTGGAATGTCAACGCTAACTGATTTTAGAGTTGTGTTCTTGTTTGTTGCTTGCTCTTGTCTTTGTGCTTGTTTTGAGCCCTTGTCTAGCTCTTGCTTTCATGTTTGCTCATGTGTTTGAGCTTGTTTTGAGCCTTTGTTTAGCTCTTGCTTTGCTTCCTGGGGTATTCCCCTTGTATTTGTACATTCTTTCTCTCTTTCTATGATACTATTTACTTACCCAAAAAAAAAAAAAGATCCCGTGATTTAATTGTGTGAATTAAGTGTTTTCAGGTAATTATGGAGTTTAGGGGCATTGGAGTAATATTGGTTAATTAGTGGCAAAACAAGCTAAAAAGCAAGAAAAGAAGCTTCAGTGCGTGGGTACTGTGCTGGTTAGCATACCCACGCACAACCAGCACAGTGTGCTAGTCCACTTACCCACGCACTACCAGCACACTACCCTCACAATTGAAGAAATCAGTCAATGTGTGCTGGTCCACTTACTCGTGCACTACCCATACACTAACCTCACAGTGTGCTATTCCACTTACCAGCGCACTACCCTCACACTACCAGCACATTGCGTGACCAAATCAGGCAAAAAGGTGATAAAATGCGGGTGAGTGCGGGTCCTTGAACTGCACTCCACCCACACTCCGCAGGCGTTAGATTCAGTTTTTAGGCATTTTATGATCTATTTTGCATCCCCTATAAATAGAACCTTATGTTATTTCGACAAACTCTCTCTCAACATCCTCCAACACTTAGATAAATTCTTTCTTTACTTATTTTCTAGCCTAGGAATACTTTCTCTCTCATCCATAACCATCTCAACTCATCCAAAGGCAAATAAGGAGATTTGAATTCAAGCTTCAAGAAAGGAGGCTCTTCAAGGGTTTCCTCTCAATCTCTTCTCTTAGTTTTGTATTTGTTATTAAGAACATGAGTAGTTAAATCTCCCACTAAGGTGTTGATGTGATTAGTTTGATGGATATTTGGGCTTTGTAATTAAACTCAATATTTTATATTCATATCTATCTTTTTTTTTTTTTTTTTTTTTTTTTTTTTTTTTTTTTTATTAATAAAATTGGACTGATCTAAAGGGAAAAAGTATCACAAGCGATCATATGCTGAAAAACCCCTAGACAGTATCCATATATATAAAAGATAAAAGAAAAGAAAAAAGAGATAAAAAGCAACAAAGCGCAAAGACCCGGGGGGAAAACAACCCCAAACAAAAAGAGGTACGCAGGCCACACCAAAAAGAAAAAGAAAACATCAAGAAAAACGAAAAGACTCCAGACCCATGCAGTCATTGCCAACAGAAGAAGAACAGAACGGTGGGGCAGAGAACCACCAAGAATCAGCCTAAAGCTCCAAAGCATGCTTAGAAAGCTTATCTGCAACCTGATTCCCCTCCCTAAAAATATGGGAAACCTGAAAATCCATATGCGAGATCTGGAAGATGCAGCGCTGCCACGCCTAACGACCCCTCCAAGGAACCATGTCAGAACGAGAAGAAAGAAGATGAACCACATAAGAAGAATCGCTCTCAAGCCAGATTCGATGCCACCCATACTTCCAAGCAAAATTAATGGCCAATAAGGCTGCCAGAAGCTCAGCCTCAAACGCGAAAACTTGACCAAGAGGAATAGCAAAGCAACCCTTCACAAAGGATCTACAGTTCCGAAAGATACCACCACAACCACCAACCCCCGGAGAGCCCATAGCAGCGCCATCTGTATTCACTTTGATCCAACCAGAGGCCGGAGGCGACCAAACCACACTCTTGATCACCGGGGCTTTAGAAGGGCGACCCCGAAGACCAAAACGATGAAGAATCAAAAGGTCATCCATACAATTACGCATACAACCAATCTCCAGGCGATTAGCCTCTGAAACCGCATGCCAAACCAAATAAAGGACTGATCTAAAGTCCATCGACTTCCCTTCAAAAAACCACTGATTACTGGCAGTCCACACCCCCCATATCACTGCATGGATAGCCGCTTTCCATAAAATCCTGACCTGCTCACTAAAGGGAATCGACATGGCTTGCAAGAAGAAGGATTGCCAAGTATCGGTAGAGACACGACACTGGAACGTTGAGAAAACCGCCTCCCAAAGAGCAACCGCCAAGGGACAATGAAGAAAAAGATGATCGGCAGATTCACTACTAACCCCACAAATACTGCAACGAGAAGCCAACTGGAACCCAGACCTGCAAAGGCGATCCTCAGTAGGAAGCCTATTCAACATCAGACGCCAGGGCAAAGCTGAGCGAGAGGGGGGAATAAAATGGGACCAAACATCTCTCCACCAAACAACATGAGGAATATCACGAAGAAACTGGGAATAAGCAGCCTTGCAAGAAACACGACCATCCCGAGAATTAGCCCAAACCAGAGAATCCACAATAGGAGAAATAGCAATCCGATCAATCCGAAAACACAGATCTGGGAAGCACGCTCGGAAAGAATCGTCCAGCACCCATCTACCCTCATGAATAAAATCCGAGACCCTCGCCCGGAGCGGATTAGCTAAATAATCTGGAATCCCCAAAAGCTCCAAAATGGGAACCCCTAACCAATTATCCCGCCAAAAGTCCCGCTGAGAGTTCTCGCCAATCAGCCAGATACCTTTCTTAAGAAGGGAACTATCTTTATGTTCTATTCTATCTTTATGTTCTATTCTATTGCTTTAATTGCTTTCCAATATTGATTTGCTTGGATACACCCTCTTAGCATGTTGATTTGGAATACTTGAGTAGGCAACTAGGTGTGCACCCTTTTGTTGTCTATTGCTCTATTTGAATGGAAGGATTTTCTAGAAATCCCAGCTCAACAACCACGGTCTTAATCTAACCTTGAACGAGTGACCTTCACTATACACCCTAGGTCGCCCTTGTAAGAGGATTAGAAGCCTTCGCTATATACCCTAGGTTGGCTACTTTAGTGGTTCTACGAGAACTAACCTTCGCTATATACTTTGTGGGAGGTGAAAGCTCCTCATACCTGTTCTTGGAATTGGAGAAAGCTACTTCATCTTAGGCCTTTAGTTCGTCCTTTATTTCAGCACATTATTGGTAGTGGCTTGAACACTTCCTTATGGTTTGATAATTGGCACCCTTATGGCCCTATTCGTTCGAAATGGAGTTCCCGTGTTATCTACGATTCTGGTCTCCCTATAAATGCAAAGGTTAATGCCATTGTCCGTGGTGATAATTGGAGATGGCCTGTTGCTATGTCAATTGATCTTGCTAAAATAAAGAGTCGTATGCCTTCTTACAATCCAAACTCCATTTTAGATGATATTATTCGGTGGCTCCCCTCTCCAAATGGTATTTATTCTGCTGCTTCTGCTATGGAGTCTTTTAGAACCCATCACTCTCTTGTTCCTTGGTTTAATATTGTGTGGTTCCCTCAGAATATTCCGAGGATGGGTTTCATCCTTTGGTTGGCTATTAAAGGTAGGCTTTCTACCTTGGACCGTATTCAGCGCTACGATCCTCAAGTTATTGCTACATGTGTCCTTTGCAATTCTCAAAACGAAACTCATGCCCACCTTTTCTTTGAGTGTTTGTATAGCAAAGCCATTTGGACACATCTCTTGAACAAGTGTGGTTGTACTTGGATTGGTCTCAGCTGGAATGATTTAATTGATTGGATTTCCATTCATTGGAAAGGGAACTCTCCTTCCACTGTGACTGAAAAGCTTTGCCTTGCAGTGGCTGTCTACTTTATTTGGAAAGAGCGAAATTGTTGTATTTTTAAGAGCTCTAGAAGGCCTAATGCATAGGTTACCCGGACCATTATTGACACTATTCGTAGCCAGCTTTGTTCTATCAATTTGAAGGATTGGCCTCTAATTGCTATGAATTGGAATGTAACCTCTAGATGATACTTGTGTTGTTGGCTGTTTGTTTGCTTTCTTTAGTGTTTTTTTTTTTTGCTTTGTTAAAGCTTTTGTTTAGCTCTTGTTTATGAGCTTGTTGTTGAGCTTGTTTTGGGCCTTAATGCTCTGGTTTCTTTGTTTCCTGGGGTATGCCCCTTGTATTTGTACATTCTTTCCTTTTTCTATGATACTATTTATTTACCCAAAAAAAACCTTCGAGTAGGACCCGGTTGAATAACCTTAAGCTTCATCCAATCTTAAACGGGTGGCCTCCGCTATACACCCTAGGGCGCCCACTTGTGAGGGATTTGGAAGTCATCACTATACACTCTAGGATGATGACGTTAGAAAAAGGTTGAGCCATAGTTAGATAGATGAGCTTTCATGGTTAAGAATCCCAATTGAGCGACTAGGCATTGTTGGTTGCTTAGGAGGGATTAATCACTAGTGGGAGGTCTTCGCTGTACACCCTAGGTTGACCACTCGCTAGGGATAAATAGCCAACTCTATACACCTTAGGTTGGTTACATTTGATGCATGTGCTCATTTGAGAGTTTGGTGCATTGCCCATTGTTTGCCTACAAGTCCATCAACACCTTAGTCATATCACTTCATTCGCATCCAATTTAATCATTGCATTCCTAGTTTGCTTTAGTTAATTCACACTACACACCACCAATCATTTCCTTTTACTTTTATGCACACTAGTGTTATTAATCCTAATCTAGTCACCGCTACCCCGATCCTTGTGGACGACACCCGTGCTTACCGCTTTACTCGTTTTTATACTTGTGAGTGCATTGCATAGGTTTTATAAATTGTTTTGACGTACGATATTTTAAACTGTAAAAATACTTTCGTCAAATGGCGCCGCTGCGGGGGATCGGTATGCGTAGTAGTGGTTATGATGAGAATAAGGGGGCCACATCAAGAGATCCATTGCACGTTCCGGTTGGGCCAATAACAAGGGCAAGGGCTAAGAGATTCAAGGAAGCACTAAATGGCCTGATTCAAGACACTTGGGCTGATTCCGAATTATTAAAGTCCAAGATGAGCCCACATGAAGACCAAGGCTTAACTAACGTCATTAAGGCAATTGATTGGGCCGAATAAGAGAAGACTTGGGCGTGAAGTAGAAGATTGGCGTGTGGAGGAGAGTCAAATTTAGTTCTTTCCTTTTTCTTAGTTTTCCAAAGAATAATGAATTGATTTGTTTCCAAATAGGGAGCAAGTCAATTAGTTGCTTGTTTTAGTTTATTTTCTTTCCCGTTTGTAAGGCATTAATTGCCAAATATTTATTTCCTTTTTGGTTTTAGGGTTTCAGTATTTAAGGGTCATTTTGATGTTTTTTTCGGGAGACTTGATTTTGAATGAAATTTGAGAGAATTTTCTCTTTTGTTCTTTGAGAACTAATTGGAACTTATCAGATTTCTCTGTGGCGTTCCTCCTTGACTTATCAATCGAGTATTCCATCCTTGATTGTGGCGTCCTCCTTCATACCAAGGTTCACATCTCATTATAGGTGTTGGGTCGCGGTTTCCATCCGAACCAGAGGTTTAGAACGATCCTAGGCATCAATCTTGATACAATCGACGAGGTTCGTATCAGGTTAGATTAGTTTTAATATTATTAGTTTTTATATTTTTAGTTCTTAGTTGTTTTTAGTTTGTTTCTTTTGAATAAATGGTGTTCCAAGCTCTTGTTGGCAATTGCATGTATTGAGTATATTATTATTTGCCGGAACTTTTTAATGTGTTTAGTACTAGTGTAGATTATCTATTGCTTCTTGAGGAAGTATGTTGTGTTGCTTGTGCATTAAGCAAGATTATTTATCTCTTAGGATGAAACAAAGACAACTTGCGAGTCTTGGAACGACGACCAAGCCAAGAGTGCTCATAAAAAGGGCAAGGGCCTTATCCTAAGGAAGCAACATTTTGAAGTTCGAAGTGCCTGAGCACCATGCCATGTCTTGCCTAGACGTTAAATAGTGCGCTTGGTGGGAGGCAACCCACCTAGGTACAATTTCTTTCCTTGCTTAGTTTTAATTTGTTTTATTTCTTGCTTTTTAGTTTCTTGCTTAGAATAAGGTTGTGAGTTGTTTGTGATAGTGGATTTAGGCTTGAATGATCACATATTTTGTCCACATGGATTGTGATGATAACTCTTGATGAACTTACATTGCAATATCTCTTGAGTTGATTATGAGCATATAGGATATTCTTGAACCACTTGATTTAATATTTTGGGATAATTTTTAAAATGGACATTGATGATGTTTTGACTCTTTGATTGTGGATGTTTGTTGTGCCGCGTTTATTGGTTTATATGCCCCAAAGACATTGAGGACAATGTCTAATTTAGGTTTGGGGTGTGTGCGCAACACCATATCTTGTTTGCAAATTGTGTGCAAATATTTTGAGCCTAATTTTTTCAAAATTTTCCGCACTTATATGCTTGATTTGTTAATTTGACTAGTTTGGGGTATTTTTGTATAAATTGAGTAATTGCGAAAATTGGATAATAATTAGATAAAATCTATTCACACCCCCCTCTAGATTAATATTGAACACACCGTATAATTTGATTCAATTGGTATCAGAGCGGGTTCCTAGATATACTTAGGTGATCCTAGCTCATTATTGGTGTGTTTTGTATTGTGTGTGATTTGTTGATTTATTCATACATTTTGCATTCATCTCATTTGCATCCATTTTACTCAAACACTATGTGTGATTTTGAGAGGCTAGAGGGTGCATTACTCTCAAAACCACCTTTGCTCACCAAGGTTGACTATTTCTCTTGGAAAGTTAGAATTGAATCATTTCTAGCAGACATGGATGAGCATGTGTGGATGTGTGTGTGATGTGGACTAGCAAGTTGATCACCATTCGGCTAAGGATGGAAAAGATCCAGATCCTTTAACCATTCATGGAGGACCAATGACACGAGCTAAAGCTAAAAGGATGAAAGAAGCCTTAACTTGTTTAATGGAAAGCATTTGAAAGGAGCAAGCTAGCCAAGATTTGGTCTCAGTTCTAACGATGCAAGAAGAGTCTAAATTGGTCAACATATTTCAAGCAAGTCCAAATCATGAAGACAAGAGTCTAGACTTGTTAGAATGAAGTATTTAGCCTATCTTGAAGAATCAAAGGCCATTTGGCCATGTTGGGTTTTGTGGGTTTATTTTATATTACATGGGTTTTAATTGTGTTGGGTTTTGTGGGCTTGGGTTTTAATTGTGTTAAGCATGAGTTCATGTGTCCTTTGATTAGGAAAAATGAGTTTCAAAGGCTGAATCATTTATGGCCAACATTCATGGTCTACTTGTCTTATTTTTTTTTTTGGGTAAATAAATAGTATCATAGAAAGAGGAAAGAATATACAAATACAAGGGCCATTCCCAAGGAAACAAAGAAACCAGAGAACAAAGGCCCAAAACAAGCTCAACAAAAAAGCTCAAAAACAACAAGCTCATAAACAAGAGCTAAACAAAAGCTTTAACAAAGCAAAAAAACACAAAAGAAAGCAAACAAACAGCCAACAACACAAGTATAATCTAGAGTTTTTTTTTTTTTTTTTGGGTAAATAAATAGTATCATAGAAAGAGAGAAAGAATGTACAAAATACAAGGGGCATACCCCAGGAAAAACAAGAGCAAAAACAAAAGCTCAAACCAGCTCAAACATTCGAGCGAAAACAAGAAGCAAGAGCTAAACAAGGGCTCAAACAAACAAAAAAACACAAAGCAAACGAATCAACTAACAGAAATATTCCATTTTAAAGCAACATGAGGCCAATCCTTCAAGTTGATAGATAAGAGCCTACTACGAATAGTATCAATAATGGAACGGGTAACGACTATGCTGGTCTTATGAGGGCTCCCAAATATTCTATTGTTCCTTTCTCTCCAAATAGAGTAAACCGCCATAGCAAGACAAAGCTTCTTAACAACAATGGAAGGAGATTTCCCCCTCCAATGTTGAGAAGCCCAAGCAAAAAAACTAGGCCATCTCTGACCATTCCAAGGCCGACCACACATATCCTTCAAATGAGACCATATGACTTTGCTATAAGCACACTCAAAGAAAAGGTGGGCATGAGTCTCAGGGAAAGCGGAGCAAAGAACACAAAGAGTACCAACATGAGGAGTATAAGGATGAACACGGTCCAACGTTGAAAGTCTCCCTCTAATAGCTAACCAAAGAATGAAGCTCATCCTTGGAATGTTATGTGAATACCACACAAGCTCAAACCAAGGAACCAAAGGATGAGGAGCCTTAAGACTAGCCATGGTAGAGGCTGTGGTGTAAATACCATCAAGAGTAGGAAGCCACTTAATACAATCCTCCAAACTAGAATTAGGGTTGTAAGAGGGCATGTGGTTCTTGATTTCAAGGAGGTCAATCGACATAGAGCAAGGCCAAACCCACTGATCACCAAGAATAATAGAACTGACTTTAGCCTTATTCCCAAGACCTGAGTCATAAATTGCCCTAGAGCTCTAGTTTAAAAGAATAGGGCCATCGGGATGCCAATTATCAAACCATAAGGAAGTGCCGTGACCATTACCAATGATATGCTGAATCAAGGGACGAGCAATGGGACGAAGCTTAAGGAGCTTTCTCCAATTCCAAGAACACGTTTGAGGAGCTTTCACCTCCCAAATACTCCTATCTTTAAGATGATGGGTCTTAATCCAAGTAGACCAGAGGTTATTAGAACCATGCACTAGATTCCACAAATGTCGAATCATTAGAGCTTTATTCCAAGAAACGAGATCCTTGATGCCAAGACCACCCTCATTTTTAGGAAGACATATATCAGCCCAAGCAACTTTCGCCCCTTTACAATTTCCATCAACACCTTTCCACAAAAAGGAGCAAAGCTTCTGCTCAATATTCCTCAGAACCTTTGAAGGAAGACAAAGGTGAATAGCCCAAAATACTTGAATACTGGACAAAACCGAGACAATAAGTTGCAACCGACCCGCATATGAAAGAAAACGATTCATCCAAGAAGAAATTCTGGTCGAAACTTTAACCAAAAGAGGAGAGCAATCAAGATGATTTAACTTTGAAGAAATGATTGGAATCCCCAAATACCTGATAGGGAGCGATCCCCATTTCCAAGAAGTCCAAAGATTATTAGTGCCATAAACCAGATTCCAAATGTGCCTAATCATTAGCGCCTTATTCCACAAAGAGAGGTCCTTGATTCGAAGACCACCCTCTTTTTTAGGAATACAAATATCGGACCAAGCAATTTTAGAACCTTTGCTACTACCCTCAACCCCATTCCATAAAAAGCTACGAAATTTCTGCCTAATAACCTTTAAGACCTTCTTAGGAAGACAAAGATGACTAGCCCAAAACACTTGACTACTGGTTAAGACCGAGATAATAAGTTGAAGACGACCAGTATAAGAAAGGCACTGATTCAACCAAGAAGAAAGTCTACTCGAAACTTTATCAACAAGGGGAGAGCAATCACGCAAATTCAATTTAGTAGAGATTCTAGGAATCCCCAAATAACGAATAGGAAGGGAACCAACCGTGTAACTAAAAAGGTTGATGAGCTGCTGACTAATTGCATTGGGCACTCCAGAAATGAAAGTGTGGCTCTTAGCATGATTAGCACCAAGACCCGACAACAAGGAGAACTCATCGATGGCTGATTTGAGAACAAGAGCTGAATGATAGGAACCATGGCAAAGCATAATAAGATCATCAGCAAAGCAAAGGTGAGAAAGCTTAATCTTGTCGCACTTCCAATGATATTTGAAGTTAGGAGAGTCCACAATATGATTGGCTAAAAGTTTCGAGAGGACCTCCATAGCCATAACAAAGAGATATGGAGACATAGGGTCCCCTTGTCGAAGACCCCTCTTTCGAGAGAAGAAACTAGCAATCTCACCATTAATAGAGATAGAGAACTTAGGAGTAGTAAGGCAAGCTCTAATCCAATTTATGACTTTCAAAGGAAACTGAAATGCAGCAAGAGTGTCAAGTAAGAAGCCCCAATCAACCATATCAAATGCTTTCACAAATCCACCTTAAGGGCCAACTTTGGCGTACCGTCATCTTTGTGGTAATTTCTCATTAGCTCTTGGACAAGAAGAATGTTGTCTCCAATTCTCCTACCTGCCACAAAGGTTGATTGGGAGGGGCTAATAATGCCAGGAAGACAAGGCTTGATTCTATTGGCAATGATCTTAGTAATGATCTTGTAGAGAGTGTTGCAGCAAGAGATTGGTCTAAAGTTCGTCATTTTAGATGGATTAGGGACCTTATGGACCAAAGTAAGAATCGTAGCATTGAGCTCTTTAAGAAGAAGGCCAGTACGAAAGAATTCTTGAACAGCATTAATAACGTCATCACCAACGATGTGCCACGTCTTCTTGAAGAAATGAGCATTAAAACCATCTAGACCAGGAGCCCTATTAGGGTGGAGAGAAAAGCAAACCTCACGAATTTCATCATTTGAGACCTCTCTACTCATGAAATCAGCTTGATCAGTGGAGATGTGTTTATCAATAACATTTCTCAAAGGACGAGAACCATGTCTAGAAGGCAAAGAGCAACCAAGAATATTTTGGAAGTGACGAACAGCCTCAGATTTGATTTGAGTATCTCCTTCAATCAAGGAACCATCTTCTCCAGTAATAGAGAGGATCTTACTTCTATTGCGTCTTCCATTGATGACTTTGAAAAAATAGGAGGTGTTACGGTCACCAGCCTTAAGCCATTGAACTCTAGATTTTTGCCTCAAAAAATACTCCTCCGTTTGAAGAGCCAGTGTGTAAGAGCTCATAAGCTCCTTCTCTTGCATTCTAAGGCCTTCATCAAGAGGCTGCAGATCAAGAAGACTTTGGCAATCAACAAGAGCAGCCTTGGCCTCAATAGATTTAACCGTCAAATCCCCCACTGTATTCTTGTTAAGGGACTTTAAAACCTTCTTTAAATTTCAGAGCTTAGAGCAAAGCTGAAATTGCATATTGCCATGAAAATTTTCCTGCCAACAACTCATAACCAAAGGAAGAAAGTCTTCCCTTTCTGTTAGAAAATTGAAAATTTTAAAAGGGCAATTCTTCTTATTACCTTGCAATCCAAGCTTAACCAAAGATGGGCTGTGATCTGAGATGCTAGGAGGAATAAAAATGGCTTCAGAGTGCTCAAACTTGGTCATCCATTCCTTATTAACAAGAACTCTATCCAACTTCTTAGAGATGCAGCCAATGCTTCTCTTATTACACCAAGTGTGGAGAAAACCCGAGAAACGAAGGTCATCAAGTTCAGAAACATAAAGACAGTCATTAAACTCTTCCATAGCTGAGGAAATACGTGATGAACCCCCAATTGACTCATTCACCCTCCTAGAGACATTGAAATCGCCAAGAACCATCCAAGGAGTATCTTGCTGATTAGAGCATATACTATGCCAAAGAGCTCTTCTAGAATTATCAACATTAGAACCATAAACAAAAGAGATATGGAACCTGTCATCACCATCCAAAATATGAGCTTGGCAATGTATAATCTGATCAGTTTCAAAAATTTTAGTGATATTGAGGATCCTAGGATCCCAACCAATCCAAATTCTACCAAGATCATGACTATTGTAATTGTCAAGCATTTCCCAATCCGTGAAAACTGAATTAACTACAAGAGGCTTATGGATCATACTTACTCTTGTCTCAATTAAACAAACTAGACTAAGCTTGTGGTCAAGTATCATCTTTTTAACTTCTAATTGTTTAGGGGTAGCATTCAGACCCCTAATGTTCCAACAAGCTAAATTAATCATTAAGAGGTTGAAAAGATGTCACCTTAGCTTGCGAGCTGTTATCCATTCCTTTCTTTGCGGACCGTTTCTTCTTCTTCTTCTTGGTACTAGAGGACTCTGGAGTGCTAGAAAGCCCTATGATAGGAACCCCATCATTGTTCTTAATCTTTGAGAGCCATAGGGAATGATCCGGAGAGGCTGTGGTAGGAGAGTCATCATCACTACATTCAACAACACTATCCTTAGAGAGGACACTGTAACCATTCTCATCAAGAGCAGAGAACTTGTTAGAGGTATCAACAACACTCTCCTTAGAGAGGACATTGCATTGATTCTTGATAGGCATGTTGGTAGGACACAATGTAGGCTGAATTTCAGAATGACCAACGGCAATGACTTCATCAACATTCAAATAAGAGATGGAAAGAGGAAGAGGCTCCATATTCGCACTAGGTGAGAGAACAAGGGTTGCATCTCCTCTAGAAAGGTTCCCTGAAGAGTTGGATACATGAGCTGCAGCACCACGATTGACCTTCACCCATTCTTGCTTCACTTTGGAACCACGATTCTCATCTAATCTGCCTTCCACATGCTTTAGACTTGGGCAGGTTGCAGCAGAATGACCAAACGATTTGCACTTTGGACAAATCTTTGGTCTCCATTGGTATTCAACCAGAATTTCAACACTCTCCCCATTATTGACCTCATCACTATATCGCCCATAAGTAAATCAAAAGAATTAACTAATTTGCTAGTAGCATCAATTTCGACACAAATTCTAGCATACGAAATTCTTTTCACTGATTCAGTTAGGCTATCAGCATAAAGAGGCTTCCCAATAGCACTAGCAATATAGCTTAGCCCCTTTTCAATCCAATATTCATGAGGAATATTTAAAAACTTGACCCATACTGGAACCTTAGAATAAGATTCTTTCGTTAAAACAAGCCGAGAGTGCCATTTCTTAAGAATTATTATTCTTCCAGCAAAAAGCCATGGACCAGCCTCAAGAATTGTAGAGCAAGAGTCATCATCTGAGAACTTGAAAAATTAGAACCCTTTTTCATTTGCGAGAACCTCTAGAAGACCATAATTACCCCAAATCTTCTTAGCAATATTGTTAACAAGAGAGAATAGGAGCTGATATGAACCTCACCAAGAGTAGTGAGACCCGGAACCAATATATGGTAATGAAGGATCGTTTCTAATTCTAGTTTATAAAAACAAAGAAAATAAAGGACCGTGACCCATTATCTATATGGAGATAAGAACCAACGGTATCAAGAAGGTTGTAGACGCCACACTCAAGAACAAGAAAGAAGGTGAGTGATAAGTCAAGGTTTGAACGCCACAAGGTAGAACCTTGATAAGTTCATAGTTCAATGAAGAACCAAGAGAAAAAGTTCTCACAAATAATATTTTATTCAAATTCTCATCTCATATTACATCCATTCGTCCCTTATAAACTGAAACCCTAAAACCTAAAAAGGAAATAAATATTTGGCAATTAATGCCTTACAATCAGGAAAATAAATGGGCAATTAATGCCTTACAATCAGGAAAGAAATTAAAATTAAAACATGCAATTAGTTGACTTGCTCCCTATTTGGAAGGATAAATTTTGAAACAAATCAGCCTTTTAATTTGGGAAACAAATCAACTCATTATTCTTTGGAAACTAAAAAGGATAAAGCTGAAATTCGGACTCCTTAGCTCAAGTCTTCGCGCAACAAACTAGATTGCCGATTTTGGGCCTGTTGTGATCTTTTACGGATGCCGGAGTCTTCATAACATCTGTAGGGCTCGTCTTGGGCTTTCCGAAAACATATTATATTAGACAATCCGACTTCAGATGCGCTCTGTAGAGGCCCACGAAGTTTAGCTCGGATTTGGGCCGAACTTGAACTTCAGCAACTCAGAATCAGCCCATCATTAAATGCTTCTTTGATCCTCTTGGCCCCTTGTAATTGGCCCAACTGGAATATGCAATGGATCCTTTGATGATGCTTCTTGATTCTCATCATTCCCCCACTCTTCAAAAGGATTCGTCCTCGAATCTTCACCGTAATGTTGTTGATAGCCTGCGACACTTCATCAAAACACTGCAAAAGAGAAACAAGAACACTAGGCCAAGAAGTTGGCTGATTTGAAAACAATGCCTTTTTTATCTCTCTTTTTTTTTCTTCACTAGTGAAAATTTTTGTTTCCTTTTCACTCTTTTTTTCCTCATGAGCAAAAAATTCTGTTTCTATTTCCCTCTTTTTTTTCTCACTCACACAAATTCTTATTTCTTTTTCGTTCTTTTTTTCCTCAATAGCATAATTTTCTGTTTCTTTTTCACTCTTTTTTTCTTTTTTTGCTGTCACGATCTCTCTTTCTTTTGTCTCTCTTTCTTTTGAACTCTCACTCTCCTTTTTTACATCTCTCTTTTCTTTTAACCTCACTTGATCTTCATGTACTTGTATTGGGGTTAAGGGTACAAGAGTGATTCGTTTTTTATTGAGTACAAATGAGTATCTATTTGTATAACCATCATGAGTTACACGCCTATCAAACTGCCATGGTCGCCCCAAAAGGATATGGGTCGCATGCATCGGTACCACATCACACAAGACTTCATCTTTGTAATTCCCAAAGGAAAAAGATACCAACACCTGTTTAGTTACCTTTATCTCCCCACTATCATTCAACCATAATAGATTATAAGGTTTTGGGTGCTTCAAAGTGGCCAAATTCAGTTTTTCTACCAAACTAGTGCTAGCCATATTAGTACAACTCCCCCCATCAATAATCATGCTACATACTTTATCATTAACATGGCATCGGGTGTAAAAAACATTGTCACGTTGTACATCGTCAGACATTTTTTTTTTTTTTTTGTGATCAACGAAATCAAAGAAGAAGAACAACTAAGATAGATTAAACCTGATGTTAGAAGCCGAAGCTTTGATACCAACTGATATGAACCTCGTCGATTGTATCAAGATTGATGCCTAGGATCGTTCTAACCTCTGGTTCGGATGGAAACCGCGACCCAACACCTATAATGAGATGTGAACCTTGGTATGAAGGAGGACGCCACAATCAAGGATGGAATACTCGATTGATAAGTCAAGGAGGAACGCCACAGAGAAATCTGATAAGTTCCAATTAGTTCTCAAAGAACAAAAGAGAAAATTCTCTCAAATTTCATTCAAAATCAAGTCTATTCTGTCAAATAATACATCAATACGTCCCTTAAATACTGAAACCCTAAAACTTAAAAGGAAATAAATATTTGGCAATTAATGCCTTACAAACGGGAAAGAAAATAAACTAAAACAATCAACTAATTGACTTGCTCCCTATTTGGAAGGCTATATTTTGGAAACAAATCAGCCCTTAATATTTGGAAACAAATCAATTAATTATTCATTAGAAACCAATAAGGAAAACTGAATTAGAAAACGATCCTTCGTTACCATATATTGGTTCCGGGTCTCACTACTCTTGGTGAGGTTCATATCAGTTGGTATCAGAGCTTAGGCTTCTAAATCAGGTTTTATCTATCCTTTTTTTTTTCTTTCACATCAAATTTGTATTTTGGCTTTCTAGGGCAAGTTTCCCAAATTATTGTTGTTGGGTTTCAAGGCAAGTCCTTTGAGGTTCGCATCATTATTGTTGCTGGGTTTCAAGGCAAGTCCTTTGGGGTTCGCATCACTTGGTATTTGTCCCAAGCTCTAAAATCAGATTTAATTATCCTTGTTCTTATTTTCTTGTTATTTATATATATATATTTTTTTCGTTTGCCTTACTCCTCCTTGGGTGAATTTTTGCAACCCCAACTGTTGCTTAATTTCGTCCAGTACAAAAAAAAAGAAAAAAAAAAAAAAAAGAGAAAATATGTCTTCCAAGGGTGATTCATCAGAGGGAACCATCCTTTGTGCTGCAGGCTAACAACAACATTATGGTGAAGATTCGAGGACGAATCCTTTTAAAGAGAGGGGGAATGATGAGAATCAAGAAGCTTCACCAACGGATCCATTCCATGTTGCAGTTGGGCCGATTACAAGGGGCCAAGAGGATCAATGAAGCATTTAATGGGCTGATCTGATTTGTTGAAATCCAAGTTCGGCCCACATGAAGACCAAGCTAGGGCTTGGGAGTGTGGTACAAGTTAGGGTTAGAGAAGATTCAATTTCAACTTTTTCCTTCTTAATTTCCAAAGAATAATGAGCTGATTTGTTTCTCAAAGTAAGGGGCTGATTTGTTTCCAAATTTAGCCTTCCAAATAGGGAGCAAGTCAACCAATTACAAGTTTTAATCTTTATTTTCTTTCCTGATTGTAAGGCATTAATTGCCCATTTATTTTTCTGATTGTATGGCATTAATTATCGAATATTTGTTCCCTTTTAGGTCTTAGATATTTTAGTATTTAAGGGACTCATTGATGTATTATTAGATTAGACTTTGAATAAAATATTATTTGTGAGAACTTTTTCTCTTGGTTCTTCATTGAACTATGAACTTATCAAGGTTCTACCTTGTGGCGTTCAAACCTTGACTTATCACTCACCTTCTTTCTTGTTCTTGAGTGTGGCGTCTACAACCTTCTTGATACCGTTGGTTCTTATCTCCATATAGATAATGGGTCACGGTCCTTTATTTTCTTTGTTTTTATAAACTTGAATTAGAAAACGATCCTTCGTTACCATATATTGGTTTCGGGTCTCACTACTCTTGGTGAGGTTCATATCAGGAGCTTCTTCTCAATAAAATAACCCACCAAGCAGTTCTTCCAAGCTTTAGAGCCATCCTCTGCAACTTCCATGGGTGGGGAGACACACTTCCTATTACCACTTTGTAAGGGCTGGTAGAATTTTAGGTTCATAGGCTTACTCGTGGGGATACCCATAATTGGACCATTGTGAGCACCTTTCAGCAAGTTACTATAAGAAAAAGTGCTTTTTTCGGAAATTATAGGAGGCAATTGACCTGCAACAATGTTAGCATCTTTATTCACCAAAGAATGAGTGATAGAGATACCTTTATTTTGGGAGACCTCCTCAAGTTGGACCATAGGGAAGGAGTTGGGAATAACTTTCCATTGCTGCCCCTTAGCCGATAAACCTTCAATCTCATGAGACAAACCGGATTCATTGCAAATACTATTGGTACCAGCTAAAATATTTTCAGTGTGCAGTGGATGAGATTCAAGCCAAACTCATCCGAACCACTCAAGATGTTCAAGAAGCTTGGGAGATTCTAAGAGTCACCCATGACGGTACCGTGAGGGAAAAAGATAAGAATTTAGGTACCTTGAAGATGAAGCTTCATTGTATTGATTGTGGTGGCTATGGGCACATCTCCACAGATTGTGGTGACTTGAAGACCAAGAATCGAAGAGGCAAATCTAAGGACTACTCTTATAGTGAGAGTAAAGAGAGCTCTTTGTGTTCTAAGAGATGTGATAGGTATGACATAGCCTTTCCCGCTATCCACGATGACAACATAAATGCGGCCATAAGACACCCATCACTTAAGGTCAACAACAAAGAAGCTAGTTCGAATGATGATCACCTCGAGAGTACAAGTGGTGGAAGCTTCTATGAATAAAGTTCAAGTCCTATGAACTTATGTGATGAAGGTTTAGATTATGAAGACTTCATGGGAAGTTTTCAAAGGTCCTTGAAGAAGATAGACGAAGAAATCAAAAAGTTGAAAAAAGAAAACCTTCAACTAAGGACCAAGTTGGATGACTCCTTGAAGGTAGACATAGATGCTGTGTCTAAATACGAGAAGGAGATTGAAGATTGCCAACAAAGGATGAAGGCAATGAAGGATGAACTTGCTTGCAAAGAAAATTCCTTAAGAATTGTTAGGGATAAAGAAAAGAGGTACCTTCAAGAATTGAAGAAGGGTAAGATATTGCAACCCCAAGCTCAAGGCAAGTGCAAAGCTTCACCTCCTCGTCATCCTAGGAGAAAGATTGGCCAAGTGAAGATGCCAACTAAGGGTACAGCTCAACCTCATCCTCCAAGAGCTACACATCCAAGTTTTGCTCTACCTAGGCCTAACCAACCAAGGAAGCAAAACAACCTGGTTTATCATCAAAGAAGGAGAGAACCGGTTCAACCACAAAGGTGCCAACATCCGGCCAATGCTCCAAAGAAAAACCATCCGGTGCACCATCAAAGACAACCTCAACAAGGCTATGCCTCGATGAGAGCTTAAAGCAATGGTATGAATTCTTCTTTTATACCTACTTGTCATTATTGTGATATGATTGGTCATATAAGACCAAAGTGCTTTAACTACATAAAAAGATGTAGAATTGAAAGCATGATAGAGAGGAAGAGGCTTAAAAGAGCCCATTTGCATGTGCCTAGGAAATCTTTTGTCTCTAATCCTAGGATCATGAATAACATGCAATTATTGACCACTAGGAAGAAAAGTATATCACCTAAGTGGATTAGGAAAGATGAACCCTCCTGCTATGAGACAAACATGTCTCACATACGTTCAACTAAGTCCAATGGGCTTGGTAGGTCTATAGGACCTCATGACCTTCATTAATGAAGGGTGGTGATTGTGATATGAACCTCACCTCAGTGAGACCCGGAACCAATATATGGTAACGAAGGATCGTTTTCTAATTCAAGTTTATAAAAACAAAGAAAATAAAGGACCGTGACCCATTATCTATATGGAGATAAGAACCAACAGTATCAAGAAGGTTGTAGACGCCACACTTAAGAACAAGAAAGAAGGTGAGTGATAAGTCAAGGTTTGAACGCCACAAGGTAGAACCTTGATAAGTTCATAGTTCAATGAAGAACCAAGAGAAAAAGTTCTCACAAATAATATTTTATTCAAATTCTCATCTCATATTACATCCATTCGTCCCTTATAAACTGAAACCCTAAAACCTAAAAAGGAAATAAATATTTGGCAATTAATGCCTTACAATCAGGAAAGAAATTAAAATTAAAACATGCAATTAGTTGACTTGCTCCCTATTTGGAAGGATAAATTTTGAAACAAATCAGCCTTTTAATTTGGGAAACAAATCAACTCATTATTCTTTGGAAACTAAAAAGGATAAAGCTGAAATTCGGACTCCTCAGCTCAAGTCTTCGCGCAACAAACTAGATGGCCGATTTTGGGCCTGTTGTGATCTTTTACGGACGCCGGAGTCTTCATAACATCTGTAGGGCTCGGCTTGGGCTTTCCGAAAACATATTATAATAGACGATCCGACTTCGGATGCTCTCTGTAGAGGCCCACGAAGTTCAGCTCGGATTTGGGCCGAACTTGAACTTCAGCAACTCAGAATTAGCCCATCATTAATTGCTTCTTTGATCCTCTTGGCCCCTTGTAATTGGCCCAACCGGAACATGCAATTGATCCTTTGGTGATGCTTATTGATTCTCATCAGATTGACCCCATATGGGGAACTCAAACAAATAGAGCTATTTTGCATACTTGTCTTATGCAAAAATTTGAAATATCTTATGCTTCTTTTTTTAATTGCTTGAGTAAGCTTGGTTGCACATATGTATATATGTCTTTATCTCAATAAGTGTGAACCATGCTTTGAATGCAATCCATGCCATATTTATGTTCAAACATGCATTTTTGAACTAGGAGATTTACTTAGGAAGTACGATTTGAATGACCTATAGTTATCTCCATGACATGATGATTCTTAATTGACATGCTAATGACATATGAAAAGCATGAAATTTATATAACATGTTCAAATGAAAAAGCATGAACTGTTGATTGCAATTTTTAAATGCAAAACAATGTGTGAAAAAGCTTATGAGACTCAAAATGAATAAATGATCTTGTATCCGTTCAAAGGATTTTATAATCCAAATGTCTCTCTTTCTTTATTTGTTGAACATTGATACGAACCTCGTCGATTGTATCAAGATTGATGCCTAAGATCGTCTAACCTCTGGTTCGGATGGAAACCGCGACCCAACACCTATATCGAGATGTGAACCTTGGTATAAAGGAGGACGCCACAATCAAGGATGGAATACTCGATTGATAAGTCATGTTTGAACGCCACAAGGTAGAACCTTGATAAGTTCGCAGTTCAATGAAGAACCAAAGAGAAAATGTTCTCTGAAAATATTATTTCATTCAAAAGTCTCATCTCCAATAATACATCAATGAGTCCCTTATAAACTGAAACCCTAAAACCTAAAAAGGAAATAAATATTTGTCAATTAATGCCTTACAATCAGGAAACTAAAATGAGCAATAATTGCCTTACAAATGGGAATGAAAATAAAAACTAAAACAAGAAACTATTGACTTGCTCCCTATTTGGAAGGCTAAAAATGGAAACAAATCAGCCCCTTAATTTGGGAAACAAATCAACTCTTTATTCTTGAGAAACCAATCAGGAAAACTGAAATTCGGACTCCTCAGCTCAAGTCTTCGCGCAACAAAATAGATTGCCGAATTTGGGCCAGTTTTAATCTATTACGGATGACGGAGTCTTCTTGACATATGTAGGGATTGTCTTGGGATTTTCGAAAACATATTATAATAAATGATCCGACCTCATATGCACTCTGTAGAGGCCCACGAAGTTCAGCCCGGATTTGGTCTTCATGTGGGCCGAACTTGGATTTCAGCAACTCAGACTCAGCCCCTATTAAAATCTTCTTTGATCCTCTTGGCCCTTGTAATTGGCCCAACTGGAACATGCAATGGATCCTTTGATGGTGCTTATTGATCCTCATCAAACATGGCTACTATCATACGAGTATCATTCCCGGAAAAATCGAATAGGATGCAAAGTCGCTCATGCCATGTTTTGCTTATAAAATTGGATATAGTGCTCTTAAATTGAAATCAATAAAGTCTCTATATCCTTGCTTCTCTCATGACAATGGTGAAATTGGTTTGAATTCTTATTAGAAACCTTTGTCATTTGCTTTGCCAAATACCATTGTATTTTGGACTTGAATGCTACATGTCTTGTATACAAAGCATTTTTGATTCACACATTTTTTTTAAATAAATCTCCTTGTTTCTCTCTAATTAATTGAGTTGCATAAAGTGACTTATATGATTATGCAAATATCTTGTATGCTACTATCTCTCTTTACCTAGAAGTTACCCGGTTGGGGACTACTCCTTTGCCTATATCATGACAAAAAGGGGGAGTAGAAGTGGTAAGGGGAGTTGCTAATTGTAAGTAGCAAATGTACATGTTGGGGAGAATACATATTAAGGGGGAGTAACCCAATGAGGGGGAGCATTGCATTCACATGCATTGCATGATGTTGTACTTAAATTCTTAAATGCAAATGCTTGTTTTATTTTCACTTGATCTTCTCACATACACTTGCTTTGGAAAGTATAATATTTTGTTTTGAAGGGTTGATAATTCTACAAGAGGTTGAAGACTTGAAGTTTTTATATTTTAATATCTCTCTGTAATGTAGAATATCTTTGTTATCCCGTAGATTCTATTTTGTTGTGAGGATCAATGTGAGTGGTGGTTTTGTCACGAAATAGCCAAAGGGGGAGATTGTTAGGATTCTCATTCATTGATTTGCTTATTTCGTGGACAAACCATATGTTGGGGTTTAATTTGTAAAGGTAGTTTAGGTGATTGAGGATTTAGCTCAAAGGCCCTTTCAAGACCTCAAGGTGACAAGCACTCCAAAGGTATAATCTCTAGTGCTTAGTTTTCTTATAAGAGATTTAGTTGCACACACACACTTAGCATACTTGCATATGTGTGCATTCTTTTCACATGCCACATTTCACACTTGCACTTTGATGTTGTATATTGTTGTGTATTTATGTGTCTTGTAATTCATTTTCCGATATTGTTCAGAAACGTCCGCGCATGCATGAAGATCGCCTTTGGAGAATGCCCTCGGCTTCTCCTTTAGTTTCACCACTTTGCACAATTGCACATTGTGCTCATGTGGAAACAGGGTATTTTCGCCCTTTGTTGGGGTCGCCATTTGATGGTGTCGCCATGGCGACAGTGAAACTTATTCCTGCAATTCAATCAGGTATGAGGTCGTCACGAGGTTGCCCTGAGACAAATGGCGACAATGAAGTTTTTTGTGTTGCGTCAAAGGTTGCCCTGAGATGTCCCCAAAGCGACCAAGTGGCGACATAGAAGAAAAATTGGTGTCGCCATGAGGTCGCTGATGAGAATAAGGGAGCTGCACCAAGGGATCCGTTGCATGTTCCGGTTGGGCCAAGGGCAAGGGCAAGGGCTAAGAGATTCAAGGAAGCACTAAATGGCCTGATTCAAGACACTTGGGCTGATTTCGAATTATTAAAGTTCAAGATGAGCCCACATGAAGACCAAGGCTTAATTAACATCATCAAAGCAATTGATTGGGCCGAATAAGAGTTGACTTGGGCGTGTGGTAGAGAGCTTGGGCGTGTGGCACAAGCTAAAGCGTGTGGAGGAGATTCAATTTCAGTTGTTTCCCTTTTTGGTTTTCAATGAATAATGGATTGATTTGTTTCCTGAATTAATGGGCTGTTTTTGCTTCAATTTCAGCCTTCCAAATAGGGATCAAGTCAATAGTTGCTTATTTTAGTTTTTCTATTTGTAAGGCCTTAATGGCCGAATATCTTATTTCCTTTTAGAGATTGGTGTGTAGCCTTTCTTGTCTTTTAGGGTTTTAGTTTATAAGGATCCTTATGATGTAATATTTCAGTAGTTTTTGAATTGAATGAAAATTGAGAGTATTATCTCTTTGGTTCCGAAATCAGACTTATCACTCACCTTCTTCTTTTCTTGAGTGTGGCGTCTTCCAATTTCTTGTTACCGTTGGTTCTTATCTCATTATAGATAACGGGTCATGGTCCTATATTGTCTTGTTTACAAACTTGAAATTAGAAAACGATCCTTGCTACCATATATTGGTTCCAGGTCTCACTACTCTTGGTGAGGTTCATATCTGATATGAACCTCACCAAGAGTAGTGAGACCCAGAACCAATATCAGTGGAAAAAGGCAAGAGAGTGTGAGCTTATCAGAGGGTAAAAGCCAAAAGATTTGAGTGAAACACGAGTGTGAGTGCCATCATCTTTGGGGGTAAACACGTGAGGGAGTGTTTGTGAGGCTTACTAATTCTTGTTTGTTTTGCAGGTTTTAAATATGTCACACGATAACAGTAAAGACTTGTCCAACGAAGCACCAAAAACGGTAGATCTCGATCGTTTGTATACAGCCATGCAACAACACATGGCACGGATGGAAATTCAGTTTGGCGAGGTGAATGATAGGTTTGGCATAATGAATGACTGTTTCCACAAAGTGGAGTCTAGTTCACAAAGGGAGCAGCCATTCAGGGCTCCTAATGTGGAACGAAGAGAAAGGAATCCACCTAGGAATGAATATGAAGATGATTATGGGAATGATCTAGAGGAGGATGATCGCATGTCTAATGTCGGTGCGGGCAGATTTAGACATGGATTGGGAGGTAGAGGAGTTAGGTTTGGGAATAGAGGAGATAGGTATGGAGAGAGGGTTGATAATAATTTGGGTAGTATAAAGGTGAAGATTCCAACATTCCAAGGTAAAACTGACCCCGAAGCATATTTGGAGTGGGAGAAAAGAATAGAGTTGGTGTTTGATTGCCATGAATATTCCGAATTGAAAAAGGTCAAATTGGCAGCCATAGAATTCACTGATTATGCTATTGTTTGGTGGGATCAACTGATTGTGAGTAGGAGACGGAATGGAGAAAGACCTATTGAGACATGGGAGGAGATGAAAACAATTATGAGGAAGAGATTCATTCCAAGTCACTATTATAGGGGTTTGTTTCAAAAATTGCAAACTCTTACTCAGGGGTCTAAGTGTGTTGAAGACTACTACAAAGAGATGGAGATAGCCATGATTCAAGCTGATGTAGAGGAGGACCGAGAGGCGACTATGGCTAGGTTTCTAAATGGGCTACACCGAGACATTGCAAATGTAGTGGAGTTGCAACATTATGTTGAATTGACTGACATGGTACACATGGCCATTAAGGTGGAACAACAATTGAAGAGGAAGGGTTCCACACGGGTTGGGCAAAATTCGGGTTCTTCATCATCATGGAAACCGAATTGGAGCAAGAAGGAGGACCAACCTAGTTTCAAGGCCAAGGCCGAACCTTCCAAAGATCATAAGGCCGGAGGCACATTAAATCAAGGTAAATCGGATTCTTAACCTTCTAGAAACCGTGACATTAAGTGCTTTAAGTGTTTGGGAGCAGGTCATATTGCATCACAATGCCCAAACAAGAGAGTAATGGTTTTGAAAGATGATGGTGATATCGAATCCGAGGGAGAATCTGATGATGAGTCCATGCCACCTTTGGAGGATGCAAGTGACTTTGAATATCCGGTGGGTGGAGAGCTTTTGGTTGCAAGAAGGGCTCTTAGTGCTCAAACCAAGGAAGATGATGAGGTACAACGTGATAACATTTTTCACACTCGCTGCCATGTTAATGATAAGGTATGTAATATGATTATTGACGGGGGGAGTTGTACTGATGTGGCTAGCACTACTTTGGTAGAAAATTTGAATTTGACAACTTTGAAGCATCCAAAACCTTATAAGCTACAATTGTTGAATGATAGTGGGGAAGTTAGGGTGAATAAACAAGTGTTGGTGTCATTTTCAATTGGTAAATACAAAGATGAAGTTATTTGTGATGTGGTACCAATGAATGCGGGTCGTATCCTTTTGGGAAGACCATGGCAGTTTAATAGGCATGTGACTCATGATGGATATACCAATAGATACTCCTTTGTACTTAATAAAAGGCCAATCACTCTTGTACCTTTAACCCCAAGACAAGTATATGAAGATCAAGTGAGGTTAAAAAAAGAGAGAGATGTTAAAAAGGAGAGTGAGAGTTCAAAAGAAAGAGAGACAAAAGAGAGAGAGTCTGAAACATCAAAAAAAGAAAAAAGAGTTGAAAAAGGAAAAGAGGTTGATAAGAAAAAAGAAGAGAGAAAACAAGTGAGCTTTTATGCAAGAGAGAGTGAGATCAAAAAGGCTTTGTTTTCAAATCAGCCAATGATTGTACTTTTGCACAAAAAGGCTTGTTTTAGTACTAATGAAACTGACTCTTCTTTGCCTAGTATTGTTGTTTCACTTTTGCAGGACTTTGATGAAGTGTTTCCCGAAGAGATGCCTATTGGTTTACCACCAATAAGGGGGATTGAGCACCAAATTGATTTTGTACCCGGAGCACCAATTCCAAATAGACCCGCATATAGAAGTAATCCTGAGGAGACAAAGGAACTTCAAAGGCAGGTTGATGAGCTCATGGAAAAGGGGTATGTTCGTGAGAGTATGAGTCCTTGTGCGGTTCCCGTATTGCTTGTGCCTAAGAAGGACGGAACATGGAGGATGTGTGTTGATTGTCGTGCCATCAACAATATCACTGTAAAGTATCGACATCCTATTCCTAGATTAGATGATATGCTTGATGAATTGCATGGTTCTATTGTTTTCACTAAAATTGATCTTAAAAGTGGATATCATCAAATTAGGATGAAAGAAGGTGATGAGTGGAAAACTGCTTTCAAAACAAAATATGGTTTATATGAGTGGTTAGTTATGCCTTTTGGGTTAACTAATGCACCAAGTACTTTCATGAGATTAATGAACCATGTTTTGCGTGCTTTTATTGGAAAATTTGTGGTTGTTTACTTTGATGACATTCTGATTTATAGCAAGAACTTGGATGAGCATGTTTAACATTTAAAACTTCTTTTAGGTGTTTTAAGAACAGAAAAGTTGTTTGCTAATTTAAAAAAGTGTACCTTTTGCACGGATAAGCTTGTATTTCTGGGTTTTGTTGTTAGTGCTAAGGGAATTGGGGTTGATGAAGAAAAGGTTAAGGCAATTAAGGAGTGGCCGAAACCTACAAATGTGGGACAAATGAGAAGTTTTCATGGGTTGGCTAGTTTCTATAGGAGATTTGTGAAAGACTTTAGTAGTCTAGCTGCACCTTTAACTGAAGTTATCAAAAAGAATGTGGGGTAATGAACAAGAAAAGGCATTTAACTTGATTACGGAAAAAGTAACTATTGCACCTTTGCTTGCTTTGCCTGACTTTGCTAAAGCTTTTGAGATTGAGTGTGATGCTTCAGGAATAGGTATTGGAGCTGTTCTAATGCAAGAAGGACGTCCTATTGCAATTTTTAGTGAGAAAATAAGTGGAGCAGCCTTGAATTATCCTACCTATGACAAGGAGATGTATGCTATGGTTAGGGCATTGGAAACTTGGCAACACTACCTTTGGCCGAAAGAATTTGTGATTCACACGGATCATGAGTCCTTGAAGCATTTAAAGGGGCAGCACAAGGTAAATAAAGCGGCATGCCAAGTGGGTGGAGTTCATAGAAACATTTCCATATGTGATCAAGTACAAAAAAGATAAGGAAAACGTAGTCGCTGATGCTTTGTCTAGAAGGTATGTTTTACTTTCTACTTTGGATGCTAGATTATTTGGATGCTAGACTACATTAAAGAATTGTATGTGGAAGATTCTGATTTTGGCAATGTGTTCAATGCATGTGAAAAGGTTGCATTTGGCAAGTTTTATAGGCATGATGGATTTTTGTTTAGAGAAACTAAATTATGCGTGCCTAAGAGTTCTTTGCGTGAATTGCTTATTAGAGAAGCTCATGGGGGAGGTTTGATGGGGCATTTTGGTATAGTCAAGACACTAGATGTTTTGCATGAACACTTTTTTTGGCCTCATATGAAACGTGATGTAGAAAGAATTTGTGATAAATGCATTACATGTAGACAAGCTAAGTCTAGGATTAAGCCTCATGGTTTTTTTTTTTGGGTAAATAAATAGTATCATAGAAAAAAGGAAAGAATGTACAAATTCAAGGGGCATACCCCAGGAAGAAAGAGACAAGAGCCGAAAGGCCCAAAAAACAAGCACAACAAAGCTCAAACAAGAGCTAAACAAAGGTTACACCAAAGCACAACCAAACACAAAAGCCAAAAGCAAACAAGCAGGCCTACAACACATTGGATTATCTAGAGTTGATGTTCCAATTCAATGCTAGAAGAGGCCAATCCTTCAAGTTGATAGAGGAGAGCCGGCAACGGATAATGTCAATAATGGACCGGGCAACCTCAGCATTAAGCTTTCGAGAGCTTTTAAAAATGCGACAATTTCTTTCTCTCCAAATAAAATAGACAGCCACCGCTAGACATAGCTTTTTAGTCACCGTGGAGGGAGAGTTCCCCTTCCAATGAATGGACACCCAATCTATAAAATCATACCAGCTGAGACCAATCCAAGGACAACCACATTTATTCAAAAGTTGTGTCCATATGGCTTTGCTATACGAACACTCAAAGAAAAGGTGAGCATGAGTCTCGGCTTGAGAGTTGCAAAGGACACATGTAGCAACAACTTGAGGGTCATAGCGCTGAACACGATCCAAGGTAGAAAGCCTACCTTTAATAGCCAACCAAAAGACAAAACCCATTCTCGGAATATTCTGAGGAAACCACACAATTTCATACCAAGAAACAAGAGGATGAGGGGTTCTAAGAGACTCCATAGTAGAAGCAGCTGAATAAATGCCATTTGAAGAAGGAAGCCACCGAATACTATCATCCAAATTAGAGTTTGGGTTGTAAGAAGGCATACGGCTCCTTATTTCAGCAAGATCAATGGACATAGCAACAGGCCATTTCCAATTATCACCTACAACAATGGCATTAACCTTAGCATTGATAGAGAGGCCAGAGTCATAAATTACACGGGAGCTCCATTTCGAACGAATAGGGCCATCCGGGTGCCAATTATCAAACCATAGGGAAGTTTTCAAGCCACTACCAATGATGTGCTGAATTAAAGGACGAACGAAAGGCCTAAGATGAAGAAGCTTTCTCCAATTCCATGAACAGGTATGCGGAGCTTTCACCTCCCACAAATTAGTACCTTTGAGGTGATAAGCTTTGATCCAAGATGTCCAAAGATTATTAGTGCCATAAACCAGAATCCATATGTGTCTAATCATAAGCGCCTTATTCCACAAAGAGAGGTCCTTGATTCCAAGGCCACCTTCTTTCCTTGGAATACAAATATCGGACCAAGCAATTTTAGAGCCTTTGCTGTTAACCTCAACCCCATTCCATAAAAAACTTCGGAATTTCTGCTCAATGCTTTTCAAAATTTTCTTTGGAAGACAAAGGTGACTAGCCCAAAAGATTTGAATACTTGTTAAGACCGAAATAATAAGTTGAAGACGACCAGCAAAAGAAAGGCACCGATTCAGCCAAGAAGAAAGCCTACTCGAAACCTTTTCCACAAGGGGAGAGCAATCATGAAAATTCAACTTTGAAGAGATGATAGGAATTCCCAAATAACGAATAGGAAAAGAGCCAACCGGGTAACCAAAAAGGTTGATGAGCTGCTGACTAATAGCATAGGGCACTCCTGAAATGAAAATGTTGCTCTTGGAATGATTAGCACGAAGACCCGAAAGCAAAAAGAACTCATCAAGGGCTGATTTGAGAGCAAGAGCTGAATGATAGGAACCATGGCAAAGCATAATCAGGTCATCTGCAAAGGAGAGGTGGGAAAGCTTTATTTTGTCACACCTCCAATGATATTTGAAGTTAGGAGTGTCCGTAATATGTTTGGCCAGAAGCTTAGAGAGTACCTCCATAGCAATAACAAAAAGATACGGAGACATAGGGTCCCCTTGCCGAAGGCCCCTCTTTCCGGAGAAGAAACCAGCAAGCTCACCATTAATAGAGATAGAGAACTTGGGAGAAGAAACCAGCAAGCTCCCTTGCCTATACCTAGTGGACCTTGGATTGATATTTCTATGGATTTTGTGTTGGGTTTGCCTAGGTCAAAAAGGGATGGATTCTATATATGTGGTTGTTGATAGGTTTTCTAAAATGGCACATTTCATTTCTTGTCATAAAACTGATGATGCATCAAATATTGCTGATTTGTTTTTCAAAGAAATTGTTAGATTGCATGGCATGCCTAAGACCATTGTTTCAGATAGAGATGCTAAGTTCTTAAGCTACTTTTGGAAGACTTTGTGGGGTAAGTTAGGAACTAAACTCTTGTTTTCTACTACTTGTCATCCATAAACTGATGGTCAAACTGAAGTAGTTAATAGGACTTTATCTGCTTTGTTGCGTGCTATAATACAAAAGAATTTGAAAACATGGGAGGATTGTTTGCCGCATGTAGAGTTTGCTTATAATAGGAGTGTGCATTCTGCAACTCATTTTTCGCCTTTTGAAATTGTGTATGGTTTTAACCCATTGACTCCTTTGGATTTAATTCCTTTACCTGTGAATGAGCATGTTAACTTGGATGGGAAGAAAAAGGCAGATTTTGTTAAGCAAATCCATGAGAAGACTCGACAAAACATTGAGAGGAGAACTGAGCAATATGCCAATCAAGCTAATAAAGGGCGCAAGAAAGTTGTGTTTGAACCGGGTGATTGGGTGTGGTTACATATGAGGAAGGAACGATTTCTAGTGCAGCGGCGTTCTAAACTACTTCCAAGGGGAGATGGTCCATTTCAAGTGTTTGAAAGGATCAATGACAATGCCTACGAGTTAGATCTTCCAGGTGAGTATAATGTTAGTGCAAGCTTCAATGTTTTTGATGTAGGTGACGATTTGAGGACAAATCCTTTTCAAGAGGGAGGGAATGATGAGAATAAGGGAGCTGCACCAAGGGATCCGTTGCATGTTCCGGTTGGGCCAATAACAAGGGCAAGGGCAAGGGCTAAGAGATTCAAGGAAGCACTAAATGGCCTGATTCAAGACACCTGGGCTGATTTCGAATTATTAAAGTCCAAGATGAGCCCACATGAAGACCAAGGCTTAATTAACATCATCAAAGCAATTGATTGGGCCGAATAAGAGTTGACTTGGGCGTGTGGTAGAGAGCTTGGGCGTGTGGCACAAGCTAAGGCGTGTGGAGGAGATTCAATTTCAGTTGTTTCCTTTTTTGGTTTTCAATGAATAATGGATTGATTTGTTTCCCGAATTAATGGGCTGTTTTTGCTTCAATTTCAGCCTTCCAAATAGGGATCAAGTCAATAGTTGCTTGTTTTAGTTTTTCTATTTGTAAGGCCTTAATGGCCGAATATCTTATTTCCTTTTAGAGATTGGTTTGTAGCCTTTCTTGTCTTTTAGGGTTTTAGTTTATAAGGATCCTTATGATGTAATATTTCAGTAGTTTTTGAATTGAATGAAAATTGAGAGTATTATCTCTTTGGTTCTGAAATCAGACAAATAACTCACCTTCTTCTTTTCTTGAGTGTGGCGTCTTCCAATTTCTTGTTACCGTTGGTTCTTATCTCATTATAGATAACGGGTCACGGTCCTATATTGTCTTGTTTACAAACTTAAAATTAGAAAACGATCCTTGCTACCATATATTGGTTCCGGGTCTCACTACTCTTGGTGAGGTTTATATCAGTCGCCTTGAAACAAATGGCGACAACTGATTTTGGCCGAAACGACACATCTTTAATTTGACCTCCTATATATATGCCTCTTTGTTCTTTGGTCAAAGTTATGACTAAAAAAATCATATTTTTAATTGAGAGCATTTTCAAAGAAAGTTTTTTTTCTCAAGAAATCATCTTTGATCACCCAAATCATTTTCCATATGCATAAATCATCATTTAAGCATCATCCATGATATCTAGGATGTGCTAGTGCATAGGTCTCCATCAACACATGCTATGGTAAGTTGAACACTAATTTTTTTTTTTTTGGGTAAATAAATAGTATCATAGAAAGAGGAAAGAATGTACAAATACAAGGGGCATACCCCATGAAACAAAGAAACCAGAGCACAAAGGCCCAAAATAAGCTCAACAAAAGCTCAAAAACAACAAGCTCATAAACAAGAGCTAAACTAAAGCTTTAACAAAGCAAAAAACACAAAAGAAAGGGCAAACAAACAGCCAACAACACAAGTATCATCTAGAGGTGACATTCCAATTCATAGCAATTAGAGGCCAATCCTTCAAATTGATAGAACAAAGTCGGCTACAAATAGTGTCAATAATGGTCCGGGCAACCTCTGCATTAGGCCTTCTAGAGCTCTTAAAAATACGACAATTTCGCTCTCTCCAAATAAAGTAGACAGCCACCGCAAGACAAAGCTTTTTAGCCACAGTGGAAGGAGAGTTCCCTTTCCAATGAATGGAAATCCAATCAATAAAATCATGCCAGCTGAGACCAATCCATGTACAACCACTCTTGTTCAAGAGTTGAGTCCAAATGGCTTTGCTATACAAACACTCAAAGAAAAGGTGGCCATGAGGTTCGTTTTGAGAATTGCAAAGGACACAAGTAGCAATAACTTGAGGATCGTAGCGTTGAACATGGTCTAAGGTAGAAAGCCTACCTTTAATAGCCAACCAAAGGATGAAACCCATCCTCGAAATATTCTGAGGGAACCACACAATATTAAACCAAGGAACAAGAGAGTAATGGGTTCTAAGAGACTCCATACCATTTGGAGAGGGGAGCCACCGAATAATATCATCTAAAATGGAGTTTGGATTGTAAGAAGTCATATGACTCTTTATTTCAGCAAGATCAATTGACATAGCAACAGGCCATCTCCAATTATCACCACTGACAACGGCATTAACCTTAGCATTTATAGGGAGACCAGAATCGTAGATAACATGGGAACTCCATTTCGAACGAATAGGGCCATCAAGGTGCCAATTATCAAACCATAAGGAAGTGTTCAATCCACTACTAATGTGCTGAAATAAAGGACGAACTAAAGGCCTAAGATGAAGTAGCTTTCTCCAATTCCAAGAACAGGTATTAGGAGCTTTCACCTCCCACGAACCTTTGAGGTGGTAGGCATTGATCCAAGAAGTCCAAAGATTATTCTTGCCATAAACCAGTGCCTAATCATTAGCGCCTTATTCCAAAAAGAGAGGTCCTTGATTCCAAGACCACCCTCTTTTTTAGGAATACAAATATTAGACCAAGTAATTTAGAACCTTTGCTGCTACCCTCAACCCCATTCCATAAAAAACTATGAAATTTCTGTTCAATAACCTTTAAGACCTTCTTAGGAAGACAAAGATGACTAGCCCAAAACACTTGACGACTGGTTAAGACCGAGATAATAAGTTGAAGACGACCAGCATAAGAAAGGCATTGATTCAACCAAGAAGAAAGTCTACTCGAAACTTTATCAACAAGGGGAGAGCAATCACACAAATTCAATTTAGAAGAGATAATAGGAATCCCCAAATAACAAATAGGAAGGGAGCCAACCGTGTAACTAAAAAGGTTGATGAGCCGCTGACTAATTGCATTGGGCACTCCAAAAATGAAAGTGTGGCTCTTAGCATGATTAGCACCAAGACCCGACAACAAGGAGAACTCATCGAGGGCTGATTTGAGAACAAGAGCTGAATGATAGGAACCATGGCAAAGCATAATAAGATCATCAGCAAAGCAAAGGTGAGAAAGCTTAATCTTGTCGCACTTCCAATGATATTTGAAATTAGGAGAGTCCGCAATATGATTGGCTAAAAGTTTCGAGAGGACCTCCATAGCCATAACAAAGAGATATGGAGACATAGGGTCCCTTTGTCGAAGACCCCTCTTTCCGGAGAAGAAACCAGCAAGCTCACCATTAATAGAGACAGAGAACTTAAGAGTAGTAAGGCAAGCTCTAATCCAATTTATGACTTTCAAAGGAAACTGAAACGCCGCAAGAGTGTCAAGTAAGAAGCCCCAATCAACCATATCAAATGCTTTCATCAAATCCACCTTAAGGGCCAGCTTTGGCGTACCGTCATCTTTGTGGTAATTCCTCATTAGCTCTTGGACAAGAAGAATGTTGTCTCCAATTCTCCTACCTACCACAAAGGCTGATTGGGAGGGGCCAATAATTGCAGGAAGACAAGCCTTGATTCTATTGGCAATGATCTTAGCAATGATCTTGTAAAGAGTGTTGCAGCAAGAGATTGGTCTAAAGTCCGTCATTTTAGAGGGATTAGGGACCATAGGGACCAAAGTAAGAATCTTAGCATTGAGCTCTTTAAGAAGAAGGCCAGTACGAAAGAATTCCTGAACAGCATTAATAACATCATCACCAACGAAGTGCCACGTCTTCTTGAAGAAATAATATTAAAAACATTTGGACCAGGCGCCTTATTAGGGTGGAGAGAAAAACAAACCTCACGAATTTCATCATTTGTGACCTCTCTACTCATGAAATCAGCTTGATCAGTGGAAATGTGTTTATCAATAACATTTCTCAAAGGACGAGAACCATGTCTAGAAGGCAAAGAGCAACCAAGAATATTTTGGAAGTGACGAATAGCCTCAGATTTGATTTGAGTATCTCCTTCCATCAAGGAACCATCTTCTCCAGTAATAGAGAGGATCTTACTTCTATTGCATCTTCCATTGATGACTTTGAAAAAATAAGAGGTGTTACGGTCACCAGCCTTAAGCCATTGAACTCTAGATTTTTGCCTCAAAAAATCCTCCTCAGTTTCAAGAGCCAGTGTGTAAGAGTTCATAAGCTCCTTCTCTTGCATTCTAAGGCCTTTATCAAGAGGTTGCAGATCAAGAAGACTTTGGCAATCAACAAGAGCAGCATTGGCCTCAAAAGATTTAACTGTCAAATCCCCCACCGTATTCTTGTTAAGGGACTTTAAAACCTTCTTTAAATTTCAGAGCTTAGAGCAAAGCTGAAATTGCATATTGCCAAGAAAATTCTCCTGCCAACAACTCTCAACCAAAAGAAGAAAGTCTTCCCTCTCCATTAGAAAATTGAAAATTTTAAAAGGGCAATTCTTCTTATTACCTTACAATCCTAGCTTAACCAAAGAGGGGCCATGATCCGAGATGCTAGGAGGAAGAAAAATGGCTTCAGAGTGCTAAAACTTGGCCATCCATTCCTTAATAACAAGAACTCTATCCAACTTCTTAGAGATGTAGCCAATGCTTCTCTTATTACACCAAGTGTGGAGAAAACCCGAGAAATGAAGGTCATTAAGTTCAGAAACATAAAGACAGTCATTAAACTCTTCCATAGCTGAGGAAATATGTAATGAACCCCAACTGACTCATTCACCCTCCTAGAGACATTGAAATCGCCAAGAACCATCCAAGGAGTATCTTGCTGATTAGAGCATATACTATGCCAAAGAGCTCTTCTAGAACTATCAACATTAGAACCATAAACAAATGAGATATGGAACCTGTCATTACCATCCAAAATATGAGCATGGCATTGTATAATCTGATCAGTTTCAAAAAATTTAGTGATTTTGAGGATCCTAGGATCCCAACCAATCCAAATTCTACCAAGATCATGACTATTGTAATTGTCAAGCATTTCCCAATCCGTGAAAACTAAATTGACTACAAGAGGCTTATGGATCATACTCACTCTTGTCTCAATTAAACAAACTAGACTAAGCTTGTGGTCAAGTATCATCTTCTTAACTTCTAATTTTTTAGGGGTAGCATTCAGACCCCTAATGTTCCAACAAGCTAAATTAATCAATAAGAGGTTGAAGAGATTTCACCTTAGCTTGCGAGCTATTATCCATTCTTTTCTTTGCGGACCGTTTCTTCTTCTTCTTCTTGTTACTAGAGGACTCTAGAGTGCTAGAAAGCCCTATGATAGGAACCCCATCAATGTTCTTAATCTTTGAGAGCCATAGGGAATGATCTGGAGAGGCTGTGGTAGGAGAGTCATCATCACTACATTCAACAACACTATCCTTAGAGAGGACACTATAACCATTCTCATCAAGAGCAGAGAACTTGTTAGAGGTATCAACAACACTTTCCTTAGAGAGGACATTGCATTGATTCTTGATAGGCATGTTGGTAGGACACAAATGAGGCTCAATTTCAAAATGATCAGTGGCAATCACTGCATCAACATTCAAAGAAGATATGGAAAGAGGAAGAGGCTCCATATTCACACTAGGTGAGGGAACAAGGATTGCATCTCCTCTAGAAAGGTTCCCTGAAGAGTTGGATACATGAGCTACAGCACCACGATTGACCTTCACCCATTCTTGCTTCACTTTGGAACCTCTGTTTTCATCGAATCTGCCTTCCACATGCTTTAGACTTTGGCAGGTTGCAGCAAAATGACCAAACGATTTGCACTCCGGACAAATCTTTGGTCTCCATTGGTATTCAACCAGAATTTCAACACTCTCCCCATTATTGAGCTCATCACAATCACCCATAAGTTAATCAAAAGAATCAACTAACCTGCTAGTAGCATCAATTTCGACACAAATTCTGGCATACGAAATTCTTTTCATTGATTCAGTTAAGCTATCAGCATAAAGAGGCTTCCCAACAGCACTAGCAATATAGCTTAGCCCCTCTTCAGTCCAATGTTCATGAGGAATATTAAAAAACTTAACCCATACTGGAACCTTAGAATAAGATTCTTTTGTTAAAACAAGTCGAGAGTGATACGAACCTCGTTGATTGTATCAAGATTGATGCCTAAGATCGTCTAACCTCTGGTTTGGATGGAAACCGTGATCCAACACCTATAACGAGATGTGAACCTTGGTATGATGACGCCACAATCAAGGATGGAATAATCGATTGATAAGTCAAGGAGGAATGCCACAGAGAAATCTGATAAGTTCCAATTAGTTCTCAAAGAACAAAAGAGAAATATTCTCTTAATTTTCATTCAAATCAAGTATGATCTCCAATAATACATCAATGAGTCCCTTATAAACTGAAACCCTAAAACCTAAAAAGAAAATAAATATTTGGCAATTAATGCCTTACAATCAGGAAACTAAAATGAGCAATAATTGCCTTTTTAATGGGAAAGAAAATAAAAACTAAAACAAGAAACTATTGACTTGCTCCCTATTTGGAAGGCTAAAAATGGAAACAAATCAGCCCCTTAATTTAGGAAACAAATCAACTCTTGATTCTTTAGAAACCAATAAGGAAAACTGAAATTCGGACTCCTCAGCTCAAGTCTTCGCGCAACAAACTAGATTGCCGAATTTGGGCTGGTTTTGATCTATTATGGATGACGGAGTCTTCTTGACATCCGTAGGGATCATCTTGGGCTTTCCAAAAAAATATTATAATAGACGATCCGACCTCATATGCACTCTGTAGAGGCCCACGAAGTTCAGCCTAGATTTGGTCTTCATGTGGGCAGAACTTGGATTTCAGCAACTCAGACTCAGCCCCTATTAAATGCTTCTTTGATCCTCTTGGCCCTTGTAATTGGCCCAACTAGAAAATGCACTGGATCCTTTGGTGATGCTTCTTGATTCTCATCAGAGAGTGCCATTTCTTAAGAATTATCATTCTTCCAGCAAAAAGCCATGGTGGTAGCCTCAAGAACTTTAGAGCAAGAGTCATCATCTGAGAACTTGAAAAAATAGAACCCTTTTTCATTCGCAAGCACCTCTAGAAGACCATAATTACCCCAAATCTTCTTAGCAATATTGTTAACAAGAGAGAATGGGAGCTTCTTCTCAATAAAATAACCCACCAAGCAGTTCTTCCAAGCTTTAGAGCCATCCTCTGCAACTTCCATGGATGGGGAGACACACTTCCTATTACCACTTTGTAAGGGCTGGTAGAATTTTAGGTTCATATCTATTTACATATCTATTTATCTCATTGATTACTTGTATGTGCTTAGATTAATTTCTTATTACAAGATTGAGATTATGTGTTGTATGTTTGGGTGTTGTATTTTGATAGCTTCATAGGATTGCATAATCTATATTTAGCTAAGCTTTATGACATGTCATTTAGCTATTGATATCTAGGATTGTACTAATTGTCATTTTATCATCCTAGATAAGCATCTAAGGTTCCCTAGCTTTATTTGCTCTTTAAATATCATCATTTATTCACATAGGCCAATTTATCTCTTCATTGAGAAGTAAGACTTGTGTGGCTTCCGGGATTAGGTTGCCTTTTGTCACAAACAATTGTAAGTCTTATGTGATGACCGGGATTAGGTCGTACATCGGGATTAGGTGTTCACATAAGCAATTGGACTAGGTTCACTCATACCTGGAGTAGGTAGTGGTAGTGAGTTACATACCAGGATTAGGTTGTAATCTTCATTATCATTAGTGGATTCGAGGTTCGAGTGTGACGCACTTACTAGCCCGTGGTTTTTCCCATGAGGGTTTCCACGTAAATATCAAGCGTAATTTAATTTCCGCACTTATATGCTTGATTTGTTAATTTGATTAGTTTGGGGTATTTTCGTATAAATTGACTAATTGAGAAAATTGGGTAATAATTGGATAAAATCTACTCTACCACCCCCACCCCCCCTAGATTAAGTTTGCATAAACCTAGGGAACTTAGAAACATGACTATGACCATTAGAAATGATAAAGTGGAACCTAGGCGGGTTAGAAAAAATGAACCCGCTTGCCATTGTGCCAATGTGATACCTATAGATGCAACTAGGTCCAATGGACTTAGTAAGTCTATAGGGACTTGAAAGGAATTATTTGTCTTTTAAATATGACTTAGAGGGTATATGAATGGGTTGTTAATCTGTTATTACCAAATTTTTCGGATTAGTTAATATTACAAATATAACCCCAATTCACAAAACAATAAATCAAGTGTAATATGGTGCGGAAATATAAATGACACTTGATTTTTTACGTGGAAACCCAAACTGGGAAAAACCACAGGCTGGTAAGTGCGCCACACTTGAACCTCGAATCCACTAATTGTGATAGAGTTTACAACCTAATCCCGGTTTATGACCTAATCCCGGTCAATAACCTGCTACCACTACCCACAGGCCTGTAAAAGTGGATCTAGTCCAATTTGCTCATGTGAACACCTAATCCCGATGTACGACCTAATCTTGATCATCACACTAGACTTACTTCTCCAAAGAGATCAAACCCTAAGTGAATATGCAATGATATCCAAATATGCAAATAATGCTAGGGGTACACTAAATGCTTATCTAGGATTATATGATGACAATAAAATCAATCCTAGATATCAAATATAGCTATATGTCATGGCATAAAGCTTAGCTATGTTAAGGATAACTAATCCTAGATACAGTAGCTATCAAAAATAATCTCAATCATTTTAATGAGATCAAATAGCTAGATGTTAGTTAAACATGAAAATCCTAGCTATCACAAATAACCCAATCAACACATAATCTCAATCATGTATGTAGAATTTAATCTAAACACATACAAGTAATAAATGAGATAAAATTGATAAGTAAAAACACTAATTATGTAAGATAATAGTGTTCAACAAATCATACCATGTGTGTTGAAGAAGACCCATGCATTAACACATGCTAGATGATCCTAGATGATGCTTAGATGATGATTTATGCATGTGGAAATGGGTTTAGAGAAATAAAGATGTAATCTTTAAGTTTTTTCTCTTAAGTCTCTCTAAATATCTCTCTAGGGTTCTTAGAATGCAAGACTTGTTTATGGAACCAAAGATAGGGATGTATTTATAGAGACCAAAAATAGGGCAGGTGAAAATACAATTTTGCCCCTGAAATCGCATGATCGGCGGTTTCAATCGGCGGTCGGGACCATTGAATTGAATCCCGAGTGCATCAGGAAACATCGGCGACTTCAACCGCCGATCATAACCGCCGTTTTGGACCTGAGACAAAATTCAATCAGGTCTTGATCAGCAGTTTCGAACAGCAACCAGGCCACCGATCTCAACCGCCATTTCACCAAAAATGGTGAAACCAAAAGAGAAGCCAAGGGCATCTCCACCAGCGATCATCGCGCTAAACCATGAGCACCAACGTGCACGCGCGGACGTTTTCGAACATCATTCAGGAAATGAATTATACCACACTTAAAGCTAACAATCATGAAGTGCAAGTGTGGGTATTGAATGCATCCGAATGCCTAAACATGTCATGGCATTTTAATAAACTAGATGCAACCGATTAAAACATGTAAGAAGAGATGTTCAAGAACATGTATGCACACATAAAAAAACACACAACATACAAGAATAAGATTTATGCATGAGTTGTGTTTGTGTGCAACTAGATCTCTTCAAAGCAAGTAAGCACTAGAATATACCTTTGGTTCTTCTCTTGAGGTCTTGAGAGGGCCTTGGTTGTGTAAAACACCAACCATCAAAAGCCTAAGCTACACTTACATCAAGCCCCACTTGTGGTTTGTCCACGAAATAAGTCAATCAAAATATGGGAATACTTATAGGACTCATGTCTCCCTTTGACTTGGTTGGATTTGACCCCTTGTGGGAAGCTCAACAAAGAGAGCAAACTTGCATGAATTGTCAAATGCAAAAAATTGATTAAATTTATGCTCTTTTGATAATTGCTTGATATTGTTGGTTGCACATATATGCTTTTTTTTGTTTTTGTTTTTCTTGTTTTTTTTTTTTTTTTTTTTTTGGGTAAATAAATAGTATCATAGAAAAAGAGAAAGAATGTACAAAATACAAGGGGCATACCCCAGGAAAAACAAGAGCAAAAACAAAAGCTCAAACCAGCTAAAACATGAGCAAAAATAAGAAGCAAGAGTTAAACAAGGGCTCAAACAAACAAAAATACAAGGCAAACAAATCAACTAATAGAAATATTCCACTTTAAAGCAACATGAGGCCAATCCTTCAAGTTGATAGATAAGAGCCTACTACAAATAGTATCAATAATGGAACGGGTAATGACTTTGCTGGTCTTATGAGGGCTCCCAAAAATTCTATTGTTCCTTTCTCTCCAAATAGAGTAAACCGCCACAACAAGACAAAGCTTCTTAACAACAATGGAAGGAGATTTCGCCCTCCAATGTTGAGAAGCCCAAGCAATAAAACTAGGCTATCTCTGACAATTCCAAGGCCGGCCACACTTATCCTTCAAATGAGACCATATTTCTTTGCTATAAGCACACTCAAAGAAAAGGTGGGCATGAGTCTCAGGGAAAGCGGAGCAAAGAACACAAAGAGTACCCGCATGAGGAGTATAAGGATGAACACGGTCCAACGTTGAAAGTCTCCCTCTAATAGCTAACCAAAGAATGAAGCTCATCCTTGGAATGTTATGTGAATACCACACAAGCTCAAACCAAGGAACCAAAGGATGAGGGGCCTTAAGACTAGCCATGGTAGAGGCTGCCGTGTAAATACCATCAGGTGTAGGAAGCCACTTAATACAATCCTCCAAATTAGAATTAGGGTTGTAAGAAGGCATGTGGTTCTTGATTTCAAGGAGGTCAATCGACATAGAGCAAGGCCAAACCCACTGATCACCAAGAATAATAGAACTGACTTTAGCCTTACTCGGAAGACCTAAGTCGTAAATTGCCCTAGAGCTCCAATTTAAAAGAATAGGGCCATCGGGATGCCAATTATCAAACCACAAAGAAGTGCCGAGACCGTTACCAATGATATGCTGAATCAAGGGACGAGCAATGGGACGAAGCTTGAGGAGCTTTCTCCAATTCCAAGAACACGTTTGAGGAGCTTTCACCTCCCAAATACTCCTATCTTTGAGGTGATGGGTTTGAATCCATGTAGACCAGAGGTTATTAGAACCATGCACTAGATTCCACAGATGCCGAATCATTAGAGCTTTATTCCAAGAAATGAGATCCTTGATGCCGAGACCACCCTCATTTTTAGGAAGACATATATCAGCCCAAGCAACTTTTGCCCCTTTACAATTTCCATCAACACCTTTCCACAAAAAGGAGCAAAGCTTCTGCTCAATATTCCTCAAAACCTTTGAAGGAAGACAAAGGTGACTAGCCCAAAAGACTTGAATACTAGACAAAACTGAGATAATAAGTTGCAACCGACCCACATATGAAAGACAACGATTCATCCAAGAAGAAATTCTGGTCGAAACTTTAACCAAAAGAGGAGAGCAATCAAGTTGACTTAACTTTGAAGAAATGATTGGAATCCCCAAATACCTGATAGGAAGCGAGCCAACATTATAGCCAAAAATATTGATGAGCTGCTGCCTACTGTCATTATGCACCCCGGAAAGAAAAATATTACTCTTGGCCGGATTAACTTTGAGGCCCGAGAGAGAAGAGAAATCATCAAGAGACTTCTTGAGAACAGTAGCAGAAGGAGTAGAACCATGACAAAGCATAATAAGATCGTCCGCAAAACAAAGGTGAGATAGCTTAATCTTGTCACACTTCCAGTGAAATTTGAAGTGAGGGGAATCTTGAATGTGTTTGGCTAATAACTTAGTGAGAACCTCCATCGCAATAACAAAGAGATAGGGAGACATAGGATCGCCTTGACGAAGCCCCATCTTACTATGAAAGAAACCAGCAAGCTCACCATTTATAGAAATAGAGAACTTAGGAGTTGTGATGCATGCCTTAACCCAGTTAATAACCTTCAAAGGAACATGAAAAGCAACAAGTGTCTCTAACAAGAAGTCCCATTCCACCGTATCAAAGGCCTTCATTAAATCCACCTTCAGAGAACACTTGGGAGAGCCATCATCTTTATGGTAATTCCTCATAAGCTCTTGGACAATAAGGATATTATCACCAATCCGTCTTCCAGCCACAAAAGCTGATTGCGGAGAGCTTATAATGTTAGGAAGGATGATCTTAATCCTATTAGCAATGATCTTTGCGATGATCTTATAGAGAGTATTGCAACAAGAGATCGGTCTAAAGTCCGTCATTCTAGAAGGATTTGGAACTTTAGGAACCAAAGCTAAGATCGTTGTATTGAGCTCTTTGAGAAGATGACCGGTTCGAAAAAATGCACATATATGCTTATATGTTCCTTTTTCATAATAAGTGTGCACAATTGCTTTACTTACAATCCATGTCATATTTATGCTCAAACATGTATTTTTGGACTAGGAGAATTATTTGGGAAAGTACATAAGAATGACACATAATTTATCTTCATGACATGAGAATTTTATGACATGCTTAATATGATATGCATGAAATGTTTTTGATTGCTTATATGCAAATTATGTGTGAAAAGCAAATGAGATGACTAAAATCAATAAGGATCTAGTATCATTCAATCAATAAGGATTTTATATCCAAATTAGTCTTCTCTCTCTTCTTAAAAGGTGTAAACAAGGCTACTATCATACGGATGTTTCATCCGAAAAAATCAAATAGGATTATAAATATCCATGTCTTGATTTGCCTTTAAGGATTGATATAGTTGCTCTTAGCTTAAAAATATCTTTTGAAAAACTATATCTTGCTTGTTTATGACAAAAGGGTACAAATTGGTTTGAATTCTCTTGGAAACCCGTTTGATGTTTGCTTTGCCAAATACCATTGATTTTGGACTTGAATACAACATGTCTTGCATGCAAAGCATCTTTGTCACATATTTTTTTTAAAAATAAAACTCCTTGAATCTCTCTCAATTACTTAAGTTGCATAAAGTTCATTTATATGATTATGCAAATGCATTTTGTGCTAATAGCTTTCTTTTCTAAAGCAACCCAATAGGGGGAGCTCCTTTGCCTATCTCATGACAAAAAGGGGGAGAACTCTTGAGAGATATGGGGGGAGCATTATGTATGCTTTGGGGGAGAAGTTTGAGAGAGAGTAACCATTTAGGGGGAGCATTGCACATGCATTAATTTGTGTTGCTTTATTGAGTGCAAATGCTTTTTATTTTTGTTCACCTCAAATGCACTTGTTCTTGGAAAGTACTTTCTTGCTATTGTGTGTAGGTACAATGATCTACAAAGAGATTGAAGACCTTGAAGACTTAGAATCTTAGGGCTCTCTCATTGTAAAGTAGAACTTTCATTTGTTGACCAATAGTTTTTTTCTGTTTTGTGTGGATATTTTGTGAGTGGTATTTTGTCATGAAATAGCCAAAGGGGAAGATTGTAAGGACCTCTATTTTGTGATTGGCTTATTTCATGACATACCAAATTAGGGATGAGTGTGTAATGGGTAGCTTAGATCATCTTGATGATTATCAAGGCAAGCTTCCAAGCATCCTGGTGACTTCAAGATCAAGAGCTTTAAAAGGTATATCACTTGACCTTGATTCTTGAAGAGATTAGATGCACACACACACTTGCATGCATCTTTATCTATCGTGCATTTGTTACCATGCATGTGTGTTTCATTGATTCGTGCATCTATGTCATTTAGCACACACACACTTTCATTGCATTTATATGATTGCATTTGTGTTTCTCTTAATTGTGTGCTTATATGCTTTATCATCACACTTATGCATTTTCATATATTACATATCTTTTGTGTGTCACTTGCTTGGTGATTATTCATGATGTTTTTTTTTTTTTGGGGTAAATAAATAGAATCAAAGAAAGAGAGAAAGAATGTACAAAAAACAAGGGGCATACCCCAGGAAAAACAAGAGAAAAAACAAAAGCTCAAACCAGCTCAAACATGAGCAAAAACAAGAAGCAAGAGCTAAACAAGGGCTCAAACAAACAAAAACACAAGGCAAACAAATCAACTAATAGAAATATTCCACTTTAAAGCAACATGGGGCCAATCCTTCAAGTTGATAGATAAGAGCCTACTACGAATAGTATCAATAATGGAATGGGTAACGACTTTGCTGGTCTTATGAGGGCTCCCAAAAATTCTATTGTTCCTTTCTCTCCAAATAGAGTAAACCGCCACAGCAAGACAAAGCTTCTTAACAACAATGGAAGGAGATTTCCCCCTCCAATGTTGAGAAGCCCAAGCAATAAAACTAGGCCATCTTTGACCATTCCAAGGCTGGCCACACTTATCCTTCAAATGAGACCATATTTCTTTGCTATAAGCACACTCAAAGAAAAGGTGGGCATGAGTCTCAGGGAAAGCGGAGCAAAGAACACAAAGAGTACCCGCATGAGGAGTATAAGGATGAACATGGTCCAACGTTAAAAGTCTCCCTCTAATAGCTAACCAAATAATGAAGCTCATCCTTGGAATGTTATGTGAATACCACACAAGCTCAAACCAAGGAACCAAAGGATGAGGGGCCTTAAGACTAGACATGGTAGAGGTTGTTGTGTAAATACCATGATGTTATCCATTCACATGCATGTTATTTATTCACAACCACACTTGCACTTCATGTTAGTCTTAAGTGTGGTGTAATTTGTTTCCGTTTGTCTGATCGGAAACGTCCGCGCTTGCACGATGGTGTGCATGTCTTAGCACGATGGTTGACCACTTGAGAAGGTCTCCTCTTCTCTTGGATAAGTGTTAGATTCAGTTTGGTTATTTTGGAGTAAAGTGTCTAGTTTCAAAAGATTGGATTTCAATGATTTAAATGTTTTTCAAACCTGACCTTTGTATGGTCTTGTGACCATAACTTTTTATAAAAATATTGAAATTGGGTTTTGTAAAATTTTGGACAAACTAGACACCCATACCTTTCTAACGGTATATTATTTATAATATTTCATGACCGTTTTGATTGGTTTTGAAATCTCGAAAGTGACCACTAAAACAGGTCATCACAGCTATTATCCGAATCTGACAATTGGTCACTCAACTGACTATAACGTTTTCTACACACATCGAAATGTCTTTTTTTTTTTATTTTTTTTTGGGTAAATAAATAGTATCATAGAAAAGAGAAAGAATGTACAAAATACAAGGGGCATACCCCAGGAAAAACAAGAGAAAAAACAAAAGCTCAAACCAGCTCAAACATGAGCAAAAACAAGAAGCAAGAGCTAAACAAGGGCTCAAACAAACAAAAACACAAGGCAAACAAATCAACTAATAGAAATATTCCACTTTAAAGCAACATGGGGCCAATCCTTCAAGTTGATAGATAAGAGCCTACTACGAATAGTATCAATAATGGAATGGGTAACGACTTTGCTGGTCTTATGAGGGCTCCCAAAAATTCTATTGTTCCTTTCTCTCCAAATAGAGTAAACCGCCACAGCAAGACAAAGCTTTTTAACAACAATGGAAGGAGATTTCCCCCTCCAATGTTGAGAAGCCCAAGCAATAAAACTAGGCCATCTTTGACCATTCCAAGGCCGGCCACACTTATCCTTCAAATGAGACCATATTTCTTTGCTATAAGCACACTCAAAGAAAAGGTGGGCATGAGTCTCAGGGAAAGCGGAGCAAAGAACACAAAGAGTACCCGCATGAGGAGTATAAGGATGAACACGGTCCAACGTTGAAAGTCTCCCTCTAATAGCTAACCAAAGAATGAAGCTCATCCTTGGAAGGTTATGTGAATACCACACAAGCTCAAACCAAGGAACCAAAGGATGAGGGGCCTTAAGACTAGCCATGGTAGAGGCTACCGTGTAAATACCATCAGATGTAGGAAGCCACTTAATACAATCCTCCAAACTAGAATTAGGGTTGTAAGAAGGCATGTGGTTCTTGATTTCAAGGAGGTCAATCGACATAGAGCAAGGCCAAACCCACTGATCACCAAGAATAATAGAACTAACTTTAGCCTTACTCGGAAGACCTAAGTCGTAAATTTCCCTAGAGCTCCAATTTAAAAGAATAGGGCCATTGGGATGCCAATTATCAAACCACAAGGAAGTGCCGAGACCATTACCAATGATATGTTGAATAAAGGGACGAGCAATGGGACGAAGCTTGAGGAGCTTTCTCCAATTCCAAGAACTCGTTTGAGGAGCTTTCACCTCCCAAATACTCCTATCTTTGAGGTGATGGGTTTGAATCCATGTAGACCAGAGGTTATTAGAACCATGCACTAGATTCCACAGATGCCGAATCATTAGAGCTTTATTCCAAGAAATGAGATCCTTGATGCCGAGACCACCCTCATTTTTAGGAAGACATATATCAGCCCAAGCAACTTTTGCCCCTTTACAATTTCCATCAACACCTTTCCACAAAAAGGAGCAAAGCTTCTGCTCAATATTCCTCAGAACCTTTGAAGGAAAACAAAGGTGACTAGCCCAAAAGACTTGAATACTAGACAAAACTGAGATAATAAGTTACAACCGACCCGCATACGAAAGACAACGATTCATCCAAGAAGAAATTTTGGTCAAACACATCGAAATGTCATTTCATAAATTGGAGTAGAAAGTAGATTTCCATACCTTTCCAACGATATATCATATGAAAGGTTTTGATGTCGTTTGGTCATGTTTCGGTGTGCTCAAATATTGAGCTATGAGTTGTGGCGGGTTTCTACGATTAGGGGCCGCCGATTTTGGGCGCAAAATTGCCCGTGTTTTGGTCACTTTTCCAAAACATCGCCACTTCATCTACGGCTTCTATTTATACATCTTCTTCTTCCTATCTCATTTTTAAGAGCTCAAAAACTAATCTAAGTGAGAGAAAGCCATATCCTAGAGAGAGAAAGCTTCAAGCTTGTTTCTTTAACTCTCCAAACCCAAAACCCATCTCCATCTTGCATCATTCAACATCATTTGAGCATGGGTCTTCATAGTTTCATGACTAGGTAAGTTAGAACTTCATTGAATATCATTTAATGTTCTTCTTACTCTAGATTAGGTATTTATTGCTTGATTAAATACCTAGACTCTATTTATTGCACATATTTATGAGTCTTGATAACATGATTGGGTTTGTATTTTGATAGCTTAATTGATTAGGTCTTTTTGCCTAAAAAGCTAACTCATAAACATTCTTGTGTGATTTATTAATAACTAGGTTGATAGATTGTCTTTTAATCAACTAGTTAAGGCTTTGAATGTTTTTGTGTGTTTGGTTGACAATTATATTGTTAGAAATTTTCTACAACTAATTGAGTTCACATGTATAGACATGTTGACATTGTTTGATAGCTAGGATTGTTTTGTGATTGATAACATCTAGCTAAGTCTATATGATTTGCATTTAGACATTGTTGATTAGGACTCCTTGATTGCATTTGTTAATTGCACTTATAGTCCTTGCCATGATTATTGACAACTTGTGTTGATTTGGCTTTGTTTGTTGACAATTAGGTTGTTAGAAATCTCTACAACTAATTGAGACCTCATGTGTGTGCATGTAGGCTTTGTTGATAACTAGGATGTTGATTTGTATTATAACATCTAGTTAAGCATATAGTGTTTAGTCTAGCACTCATTGCATTTGTGCATCATTGTGATACACACTTAGACTTTTTATTCTCTTCAAGAGTCAAAGTCTTGTGGCTTCTAGGTGAAGTTGCACAAGCATTGTACTAGCTCCTCTGTAAAAGGCCTGCGGGTAGATTAGAAGGTGTTCACGCCAATAGTAGTGGATCATGGAGATCACTTGAGGGTGTAACCTTCTCTTCATGTAGAGGTTGTCTAGGGTTGGTCTAGGTTCGCTATAAAAGGCATGCGGGTAGTAGTGATGGGTTAGTAACCGAGAATGGTGTGACTAGAGGTCAACCTAGGGTTGTAATCATCATTACATATAGTGGATTCGAGGACCGTGTGTGGCACACATATCAGCCCGTGGTTTTTTCCTTGTTAAAGGTTTCCACGTAAAAATCAAGTGTTCTTTAATTTCCACACTTTTACTTGATTTTTATTGTTTATTGAATTGGGTTAATTGTGATTAATTTTGACTAATTGAAAAATTGGTAATAATCGATTAACAGCGCTGCGTCCCCCCCCCCCCCCCCCCCCCCCCCCCCCCCCCCCCCCCCTCTAGGTTGTATTTAGACACACGCATATATAATATATATATTTCCACCATTGATTCTCTAATGAACAATAAATCCTAACTTCCTTACGGAAGAATGAGAGCACTCATATTGTTCAAGCCCCGAATCAACCCTTAAGGGAGCTATTGTCTACTTATCATAAGAAGGAGTGGATTCCACTATTATGTACAGACCTTCCCAGCCATAAGCCAAACCGTGATTCCAACATACAAAGTTATTGACCGGGAATGCAACTCCGATCTCACCCATGGTATATCAAAAACCACAATCTAACCTAAAGGAGTCGATAAGACACTCAGGATTAAGATCACCCATATATAGCCATCTTTTGTCATTATGTATGAATCGCATCATGTAATGGATCTTAATGAGAGATTCATATAGATCGTGGCCCAGTCCTATATGATCACATCATACAAAGTGTCTCCATTCTCATATCACCATATGAATGATCCAGGATAAAATCACCGTACATTACGGAATGGACCGTAGTTGTAAATTAACCACAAATAAAGTACCCAGCTTTATTTGCTATCTACGGACTCTTTAGATTGCTCGTTTCAAACTGAATCCATCTGTATATGACATTCATATACTTAGTTTGAAATTACATCTAGCAATCTAGGATGTTAAGTACACATGTTATATATAAATGTATGAGACAATTTGAATGAATAAACTACTTCTTTTATTTATGTTCAATTCACATTTACAAATTACAAGCTTTAGGGCAAAAACCCTAACAATCTCCCACTTGCACTAAAGCATGTGAGACATGTCTTGTAAACCTAGACCCTCTAGGTGACCCGTAAACACTTTAGTTAGTAAGGTCTTCATAAATGGATCAGCATGATTGTCCTGTGACGCTACCTTGGTCACGGTCACATCTCCTCTCTGCACTATCTCTCTAATGAGATGATATTTCCTCTATATATGCTTACCTCTATTATGGCTTCTTGGTTCTTTGGAAGTAGCCACAACACCACTGTTATCACAATAAAATGTGATGGGCTTATCCAGATCTGGAACAACTTCTAGATCACTCAAGAACTTGTGGAGCCAAACAGACTCTTTAGCAGCTTCACAAGTGGCTACATATTCGGCTTCCATGGTGGAATCAACAATACAAGATTGCTTAACACTCCTCCACACAATGGCTCCACCACCAAGAATGAATACTGATCCAGACGTGGATTTCCTATAATCCCTATCTAATTGAAAATCAGAATCTGTATATCCTAACGGGATCAAATCCTTTCCAGAATACACTATCATATAGTTTCTCGTTCTCCGAAGATACTTGAGAATAGTCTTGATAGCAACCCAATGATCAAATCCTGGGTTGGACTGGTATCTACTGGCTACTTCCACTGCGAAGCAGATGTCCAGTACCATACATAACATAGCATACATGAGACTACCTACTGCTGACGCATAGGGAACACGTCTCATATCCTCAACTTCTTAAGGTGTCTTAGGACATTGAAGGTAAATTACCTTTGTTGGAGTTCTGCATCGAAAATCGCACAAGAATCTTGTCGATATACGATACCTAAGACAATGCTATGAGTTTGTTCTTACGATCCCTATAAGTTGGATCCCTAGAACATAACTTGCCTCTCCCAAATCTTTCATTTGGATTTGGCTAGCCAGCCAACCCTTTACTTCCGATAATACCCTTACATCATTCCCAATGAGTAGGATATCATCTATGTAAAGAACTAAGAAAACTATTTTCTTGTCAATGATGCGCTTGTAGACACAAGGCTTATCAACGTTTTGTTCGAAGCCATAGGTTTTAATCACATCATCAAACCTTATGTTCCAAGATCTAGATGCTTACTTAAGTCCATAAATGGACCTTTGCAACTTGCAAACCTTTTGCTCTTGATCTAGAGACACGAATCCCTCTGGTTGCATCATGTTGATGCTCTCATCAAGATTGTCATTCAAGAATGCAGTCATGACGTCCATTTGCCAAATTTCGTAATCGAAATAGGCAGCAATGGATAAGAGAATCCGAATAGACTTAAACATGGCTACTGGCGAGAAGGTCTCTTCATAATCGACCCCTTCTTTCTAGGTATAATCCTTGGCCACTAGCCTTGCCTTGAAGATCTCTACCTTCCCGTCTACTCCTCTCTTTCTCTTGTAGATCCACTTACACCCTATGGGTTTTACCCCATCCGGTAAGTCTACAAGTTCCCAGACTGAGTTAGAGTACATGGACTCCATCTCGAGATTCATGGCTGATACGAACCTCGTCGATTGTATCAAGATTGATGCCTAGGATCGTTCTAACCTCTGGTTCGGATGGAAACCGCGACCCAACACCTATAATGAGATGTGAACCTTGGTATGAAGGAGGACGCCACAATCAAGGATGGAATACTCGATTGATAAGTCAAGGAGGAACGCCACAGAGAAATCTGATAAGTTCCAATTAGTTCTCAAAGAACAAAAGAGAAAATTCTCTCAAATTTCATTCAAAATCAAGTCTATCGAAAAATACATCAAAATGACCCTTAAATACTGAAACCCTAAAACCAAAAAGGAAATAAATATTTGGCAATTAATGCCTTACAAACGGGAAAGAAAATAAACTAAAACAAGCAACTAATTGACTTGCTCCCTATTTGGAAACAAATCAATTCATTATTCTTTGGAAAACTAAGAAAAAGGAAAGAACTAAATTTGACTCTCCTCCACACGCCCAATCTTCTACTTCACGCCCAAGTCTTCTCTTATTCGGCCCAATCAATTGCCTTGATGACGTTAGTTAAGCCTTGGTCTTCATGTGGGCTCATCTTGGACTTTAATAATTCGGAATCAGCCCAAGTGTCTTGAATCAGACCATTTAGTGCTTCCTTGAATCTCTTAGCCCTTGCCCTTGTTATTGGCCCAACTGGAACGTGCAATGGATCTCTTGATGTGGCCCCCTTATTCTCATCATTCCCTCCCTCTTGAAAAGGATTTGTCCTCAAATCGTCACCTACATCAAAAGGAGACAAATCAGAAACATTGAAGCTTGCACTAACATTATACTCACCTGGAAGATCTAACTTGTAGGCGTTGTCATTGATCCTTTCAAGCACTTGAAATGGGCCATCTCCCCTAGGAAGTAATTTAGAACGCCGCTGGACTGGAAACCGTTCCTTCCTCATATGCAACCACACCCAATCACCGGGTTCAAACACAACTTTCTTGCGCCCTTTATTAGCTTGCGTGGCATATTGCTCAGTTCTCCTCTCTATGTTTTGTCGAGTCTTTTCATGGAGTTGCTTAACAAAATCTGCCTTTTTCGTCCCATCCAAGTTAACATGCTCATTCACAGGTAAAGGAATTAAATCCAAAGGAGTCAACGGATTAAAACCATATACAATTTCAAAAGGTGAATAATGAGTTGCAGAATGCACACTCCTATTATAAGCAAACTCTACATGCGGCAAACAATCCTCCCATGTTTTCAAGTTCTTTTGTATTATAGCACGCAACAAGGCAGATAAAGTCCTATTAACTACTTCAGTTTGACCATCAGTTTGTGGATGACAAGTAGTAGAAAACAAAAGTTTAGTTCCTAACTTACCCCACAAAGTCTTCCAAAAGTAGCTTAAGAACTTAGCATCTCTATCTGAAACAATGGTCTTAGGCATGCCATGCAATCGAACAATTTCTTTGAAAAACAAATCAGCAATATGTGATGCATCATCAGTTTTATGACAAGGAATGAAATGTGCCATTTTAGAAAACCTATCAACAACCACATATATAGAATCCCTACCCCTTTTTGACCTAGGCAAACCCAACACAAAATCCATAGAAATATCAATCCAAGGTCCACTAGGTATAGGCAAAGGAGTATACAATCCATGAGGCTTGATCCTAGACTTAGCTCGTCTACATGTAATGCATTTTTCACAGATTCTTTCTACGTCACGTTTCATATGAGGCCAAAAGAAGTGTTCATGCAAAACATCTAGTGTCTTGGCTATACCAAAATGCCCCATCAAACCTCCCCCATGAGCTTCTCTAACAAGCAACTCACGCAAAGAACTCTTAGGCACACATAATTTAGTTTCTCTAAACAAAAATCCATCATGCCTATAAAACTTGCCAAATGCTACCTTTTCACATGCATTGAATACATTACCAAAATCAGAATCTTCCACATACAATTCTTTAATGTAGTCAAAACCAAGCAATCTAGTATCCAAAGTAGAAAGTAAAACGTACCTTCTAGACAAAGCATCAGCGACCACGTTTTCCTTACCTTTTTTGTACTTGATCACATATGGAAATGTTTCTATGAACTCCACCCACTTGGCATGCCGCTTATTTAGCTTGTGCTGTCCCTTTAAATGCTTCAAGGACTCATGATCCGTGTGAATCACAAATTCTTTTGGCCAAAGGTAGTGTTGCCAAGTTTCCAATGCCCTAACCAAAGCATACATCTCCTTGTCATAGGTAGGATAATTCAAGGCTGCTCCACTTATTTTCTCACTAAAAAATGCAATGGGACGTCCTTCTTGCATTAGAACAGCTCCCATACCTATTCCTGAAGCATCACACTCAATCTCAAAAGCTTTAGCAAAGTCAGGCAAAGCAAGTAAAGGTGCGTTAGTTAATTTCTCCTTAATCAAGTTAAACGTCTTTTCTTGTTCATTACCCCACTTAAAACCCACATTCTTTTTGATAACTTCAGTTAAAGGTACGGCTAGACTACTAAAATCCCTCACAAACCTCCTATAAAAACTAGCCAACCCATGGAAACTCCTCACTTGTCCCACATTTGTAGGTTTCGGCCACTCCTTAATTGCCTTAACCTTCTCTTCATCAACCCCAATCCCTTTAGCACTAACAACAAAACCAAGAAATACAAGCCTATCCGTGCAAAAGGTACACTTGGGCCTGTTGTGAAGTTCGCATCAATCTTGAGAGTTCAAAAGAAAGAGAGACAAAAGAGAGAGAGTCCGAAACAGCAAAAAATGAAAAAAAAGTGGAAAAAAAATTAGAGGCTGATGAGAAAAAAAGAGAGAGAAAACAAGTGAGTTTTTATGCAAGAGATAGTGAGATCAAAAAGGCTTTGTTTTCAAATCAGCCAATGATTGTACTTTTGTTCAAAGATGCTTGTTTTAGTACTAACGAAATTGACTCTTCTTTGCCTAGTATTGTTGTTTCACTTTTGCAGGACTTTAATGAAGTGTTTCCCGAAGAGATGCCTATTGGTTTACCACCAATGAGGGGGATTGAGCACCAAATTGATTTTGTACCCGGAGCACCAATTCCAAATAGACCCGCATATAGAAGTAATCCCGAGGAGACAAAGGAACTTCAAAAGCAGGTTGATGAGCTCATGGAAAGGGGGTATGTTCGTGAGAGTATGAGTCCTTGTGCGGTTCCCGTATTGCTTGTGCCTAAAAAGGATGGAACTTGGAGGATGTGCGTTGATTGTCGTGCCATCAATAATATCACTGTAAAGTATCGACATCCTATTCCTAGATTAGATGATATGCTTGATGAATTGCATGGTTCTATTGTCTTCACTAAAATTGATCTTAAGAGTGGATATCATCAAATTAGGATGAAAGAAGGTGATGAGTGGAAAACTGCTTTTAAAACAAAATATGGTTTATATGAGTGGTTAGTTATGCCTTTTGGATTAACTAATGCACCAAGTACTTTCATGAGATTAATGAACAATGTTTTGCGTGCTTTTATTGGAAAATTTGTGGTTGTTTACTTTGATGATATTTTGATTTATAGCAAAAACCTGGATGAGCATGTTGAACATTTAAAACTTGTTTTAGGTGTTTTAAGAACTGAAAAGTTGTTTGCTAATCTCAAGAAGTGTACCTTTTGCACGGATAGGCTTGTATTTCTTGGTTTTGTTGTTAGTGCTAAAGGGATTGGGGTTGATGAAGAGAAGGTTAAGGCAATTAAGGAGTGGCCGAAACCTACAAATGTGGGACAAGTGAGGAGTTTCCATGGGTTGGCTAGTTTTTATAGGAGGTTTGTGAGGGATTTTAGTAGTCTAGCCGCACCTTTAACTGAAGTTATCAAAAAGAATGTGGGTTTTAAGTGGGGTAATGAACAAGAAAAGGCGTTTAACTTGATTAAGGAGAAATTAACTAACGCACCTTTACTTGCTTTGCCTGACTTTGCTAAAGCTTTTGAGATTGAGTGTGATGCTTCAGGAATAGGTATGGGAGCTGTTCTAATGCAAGAAGGACGTCCCATTGCATTTTTTAGTGAGAAAATAAGTGGAGCAGCCTTGAATTATCCTACCTATGACAAGGAGATGTATGCTTTGGTTAGGGCATTGGAAACTTGGCAACACTACCTTTGGCCAAAAGAATTTGTGATTCACACGGATCATGAGTCCTTGAAGCATTTAAAGGGACAGCACAAGCTAAATAAGCGGCATGCCAAGTGGGTGGAGTTCATATAAACATTTCCATATGTGATCAAGTACAAAAAAGGTAAGGAAAACGTGGTCGCTGATGCTTTGTCTAGAAGGTACGTTTTACTTTGTACTTTGGATACTAGATTGCTTGGTTTTGACTACATTAAAGAATTGTATGTGGAAGATTCTGATTTTGGTAATGTATTCAATGCATGTGAAAAGGTAGCATTTGGCAAGTTTTATAGGCATGATGGATTTTTGTTTAGAGAAACTAAATTATGTGTGCCTAAGAGTTCTTTGCGTGAGTTGCTTGTTAGAGAAGCTCATGGGGGAGGTTTGATGGGGTATTTTGGTATAGCCAAGACACTAGATGTTTTGCATGAACACTTCTTTTGGCCTCATATGAAACGTGACGTAGAAAGAATCTGTGAAAAATGCATTACATGTAGACGAGCTAAGTCTAGGATCAAGCCTCATGGATTGTATACTCCTTTGCCTATACCTAGTGGACATTGGATTGATATTTCTATGGATTTTGTGTTGGGTTTGCCTAGGTCAAAAAGGGGTAGGGATTCTATATATGTGGTTGTTGATAGGTTTTCTAAAATGGCACATTTCATTCCTTGTCATAAAACTGATGATGCATCACATATTGCTGATTTGTTTTTCAAAGAAATTGTTCGATTGCATGGCATGCCTAAGACCATTGTTTCAGATAGAGATGCTAAGTTCTTAAGCTACTTTTGGAAGACTTTGTGGGGTAAGTTAGGAACTAAACTTTTGTTTTCTACTACTTGTCATCCACAAACTGATGGTCAAACTGAAGTAGTTAATAGGACTTTATCTGCCTTGTTGCGTGCTATAATACAAAAGAACTTGAAAACATGGGAGGATTGTTTGCCGCATGTAGAGTTTGCTTATAATAGGAGTGTGCATTCTGCAACTCATTATTCACCTTTTGAAATTGTATATGGTTTTAATCCGTTGACTCCTTTGGATTTAATTCCTTTACCTGTGAATGAGCATGTTAACTTGGATGGGACGAAAAAGGCAGATTTTGTTAAGCAACTCCATGAAAAGACTCGACAAAACATAGAGAGGAGAACTGAGCAATATGCCACGCAAGCTAATAAAGGGCGCAAGAAAGTTGTGTTTGAACCCGGTGATTGGGTGTGGTTGCATATGAGGAAGGAACGGTTTCCAGTCCAGCGGCGTTCTAAATTACTTCCTAGGGGAGATGGCCCATTTCAAGTGCTTGAAAGGATCAATGACAACGCCTACAAGTTAGATCTTCCAGGTGAGTATAATGTTAGTGCAAGCTTCAATGTTTCTGATTTGTCTCCTTTTGATGTAGGTGACGATTTGAGGACAAATCCTTTTCAAGAGGGAGGGAATGATGAGAATAAGGGGGCCACATCAAGAGATCCATTGCACGTTCTAGTTGGGCCAATAACAAGGGCAAGGGCTAAGAGATTCAAGGAAGCACTAAATGGTCTGATTCAAGACACTTGGGCTGATTCCGAATTATTAAAGTCCAAGATGAGCCCACATGAAGACCAAGGCTTAACTAACGTCATCAAGGCAATTGATTGGGCCGAATAAGAGAAGACTTGGGCGTGAAGTAGAAGATTGGGCGTGTGGAGGAGAGTCAAATTTAGTTCTTTCCTTTTTCTTAGTTTTCCAAAGAATAATGAATTGATTTGTTTCCAAATAGGGAGCAAGTCAATTAGTTGCTTGTTTTAGTTTATTTTCTTTCCCGTTTGTAAGGCATTAATTGCCAAATATTTATTTCCTTTTTGGTTTTAGGGTTTCAGTATTTAAGGGTCATTTTGATGTATTTTTCGATAGACTTGATTTTGAATGAAATTTGAGAGAATTTTCTCTTTTGTTCTTTGAGAACTAATTGGAACTTATCAGATTTCTCTGTGGCGTTCCTCCTTGACTTATCAATCGAGTATTCCATCCTTGATTGTGGCGTCCTCCTTCTGATACGAACCTCGTCGATTGTATCAAGATTGATGCCTAGGATTTTTCTAACCTCTGGTTCGGATGGAAACCGCGACCCAACACCTATAATGAGATGTGAACCTTGGTATGAAGGAGGACGCCACAATCAAGGATGGAATACTCGATTGATAAGTCAAGGAGGAACGCCACAGAGAAATCTGATAAGTTCCAATTAGTTCTCAAAGAACAAAAGAGAAAATTCTCTCAAATTTCATTCAAAATCAAGTCTATTGATAATTACATCAAATGGATCCTTAAATACTGAAACCCTAAAACTTAAAAGGAAATAAATATTTGGCAATTAATGTCTTACAAACGGGAAAGAAAATAAACTAAAACAATCAACTAATTGACTTGCTCCCTATTTGGAAGGCTATATTTTGGAAACAAATCAGCCCTTAATATTTGGAAACAAATCAATTCATTATTCAATAGAAACCAATAAGGAAAACTGAAATTCGGACTCCTCAGCATCAAATCTTCGCGCAACAAACTAGATTGCCGATTTTGGGCCTGTTGTGATCTTTTACGGATGCCGGAGTCTTCATAACATCTGTAGGGCTCGTCTTGGGCTTTCCGAAAACATATTATAATAGACAATCCGACTTCAGATGCTCTCTGTAGAGGCCCACGAAGTTTAGCTCGGATTTGGGCCGAACTTGAACTTCAGCAACTCAGAATCAGCCCATCATTAAATACTTCTTTGATCCTCTTGGCCCCTTGTAATTGGCCCAACTGGAATATGCAATGGATCCTTTGGTGATGCTTCTTGATTCTCATCATTCCCCCACTCTTCAAAAGGATTCGTCCTCGAATCTTCACCGTAATGTTGTTGATAGCCTGCGACACTTCATCAAAACACTGCAAAAGAGAAACAAGAACACTAGGCCAAGAAGTTGGCTGATTTGAAAACAATGCCTTTTTGATCTCTCTTTTTTTTTCTTCACTAGCGAAAAATTTTGTTTCCTTTTCACTCTTTTTTTTCTCATGAGCAAAAAATTCTGTTTCTTTTTCACTCTTTTTTTCCTTACTCACACAAATTCTTATTTCTTTTTCGCTCTTTTTTTCCTCAATAGCATAATTTTCTGTTTCTTTTTCACTCTTTTTTTCTTTTTTTGCTGTCTCTGTCTCTCTTTCTTTTGTCTCTCTTTCTTTTGAACTCTCACTCTCCTTTTTTACATCTCTTTGTTCTTTTAACCTCATTTGATCTTCATATACTTGTATTGGGGTTAAGGGTACAAGAGTGATTCGTTTTTTATTGAGTACAAAAGAGTATCTATTTGTATAACCATCATGAGTTACACGCCTATCAAACTGCCATGGTCGCCCCAAAAGGATATGGGTCACATGCATTGGAACCACATCACACAAGACTTCATCTTTGTAATTCAAAAAGGAAAAAGATACCAACACCTGTTTAGTCACCTTTATCTCCCCACTATCATTCAACCATTGTAGATTATAAGGTTTTGGGTGCTTCAAAGTGGCCAAATTCAGTTTTTCCACCAAACTAGTGCTAGCCATATTAGTACAACTCCCCCCATCAATAATCATGCTACATACCTTATCATTAACATGACATCAGGTGTAAAAAACATTGTCACGTTGTACATCGTCAAACATTTTTTTTTTTTTTGGTAACGGATCTGAACAAATGGGCAATTAATGCCTTACAATCAGGAAAGAAAATAAACTAAAACAATCAACTAATTGACTTGCTCCCTATTTGGAAGGCTATATTTTGGAAACAAATCAGCCCTTAATATTTGGAAACAAATCAATTCATTATTCATTAGAAACCAATAAGGAAAACTGAAATTCGGACTCCTCAGCATCAAGTCTTCGCGCAACAAACTAGATTTCTGATTTTGGGCCTGTTGTGATCTTTTACGGATGCCAGAGTCTTCATAACATCTGTAGGGCTCGTCTTGGGCTTTCCGAAAACATATTATAATAGACAATCCGACTTCAGATGCTCTCTGTAGAGGCCCACGAAGTTTAGCTCGGATTTGGGCCGAACTTGAACTTCAGCAACTCAGAATCAACCCATCATTAAATGCTTCTTTGATCCTCTTGGCCCCTTGTAATTGGCCCAACTGGAATATGCAATGGATCCTTTGGTGATGCTTCTTGATTCTCATCACCTTCATACCAAGGTTCACATCTCATTATAGGTGTTGGGTCGCGGTTTCCATCTGAACCAGAGGTTAGAACGATCCTAGGCATCAATCTTGATACAATCGACGAGGTTCGTATCATTTGGTATCAAAGCATGCAATTGATCCTATCAATTCATTATTCATTAGAAACCAATAAGGAAAACTGAAATTCGGACTCCTCAGCATCAAATCTTCGCGCAACAAACTAGATTGCCGATTTTGGGCCTGTTGTGATCTTTTACGGATGCCGGAGTCTTCATAACTTCTGTAGGGATCGTCTTGGGCTTTCCGAAAACATATTATATTAGACAATCCGACTTCAGATCCGCTCTGTAGAGGCCCACGAAGTTTAGCTCGGATTTGGGCCGAACTTGAACTTCAGCAACTCAGAATCAGCCCATCATTAAATGCTTCTTTGATCCTCTTGGCCCCTTGTAATTGGCCCAACTGGAATATGCAATGGATCCTTTGATGATGCTTCTTGATTCTCATCATTCCCCCACTCTTCAAAAGGATTCGTCCTCGAATCTTCACCGTAATGTTGTTGATAGCCTGCGACACTTCATCAAAACACTGCAAAAGAGAAACAAGAACACTAGGCCAAGAAGTTGGCTGATTTGAAAACAATGCCTTTTTGATCTCTTTTTTTTTTTTCTCACTAGCGAAAATTTCTGTTTCCTTTTCACTCTTTTTTTCCTCATGAGCAAAAAATTCTGTTTCTTTTTCACTCTTTTTTTCCTCACTCACAAAAATTCTTGTTTCTTTTTCGCTTTTTTTTTCCTCAATAGCATAATTTTTTGTTTCTTTTTCACTCTTTTTTTCCTCACTCACAAAAATTCTTGTTTCTTTTTCTTTTGAACTCTCACTCTCCTTTTTTACATCTCTTTGTTCTTTTAACCTCACTTGATCTTCATATACTTGTATTGGGGTTAAGGGTACAAGAGTGATTCGTTTTTTATTGAGTACAAAAGAGTATCTATTTGTATAACCATCATGAGTTGCACGCCTGTCAAACTGCCATGGTCGCCCCAAAAGGATATGGGTTGCATGCATTGGTACCACATCACACAAGACTTCATCTTCATATTTACCGATCCGGAACGCCACTAACACCTGTTTAGTCACCCTCACCTCATCACTATCATTCAACCATTGCAATTTATACGGCTTAGGATGCAGCATCGTTGGCAATCCTAATTTGTTAACCATGGTTGTGCTTGCAATGTTAGTACAACTACCACCATCAATAATCATGCTACATACCTTATCATTAACATGACATCGGGTGTAAAAAACATTGTCACGTTGTACATCGTCAGACATTTTTTTTTTTTTTTTTTTGGTAACGGATCTGAACAAACTTAATTTTTTTTTTTTGACTTAATCAAAACGAAATTCAGCAAGGTCTAGTTTTTTTTTTTTTTTTTTTGTGATCAACGAAATCAAAGAACAAGAAAAAAAAAAGGACAGATCAAACCTGATTTTAAAAGCCTAAGCTCTGATACCAACTGATATGAACCTCACCAAGAGTAGTGAGACCCGTAACCAATATATGGCAACGAAGGATCGTTTTCTAATTCAAGTTTATAAAAACAAAGAAAATAAAGGACCGTGACCCATTATCTATATGGAGATAAGAATCAACGGTATCAAGAAGGTTGTAGACGCCACACTCAATAACAAGAAAGAAGGTGAGTGATAAGTCATGGTTTGAACGCCACAAGGTAGAACCTTGATAAGTTCATAGTTCAATGAAGAACCAAAGAGAAAATGTTCTCTGAAAATATTATTTCATTCAAAAGTCCGATCTCCTATTACATCCATTCGTCCCTTATAAATTGAAACCCTAAAACCTAAAAAGGAAATAAATATTTGGCAATTAATGCCTTACAATCAGGAAAATAAATGGGCAATTAATGTCTTACAATCAGGAAAGAAATTAAAATTAAAACATGCAATTAGTTGACTTGCTCCCTATTTGGAAGGATAAATTTTGAAACAAATCAGCCTTTTAATTTGGGAAACAAATCAACTCATTATTCTTTGGAAACTAAAAAGGATAAAGCTGAAATTCGGACTCCTCAGCTCAAGTCTTCACGCAACCAACTAGATGACCGATTTTGGGCCTGTTCTGATATTTTACGGATGCCAGAGTCTTCATAACATCTGTAGGGATCGTCTTGGGCTTTCCGAAAACATATTATAATAGACGATCCGACTTCAGATGCTCTCTGTAGAGGCCCACGAAGTTCATCTCGGATTTGGGCCGAACTTGAACTTCAGCAACTCAGAATCAGCCCATCATTAAGTGCTTCTTTGATCCTCTTGGCCCCTTGTAATTGGCCCAACCAGAACATGCAATTGATCCTTTGGTGATGCTTATTGATTCTCATCATTCCCCCTCTCTTCAAAAGGATTCGTCCTCGAATCTTCACCGTAACGTTGTTGATAGCCTGCGACACTTCATCAAAGTCCTGAAAAAGAGAAACAAGAACACGAGGCCAAGAAGTTGGCTGATTTGAAAATAATGCCTTTTTGATCTCACTCTTTTTTGCATAGAAGTTCATTTGTTTTCTCTTTTTTTTTTTTTCTCATCAGCCGAGATTTCTTTTTTTGCTGTTTCAATCTCTCTTTCTTTTGTCTCTCTTTCTTTTGAACTCTCACTCTCATTTTTTACATCTCTCTTTTCTTTTAACCTCACTTGATCTTCATATACTTGTATTGGGGTTAAGGGTACAAGAGTGATTCGTTTTTTATTGAGTACAAAAGAGTATCTATTTGTATAACCATCATGAGTTGCACGCCTATCAAACTGCCATGGTCGCCCCAAAAGGATATGGGTCGCATGAATTGGAACCACATCACACAAGACTTCATCTTTGTACTTCCCAATGGAAAAAGACACCAACACCTGTTTAGTCACCTTGATTTCTTCACTATCATTTAACCATTGTAGCTTATAAGGTTTTGGGTGTTTTAAAGTGGCCAAATTCAGTTTTTCCACCAAACTAGTGCTAGCTAAATTAGCACAACTCCCCCCATCAATAATCATGCTACATACTTTATCATTAACATGGCATCGGGTGTAAAAAACATTGTCACGTTGTTCATCGTCAGACATTTTTTTTTTTTTTTTTGTAACGGATCTGAACAAACTTTTTTTTTTTTTAACCGGACCTGATCAAACTTTTTTTTTTCTAACTTGATCAAAACGAAATTCAGCAAAGTCTAAATATATTTTTTTTGATCAAACGAAATAAAAGAAATACCAAAAAAAAAAAAAAGGATAGATCAAACCTGATTTTAGAAGCCTAAGCTCTGATACCAACTGATATGAACCTCACCAAGAGTAGTGAGACCCGTAACCAATATATGGTGACGAAGGATCTTTTTCTAATTCAAGTTTATAAAAACAAAGAAAATAAAGGACCGTGACCCATTATCTATATGGAGATAAGAACCAACGGTATCAAGAAGGTTGTAGACGCCACACTCAAGAACAAGAAAGAAGGTGAGTGATAAGTCATGGTTTGAACGCCACAAGGTAGAACCTTGATAAGTTCATAGTTCAATGAAGAACCAAAGAGAAAATGTTCTCTGAAAATATTATTTCATTCAAAAGTCTAATCTCATATTACATCCATTCGTCCCTTATAAACTGAAACCCTAAAACCTAAAAAGGAAATAAATATTTGGCAATTAATGCCTTACAATCAGGAAAATAAATGGGCAATTAATGCCTTACAATCAGGAAAAAAATTAAAATTAAAACATGCAATTAGTTGACTTGCTCCCTATTTGGAAGGATAAATTTTGAAACAAATGAGCCTTTTAATTTGGGAAACAAATCAACTCATTATTCTTTGGAAACTAAAAAGGATAAAGCTGAAATTCGGACTCCTCAGCTCAAGTCTTCGCACAACAAAGTTGATGGCCGATTTTGGGCCTGTTGTGATCTTTTACGGACACCAGAGTCTTCATAACATCTGTAGGGCTCGTCTTGGGCTTTCCGAAAACATATTATAATAGATGATCCGACTTCAGATGCTCTCTGTAGAGGCCCACGAAGTTCAGCTCGGATTTGGGCCGAACTTGAACTTCAGCAACTCAGAATCAGCCCATCATTAAGTGCTTCTTTGATCCTCTTGGCCCCTTGTAATTGGCCCAACCAGAACATGCAATTGATCCTTTGGTGATGCTTATTGATTCTCATCATTACTGATATGAACCTCACCAAGAGTAGTGAGACCCGTAACCAATATATGGTAACGAAGGATCGTTTTCTAATTCAAGTTTATAAAAACAAAGAAAATAAAGGACCGTGACCCATTATCTATATGGAGATAAGAACCAACGGTATCAAGAAGGTTGTAGACGCCACACTCAAGAACAAGAAAGAAGGTGAGTGATAAGTCATGGTTTGAACGCCACAAGGTAGAACCTTGATAAGTTCATAGTTCAATCAAGAACCGAGAGAAAACAATTCTCTCAAATAATATTTTATTCAAAGTCTAATCTCATATTACATCCATTCGTCCCTTATAAACTGAAACCCTAAAACCTAAAAAGGAAATAAATATTTGGCAATTAATGCCTTACAATCAGGAAAATAAATGGGCAATTAATGCCTTACAATCAGGAAAGAAATTAAAATTAAAACATGCAATTAGTTGACTTGCTCCCTATTTGGAAGGATAAATTTTGAAACAAATCAGCCTTTTAATTTGGGAAACAAATCAACTCATTATTCTTTGGAAACTAAAAAGGATAAAGCTGAAATTCGGACTCCTTAGCTTAAGTCTTCGCGCAACAAACTAGATTGCCGATTTTGGGCCTGTTGTGATCTTTTACGGATGCCGGAGTCTTCATAACATCTGTAGGGCTCGTCTTGGGCTTTCCGAAAACATATTATATTAGACAATCCGACTTCATATCCGCTCTATAGAGGCCCACGAAGTTTAGCTCGGATTTGGGCCGAACTTGAACTTCAGCAACTCAGAATCAGCCCATCATTAAATGCTTCTTTGATCCTCTTGGCCCCTTGTAATTGGCCCAACTGGAATATGCAATGGATCCTTTGATGATGCTTCTTGATTCTCATCATTCCCCCACTCTTCAAAAGGATTCGTCCTCGAATCTTCACCGTAATGTTGTTGATAGCCTACGACACTTCATCAAAACACTGCAAAAGAGAAACAAGAACACTAGGCCAAGAAGTTGGCTGATTTGAAAACAATGCCTTTTTGATCTCTTTTTTTTTTTCTCACTAGCGAAAATTTCTGTTTCCTTTTCACTCTTTTTTTCCTCATGAGCAAAAAATTCTGTTTCTTTTTCACTCTTTTTTTCCTCACTCACAAAAATTCTTGTTTCTTTTTCGCTTTTTTTTTCCTCAATAGCATAATTTTTTGTTTCTTTTTCACTCTTTTTTTCCTCACTCACAAAAATTCTTGTTTCTTTTCTTTTGAACTCTCACTCTCCTTTTTTACATCTCTTTGTTCTTTTAACCTCACTTGATCTTCATATACTTGTATTGGGGTTAAGGGTACAAGAGTGATTCGTTTTTTATTGAGTACAAAAGAGTATCTATTTGTATAACCATCATGAGTTGCACGCCTGTCAAACTGCCATGGTCGCCCCAAAAGGATATGGGTTGCATGCATTGGTACCACATCACACAAGACTTCATCTTCATATTTACCGATCCGGAACGCCACTAACACCTGTTTAGTCACCCTCACCTCATCACTATCATTCAACCATTGCAATTTATACGGCTTAGGATGCAGCATCGTTGGCAATCCTAATTTGTTAACCATGGTTGTGCTTGCAATGTTAGTACAACTACCACCATCAATAATCATGCTACATACCTTATCATTAACATGACATCGGGTGTAAAAAACATTGTCACGTTGTACATCGTCAGACATTTTTTTTTTTTTTTTTTGGTAACGGATCTGAACAAACTTAATTTTTTTTTTTTGACTTAATCAAAACGAAATTCAGCAAGGTCTAGTTTTTTTTTTTTTTTTTTTTGTGATCAACGAAATCAAAGAAGAAGAATAAAAAAGGATAGATCAAACCTGATTTTAGAAGCCTAAGCTCTGATACCAACTGATACGAACCTCGTCGATTGTATCAAGATTGATGCCTAGGATCGTTCTAACCTCTGGTTCGGATGGAAACCGCGACCCAACACCTATAATGAGATGTGAACCTTGGTATGAAGAAGGACGCCACAATCAAGGATGGAATACTCGATTGATAAGTCAAGGAGGAACACCACAGAGAAATCTGATAAGTTCCAATTAGTTCTCAAAGAACAAAAGAGAAAATTCTCTCAAATTTCATTCAAAATCAAGTCTATCGAAAAATACATCAAAATGACCCTTAAATACTGAAACCCTAAAACCAAAAAGGAAATAAATATTTGGCAATTAATGCCTTACAAACGGGAAAGAAAATAAACTAAAACAAGCAACTAATTGACTTGCTCCCTATTTGGAAACAAATCAATTCATTATTCTTTGGAAAACTAAGAAAAAGGAAAGAACTAAATTTGACTCTCCTCCACACGCCCAATCTTCTACTTCACGCCCAAGTCTTCTACTTCACGCCCAAGTCTTCTCTTATTCGGCCCAATCAATTGCCTTGATGACGTTAGTTAAGCCTTGGTCTTCATGTGGGCTCATCTTGGACTTTAATAATTCGGAATCAGCCCAAGTGTCTTGAATCAGACCATTTAGTGCTTCCTTGAATCTCTTAGCCCTTGCCCTTGTTATTGGCCCAACTGGAACGTGCAATGGATCTCTTGATGTGGCCCCCTTATTCTCATCAATGGCTTTAAGCCATTCCTCTTTGTTAGGATCTTTCATTGCATTCTTAAATGTCAATGGATCATCCACACTATCAATAGAGATGACATCTTGATGAGAATCAATAAGCATCACCAAAGGATCAATTGCATGTTCTGGTTGGGCCAATTACAAGGGGCCAAGAGGATCAAAGAAGCAATTAATGATGGGCTGATTCTGAGTTGCTGAAGTTCAAGTTCGGCCCAAATCCGAGCTGAACTTCGTGGGCCTCTACAGAGAGCATCTGAAGTCGGATCGTCTATTATAATATGTTTTCGGAAAGCCCAAGACGAGCCCTACAGATATTATGAAGACTCTGGTGTCCGTAAAAGATCACAACAGGCCCAAAATCGGCCATCAACTTTGTTGTGCGAAGACTTGAGCTGAGGAGTCCGAATTTCAGCTTTATCCTTTTTAGTTTCCAAAGAATAATGAGTTGATTTGTTTCCCAAATTAAAAGGCTCATTTGTTTCAAAATTTATCCTTCCAAATATGGAGCAAGTCAACTAATTGCATGTTTTAATTTTAATTTCTTTCCTGATTGTAAGGCATTAATTGCCCATTTATTTTCCTGATTGTAAGGCATTAATTGCCAAATATTTATTTCCTTTTTAGGTTTTAGGGTTTCAGTTTATAAGGGACGAATGGATGTAATATCAGATTAGATTTTGAATAAAATATTATTTGTGAGAACTTTTTCTCTTGGTTCTTCATTGAACTATGAACTTATCAAGGTTCTACCTTGTGGCGTTCAAACCTTGACTTATCACTCACCTTCTTTCTTGTTCTTGAGTGTGGCGTCTACAACCTTCTTGATACCGTTGGTTCTTATCTCCATATAGATAATGGGTCACGGTCCTTTATTTTCTTTGTTTTTTATAAACTTGAATTAGAAAACGATCCTTCGTTACCATATATTGGTTTCAGGTCTCACTACTCTTGGTGAGGTTCATATCACATCTCGTCCCTCACCTATACCCAAATAGCGTTCAGGTTGTCTTACAACCCTCCCACTACGTCTAGGTGGTAGTGTATCCTGACTAGGAATCATCTAACTATCAGATGTCAATGGATCAATAACTCTTGTTGACTGAGCACTAGTCGTGCCAAGCTCTATTTCATTTAATACAATCTTGCTACGAGGTTTATGATCACTAATATAGTTATCCTCAAGAAACGTTGCATTTGTCGATAAAAATACTTTGTTCTCTTCAGGACTATAGAAGTATCCACCTCTGGTCTCCTTAGAATATCCTACAAACAAGCAGACCACAAACTTGGGGTCTAGCTTTCCACTTCTGTTCTTCAGCACATGTGATGGACACCCCCATATAAACTAGCTTTACGACCATTCCAGAACTCTAAAGGAGTCTTAAGAACAGATTTGGATAGGACTACATTTAAAATGTAAGCCATAGTTTGCAACGCATATCCCCAAAAGGAATTTGGTAATGATGAGAAACTAATCATAGATCTCACCATTTCCATTAGGTTTCTATTTCTCCTCTCCGCAACACCATTCTGTTGTGGTGTACCAGGAGTTGTGAGTTGGAACACTATCCCATACTTGACCATAAAGTCTTCAAACTCTTGGTCAAGGTACACACCTCCATGATCCGATCGTAGAGACTTGATAGTCTTTCCTAACTAGTTCTCAACTTCAGCTCGGAATTCTTTAAACTTTTCAAAAGTTTTCAACTTCCGTTGCGTTAGGTAGACATATCCATATCTCTAGTAGTCATCTATAAAGGTGACATAATACTCATAACCACCCCTTGCTTTAACATTCATCGTTCCACAAACGTCTGAATGTATAAGCTCTAGTGGTTCTTTAGCTCTAAACCCTTTTCCAGTAAAAGGTCTCTTGGTCTTTTGGCCTTCTAAACAGGATTGTAAGGATTCTCATTTATTGATTGGCTTATTTCGTGGACAAACCACATATTGGGGCTTGATGTAAGGGTAGCTTAGGTATTTGATGGTTGGTGTTTTGCACAACCAAGGCCCACTCAAGACCTCAAGAGAAGAAGCACCAAAGGTATATTCTAGTGCTTTCTTGCTTTGAAGAGATCTAGTTGCACACACACACAACTCATGCATAAATCTAATTCTTGTATGTTGTGTGTTTTATATGAGTGCATGCATGTTCTTGAACATCTCTTCTTGCATATTTTATTTGATTGCATCTAGTTTATTGAAATGCTATAACATGTTTAGGCATTAGGATGCAAAGCCATGAATTTTATTCATGCATGTTTGAATTGAGTGCATCTTGTTCTATGACAATGCCATGACATGTTTGGAATTAGGATGCATTTCAATTCCTACACTTGCACTTCATGTTTATTAGCTTTAAGTGTGGTGTAATTCGTTTCCCGAAGGATGTTCGGAAACATTCACGCTTGCACGTTGGTATGCATGGTTTTGCGCGATGATCACCGTTGGAGATGCCCTTGGCTTCTCCTTTGGTTTCACCATTTATGGTGAAACGGCGGTTGAGATCGGTGGCCTGACCACCGATTAAAACTGCCCTTTGAGACCTGATTGATTTTTGTCTCGGGTCTAAAACGGCGATTATGATAAACGGCTATGAAACCGCTGAATAAAGTCGCCGAAGTTTCCTGTTGCTTTGGGATTCAATTCGGTGGTCTCGACTGTCGATTGAAACCACCAATCGTGCGATTTCAGGGGCAAACTTGTCTTTTCATGTGCCTTGTTTTTGGTCTCTATAAATACATCCTTATCTCTTGTTCCCAAACTAAGTATTCTGATCATAAGAACCCTAGAGAGATATTTAGAGAGACTTTAGAGAAAAAGCTTAAAGATTACATCTTTCATTCTCTCAACCCATTCCCACATGCATAAATCATCATCTAAGCATCATCTAGGATCATCTAGTATGTGCTAATGCATGGGTCTTCTTCAACACACATGGTATGGTATGTTGAACACTATTATCTTACATAATTAGTGTTTTTACTTATCAATTTTATCTCATCTATAACTTGTATGTGTTTAGATTATTTCTACATACATGATTGAGATTATGTGTTGATTGGATTATTTTGTGATAGCTAGGCTTTTAATGCTTATATGCCATCTAACTAATTAATCTCATTATATGATTGAGATTGTTTTTGATAGCTATTGTATCTAGGATTGGTTATCTTTTTTTTTTGGGGGTAAATAAATAGTATCATAGAAAGAGAGAAAGAATGTACAAAATACAAGGGGCATACCCCAGCAAAAACAAGAGCAAAAACAAAAGCTCAAACCAACTCAAACACGAGCAAAAACAAGAAGCAAGAGCTAAACAAGGGCTCAAACAAACAAAACACAAGGCAAACAAATCAACTAATAGAAATATTCCACTTTAAAGCAACATGAGGCCAATAATGGAACGGGTAACGACTTTGCTGGTCTTATGAGGGCTCCCAAAAATTCTATTGTTCCTTTCTCTCCAAATAGAGTAAACCGCCACAGCAAGACAAAGCTTCTTAACGACAATGGAAGGAGATTTCCCGCTCCAACGTTGAGAAGCCCAAGCAATAAAACTAGGCCATCTCTGACCATTCCAAGGCCGGCCACACTTATCCTTCAAATGAGACCATATTTCTTTGCTATAAGCACACTCAAAGAAAAGGTGGGCATGAGTCTCAGGGAAAGCAGAGCAAAGAACACAAAGAGTACCAACATGAGGAGTATAAGGATGAACACAGTCCAACTTTGAAAGTCTCCCTTTAATAGCTAACTAAAGAATGAAGCTCATCCTTAGAATGTTATATGAATACCACACAAGCTCAAACCAAGGAACCAAAGGATGAGGAGCTTAAGACTAGCCATGGTAGAGGCTACGATATAAATACCATCAGGTGTAGGAAGCCACTTAATACAATCCTCCAAACTAGAATTAGGGTTGTAAGAAGGCATATGGTTCTTGATTTCAAAGAGGTCAATCGACATAGAGCAAGGCCAAACCCACTGATCACCAAGAATAATAATAAACCCACTGAGTCATAAATTGCCCTAGAGCTCCAATTTAAAATAATAGGGCCATCGAGATGCCAATTATCAAACCACAAGGAAGTGCCGAGACCATTACCAATGATATGCTAAATCAAGGGACGAGCAATGGGACGAAGCTTAAGGAGCTTTCTCCAATTCCAAGAACACGTTTGAGGTGCTTTCACCTCCCAAATACTCTTATCTTTGAGGTGATGGGTTTGAATCCATGTAGACCAGAGGTTATTAGAACCATGCACTAGATTCCACAGATGCCGAATCATTTGAGCTTTATTCCAAGAAATGAGATCCTTGATACCGAGACCACCCTCATTTTTAGGAAGACATATATCAGCCCAAGCAACTTTCGCCCCTTTACAATTTCCATCAACACCTTTCCACAAAAAGGAGCAAAGCTTCTGCTCAATATTCCTCAGAACCTTTGAAGGAAGACAAAGGTGACTAGCCCAAAAGACTTGAATACTAGACAAAACTGAGATAATAAATTGCAACCGACCCGCATATGAAAGACAACGATTCATCCAAGAAGAAATTCTGGTTGAAACTTTAACCAAAAGAGGAGAGCAATCAAGTTGACTTAACTTTGAAGAAATTATTGGAATCCCCAAATACCTGATAGGGAGCGAGCCAACATTATAGCCAAAAATATTGATGAGCTGCTGCCTACTGTCATTATGCACCCCGGAAAGAAAAATATTACTCTTGGCCGAATTAGCTTTGAGGCCCGAGAGAGAAGAGAAATCATCAAGAGACTTCTTGAGAACAGTAGCAGAAGGAGTAGAACCATGACAAAGCATAATAAGGTCATCCGCAAAACAAAGGTGAGATAGCTTAATCTTGTCACACTTCCAGTGAAATTTAAAGTGAGGGGAATCTTGAATGTGCTTGGCTAATAACTTAGTGAGAACCTCCATCGCAATAAGAAAGAGATAGGGAGACATAGGATCACCTTGACGTAGCCCCATCTTACTATGAAAGAAACCAGCAAGCTCACCATTTATAGAAATAGAGAACTTAGGAGTTGTGATGCACGCCTTAACCCGGTTAATAACCTTCGAAGGAACATGAAAAACAGCAAGTGTCTCTAATAAAAAGTCCCATTCCACCGTATCAAAGGCCTTCATTAAATCCACCTTCAGAGAACACTTGGGAGAGCCATCATCTTTATGGTAATTCCCCATAAGCTCTTGGACAAGAAGGATATTATCACCAATCCGTCTTCCAGCCACAAAAGCTGATTGTGGAGAGCTTATAATGTTAGGAAGGATGATCTTAATCCTATTTGCAATGATCTTCGGGATGATCTTATAGAGAGTATTGCAACAAGAGATCAGTTTAAAGTCCATCATTCTAGAATGATTTGGAACTTTAGGAACCAAAGCTAAGATCGTTGTATTGAGCTCTTTGAGAAGATGACCGGTTCGAAAAAATTCTTGAACAACGTTGATCACGTCTCCACCAACTATATCCCATGTCTTTTTAAAGAAATGGGCATTAAAACCATCAGGCCTTGTAGCTTTATTAGGGTGAAGCGAGAAGCAAACTTCACAAATCTCTTCATTAGTGACACCCCTGCTCATCAAATCAGCTTGATCATTTCAAATATGATTATGAATTAAAGTTCGAAGCATACCAGCTCTATTCAAATAGGGAACCGAGCAGCCAAGAATATTTTGAAAGTGGCGGATAGCCTCATTTTGAACAAGAACATCACCATCAATCAAAGCACCATCTTCCCCCAAAATAGATAGAATTTTGTTTCGATTGTGTCTACCATTGATGGCCTTGAAAAAGTAGGATGAATTCCGATTCCCGACATGTAACCATTGGATTGCTTAAGAAAATCTTCCTTAACTTGAAGAGCCCTAGTATAAGATTTAATAATATCCTTTTCTTGCAATCTAAGAGTATTATCAGTGGGATTGGCATCAAGAAGATGTTGACACTCTTCAAGTGCTTCTTTAGCCTAATTTAACTTGACCGTCACATCACCAACCTGGTTCTTATTAAGAGATTTTAAAGCCTTCTTGTGAATACGAAGCTTATAGCAAAGCTTAAATTGCATGGTACCATGAACCTGTTCCTGCCAACAACTCTTAACAAGAGGAAGAAAATCTTCCCTCTCCGTTAGAAAATTAAAAAACTTAAACGGGCAATTCTTCCTTCTTCCTTGTAACCCAAGCTTAACCAAAGAAGGACTATGATCAGAGATGCTAGGGGAAAGAAAAATAGCTTCAGAGTTCGTGAACTTACCAAGCCAAGCATTATTAACAAGCACCCTATCCAATTTCTTAGAGATGCAGTCATCATTACTCCGTTTGTTACACCAAGTGTGAAAAAAACCTGAAAAACGTAGATCATCAAGTTCAGCAGCTTGTAAACAATCTTCAAATTCATCCATAGCAGCTGATCTTCTAAAAGAACCCCCACTAGTATCATGAACCCCTCTAGCAACGTTAAAGTCTCCATGAACAATCCAAGGGGTACAAGCTGAAAGATTAGCACACATATTCTCCCAAAGAGCTCTCCTTGCTCTATCATCATTAAAACCATAAACAAAAGAGATTCTAAATGTGTCATTATTATCAAGAAGACAAGCATGACAGTGGATAATCTGGTCGGTTTCACAAATTTTGCTCACTTTAAGAATTCTAGGGTCCCAACCAACCCAAATCCTTCCAAGGCTATGACTATTGTAGTTATCAAGCATGCCCCATTCTTTGAAAACAAATTTGATAACATTGGGTTTATTAATAATTCTCACCCGAGTTTCAACCAAGCATACCAAACTAAACTTTAAATCAATCAACATCTTCCTTACCTCCAGTTGTTTAGGGGCAGCATTAAGACCCCTAATGTTCCAACAAGCGAGATTAATCATTAAGAGGTTGAGAAGGCATCACCTTAGCTTGCGAGCTATTATCCTTGCCTTTCTTCTTCTTCTTCTTCTTACTAGAGGAATCTATGGGGCTAGAGAACCCTATAATTTTGACCCCATCAATATTTTTGATCTTTGAGTGCCAAAGGGAATGGTCCGGAGAGGTTGTAGTAGGAGAATCAGCATAATTACATTGGTCATTGCATTGGTCAGTACAAGAATCACCATCCTCATCAAGAGCAGCAAACTTGTTAGAGGTATCAACAACCTTTTCCTTAACGAGGTCATTGCACTAGTCATGAATAGGCAAGTTGGTAGGACGCAAAGAAGGCACATTTTCAGCATTACAAGTGGAAATAACTTCATCAACATTCAAGGAACCAATGGGAGGAGGTTCCATATCTGCATGAGGTGAGGAAACTAGGGGTGCATCCCCTCTAGTAACTCTCCTCCATTCTTGTTTGAGCTTGGGAGCAGAATTAACATCAAAGGGAAGATGAAAGTGATATGAACCTCACCAAGAGTAGTGAGACCCGGAACCAATATATGGTAGCAAGGATCGTTTTCTAATTCAAGTTATAAAACAAAGAAAATAAAGGGTATCAAGAAGGTTGTAGACGCCACACTCAAGAACAAGAAAGAAGGTGAGTGATAAGTCAAGTTTGAACGCCACAAGGTAGAACCTTGATAAGTTCGCAGTTCAATGAAGAACCAAAGAGAAAATGTTCTCTGAAAATATTATTTCATTCAAAAGTCTGATCTCCAATAATACATCAATGAGTCCCTTATAAACTGAAACCCTAAAACCTAAAAAGGAAATAAATATTTGGCAATTAATGCCTTACAATCAGGAAACTAAAATGAGCAATAATTGCCTTACAAATGGGAAAGAAAATAAAAACTAAAACAAGAAACTATTGACCTGCTCCCTATTTAGAAGGCTAAAAATGGAAACAAATCAGCCCCTTAATTTGGGAAACAAATCAACTCTTTATTCTTTAGAAACCAATAAGGAAAACTAAAATTCGGACTACTCAGCTTAGGTCTTCGCGCAACAAACTAGATTGCTGAATTTGGGCCGGTTTTGATCTGTTACGGATGACAGAGTCTTCTTGACATCTGTAGGAATCGTCTTGGGCTTTCCGAAAACATATTATAATAGACGATCCAACCTCATATGCACTATGTAAAGGTCCACGAAGTTCAGCACGGATTTGGTCTTCATGTGGGCCGAACTTGGATTTCAGCAACTCAGACTCAGCCCCCATTAGATGCTTCTTTGATCCTTTTGGGCCTTATAATTGGCCCAAATGGAATATGCAATGGATCCTTTGATGATGCTTCTTGATTCTCATCAGAAAGGGCTTGAGCCGAGGGCAAGTCGCAATAGAGTGTCCAAAATACTTGCATTATGTACAGATTTTTGGTTTCCATTGGTATTCAACCAAGATTTCCACATTTTCACCAGGTTTTGGATCCGAATTGTCACCCATAAATAGGTCGAATGAATCAACTAGGTCACAAGAGGCATCAATTTCAATACAAACCCTAGCAAAGGAAATTCTCTTCATATATTTGGTTAGGCTATCAGCATTAAGGGGCTTGCCAACCGCACTAGCAATATGGGTCAATCCCTCTTCATTCCAGTATTCATGGGGAATGTTGAAGAGCTTGACCCAAACCGGAATTTTGGAGTAGGAATCTTTAGAAAGAATGAGCTTAGGATGCCATTTTTTGAGGATCACCATCCTTCCACCAAATAACCAAGGGCCGGCCTCTAACACATTAGAACAAGCTTCATCATTCGAGAACTTGAAGAAGTAAAACCCCTTATCATTAGCCAAAACTTCCAGCAGACCACGATTGCCCCAAATACGCATGGCAATGTTGTTAACTAGAGAAAAGGGAAGCTTTTTCTCAATAAAATAACCCACCAAGCAGTTCTTCCAAGCTTTAGAGCCATCCTTTGCAACTTCCATGGGTGGGGAGACACACTTCCTATTACCACTTTGTAAGGGCTGGTAGAATTTTAGGTTCATAGGCTTACTTGTGGGGATATCCATAATTGGACCATTGTGAGCACCTTCAGCACATTACTATAAGTGTTAGCATCTTTATTCACCAAAGAAGGAGTGATAGAGATACCTTTATTATGGGACACCTCCTCAAGTTGGGCCATAGGGGAGGAGTCAGAATGTTGCTGCTTCTTAGCTAATAAACCTTCAATCTCAAGAGGCAACCTAGCTCCATTGCAAAAGTATCATTACCAGCTGAAATCTTGTTAACAACACAAGCTTCCAAGAGAGTGGGAAAACCAGCAGAGGAAGATACAGAGAAGGGTGGATTTTCCATGACAAAACCAGAGAAACGAAAGAGAAAAAACAACCCAGAACAGCAAACTTGAAACGGACGTAACTCTATGACGAAAACCCCAAATCACAAAGTTCTTGATTCCTTGATGCATACAAAATCACGATCTTCAAACTTTATGAAGGATAAAATAACAGAATCTGACCGGAGCAGGAACAAAAAAGTGAAACGGCGCAGAAACCCTAATTTAAATAGAAACCAGAACAAAAACAACTTGAAACAGACGTAACTCTGTGCTACAAAATTCCAATCACAAGATTCTTGATTCTATGTCGCATGAAATTTCATGATCTACAATATTGATGAAGAACATAAAATCAAAATCGAACTGGAAGAGGCTAAAAAAAAAACAAAACAGCGCCAAAACCCTAAAATCTAAGCTTCCATCCATGCAGAGCAATATTTTAGTATTTAAGGGATGAGGATTGGTTATCCTTTACATAGCTAAAGTTGTATGTCATGTCATATAGCTATTTTGATATCTAGGATTGATTTTATTGTCATCATATAATCCTAGATGAGCATTTAGTGTACCCTAGCTCTATTTGCATATTTGGATATCATTGCATATTCACTTAGGGTTTGATCTCTTCGGAGAAGTAAGTCTTGTGTGATGACCGGGATTAGATCGTACACTGGGATTAGGTGGTCACATCACTTTTACAGGCCTGCAGGTAGTGGTAGCGGGTTATAGTCCGAGCATGGTTGAGGTCAACCTAGGATGTAAATGTTATCACAATTAGTGGATTCGAGGTTCAAGTGTGGCACACTTACCAGCCCATGGTTTTTCCCTGTTGAGGGTTTCCACATAAATATCAAGTGTTATTTAAATTCCGCACGTATTACACTTGATATATTGTATTGACTAGATAGATGTATTTTCGTAATCTTGACTAAACGCGAAAATTGGTAATAAGGGTTAAAATCTATTCACCCCCTCTAGATTAATATTAGAATACACACCTATAATTTGTTTCAAGGATTCGCAAACAGGTAAGGGGCCAACCTTTAACTCACTTAAAAGTCCGCTTTTCACTAGTCTATCTATCCGGTCAAGGTTGATATGGCCAAGTCTTAGATGCCATAGATACGTTTCGTTTTCTGGAGAAATCTTTTTGTCCTTTTGTTTTAGATTTTTCAACTTTAAACAATTCAGCGTTAAGCAGTGTATCATGTATTAACAGCTTTAAAACATACAAGTTGTTTTCGTTTAATCCTGAACATATATTCAAACCATTCTTTGCAATAATAATAGACTTATTATTAAAAGAAACAAAATATAATTGTTCCAACAACTTTGAAACTGAAATCAAATTTTGAGTAAATCCAGGAATTAAAAATACATTATCCAAAACAATGAAACAACTTCCAAAATGTAGTCTAACTACACCCATTGCTCAGGCTGACACGACATCCCCTGACCCAACACGCATAGAGAAGGCTCCCTCTTCAAGCTATGTCTAAGAATCAGTCCACTGCATAGAAGAACAAACATGGTTAGTGGCCCCCGAATCAACTATCTCGGGTGAAGAATCATCTTCCACTATACACGATTCAAGAACAAGTAAATCATATTTACCTTTCGCCTTCTTCTTCTTGGCTGCCTCCTCTAGATACTGAGGACAATTCCTCTTCCAGTGTCCAACATTGTTGCAATGGAAACACTTTCCTTTGCCTTGGTTAGTAGAGGTGCCCTTTTTCTTGCCTTGGGCTTTCTTAGGCTTGGGCTTACTCTTAGCCTTCCTAGCAGACCTCTTCCTCTTCTTATTACCAGAGGAAGATGGTTCGGGAACATTTGCCTCACTGATCTTACTTTTGTTGTCCTTAGTCAAGGACTTAAAAGTAATGAGCTCATTGAGCAATTGAGTGAGACTGAACCTAAGCTTGTTCATCCCATAGTTACTCTTAAACTGATCGAAACTCTTTGGAAGAGTTGTCAGTATGATGCTCACTTGACTGGGTTCATCAATGGCCCTGCCATTGATCTTTGACGTGTTGAAATAGGACATCATGTTCAAGACTTGTTCCCGAACAGATGTGCCCTCTTTCATCCGAGCAAGCATTGCAGAAAGAATAGCTTCGTGCCACTTTTGCTCAGAGGGCTGCTCGAACATGGCTTGCAATGACTCCATTATTTCAAATGCAGTACCCATTGCTTCGTGCTTAGTGACAAGCACGTCTGTCATACTTGGTAATAGATATGTTCATGCTTTCTCATCTGATGAGACCTATTTCTCATATGCCTCACGAACAATTCGTTCGGCATTGGCAGTAAGCGTTGGAGGACATTCCTCCATAAGCACAAACTTTAGGTCCTTGGTGACCAAGATTGCATTTATGTTATGTTTCCATTTAGTGTAGTTATCACCAGTTAATTTGTCATTGGCTTTGATTTGTAATAGTGCAGATGACATGGCTGAAAAAACATAAATTAAGAATTCATTCAATCATACATTCAAAACATGTGCGAATGTTCGGCATAAAATAAAACATGATGCATGAAAATGTTTAATGAACAAGAACAACCCTAAGAAAACAATGTTTCTATGCCACGACAATCCAACATACCACAAGTAAGTGCCGCCTTAGGGTCGGTCAAATTCTTGCATGTTGGATCGAGACCTTCTCAATCAAATGATATACCAGAATAACTCTTATTCCAACATCATTCAACCATCGTTTATTTAGTCAGGTTTTTAATTAACCAATTTAATTAAAACCTTGTGAGCGTAACCCATCATTTCAAATCTCATGAGCTTAACTCGAGAATTGCTGCCTTTGGGTCAGTCAATCCCGAAATCCCCTCAGAAATCCTATCCGTTAGGAAGTCAACCTTGGTATTGATTCTTATGGAAACCCTCCTTAGGGAGGACGAAAACAAAGCCGTCACAAGGCCCTACTCGAATCTTACGGTGTTGAACGAATGATGGAGACCGCGGGATATAATGTCATATATCCCTCTCCCACTCACTATTATATAATAAGGGTTTTCTATTAATATTAATGCACCTAGATTAAACGGCTAATTTCAATCTAAGCATCAAGTGCATTAATAACAAATTATTAGAATCCTATTCCAATAACTAATAAACTAATTCAATTTTTAACTCTTAAAAATCTAGTTCATTAGTGATAACTCTAATCTATGTAAACTATTTACTAATACTAGAATTATTAAAAGTGTATTTACCAAGTTTTAACTATTAAAACTAAACACATTATTAGGTCCAATTATTATTAGGGGCTTAATCGAATTAATCCTAATATATATAAAGGACCCTACTAATCTAAGTAATTAAACTCTTTAATAAAAAGATTAGTGATTAATGAGAATTACCAAGTTTTTACTCCTAAAAACTAATCCCATTAATTTATAGCCAATTATGTGAATTACCCATTTTAATCAAATTTATAAAAATAAACACATAATATAGATGGCTATAATGCATGTATGACATATCAACATATATATATGTGTAGGCACACCTAATCTAAATGATATGTATATGCATGGCAATGCTTTAATTATCTCATAATAAAAGCATACATGAGTTGACCGAGTACAATGGGTTTATCTAACTTTAAAAAAGAATTCTAATTACAAAAAATATCCAAGGCATTCCTTGGTATTCTAGGAATCTCTTTTTCTTCAAGTCCATCTTTTGCATCTAATGGGCTTTTAACCAAGTCCAACTTGATTAACCCTAATATTTTTATGGTGATCCATCTCATGAATCATTAACTAAGGCCCATATGTTACACTTAACATTTATTGGAGGCCCAAGTTATTAATAAAAATATTCTAGCCCATTCACGCTTCCGAATACGCAAACCCTAGCGTCATGAACACTCAACCTTGCGCTTTCGTGCGTAGCCATCGTCCGCACGAGAGGGGCAGCTCTCCGCAGAAGTTTGCACGAAAACGTGCGCGCTGTTGCAGCCTTTGCGCAGCACCATGCACCAAACACGCCGCTTGCCTTACGCTGCACAACTTCTTTGTGCAATGGTGCGCTGCACCAATTTTGCACACCTGTGTTGTGCTTTTAATTTTATTTTTTTTATTAAAACGTGCAACACTGCACTCTGCAACAGCATGTTGAATAAAAAAATATATATGTAAGTGACTTGTGCAATAACCCGTGCGGCAGCCTGCTGGTGTGCAACACTTGCGGGCAGCAGTTTGCGCAGCACGGCTGTCTTTGCGCATAGCAGCTGTGTCTTCGTTCTTCGTCTTCGAATCTTCTTCTTCATACAAGGTTACAAAATCATATTACAAAGTATGATTTACAAAGAATGATTACAGCCGAAGAAAAAAAAAATATAATTAAAATTACATCCCGGATAATATTACATTAATATTACAACCTTTGAAAAAAAAAAAATAAATAAAACCATTGTACCATACAATTAATGACCAACCATGTTTATAATAAATTTTAAAAAAATTATAAACATCATACAATCATTAGAAAGTGCCTACACATGCCATACATACAAGTTCAAGAATAAAACTATGAAAAAGAAACTTTTATTATAATATATTGTTTAATTGGCTCTGATACAAATTGTTAGGAACCCGGATTTACATTGCGCAGCAGAAAATAGGTTTTAAAATTTTTAATGCAACTTGTAAACCGTATACAATATATAAGAATATATAAAGAGAATTAGATCATATCCTTGTAAACCAACTCCTTCATTTCTTTAAGCTTTATTCCGATTTGTTACAACCAAATCTTCCTCGCTATGTCCCGCGATCTGGCAACTGCGTGTGGACACATCACGGACTTCAAGGAATCTGAATGGAGGTAGTAGAAACAACACGAGAAAATCTACTCTTGTTTTTTCAATTGGAAGAATTTGGCCACACTAAAAATAATAAGCAAAAAATTATTTTCCTTTTTTTTTTCTTCTTATGGCCGCACACCCTCTCTTGTGTTTCTTTTCAAATTGCGTGTATTAGGTTCAAATTAAAAGGCATCAGACTTTTGTCACTTTTATCTAGTTATATAAATATATCTCTATATATTTTTCAAACTGATCATTATCTTTTTCCAAATATATCTATATATATTCAAAAGATAATTAGTATTTAAGTGTCATAAGTAGAGTAGGATTCTAACTCCCACATAACCCTAGTTGACTTAAACTTAAACACTAGACTTATCTAAGAATAAAATAATCTAATTACTTTATGTCTTAGTCATGATTTGAACCTGCAACCTTCATTTAATAATTAATTCATAATTCATAATTATTAATTCATTAATTAAATAATCTAATTATTTAATTAATTTAATTATTAATACATTAATTAAATAATCTCATTATTCAATTAATCCCTTAATAAAGACATGTCACTTTCGTAACACAATTAATTGGACAATCCAATTAATTAACCGTGACCCTTGTTACCTTTAATCAATCGGGCTAGCAAGGGGAGCTAATAAACACACAGTTTTGAGCTCCAATAATACTTAGAAATAATTAATTAAACTCTGTTGACGGTGATTTTTCGTGGTTAATCAGTCAACGATTTATCTCAGAGAACCTGTACTTATGAATGAGAATAATACGAATAAAAAGAGTAATAATAAGAGATGCAAAAGTACGTGGTAAAAACTCCGATGATCGGAGAAACATCCACGGATTGTTGCCTTGGCAACGTAGTCAAATCCACTATGAATATTGCGAAATATACATTCAGATCTCTCTCCTTAATTCTCACGTACCCCTCTATTGGTGTTTTGCAGGGGTATTTATACATGGTGCTATTAGGGTCTGTAGGTATTACTAGGGTTTGATGTCGTGGTCTCCAAGTTATCAAATCCTAAAAGGATTTGTTTTCCTCTTTGGTTTTTGCCACGTTCTCTAATTCAGCTGAATCCGAATCTTGACAGGATTCTAACTTCCTTGTGTGCGGCGAACTTGTTTGTTTCCTTTTCGGACTCTGAGCAGCTTCACAGTAGTTACTTTGGAGTTGCCAGTCGCGGATTCTATCCCTGTACCCGAAAAAAGGATGCTTTGCATTCTATCTTCCTTGTTAAGTACCAAGTATACCTAAGCAGGCTTCGTTGCTCGAGTCGATTTACTTGGTTATGGTCGTGCTGGCCTTAGTCAATGCCGAGTAAGTCGCTTTATGGGAGATTTTGCTTCCCAAGTTGATTTCTCTTACTTTCTGCCTACGTGGCCTCTTACTGTGATGACATGTCTTTTATGACAATTTTTACCTATAACAATACCCCCTTAAATATTTGAGCCGAATGTGCCGAGTCAGGTCTACTCAGAACGAATATTTAATCTTCTTGCTTCCTTACTGACAATCCGTTCTTGTTTGTCTTTTTCCACATTTAATGTAGGGTTTCACCATCCTCGTTCAATTCGAAGTATTAAATGACGTGTCTTAATTGTATCCGCATGCATCCGATTCACCACTCAATCAGAAATTTTATGATGGTGACGTCTTGGCTTTCTAACGGCTCGAAACTCTCTTTGATTGCCACCTGTCTTCTTCTGCTTGGTTGTGATACGCAGCATTTATGGGACACGACCATTCTGCTCGTCTGTGTAAAGCCCACGTCACGACCTATGTCTCTCTGTTTTCCCACTTCTCCGTATACCTACTCTAGGGTTTCAATTTTTGAACCCGATATCGTGCCTATATAATCTTTGTGTTTGAGAGGGTCTTCACCTATTCTTCTTCTGCCATTTTCTTCTTCCTTTGAGAGAAATACTCATCTGCTTCTGCCATAGATTTACTAGGGAAATCCATCGAAACTGTGAACTCAGTTCCTTAGTTTGTTTCAAGTTTGGACGCCTATTGGTCTTGCTTCGTCGGTATACTCAATCCCAAACTCCAGATCCTTGGTTGATGGCCCCTTTTCTGCAGTTCGTGTATCTTTAGTTCCCTGACATCCCAAGGTTAGTTCTCATGGATTTTGAAGCTAGACATCGTCTTTTTACTGTTGGAATGACCACTATTGAGCGAAATGATACTCTTACTGCTACGTTCATAGGTTACTAGGAGACCCTCCTCTCGATCAACCTCGCTTTCTAAACGCCGACGTTACGGGGCTTTTTCATGAAGTTCCTTCTACTTCTAAAGTTCCTCCCGCTTCTGAAGTTCCTCCCGCTTCTGAAGTTCCTTCTGTCTCTCCTGATCCCTGAATCTTACCAACCTGAGGTTCAGTCTGATTCTTCTGTTTTTGCTCATAGTAGTGCTCGGCCGTGGAAACGAATGGGGAAGTTACCGAGCAAGCGCAAGGTGTATAAGGATTCCCACTCCCGAGAGAGTCGTATTGGTCCTCAGAAACTACTCGAGAGCGATGTGGAGAAAGAGCATAGAGCAGCCCGTATCATTTTTTCTTCTGAGCGGGTATGTGCCTATGATATTGAGCCAAATGTGATCGGTTCTGAAGAAGTTTGTAAATATAAAAGTCGTTTTGACTTGGACAACGACCTCATTACTTTGACCCTTACCGATGGTTGTGCTGCATGGAACCCCCCGTCGGGCATGGTAACCGTTTACGGGGCGATGCTCTCTTGCGGTGTCACTTTACCGCTTCAACCCTTTATTGCTCTGTTTCTAGCCGAAGTTAAGCTTGCCCCGGCTTAGTTGACTCCGAACAGTTATAGGATCTTAATGTGCATGTGGCACATATGGCATAGGATGAAGCAGCCACCCCTAACCCCTCACGAGATTAGGCATTTTTACTCGTTAAGACAGATAGGGAAGACTGGAATCTATTTTCTCCTCTCGACCCAGCCCGAGTATTGGATAACAAAGGACGTGAAGGTCTGTGGGCAGATCGAGCTAAGTACTAATGAAAAGATGAGGGGGTTCGTCTGGGGCTTCCCTTCTTCGAACAAATTCTGGAAGAATAGCTGGTTTTTTATCGGCGGTCGTTAGGGTCAGTTGGTCTCTTTTGATCTCGACGGTACTCGGGTGATGCGTAAGGTTCCCCGATATTTTTGTTCACCTGAGACCTGGAATCACACGACCCCCTCTTTTACCGATGGCGAGCTTGTAAACCTAGCCCGGGCAGCCATACGATCCTTGGAGAAGAAAGGGACGCCGTATCTCTTCAACGAGGATAAAATGATAAAGGCTCGCCTTTTTCCTCAGATTTCTTCTCGCCAGCGACGTTGTGAGTTTTCTCTTCCGCTCACTCCCCTCTTTTTCTTTTTATTGTTTGGTTGGCTTATTAACGTGTGCTAGTTTTTCCTTAGTGTTCGATGTAGATATTGTATGTGACGTCCAAGCACGCCGGATAAAGTCCATTGTTGAGGCGAGCCAAAATGAGGTTTTGCGCCAAAAGAAGGCCGGGATAGCTCCTCCACAAGGTGATTCTGACGAGAGCTCACCCGAAAACCCTCCTGGGGGAGCTGATGAAGGCATTCCCGAATACGTGCACTGGGAGACTCGAGGTCTTGACAAGGAACTGATCTTGGCGGAGGACATACCTGATCCGGGTGATCTTGCTGCAGACGAGGCAGCTGCTCAGATGGGGGATTCTGGAAGTTCCTTGAAGGCTAAGGGCAAGGAAAAAATTGGGGAGCCTTCCGGGACACAAATTCCAGCTTCTCGCGGGATTTCTCCACCCCGTGCTTCGAGCAATGCGGATGAGGAGGAGAATGAGCAGAATGAAGCTGGGGGGTTCTACTGCAGACGAAATAGCTGCCATGCCCCGGGGCGATAAGAGGGTTCGGGAGCCTTCTAATGTAGTGGCTTCTGAACTTCCAAACCCTATTGAGCCAACCCCTAATCCTTCTCCGGTTGTCAAGGATGATGCCTGAATGAGAGACCCTGACCAGGACATGGAGGATCCCACCGCCGACCTGGACACATGCGGGAGGCAACCTAGGAAGAGGAAGGCTTCATTTTCACCCAGCCGTCCTGCCCCAAAAATTCCCCGGGTGGTTACGTATGTTGATTCTTCTTCTGGTGATGAGACTAGTGCTGGGGTTGAAGAAGCAGTGATTCGAACCCCCCCGCGAGATCAAGTCGGGACTAAAACTGGTGTTGATGGTTCGAGTCCATCGGTCCAGCCTGGTGTGCCTACCCCCCAGGACATGTTGAAAGCTATGGCTTCGGGCCATGTTTATATATGGAAGGATAGTTGGAGCTGCTTCAGGGCCGGTTCTTCATCCTACCTCCTACATAACTTCTTCAATAGTGCTTCCTATGTGAGTAATATCTGATCAGATTTCTTGTCATTTTCTCATTATTCTTCGCCATTTCACTGTTTCTATGTTAAATTGGTTACAGATAGTGGTTGAGATGTCGGAAGCCCATCAAGCTAGCAGCTCCTAGGCGGATAAAATAAGGCGCTTGGAAGCCCAATTGAAAAAAAGCGAAGATCGCCGTGTTCGGATCGAGTCGGCTTGCCAGAGGAAGATTAGAGCAAATCAAGAGTTCATGGACCGGTGTTTGGCAAGTCAGATGGAAGCCGAGCAAAAGGCTTCCCTTGCTGTCGATGAGGTCAAACATCTGAAGGACTTGCTATCTTCTACTCAGGAGTCGATGCTCCAAGCTGAGCAAAAAGCGGAGGAGGATAAGTCATCCTATGAGCGCAAGATCAAGGATTTAGAACGCCAGGCTTTGACCGTCGAATCCCTATCAAAGGAGGCTAGGCTGGAGTTGGAGATACAGGGCGTGGATCGCTTTAAGAGGTCCCCGGCTTATGATGCCTTGCTTCTCTGAGAATTTCAACAAGGGATGGTCTCGACTGGAGAGTTCTTCAAGATGAAAAACCGGGCGACTAATCGGGCTAGGGCCAACTGGAGCCTTTCAATTAAGAAGCATGTGGATATATCTCTAGAATCCCTTCGAACCCAGATGATGGAGTGGCACGCATATTGTCGGAGCAAGGGGAAGATGCCATATCCCATGCACCTAGAAGTCCATACTGCCAGTGCTTTCTCTACTTTCCATGCCTGTCAGAAGGCAGGGATCAGTGGTGAGGATCAGTGGTGAGGATCCTGATGTTGGGCCCGTGCCTGGAAATGATTATAGCACTTGGATGGATGACGAGGAGGACGAGATCATATGGCCCTCTGATGACAGCCTCTTGAGTGAGTACGTGATGGAGCCTGATCCGAGCGTCGATGGGAGTGGTTCGCAGCCTCCAGCGCTGTCTTCCTGATTTTTAATTTTATACTCTTCCTGATTTCTGATTTTATACTATCTTTTGTAGTGAACTTTGTGTACATGCTTTTTGCAATGAACTTTGTATATACGTGTATATATACATCTTTTGTCCAGTGCTTGATACTTTATTCTACTTCCTTTGCTGACTGACTTCTAGACCCTTTCCTACATGATAATAATAAACATAACTATAATTATCATAAAAGGGGTGAGCGAAACTTTAACCTGTGTTCGTGGTTTTATCCAATTGACAACCCGTATTCGGCCAGGTCTCTATTTTATTTGGAGATATCTTTTGAGTGGAGCATTCTTCATTTTTACCAGATATCTTATGAACCTGGCGATTTATTATATTTGCTCGAGTTGAGTAACCTTTCTTAGCCGAGTATCTTATGAATTGGTGTTTAGATTTTCTTTTTTACCTTGGTGTTACGCTGAGGCTCACCACGACCATACACATGGGTCCCTACACAAGTCACCAAGGACGTCTCCTGGTTTTGTCTGTGCAGGGGTTTGCCGAATCGTTAGGGTAGTTCATACCAACCAACACAGCTGCGCATCTCACCAGCCTCTCTAGCGGCGCCCCGAGCAATTTTCCAGTTTCCTGGTGCCTCGGGTTGGCCTTTTTGCTAGGTGGCGTGTTTACGCCATCCTAACTAAGCGGACATGCTATTTCAGCTTTTCCGCCCTTTCGGGTACTATCCACCCGCTCTTTCACGGTTTCATGGCACCCGAGTTCTTAACTCTTGAGGATTCTTCTCGGCTGACCACTTTATTCCTCGGGAAAGGTTTTTTGCTAGGGAATCTTCAGTTTTTGCGTAACTGGATTGACCATGACTTTTAGCGAACAAACGTTCATTTATTAGAAATTGAATATCCAAAAGCTATAAGTCTGGGATATAAATGTAAAACTACAAAAAACTTGAAATATTTAAAGTTTTTAAATTAAAGGGATTCCTCGGGGAATTAGGGATAAAATATGTTCAGGTATTGTGCGTTGCATGGTCGAGGCACTAAGCCACCCCCTAGTCGAGTTATCCAGTATGCTCCATGTCCTGCCACACCGTCGATGATGTAAGGTCCTTCCCATTTATCGGCTAGGGACCATGCTGCTTTGTCTTTAGTGTTCGGGGACACCTTTCTTAACACTAGGTCACCGAGCTGAAATTTTTGCACACGGACATGGGAGTTGTAATACCTTGCAGCCCTTTGCTGGTATGCTGCATTCCTTACTTGTGCTCTGTCTCTGACTTCTTCCAGTTCATCTAAATTTTGCAGTAGCATGTTGACATTGTGCTCTGGGTTAAACAACTGAACCCTGGGAAAGGTGAAAGTTGTTTCTGCTGGGATAACGGCTTCTGTTCCAAATGCTAGGGCAAAAGGGGTTTCTCCTGTGGATGAACTTGCAGTTGTTCGGTATACCCACAGGACTTCAGGCAACTTGTCTGCCCAGCTACCTTTCTTTGCCTCCAGCTTTGCTTTCAACGTGTGCTTGATCACCTTGTTTATGCTTCAGTCTGGCCATTGGTTTGAGGATGGGTAGGCGAGGCATAATAGTTTGCAATTTTATACTCTTCGCACATTTCCCTGAATTTGTTATTGTCGAATTGGGTCCCATTGTCTGTTATGATAGTACTCGGGACCCTGAACCTGTATAGTATGTTCTTTTTGACAAAATTGGTGGTGTTCACCTGGTGATGTACACGAGTGCTTCCGCCTCTACCCACTTGGTAAAATAGTCCACCGCCACAATAGCGTGCTTCGCTCCTCCCTTGGTCTCCGTAGGCATTGGCCCTATAAGGTCGAGGCCCTACATGGCAAAGGGCCAGGGCGAGGTTAGGCTTCTAAGCAATTCTGGAGGTTGTTAAATATCGTTTGCTATCTTCTGGCATGTTTCACAACTTTCTGCAAATCGTTGTGCTTCGGCAAACAAAGTTGGTCAGTAGAACCCTTGCCTAAGTACTTTATGTGTTAGGCTCTTACCCCCAGTGTGGTTTCCACACACTCTACTGTGAACATCTTTTAGGATTTTGTTGGCCTCTTCACCAGCGACACACCTTTGCAGTACTTTTGAAAACCCTCTCCTGTATAACTCGCCTATCAAAATCGTGTACTGGGTTGACCTATATTTGATGCGCTTAGCTTCCACAGCATTTTCCAGTAGTATGTTTTCTTCCAAATATCTCCTGAGCTGGATTGTCTAGTCGCCCGGGCTTGGTCGGATTTCTGTTATCATGACGTCCATGGGTTCTGCTGTGCTCAGCTTAGTCAAGTGTGCCACATGTATTGCTTTAGATCTGATACAAGTGGTGGCTGATGCTAATTAGGATAAGGCATCTGCTTTTTCATTTTCTTCCCGAGGGATCTGAGAGATTTTGTACTTCTTGAATTTTCTGAGCAATCTTTTCACAATGTCTAGGTAAGTTATCATGTGCTCATCTCTCGCCTGGTACTCATCTAGTACTTGGTTAACCACTACCTGTGAATTGCTGAAAACCTCCAATTCATCTGCTCCCAACGCTATGCACACTCTTAAGCCGGCCAGCAGGGCTTCATACTCGGCTTGATTATTGGTTGCCTTGAAATCAAACCTCATGGCACATTCTACAGCGTCTCCCTCTGGGGTTGTTATGACTATTCCGGCCCCGCTGCCATGGGTGTTTGATGATCCGTCTACATGCAATTTCCACTAAAGATTATTCACCTGTTCATTTTCCATCATTCGTCTTACCTCGACATCCGGCTCGATGAATTCTGCCACGAAATCTGACATCGCCTGCCCCTTGATTGCTGCTTTTGGCATGTATTTGATGTCGAATTCGCTTAGCTCTACCGCCCATTTGGTCAGCCTTCCTGACAGTTTCGGCTTTTGTAGAATGAGTTTTAACAGGCAATCAGTGTATACCTCTATCGTATGTGCTTGAAAATAAGGCCTCAGTTTTCTTGCTACCGTGATTAGGGCAAGTGCTACCTTTTCAGCCGGTGAGTATCTGGTTTCGACCGGCAGCAATGCCTTGCTCGTGTAATACACTAGTTTCTGTACTCCCTCCAATCGAATCAGCACTAAACTTGTTGCTACCTCTATGACCGAGAGGTACAGGTACAAAGTCTCCCCGACTACCGATTTTGAAAGAATGGGTACTCGTCCCAAATACTCTTTCAATTTTTGGAAAGCTGTTTCACACTCTTCATTCCATTTGAGCCATTTCCCTATTGCTTTTACCAGTTGCCGGCCCACTGAAAATGGTGTTGATTGCTCCTTCGTCTTCAGCTTTCTTGGGACTTAGTTTCCTTCCTCTTCCCTCCTGTCGGCTATCCTTCTATCCATTTGCCTTATCAGTTTTCTTTAGGACAATGTCCTTTAAGTGCCCTTCTCTAATGAGGGTTTCAATGTGATCTCTAAGTTGGAAGCACTTAGATGTCTCATGTCCATTTTCTTTATGAAATCTGTAATACTTTGTGGTGTCCCTCCGAGCATAAGGCGACTGTTTAGGTGGTTCTTTGGACATATTCTTCTCTTCCAGGATTGCCAACACCTCTTCTTGGTCTTTCTTCAACGGGGTGTAATTTGTGTATCTGCCCTGGAATTTCTGGCGTGGCTGGTCGGTTTTTGGATCATAAGCCCGGCGGCTATCCCGACCATCCCGTGTTTTATTCTTTTGCTTATCACCTTTGGTATCTTGCACCTTAGCTTGATCTTTCGCCTTAGGTCCTTCCGGCCGGCCACCATGCACAAAGTAACCCCCTGTCGTAATTTCTTCCTCCTCGGCTAAGGCATAACCCCCGGCCATGTCCATCATATCGGCATAACTAGTTAAGTGAGCTCTCCTTAAATCGAAAGATAGTTGGCCGTTCTATAGGTTATTGATAAATTCTGCAATGATGGCTTCATCGTTCGTGCTTCAGATCTCTGACACTTCCTGGCCAAACCTCCCCAAGTATTTCTTTAATGACTCGTCTTTCCCTTACTTGAGTTGAGACAAGTGAGCCACTGACTTCTTCTTGTGTACGTTCCCAAGGAATTGCCTTGAGAAGGCTTTACTCAGCTCACTGAAACTGCTTATACTCGCCACTGGTAATCTGCTGAACCACCGAGAACCTAGATCCCTGAGAGTCTGCGGGAAGTTCAAGCATAGCAAGGCGTCATTGTGGATGTACTGGGCCATGACACTCTTATACCTCCGGACATGTTCCTTTGGATCGGTATCTTTTTTGAACTGCTCCATATGTGGAATCCTGAACCTTTCCGGGAAGGGCATCCTTAGAACTCCATTGGTGAAAGGGCTGCCGGATTCATCATCTAACAATTCATTACACCCATACCGTCTGACCAAAGCATCCATCTGTCGACGATTATTTTGAACCTCTCGGGTCAGACTCTGTATGAGTATGTCCCTGTCTCCTTCCGGTTCCCCCATCGCATTAAAATTCTGACTGATGGTTAACTTTTGTCCTCTTTCTTCCGGCCCCTGTTCCCTGATTTCTCAGTTCAAGCCATGCAATCGAACTGTGCCCCTTTGGCGTTTGTGACGATGATATTGCTCGCTCTGTCCTGAAGACGATGACCGGTCTCTTCGGTAAGTATGCCTCTTTGGTTGGTCCCGATTCCGCCCCGTTCGATCTGGGTCATACTTTCTCTCAGAATAATCCTCCTATCTATGCTCTCTGCTACACCGGGCTTGTCTTTCGGGCGGAGTCTCAAGCCTGTCTGTAGGATCTCAACCCATTTTTAGGGGCGCATCTGGTGTCGGAACCACCACTGTGGAACGCAATCTTGCTGTTTGCTGATTTGGAATGGATAGATTATGGGGTGAAGTTAAGCCTTCCGTAGTAGAAAGGTCAACTCCTTGCCTCGTCGCATCAGATATGAGCTGCTGTAGATAGGCCTGAAACCGTTGTACGATTTCTTCATTGGTTGGAGGGAAACGCTGTATACCAGCTATGGCAGTTGACTGATCTGTGTTTGTTATGGTAACATCTGCAACATTGAGAGTAGCGTCATCCTCTAATTCGTTACCTGGTAATCCTTGACTGTATCTGGAATCGTTGCCATCTCCTTCGCCAACCATTGTTTCACAAGTGTTTTGGTCCCCCTTCTTCTAGCGTCAATTGTTGACGGTGATTTTTCGTGGTTAATCAGTCAACGATTTATCTCAGAGAACCTGTACTTATGAATGAGAATAATATGAATAAAAAGAGTAATAATAAGAGACGCAAAATTACATGGTAAAAACTCCGATGATCGGAGAAACATCCACGGATTGTTGCTTTGGCAACGTAGTCAAATCCACTATGAATATTGCGAAATATACATTCAGATCTCTCTCCTTAATTCTCACATACCCCTCTATTGGTGTTTTGCAGGGGTATTTATACATGGTGCTATTAGGGTTTGTAGGTATTACTAGGGTTTGATGTCGTGGTCCTTAAGTTATCAAATCCTAAAAGGATTTGTTTTCCTCTTTGGTTTTTGCCACGTTCTCTAATTCAGCTGAATCCGAATCTTGACAGGATTCTAACTTGTGTGCGGCGAACTTGTTTGTTTCCTTTTCAGACTCTGAGCAGCTTCACAGTAGTTACTTTGGAGTTTCCAGTCGCGGATTCTATCCCTGTACCTGAAAAAGGATGATTTGCATTCTATCTCCCTTGTTAAGTACCGAGTATACCTGAGGAGGCTTCGTTGCTCGAGTCGATTTACTTGGTTATGGTCGGGCTGGCCTTAGTCAATGCCGAGTAAGTCACTTTATGGGAGATTCTGCTTCCCAAGTTGATTTCTCTTACTTTCTGCCTACGTGGCCTCTTACTGTGATGACATGTCTTTTATGATGATTTTTACCTATAACAAACTCTGTAATTAATATTTCATGATTATTAACTTCAGTGTTATTCCACTAAAAACCCGAAGCTGTACTCTATCAACTGTAGATGTTTTTAGACAAAACAATAACATTCGGTGTCCATCGATATAGCTATTACATATCGTATGATCCTCCACAAGTAGTTCATAATTAGAGCTAGGTCATAAAGTCTGTTATACCCCTCCAATTATATCTTTTCCATTAAATACCATTGATTCTCTAATGAACAATAAATCTTAACTTCCTTACAGAAGAAGGAGAGCGCTCATATTGTTCAAGCCCCAAATCAACCCTTAAGAGAACTATTATCTACTTCTCACAAGAAGGAGTGGATTCCACTATTGTTGACGGTGAAATTTGGATTACCACTCGACCAACAATTAAATCAAAACAATCGTCAATTAAGAAAGAAAATCAATGCATGCAAGAGACCAATTTACGTGGAAAACCCTTGAATGGGAAAAAACCACGGTGTCCCGGAGGACAAGAAAATATCACTATAGTTCACTTATTTCAGTTACACACTCAAATCTCTCGAATTATTGCTTTTCTCTCTTTAGGTTTTTGAACCCCTTCCTCATGGGATAGATGGTTCTATTTATACATGTTAATTAGGGTTTTTCCCTTGATCCTTATCGTGTTGGTAGTAGGACTTCCTCTTGGATTTGTATTGGGAGTCCCATGTTGTATTGGATTAGGATTTGTTCTCTCTGCCCTTTCCTATGACTCCTGGTTATCGTGGGTCTTCTGGGAGTTTAGGGTTTATTTTCGTGTTTCTGCCGAGTCGGTTTATACCTAGTACTCTGATGCGGCGAACATCTCCCCTCCTAGGTATTAACCTTCGGCGACCATGTTTCTATCTTTGGCGAGTACATATCTAGCTCTGGCGACCACCCCTTTGACTTTATTGACTTGACGTTTACATACTGACTGGTCCACGTTTTCTCCTTTGACCTGGTCGATGAGTGACGTGGCAACCTGTTCTTTAACATTTATTGATTCCTTTGATGACGTGGCTGCTTGGCGAAATTATATATACAACAATACCCCCATAAATACTTCGAGCTGAGCGAATGATTTGGGTTTTCAATTCGTTTGTTGCTGCGAGCAGTATTTATATCCATGCTTTAAGATTTTGGCGCATTCAGTAAATAACTTCCCTCTTTTTCCTTTTCACCACGTGCTGTATTAATTGGTTGATTCTTCCGGTGCAAGCTTTTAATTTTAGCCACACAACCTCTGGCGCTTCCACTTACTTCACAGGTGAAGATATATTTTGACTGCTTGGTGATCCCCGAGGTGCCACATGTCCATTATTTGGTGGTGACTATTGCGGTTAGTTACTGTGACCGTCGCCCAAAATATCTTTTTTCCTGATTTTCTTTTTGAATTTCAAAACTCCCTCTTTTAATGCCTGATTGTTTCTTCTCCCTCATTTCACTCCTCGTTTATTCCTCCATTACTTTTCTTAAAGCAGAAAAATTTCAAACCTTCGTTTTCATCTGCCCCATTTCTTCGAGTATTTGCTACAGCCTTTTTCCTGCGTCTCCCATTGCCAGACGGTTCACCGAACTCGACTGTTCCTGTTTCTCTGCGTCCCCAACTCTCCTGCGAATCTAGGGTTTTCTAGTGAGTTCCCATGGATTGTTCCTTACGTTTTTCTCTTTTTAATCAAATGATGCAAGCCTTAGAACTTGGTGATAAGTGTACTGCAGACCGAATTGAATCCTTGATTCGTAATTTTCACCCGGATTCCCCAACCCCGATTTCTGTCTATATTTCTTCTTATGAGGAAAATTTTGTTCCTAGCATTCCTTCTCCCTTGTCTTTTGATAGTAGTTCTCCAACGATGATGAGGTCTTCTAAACCGGGTGGCAGTAAGCGACGATCTTCTAGGGCTCCTCGAAGGTCCCTGCTGGGTGCTCAAACCACCGCCGATTCTGATATTGAAGATCATCAGAAGAATATATTGCACTTCACAGCTGATCGCCCGTGTTCTTTTGATTGCGAAGTTAATGTGGTTGGCGAGGATGAACTTCGTAAATACAAGAGCCGCTTTGACATTCCGGATGCTGTGACTTTGACTCTGCCGGGTGATCGAGCAGTGTGGAATCCTCCTGAGAATGCGGTTGCCATTTATGGCACAATGCTCAGTTGCGGGGTTACGCTCCCTCTTCAGCCCTTCATCGCCAAATTTCTAGTGGAGGCCCAGATTTCACCGGCCCAGCTCGCTCCAAATAGTTATAGGATATTGATGTGCTTGTGTTTGATGTGGAAATTGAAGGGTTATGGACCCCCTACGCCCCGCGAGATCCGCCATTTTTATACGTTAAGACAAACGGGCAATAGTGGCACGTATTTCCTTCTCTCTTCGCCTGTGGAGAATTGGATCCCTGAGGGTGTGGCGAACCCTAGTCAAATGGAGATTTCTAGTGATGAGAAAAAGAAGGGTTTCATTTGGGGCTTTCCCACTTCAAATAAAAGGTGGAAGAATAGCTGGTTTTTTGCTGGTGGCGAGTGGGGCAGAGATGTGCTTGCCAGCAGCCGCCGTAATATTTCGGCGAAGAAAGTCCCCAGGCACTTCATTTCTCCTTCCCAGGCAGTTCCCGCTTCGTTGGATGCCAAGATATCTCATCTAGCTGCGGCAGCCGTCCTTCCTTTGGATGAGAGGGGTAGATCTTTCCTTTTGGATGAGAAGAAAATGATTGCCCAACGGGTTTTCACACACCTACCTGCCAGGCTTCCTCGCCGTAAGTTTTGTCAGTTTTTTCTTTTTATATTACTGTTTTGTTTATCTTGTTAGTGATATTTGGTTATTTTTCACAGTGATGGACTTTGATGCAGTTTGCGATTTGCAAGCCCGGGCAGTAAAGAACTGTGAGGCAGCCAGCAAAAGACATGCCGCGGGCTTGGCTAAAAAAGGAACTGCTAGCCCGGATGTTGATGATCCCTCAGATGGCAAGGAAGTGGGTGACATTGCTGGGGGAGGTGTTGAGTCGGGGCAGCCCCCTGTGCATCCAAAAACTACTGCGAGTATGCCTGCTGTGACTACTCCTGCTGCGACTACTCCTGTTGCGGCTACCCCCAGCAGTAAGGGAAAAGAGAAAGTTGGAGTTTCAGGGCCAGTCAGTGACATTCCTATTTTTGATGCGGATGTCCCTGAAACTCCCCTTGATCCTGCGAGTGACCTGACTCCCAGGACTGGTAGGGGCAAACGCCCGGCTGAGGGCACCCCTGATCATACTATTCGACCTCCAAAGCGGGCGTCAAGAGTTGTGCAGTATGTTGTTTCTTCGGACGAGGAGGGTGCTGATGGACCTGTACTCGCCGAGACTCCCTCTACTCAAACAACTGTTCCTGAGGCTCCTGCTGGTGGGACGAGTGCGGTGGTGTCTCCACCTTCTGAGGGAGTTAATAAGTCGAATGTTCCTGTCTCCTCCCCGACTGGTGCAACTTCTCCTCCGGTGGCTGTGGGTGGGCCGACTGTGTCTTCTGCTAATCAACCTGGGCCGTCTGGTCAGCCAGGGCTAGCTGATAAACCAGAGCCATCAAAGCAACCCAGGGCTTCTGCGTCGGGTTCGGGCACTGCTCGTGAAGTTCCTCCCGTGGATCCAACTGAAGCTGGTGAGGGAGAGGAGTCTGTTTCCCTTTCGAACTTCACGGCTGCGGAGATATGCTCACATATAATGAACAATAACGTTTATGTTGGTGAGGGTTGGGAGCACGTGAAGAGTAGGTCTTGTAACAAGAAAATAGAATTTTTCTTCAATTGCCACTCCCTGGTGAGTCTCTCGCGATATTCATGTTGTATTTTTCGTTCGCGTGTTTCCTGACTTGTTTGTTTTCCTTTTCAGATGATGTCCGAGTTGACTGACACCTAAAGGCGAGGGAATTTTCTTTCAAGGGACGTGAAACGCCTGCGAGAACAAGCCTCTACTTTGGCAGCTGAGAAACTCTCTGCTGAGGAAGTCCATACTCAGCAACTTGCTCAGTTGAGGGAATCTGCAGATGGCTATCTTTCAGCTCAACTGGTTGCTAAAGAGAAATTGGCTGCTGCTGAGGAGGAGATTCGTTCGCTGCGAGAGCAACTCTCCGTTAATCAAGAATCGCTCGCAGTACGCTTCGAGGCTGAGCGACTAGCTGAGGAGGCAAAAGAGAGAGCTAAGCGTGAGGCTTTGGACCTGCGCAACCAGTTGTCCTGGCATAAAGTTATCTTAAATGATCTTAAGACCGTGCTGGAGGTTGAAGCAGTTGATCATTTCAAGAGATCCCCTACCTACGATGCGCTTTTGCTGCGCGAGTTTGAACGAGGCATGAGGCAGTCGAAGAAGTTCTTCGCCATGAAGGACCATTCGAATGAAAAGGCTTTAAGGTGTTTTGACAGGTCTCTTCAACAGCATATGGCCAGCGGAGTGGGTTCGATTAAAGATCAGATAAAACGATGGAAAGCCCACTACCGTTATAACAGGACTGAGCCTCATCCTATGCATTTAGAAATTCCCAGTAAGCGTGTCTTCAACACTTACTACTCCGGTCAGAAGAGCAGCTTTTCTGGTTCTGGTGCTGAACCTGATTTGGGTCCTGTTGCCGGTAGGGATTATGGACCTTTTATGCCGGATGGGGACGAAGAAATTACCTGGCCTTCTGAAGATGAGATCGAAGATGAGATCGAAGATGAGGAAGACAGCGAGGGACCTTCTGCAGCTAGTTGAGATTAGGTCTTCAATTGTAAATATTTATATCTGTTTTTGCAGCTCCAATTGTAAATGATTTTTTTATAAGTTAATTTATAACTCCTTTAGTTTTTACTTTTGTTCAGTTGCCTATGCTGAGTTTTCAGCTTACTCTGTGTTTCACTAAGTTTTTAGTATTTTTTATAACTTTATTCAGCTGCCATTGCTGAGTTTTCGGCTTACTCGGTGTTTCACCAAGTCTTTAGCATATTTTTGTGTATTCAGCTGCTATTCGCTGAATTTTTGCTTAGTGTTTCACTAAGTTTTTAGCATATTTTGTTGTATTCAGCTGCCGTTGCTGGGTTTTGGCGTACTCAGTGTTTGTCAGGACGTATCCGACCATACACCAAGTTTTTAACATGTTTTTATTTATTCAGCTGCCATTGCTGAGTTCTGGCGTACTCGGTGCTTTTCAGGGCGTACTCACCCACACCAAGTTTTTCTCTGGGGATCTTATTTTCCTTGTAGTGGCGATCACCAATTTTTATAGCTTGGGCTATGGCGACGCAATCGCCTTTGGCCTACTTTGATTTCGAGGGTCGCTGCTCATTCTCATTGCTGCGAGTATGAAACTCATCTTTACGCAATGGTATTTTGTGATACACGACGGCGAATGCCCTTTGTAACTGGCGAGTCAAGTTACGAATTCTCAGTAATAAATTACTCTTTATTGGATACTTCCTGCAACTTTTGTCTAAACAGCAACACAGAAAAAAATGCTAAAACGAAAACTGCCTAAGAATAAAAACATTGAACTAAATCCTAGAAGCAATGAAAAAAGTCAAGGGTAATATATCTTTAGGTACTGCGCATTGCATGGCCGAGGTAGTTCGCCAAAACCCTCTCGAGTGATGCGATATGCCCTGTGACCAGCTATACCTGTGATTCGATAAGGCCCTTCCCATTTGTCTGCGAGTGATCCTGCAGCTTTGTCTCTGGTTCCTGGGTTCACCCTTTTCAGCACCAAGTCGCCGAGTGCGAACCTCCTTTCACGCACATGCGAATTGTAATACCTGGCTACCCTCTGTTGGTACGCAGTGTTTCTTATCTGTGCGCGTTCTCTTCTCTCTTCTAACTCATCTAGACCGTATTTTAACATATCAACATTGAGTTCCGGTTGAAAGAGTTGTACTCTTGGTGAAGAGAAAGATGTTTCCACGGGAATGACAGCTTCAGCTCCGTAAGCCATGGAATATGGGGTCTCACCTGTTGAACCTCTTTCTGTGGTTCGATATGCCCAAAGTACCTGTGGTAATTTTTCTGCCCAGCTACCCTTCTTTACTGCCAATTTGGTTGTCAGGTTGTGCTTTATGATCTTGTTCACCGCTTCAGTTTGGCCATTTGTCTGCGGATGTCCTAGGGAGGCGTAGTAGTTGTTGATACCATACTTGTCACATAGCTCCCTGAATTTATTACCATCGAATTGGGTCCCATTGTCAGTGATGATGGTGTTTGGTATCCCGAATCTGTACAGGATATTTTTCTTCACAAAGCTTATAGTGTTTACTTCCGTTATGTGCACCAATGGTTCGGTTTCTACCCACTTGATAAAATAATCCACTACTACAATATCGTGTTTTGCTCCTCCGGATGCTGTTGGCATGGGGCCGATCAAGTCAATTCCCCACATGGCGAATGGCAAAGGCGAGGTAATGTTTTGCAAGAGTTCAGGTGGTTGGCGGATATTGTTTGCAATTTTTTGACATGCCTCACACCTTGCTACCACTCTTTTAGCATCGGCGAACAGTGTTGGTCAGTAGAAACCCTACCTTAATGTTTTGTGGGCTAGACTGACACCCCTAGCGTGATTCCCACAATTTCCACTATGTATACTCCTTAGGATACCTTCGACTTCTTCTGGTCCGACACATCTCTGCAGTGCCCTTGAGTACCCCCTTTTGTACAGTTCTCCATTGAGTACCGAATTCTCGTAGCTCTGTACTTTAATCGTTTTGCATCTAACGGATCACTTGGGAGTACATCATTGACGAGGTATTCTTTGATTGGTGTAATCCAGCAACCTTTCTCGCCAAAGATTGCCCCGACTTCCTTCAATCTGACTATACTCGATTGTAGTAGGTGGATCATAGAAATAGTTCTGGGCCAGATGTTGATTGTGGCGGACGCCAATTTGGCCAAGGCATCGGCCTGCTCGTTTTCTTCTCTGGGGACCTGGACAATTCTGTATTCTTTAAATCTTCCCAGCAGCTCCTTTGCTAATTCCAGGTAAGCGATCATGTTTTCATCTCTCGCCTGGTACTCATCTAGCACCTGATTGACAACAACTTGAGAGTCGCTGAAGATTTCCACCTCATGCTCCTAGAATTGTGCAAACCTTTACTCCTGCTATGAGTGCCTCGTATTCAGCTTGGTTGTTAGTAGCTTTGAAGTCAAAACGCAAGGCACATTCGACTGAATCTCTTTCTGGGGTTGACACCATTATCCCTGCCCCGCTGCCGTGCGTGTTTGATGATCCGTCAACGCGGAGTTGCCATCTGAATACTTTCTTATTTTGCTCCACCATCATTCTCTCCACTTCTACACTTGGCTCGGTGAACTCTGCTACAAAGTCTGCCACTGCCTGGGCTTTAATTGCTGTCCTTGGAAGATACTCTACATCGAATTCACTTAACTCGATCGCCCACTTCGTTAATCGGCCGGATACTTCTGGTGTCTGCAGAATTAATTTTAATGGGCAGTTGGTATATACTCCGATTTTATGAGCCTGGAAATATGGCCTTAGCTTCCTTGCTGCTGTTATTAGAGCGAGTACCATTTTTTCGGCTGGCGAGTATCTGGTCTCAGCTGGTAATAGTGCTTTGCTGGTGTAGTATATTGGTTTCTAGACCCCATCCTCCTGTCTTACCAGCACGGAACTTGTGGCTGCTTCAGAAACGGATAAGTACATGTACAGTGTTTCTCCCGTTTCTGGTTTTGATAGCAGTGGTGCTTGCCCGAGGTAATCTTTTAAGGCCTGGAAAGCCCTTTCACAGTCTTCGCTCCACTCGACTCCCTTACCATTCTTTAGAGCTTTGAAGAATGGTAGGCATCGATCCGTCGATTTAGCTATGAACCTGCTCAGCGATGCCAGACACCCCGTGAGTCTCTGGACATCCTTCAAAGTTTTTGGCGAGACCATTTTTGCCAATGCTTGGATTTTTTCGGGGTTCACCTCAATTCCTCTTTAATGTACTTGATATCCAAGAAATCTTCCTGATGGTATGCCGAACACGTATTTTACGGGATTCAACTTCATTCCATATTTCACTAACACATCAAATGTCTCCTTCAAGTCATCTATATGTTTATCTGCTGTGATGCTTTTTGTCAGCATGTCGTCAACGTAAACCTCCATATTTCTTCCTATTTGTCTGGCGAACATTTTGTTGACTAAGCGCTGGTAAGTTGCTCCAGCATTTTTTAGGCCGAACGGCATAACTGTGTAACAGTATAACCCTTGGTCTGTGGTGAATACTGTCTTCTACTCATCTTGCTTATGCATTTTTATCTGGTTATAACCTGAGTAAGCATCCATGAAGCTCAATCTCGTGTCCGGCTGTTGCATCGACCAATTGGTCAATTCTTGGTAGCGGGAAGCTATCTTTAGGGCAGGCCTTGTTTAGGTCGGTGAAGTCGACGCACATCCTCCATTGGCTATTCTTCTTCTTCACTAGAACTACATTCGCCATCCATTCCGGGTACTTAACTTCTCTGATTGACCCTGCGGCGAGCAGCTTGGACACCTCCTCTTTTATCGCCACACTTCTCTCTGGGTTGAAGCTTCTCCTTTTTTGCACCACCGGTTTGCATTTTTCGTTCATAGCCAGGTTGTGTGAAATAACGCCTTTATCAATCCCCGGCATGTCCTCATGGCTCCAAGCGAAAATCTCCTTGTACTCTTTTAGCAAGCTTGTCACATCTCTCTTGACTCGTTCAGCCAACCTTGCTCTGATCCTGACTGTTTTATCCGATTCTGCTTCATTTAGAACAATTGACTCAATTGGCTCTTCCTTCTCTCTGCTTGCTTTGTACCTTAGGTCCAATTCGAATGCTTCAGGATTTTCTTCCTGTACTTATTTATTTACCTCGAATATATTTAAGGTCTCCATCCCTGCCTTATCTTTAAAGATTGAAAGGTTGACGCGGTGAGCCATCTCCTGTGACCCTTTCAGTTCTCCGACTCTAAATTCTGTGGGGAACTTTACCTTCAACGCGTGGGTTGAAGTGACAGCTCGGGCTTTATTAAGAAACGGTCGGCCAAGCAAAGCATTATACGGCCAATTATGGATGTCGACTACAACAAAATCCAACAGGATTGTTCGCCGGCATGGTGCTGTACCAAACCTCACCGGCAGTTTCACAGTTCCCAAAGATCTCACTTCTGCGCCCCCAAAACCTTTCAGCGGTACATGAAAGGGTTCTAGATCTTTCCTATCCAGTCGCAGCTCATCGTACACTCTAGCACTTAAAATATCTGCTGAACTTCCATTGTCAATCATTACCCGAAGGACATCCCTGTGTGCAATTTGAACTCCCACTACGATTGTATCATTAGGTTTTGCATCAATTCTGTCGGAGTCTTCTACTGTGAATGTTATGGGGTCATGTCCTTCTTTTCCTTTCTTGGGGTTCCTCTGCACAGAATTAATCTCCATATTTCTGCTGTCTTGCATTACCTCTCGGACTTCTGACATCCTTTCTCGATTGCTTTTCCTAGTATGGGGCCCGCCAAAGATGGTGTTTATAGTGGCGTTAGGGCTGTTTCTCCTCGGACTCCTCATTTCCTGCCCGTTCCCTTGGCGGTTGTCTTGGCGACCACCTTGCTTGTCACCTTTCAAAGTAAAATCTTTTAGGTGTCCATCTCTGATCAAGCTCTCAATATGATCACGCAACTGGAAACACTTTGAAGTTTCATGCCCATGATCTTTATGAAATCGGCAGTATTTGGTTGTATCTCTCCTAGCATTAGCTGATTGTTGCCGAGGGTATTTGGCAAGTCCTTTGTCTTCTACCACAGAAAGTATTTCCTCCTGATCTCCAGTTAAGGGGGTGTAATGGTTGTACCTTCCTTGAAACCTACTGGCTCGGGTGTTTCCCTTGTTTTCCCTTGGATGTCCCTTTTGGCCCTTTTCGTCTCTCTAGCGATCACGCGACTGCGTCTTCTTGTTATCCTTATGCTCTGATTTTGAGTCAGGCTTGTGGCCATGTACGTAGCTACCCCATTGCGCTACTTCTTCCTCTTCTGCCAATGCATAATCGCCAGCTATTTCCATCATCTCCTCATAAGTTTTTGGCCTATCCCTTCGCAGATCAAAGGATAGTCGCCCACTTTACAACCCATTGGTGAAAGCGGCGATAACAACTACATCACTGGCGTCCTCAATTTGGGTAACCTCCTTCCCGAATCTTGCTAGATACTTCTTGATCGACTCATTGCGCTCCTGCTTCAGATTTGATAGATGGGCGAGTGACTTCCTTCTCTGCACGCTCCCCATGAATTGTCTTATGAACGATTTGCTGAGGTTTGAGAAACTGCTTACACTTCCGGGTGGAAGTGTTCCAAACCACTTGGAGGCGAGGTCGCCGAATGTTTACGGGAAGGTGAGGCACAGCAGTCCGTCATTGGATGAATACTGGGCCATAATATTACGGAATCGGCGAACATGCTCCTTCGGATCTCTGCTTTCCTTATACTGTTCAATGGTTGGCATTATGAATCTATCTGGGAACTGGGTGCGAGCAATGTGATCGACGAATGGACTCTCTGACTCATCATCTGAAGACACGTTGTGACCATATCTCCGTGCCATTGCTGAAACCTTTCTCGACAGCTCTTGCAAAATGACATCTCGATGGCCAGTTGGTTCTCCAGCTGGATCGAATCTGCTCTTGATTGTCATTCTCCCATAGTTATCTTTATCATTCTAATTCCTACCAATCTGATCGTCCACGCTCTCAGACCTTCTTCGCCGTACCCTTTTGGATGGTAATTCTCTTCTTTGTCGAGGACTTCTGTCTTCAGATGAGATTGAGCGGTGTCTCCGCCGTCTCCTTTGGTGTGTGTCATTGGAATTTGTCCCATGTATCCGTCCGTGATCTTGCATCTCCGGGGTTTCGTCATTCGCCACACCTTTTCCCTTTCCATATCTTCTTTCCTCGAAACCTTCTGGGTGATCCTGCGGAGTTTCTTCGAGGGTCTGCCTCACTTGAGCATCAGGGGTTACAATGTGGATTTCTGACCGTAATCTCCCGAGCAACTGGATTCCAGGTGTGGCTAATTCGTAGGGAGAAGAGATTCCCGGACCTATGGGAAGTGAGAGTCCTATTTTGTTAGCCTCGCTGATCAAATTCATCAACGCAGTTTGGAAGTGCTGCAGAGTTCCTGGGTCGGTTGCCCTAGCTCCTGGTGTTGCCACTGATTGTCCCCCGATTGTCGTCGCCCCATCGCCTGTTGGTGCAGTTGCCTCAACAATCTAATCTCCACTGGAGTTGCCATTCTTGTCGCTGTTCATGTTTTCAAGTCGCAAGGGTTCTTCAAAGTTTATGTTCAATCACCCCCTCCTTCTAGCGCCAATTGTTGACGGTGAAATTTGGATTACCACACGACCAACAATTAAATCAAAACAATCGTCAATTAAGAAAGAAAATCAATGCATGCAAGAGACCAATTTACGTGGAAAACCCTTGAATGGGAAAAAACCACGGCGTCTCGGAGGACAAGAAAATATCACTATAGTTCACTTATTTTAGTTACATACTCAAATCTCTCGAATTATTGCCTTTCTCTCTTTAGGTTTTTGAACCCCTTCCTCATGGGATAGATGGTTCTATTTATACATGTTAATTAGGGTTTTTCCCTTGATCCTTGTCGTGTTGGTAGTAGGACTTCCTCTTGGATTTGTATTGGGAGTCCCATGTTGTATTGGATTAGGATTTGTTCTCTCTGCTCTTTCCTATGACTCCTAGTTATCGTGGGTCTTCTGGGAGTTTAGGGTTTATTTTCGTGTTTCTGCCGAGTCGGTTTGTACCTAGTACGCTGATGCGGCGAACATCTCCCCTCCTGGGTATTAACCTTCGGCGACCATGTTTCTATCTTTGGCGAGTACATATCTAGCTCTGGCGACCACACCTTTGACTTTATTGACTTGACGTTTACATACTGACTGGTCCACGTTTTCTCCTTTGACCTGGTCGATGAGTGATGTGGCAACCTGTTCTTCAACATTTATTAATTCCTTTGATGACGTGGCTCCTCGGCGAAATTATATATACAACAACTATTGTGTACAGACCTTCCTAGCCACAAGCCAAACTGCAATTCCAACATACGAAGTTATTGACCGGGAATGCAACTTCGATCTCACCCATGTTATATCAAAAACCACGATCTAACCTGAAGGAGCCGATAAGACACCCAGGATTAAGATCACCCATATATAGCCATCTTTTGTCGATATATATGAATCTCATAATGTAACGGATCTTATTGAGAGATTCATATAAATCGTGGCCCAGTCCTATATGATCACATCATACAAGGTGCCTCTATTCTTATATCACCATATGAATGATCCAGGATAAGATCACCGTACATTACGAAATGGACCGCAGTTGTAGATTAACCACAAATAAAGTACCTAGCTTTATTTGCTATCTACAGACTCTTTAGATTGCGCGTTTCAAACTGAATCCATCTGTATACTCAGTTTGAAATTACATCCGGCAATCTTGGATGTTAAATACACATGTTATATATAAATGTATGAGACAATTTGAATGAATAAACTACTTCTTTTATTTATGTTCAATTCACATTTACAAATTACAAGCTTTAGGGAACCCCAAACAATCTTCCTCCATTTCTAATCTTGAACTATTTTTTCCATCCAACACTCAACACCAAATCTTGATTACTTCACTCAACCATTCCTCTTTTACCATTCTCTACATCCTAATACATTTGTCACTCACCATTAGACATCCACCCATCTAAACACATCCTCTTCTACCACCCTTTGCACTAAGGAGCATCAAAGGAAAGAAAGGAGCAAGCACTAAAGAAGGAGGCCTAAGAGTGATTTCCTTATCTACTACTCTCTTTTATTATTGATGTAACTATGTGTAACTAAACCCCTAATTTATGGGATAGATGTGAGGAACATTTGGACTTGGGTGTTGCTTAAACTATATTTTAATTGAATCTCTATTTGTGTTCTATTTATTATATCATTAGATTTTATTCACTATGTGATTGACTTGTATACTAACTTGTTAATTATAATCTTGTTTAGAATAATATATTATGCAATCATCCTTAGATTGACACCCTTGTGTGATTAAGAATCCAATGAATAGGATAGATTATTAGAGGGAATACCAACCACAATAATTTAAGCCTTGTCTTGTAACAAACCAATCCCACCTTGACCCCCTTTCCTTAATCGGTTAGGCATTTCGGTGGGAAGATGTTTAGGGTTCATAGTTATGACATAAACACACTCAAGAATACAAACGGTTAACTTATAAGAGATTGGTCCTTTAAGGTAGTTTGAAAAGCACACCCCTAATCCACTTGCCACTCCATCAATCCCCTAGCATCTCTCTTAATTGTTTACACCCACTATTCTTATCAAGATTATTGAGCATTCTCTTTTTCCTACCACTTTTGTTACTTTTACTTTATGTATGTTTGGTGGTACATCAAACCACACACTATCCACTTATTATGATTTATTTTACCGCATTTTAGATTAGTTAATCAATCTAGCATATTACTCCATTTTCCCTGTGGAACAAATCTCACTTACCATTTTACTAAGTTTTCCATCCAAAGAAGGATTCCTAAGTGGTAAAACATTGCTTTCTAAAGATCACATAAATACATTGTTTTGTTGTGCACAAACGGCCATATCAATGGCTCTGTAAGTTCTTGAGTGATCTAGAAGTTGTTCCAAACTTGGATAAGCCCATGACACTTTATTGTGATAATAGTGGTACAATGGCTAATTCCAAAGAACCAAGAAGTCATAAAAGAGAAAAGCATATAGAGAGGAAGTATCATCTCATTAGGGAGATAATGCAAAGAGGAGATGTGACAGTGACAAAGATCGCGTCACAAGATAATCATGCTGATCCATTTACAAATACATTAACGACTAAAGTTTTTGAAGGTCATCTAGAGGGTCTGGGATTACGAGACATGTCTCACATGCTGTAGTGCAAGTAGGAGATTGTTGGGATTTATGCCCTAAAGCTTGTAATATGTAAATGTTATAAATTTAATAATAAAAGAAGTGGTCATTTCATTTAAATATATTAATTCATACGCTTATATTATATATGCAAACATCTAAGATTGCTAGATGTAATCTCAAACTGAGTATATGAATGTCATATACAGAGGAATTCAGATTGAGACATGCAATCTAAATAGTCTGTAGAAAGCAAATAAAGCTGGGTACTTTATGTGTGGTCTTTATGTGTGGTTAATCTATAGCTGTGGTCCATTCCGTATTGTACGGTGGTCTTATCCTAGACTACTCATATGGTGTTATGAGAATTGAGGCACCTTATATGATGTGATCATATAGGACTGGGCCACGATCTATATGGATCTATCACTAAGATCCGTTAGTTGAAAAGATTCATATATATCGACTAAATGAAGGCTATATATAGGTGATCTAAATCCTGATTGTCTTACTGACTCCTTCAGGTTAGATCGTGGTTTTTGATTTACCATGTGTGAGATCGAAATATCATTATCGATCGATTTCTCTGTATCTTGGAATCACGGTTTAGCTTTTAGCTAGGAAGGTATGCGCACAATGGTGGAATCTACTCCTTCTTGTGAGAAGTAGATAAGTAGTTCCCTTAAGGGTTGATTCGGGGCTTAAACGATTAAGAGCGCTCTCCTTCTTCCGTAAAGGAATAGAGGATATAATCATTCAAGAGAATCAATGGTACTTAAAGGAAAATATATAATTAGAGAGGTATAACGGACTCTATGATCTAACTCTAATTATGAACTACTTGTGGAGGATCATGCCATATGTAATAGCTATATCAATAGACACTGATAAAATTGGTTGTGTAACACATCTACAGTTACGAGAGTACAACCTTGGGTTTTTAGTGGAATAACTCCAATGTTAATAATTGTGAAATATTAATTAAAGAGTTTAATTAATTTTTTCTAAGAATTATTGGAGCTCAAAACTGTGGGTCCATTAGGTCCCATTGCTAGCCCTATACGATTGATAGTAACAAAGACTCACAGAGAATTGGATGGTCCAATTAATTATGTTATGAAAGTAACTTAAATATATTTTGAGAATTAATTAAATGATGTGATTATTTAATTAATATATTACTTAATTGTTGAATTAAATATTATTAAATAATATGATTATTTAATTGACATATTAATAATTAAGAATTATAAATTGTCATATGGAGGTTTCAGTTTCTAACCTTGACAAGAGCAAATAAAATAATAAGTGATTATTTTTATTTACTCTAAATAAGTTAAAGGTTTAAACCCTAGTAAAAAGTAATAATTAAAAAAAGGATTTAGAATCCTATTTTAACTTGGATTACTAAACCCTAGGTTCCTAGTATATAAGATATACTTGTCAGGAAAAGAAGCAATTCGGAACCCTACAGAGAACAGAGATAGGCGACAACTATAGAGGGAAAAGAAAAAAGATTTTTTTTTTCTCGCATAAAGGGTTGGCCGATTTCATCAAAAGAAGAAGGTGTTGTCTTCTGGTTCTCTCAAGCCTCCATTATACCGCTCCCGGAATCCGTGACGTGACCACACACACAGTTGCTAGATCACGGGACATAGTTATGAAGGCTTAGTGGTATTGGATCGTAAAGAAAGATCAAAAAGAAAACGAAGGAATGTTCTTCAAAGGTATGAAAACAATATTTTCCTCATATTGTGTATATACAAAAGGTCCCAAGAAAACGATAGATTTTTTTTTTTGAAACCTATCGTTCGTAGTTTATTGATTAATTTCAAATCTTCTCCGTTGCGCAACTTACAAGAGATCTATGGGTGATTTCAGGGATACCTAGGGGGTATTGTGGGGTTCTTGGTGCGGATCTTGTGAATTAGAGTCATAATGTAAATCTCGGTTGTAAACTTGGGGATTTAGTGAGGCTCTATGGTTTGGGTTGAGGTATGAGAGGGAATCCTGAATATAATGGTTGTAACAATTTTATCATATATAGAATTTTCCCTATTCGTCCTGACGACTCGTGGTTTTTTCCTGATTTAGGTTTTCCACATATATCTTGTGTTGTCTGATTGTTTATTCTCTATCATCTTATTTTTCTGATGATATACGTTAATTGCTATGAGTTATGGGCGAATATTAAGCATGTTGCTTCTTCGTTCATCGGTTTAAATCCCAACACTTTAGTCATGTTAATAATCATAAGATCCAAATGATGTTTTAACATTTTGCTTGTTGAGCAAAAACACTATTTTTGGTTGTTTCCGTGTTTTTAGACCCAAATGAAAGGTTCAAGAACATTTTTTTTATAAACTTTTTTTATATAAAAATGTTCATCCTCTCTTCAGTTTAGTTATTATATATATTCAAGTCAGTGTACTAATATAACTTCAAAAGTGTATTAGATGTGAACCATTAGGTTTATATACTTTACTCAAAGTATATGTATGGACTTGTCAAAACTTTCCATAATCAGTGGTCCCACTGCATTGGTACTACTGTAGTTATATCAGTGCGCACTGATGTGAACGGGACCTATGATATATATAATATATATATATAATATATATACAGTCTTTTCTTGTTAGTTCATCCTGACAATAAATATTTCAGGACGAAGAAGGGGACCATAGATTATGGAGCAATTTGACAAGTGCATACACTTTAAGTCAAAGATATAAATCTAGTGGTCCATCTCTTCGACTTGATATATTTATTGTCAGGACGAACTGATAATAGAAAATATGTATATATATATTACAATACGAGAAATATAAAAATTAATTTCTCATTTTCAAATGAAAAGCGAGAAAAAAAAATGTTATGTTACCGAATAGACCTTTAAGTATTGATGCGAGTTGGAAATGAATAAGTAAGTGAAAAGAGATTAAAGTAGGGACTAAATGATAATTCCTAAAATAATAAACTCAAATTAACCGTTCAAAATTTCAAACTTAAATGGGTGGTTACCTTGAATCCCTGACAATGACGCGTACACACGACACGCGTGTGACTTTAGAAAACCCAAAGTGGCGACTAATCACCACGGGAAAGCGTGGAGTATTATTATGGTGAGCGAGGGAACAGCAGAGGAATAATTTCCCTAATTATAGAGACGTTGACACAGACAAAAGAAGAGAGCGGATAATTATAAACGTTTTGTCGTGTTTTAATTTTGTGCGGGGCTAGTAATAGTAACGGTCACAGCCTCGTGGGTTCTAACGGCACGGCACTTCTTTATTGTCTGACGAGCCACAGGGAAGTTTAACGGTGAAGCTTTGACCATCAAATAATCTTTAAAGCTTGTTTTAAAA